>OX589602.1:15213427-15813427 GCA_951329385.1 Polia nebulosa | reverse complement strand
CGCTCCATGTAAAATACTGGTATTCAGCTGCATCCGGTAAGACTGGAAGCCGACCTCAAGATAGTTGGGAAAAGGCTAGCGCCTATACAGGGAGTAACAGAAATGAGTGGCCATATTTTAAGTACTGCGTATGCCCATATAAACGAACAACTTTTTCAAGGACGTCATAGTAAATTCCAAAAAAAAAATTACTTCCATACTAATTTTGATCAGCAGAAACCCTGTAGAGCATAAATCAAGCAAGAAAGGGTGGAATATTCACTTGGTTAAGAAATAGCAACAATATGTTTGTAGATACTCGTATTATCCGGAATGTTGTCGATGAGCCAAGATATTTTTTTTTTCTTACTTGTTTTATTTGGTAAACAATTAGTTCGTACTGAGATGAATGAATTGTCGAATATCATGATTTCATGAAATAGTCATTCCATACTGTAATATTAACTTAGAAGGTTGTATTGATGATTTAAAGTAAATACGTACTTGCTACGACCGCGAAGCATATTTTGATCAACATACAACCTGATATTGACCTTCAAATTGCAAAAACCCATTGCGATACCCTGGCGCTTCCCCCTTAAAAAATACAATCATATAAAAAGCTATATTCGTCATGTAGGTTCAGTCAAACAGAAGCGAACAAATTGAAACCTATATATTTGTTATTGATGCCAAAAGTCGTTTGTTTACCAGAATAAGACACATATTTATGATAACTTTTGATAAAACACACGTTACATCTACAGGACCCCGATATCTTCGAGCGCCTCGCTGGCCTGCAAGCTCTGCGGCACGGCGATGATGCCCCTCCACGCCATGCGCATACATCTGTACTCCAACACGCATCGGGAGAAGGAAGACGACTTCCGCTCACTACAATCATAAGTTACTTCTTTTGTTATTACATCTCCCTGACTTCTAAGGCTAAAAGCACACTGAGACATAATCAGACTCTAAAAATATACCTACATAACATATTGACCGCTATCTCCACAAAGTAAAGCACACATTGCCTTGCATGTCGTGGAGATAGGGGTTGTTATTGTTATGTTATGTAGGTACATTATTTGAAATTCGCTTCTACTCTGCGTCTCTATGATTTCACCCTAAATAGATCCAGCCTGGATTTTTGTATAAAGTTTAATAAATGTTGTGAATTCAAAATTGGTACAATGATTACACTAAAGTGATGGCCAGTATGTCAAAGAAAACGTTAAACCTCTTTGATTTCGTATCAACATGAAATCTTTAGTTTGACTTGTCATTATTTCGATGTTTTAGGCCTTGATGGAAATGATCAGTGGCTCGATTTGACAGTCGGGAGTGTACTTATTATTTTTATTAACTTTAAGTTTCTTGATCTGACTATGACTCACATCATTTTTGGAAATTTTGTGTGTCAAATAAATTTATAGTCTGCATTATTAGCCCGCTAATAATTAGTTTGTATTTTTATTTAGTTATAAGTTTTTATCTTTTTTGCATTTTCTCAAAAGTACGAGGAGCAATCAAAACGCTTACGGTAATGTTATAAAAACCAATGCAAATATTTTATTTTTAAAATAATCTCCTTCTACTTCACTAAAGTTATATAATATCGCGTTTCAAGTTTTCGTATTCCGGTTAAGAAAAAAATCTTGTTTCCGTCTCAAAAAAAACACCTCTACAGCAGTCATTGTTCTCGAATTTTGTAGAAAACGCTAGGAGTGAGTCTGGTGAATATGGTGGGTGTTCCATAAATTGAAACCCTGCATGAAAAATAGCAGCCAGGTACACCTCGGATGTGCGCGTTATCTTGTCCCACTTTTAAGATTTTAAAATTTTCACAGGTTAAAAAAGAAATTGTTAAGTACAGAAAGCAATTAGCAATGGTAAAATTTACGGTGCCAACTACCAAATACAGTCCAAAATTCCAATTATCGTATACCGGACACTGATCGCTCTTCGTAAATCAACCTTTTATGTTTAGAAAATAAGTATCCAAAAAGACTGTTACTCTAATAGAATGACTCTAATACCTACCTCAATAATATCTCTAATACTTTGGTAATTATTTTATATTACAGTGCTATGTGCAACTAATTATTTTAAGTCAACGCCTTTCAGATTATTATTTTGATTTCAAGGGCAAAAAAGGGCGTATCTAGGATAATAAATATTCAAGATAAACAATGCACAGTTGTACTGATTTATATTATTGCCAGACTAGAAATCATCAGTATTTTCAATATAATATGTCCATCCTTTTCGAGTTCCTAATTTTTGTAACTTCCTGGATTCTACCTTGGCCTTGATTATTGGATATTTTAGAAGTTTATTTTATGTTTTGTTACTATGAAAATTATGATATTGGGATTAAAATCTCTGTTGTTGATTCTGAGCAGGGTTGGCGCTCTCAAAAATTGTTGTGGTATAATTTTTTTTTTCTTCAATTTATAAGTTCTCTCAAGTGTTTATCTATTTATAAATGAATATCATCAGATAAAAAGGTAGTAACTATGTTATTATGATGATATGGAGCTAGGGCACGGCTTGGTCTAAAATATTGAATAAAAAAAATTAAAGTGTTTATTAGAGTTTAAAGCATAGTAAATAAGAAAGAATTTTAATGATTGTCGGCGTACAAATTGGTTTGGCTATTATAATTTGTAAGAAAAAATATATGATAATAAAAATCAAATGATCGTGTTTTATTTCCATAAAACATCATTTTTTCCTATAGGATGTAACTTGTTCACACTTTGATACCCACCCCAAAAGTAAACATAAAAGTAATCCACATGAAAAATTATAATTAGCAGTCTTATCTTTATCGGATACAATATCACTTCACACTCCACACAAAAAAATTTCATTAGCACATGTTCAAAAGACTCCGCGCTAATGAGAATGTCACTTATTTACATAGGTACATACATATTAAACAGCCGGTAACAATACGCGGTATAATCCGCATTCAAGGTCACAGCACGTTACTTCTAAAATCAAAATTACCTGTTTCATACACTAGCGACCCGCCCCTGGTCCGCGCGGGTACAAATTATATACTTTTAGGAATTGAATGAAAGAATACGATAAATGATAAATGATGTTTATTCAGTAAATAGGTTACAAGGAACACTTTTACACGTCAATGGTTTTTGTCATAGTCCAAGATCCCAGAGCAATCAGACATAACTTATTTTCACACGGATGAAACCTGAAGTTTTCAGTAGCGTCTCGTGTGCCTTGAATACCTACGCGCTTTGTGGAACTTGCCGAGTGACAACTGGGCAGATACCAGGTGAGAAAGGTAACTAAAAATAAGAATTATTTAACTTAAATTCACATGGCTGATTTTTATATATGTCATGTAGAATATTATTTTAAAGTAATATCATAAGTGTTAGACACTTTTGATGGACCAGATGTTTTGTCAGACGCTTTTAAGCTACCCAAAAAATAAATGAACTTTACTTATTTTTACATGTCTGATTTTTTAATATGTTATTAAAGTATTTATTTAAAAGTTATATTCAATCAGTCAGACAAATTAGAGTGACCAAACATCCCCTAAGACAAAAATTATTCAGCCAGAAGTATGAGGGCGAGAGCACTATGCATGCGCTTCAGAGTGAGTGAGACGTCCATAATAACTCGGTTCCCCTTCTTAAACTAACCATCTGTTTCAATCTACTGTGTATGTGCTGTTTGTGTGTAATATAACTTATAGTATACAGTATAGTCCGAGCCTGCGAGAGCACATGTTTTTGTTGTTTACATCAGGTTATTTGTGAGTGTTTTATTAAGTTGTTTGTAATAGTGATAATCATGGAAGAAGAGAAAGTAAAAAATCTCATGATAAACTTATATTATTCTCCGAAGAAATATTGAAAAAGTGCAAAAACATTTTAAAACAGCGAATAATCCATAACTCAACTGATTCTAAGTCAACACTTCACATTTGGCTCAACACTTGGTTCAGGCATTGAATTAGCTGGACTTGAGTTTGACACTACATCTAAATCTGGAACTGTTGAATTATTTTGTTGACTTGAGGTAGACGCTGTACATAGATCATCGTTAGTACTAAGATTACAAGGTTGGCTTGATGTCGATGCAACTAATGAATTTTCAACAATACTCGATGATTTTTTTTCAGCATTTTTTGGTTTTTCTGGTATGGCGGAAAAATATTTTTTTGGCAGAGCAGTAAAATTTTTATAACATTCTCGATGGTAACCACTGTCATACAAGTCATCCGGTAAAACTACATCTTTGAATTTGAGGTTATGGATTATTCGCTGTTCTAAAATGGTTTTGCACTTTTTCAATATTTCTTCGGAGAATAATATATGTATAACATGAGATTTTTTACAAAATGTACATTTCAATTTCTCTTCTTCCATGATTATCACTATTACAAACAACTTAATAAAACACTCACAAATAACCTGAT
This sequence comes from Polia nebulosa, assembly GCA_951329385.1. Classification (NCBI taxonomy): domain Eukaryota; kingdom Metazoa; phylum Arthropoda; class Insecta; order Lepidoptera; family Noctuidae; genus Polia; species Polia nebulosa. The sequence continues at coordinate 15,808,989 of OX589602.1, read as the reverse complement.
GTAAACAACAAAAACATGTGCTCTCGCAGGCTCGAACTATACTGTATACTATAAGTTATATTACACACAAACAGCACATACACAGTAGATTGAAACAGATGGTTAGTTTAAGAAGGGGAACCGAGTTATTATGGACGTCTCACTCACTCTGAAGCGCATGCATAGTGCTCTCGCCCTCATACTTCTGGCTGAATAATTTTTGTCTTAGGGGATGTTTGGTCACTCTAATTTGTCTGACTGATTGAATATAACTTTTAAATAAATACTTCAATAACATATTAAAAAATCAGACATGTAAAAATAAGTAAAGTTCATTTATTTTTTGGGTAGCTTAAAAGCGTCTGACAAAACATCTGGTCCATCAAAAGTGTCTGACACTTATGATATTACTTTAAAATAATATTCTACATGACATATATAAAAATCAGCCATGTGAATTTAAGTTAAATAATTCTTATTTTTAGTTACCTTTCTCACCTGGTACCTGGCCAGGTGTCACTCGGCAAGTTCCACAAAGCGCGTAGGTATTCAAGGCACACGAGATGCTACTGAAAACTTCAGGTTTCATCCGTGTGAAAATAAGTTATGTCTGATTGCTCTGGGATCTTACGCTATCAGTTTAAGCTAGATGAGGCCGGTGTTTCCTAGCTGACTACCCTGAGAAGAAACACCGAAACAAACTCAGAGGTCAAAGTCTCTTTTAAAGTGTTCAAATCCATACAATGTGTACTGGTTAAAAGTTAACTACACCAAGTCTTTTTAATACAAATGATTAGGAACGCTAAGTACAAAATTGAGAAATTATTAACGAGGTGAACAGAAAGGGGAACAAGTAAAGTGCGCGACGCCGGATGTGGGAATGTGCCCGTGGTCACGCCGTGCGACGTCTTATATGGGCTGCTCCGGGCTGGCCGGAGGGGTGTAGGTTGGAGATGCAGCTGACAATACACAAACCTTCCTCGTTTATTCCTCTTTCTATTGGTGAAAACCGCATTAAATACATTATGTGGTCCGTGGTGTGGCCCTGTTAGCGCAGAAACAGACAGACGCGGCACGCGACTTTGATTTATAGTACTATGTTCCATTCCTCTTTGGCATACACCCAGAAAAGAAGTATGTTGGGACTAAGGTTGAAAGACAAATGGAAAGCTACAACAATTAGGAGCATCACCAAAGTAACAGATGTTAAAGTAAAAACAAGAACCTTGAAATGGAAATGGACCGGTCACATGATGAGATCAACAACAGGAAAGTGGACTAAAAAAGTAACAGAATGGTACCCGCGGGATGGAAAAAGACGTAGAGGAAGGCAGAAAAAAAGATGGGAAGACGATCTGCCAAAAGGTTGGAGAGGGACAGCAATGGACAGGCGAAGGTGGAGGGAACTTGAGGAGGCCTATGTCGCAAGACAGCCTGACCTGGTAACTGATTTTAAATGTTAATTTATATACTTACATATAGGAAAAAAGAAATAGAAATGAGTATAGTTAGTATAAGATATTATAGTGTATGTTTTATTATATTACAAATTGTGCAAAGGTCAGAGAAAATAAAGGCTATTTTATTTTATTTATTTATTTATAAGTAGATGTTATAATAAACGTTTAAACGTAGGTTGCTGTAAGGATAACTTTCACCCTTTGTAAACACAGTATTCAACAACAAAAAAATATTTAAAAAAAGTTGCCGGTATGCCGTAAGAAGTGGATACCTGCTGGACAGGTTACTACAATGACTTGGTTCACTGTTTATCATGCATAGTTAGTACAAATCTGTCGTCGGCACAGGACAACGGTATCAGTGTTCATCGCAGTAACAATATTAGATAATGTTTTAGTATTTGTTGTTGTTTATTTTTATAAATAGCTGAAGTGCAATCATGTGGCAGCCGCAGGGACCATTGGAACCGGTTTTTGAGTAAGTTTTATTTGTTTATAATCGTTTGTGTTTTATAGAGATAGTTCGAAGTTCAAGTTACAGTTTTTAGTGTACTTAAAGTTATAGGTAAGGACCATATTTAATATTGAAAATAATTAAATGAATATAGTGAATTAAATATGTACTATGCAAAGCTAGGTTATTATATAATTTCTAATTTTACTTATTCGTACACTTGACTATAAAAGGTTATCTCGTATAAAAGATAGGTAAGTACCTAAGCTCGTACATATTAGAAAACAAATCGAATTCTTACGACCATAAACCGGTAGGCATATCGAATTTTGTTTACTTTGTACACTTAGCGATAAGGTAAGGGATAAAATAATGAAAAGTAATGTATATTTATAGTAAGCAATGGTTAGATTAGCTTCTTATAATTTTTTCCATGCAGACGTATTTTTTCAAGATGTTCTTGTTAATTCACCTGACTTGCGGGCTAAGAGTACTTTTATAGTTATATTGTAGGTATATCGACAAAACAATAGAATAAAATAAGTTATGTGAATTTATATTCATAATAACAAATTATTGTATTGCAAACAACACATAATCTAAGTAATTTGTCTAAGTATCTACTTATACCTACTGTATACATATATAGCGTTATTTAAGTGTTATGGGATCAAGGCTCCGAGGCTTAGCTCCCTTCATGCCACCAGCTGGCCTCTCCTTTTCGTGTTTCAGAAATAGGTAGTGACTCTGTAAAACTTACAGGACTTAAAAAGCGTGTTCCTGAGATAGGTACCTATCTAGGTTTCGACATAGTTAGCGATCGCGAAAAGACCGAATTCGGTCGCCAAGAAAGCAATGAGGCAAACTTTTGTGTCTTAAATACATACCTACACCGGCACAATTACGGGAACACAAAAAAAAAAACAATTTTGGTAACAAAGTTTATTTTCTATTGCTTTTTTTTGTTACACAATTTATCTGTTACTCTTAAAATAATTTCTTGCTTTTCGACTTTAAACCATTTTATTTCGTAACAGAACACAAAAAAAAAAACGAGTGTGCTTTAAACCACACGACTGAAGTAAAACTTCTTTAGCTCCATCTACATATATGTAGGTATGTATATACAGGGTGGAAAATATCAATGGGCCCTGAAGGAAAACCACTTTAAATCCTTAAGATAGATTACTTTACTTAAAGGAAACATTCCTTTATTTTTAAAAAGAAACAAAACTGCATTCACAGATTTCTCGACAAGCTTACCAAAACCAGGAATCGAACCAGCTAAAAACTAAAAAAATAAACACTCGCTATTTTATTTCACTAGTCGACACAGTCAATGTTAAAGATAAAATTTCTCCAAGAAACATTAGGTTTTACACTCGTCTGACAAGATATACATGAAATCTAATGTTGAGTACACTAAGGTTTTAATCAACGTTACCTAGACTAGAATCCGTGCCTTGGAAAGCACGTTAAGCCGTTTGTACCGGCTCACCTTCCGCCTGATGCGTCAGGCGGAAGGTCCTCACCGGACACGGTTGTTTCGGGAGGTTCCTGCATCAGATCAGGCGGGATGAAACGCCCGGGTGTTACCAATGCGCGGATCGCCCAGAGGACACGGTGGAGCATACGGTGGAGGTCTGCCCCACTTGGGCGGAGCACCGCTGTGTCCTCGTGGATGCGATAGGTGGCGGCGACTTCTCGCACCCGGCCCTGGTTCAGGCCATGGTACGGAGCGAGAGGGAATGGGAAGCAGTCTCCGCCTTCTGCGAAGCAGTAATGCTCGCGAAGGTGGAGGCGGGACGCGTGAGGGAAGCTCAACGGAGGCCCTTACGGCCCCGGCTGCTACCACCGCAGGAGAGGTACTGGGCGTAGGACGTCGCGAGACGATCTCCGTCCACCGTAGACCCGGGCCTGCGTCCGATCAGCTCCAGGTCCGTGAGTCGACGGCGCGTAATGTTCCACGCTCGCCTCAAAGAGATGAGTGTCAGCCACCACTGACGGGGCCCATCGTGGCCGGTGCCAAAAACTTAAAATCAATAGCGACTATTACCTCCACGGTCTCTTATTAGAGCCTGTATACGATTTCCCATACATTGAATAATGCTGTCGATTAATCCTGGGGCAAGTTGGTCCACTCTTCCACAAACGCCAATTTAAATTCTTCAACATTACTGGGGGTTGAATATCGCTGTCGAACCCTTCTTCCCAGCATGTCCTAATGTGTTCTATCGGGTGCATATCCAGTGATCGCGCTGGCTAGTGCATAACAGATATACACAGATATCTACATTATTAAAGTAGCTAACTACTCATTATACGCGCAGAGTGGGGTCGCGCATTATCGTGCATAAAAATGTTCGCTTATCCTAACACTTACATACCTACCGTTGTGCAGTGAGACCCATTGGTGATGAACACTAACTCTGTGCGAGCTCCCAAACATATCACTGACCCTCCACCATACGATGCAGGATACAGTTTCTGTGAAGCTTGTCTGGTTATATCGTTCCCCTCGATATCGCCACATTATTTCCCTTCTATCCACGAAATTTACACAAAAGCAGCTCATCACTGAATAAAATGCGACTCCACTCATGTGCCCATTCTCGATACTCCCGAGCGGACGTTAATCTTGCTACACGATGAGCTACCTCGAGTTTTGGTGCTTCTGGCACGTAAGATCCATTCAACCGTCTTCTTACTGTCCTTTGACTTACGTTAGTGTTTCTGCCTTGTCCTCGCCACTGCATGTAAGAACCAATCTTTCTATGACATAGGACAATGCGATGCATCACCGATGTTGATACACCGATTGTGCGCCTGACTGACCGGTAGTTATGCCTTTCTTCGATCATGGTTACAGTCCTGGCCAGTAAGTTGCTGGTAAATCACTCATTCCCTTCAACTATTCAAATGTAAACAGTTACATGACCTAATCACATGGCATCCAGCAAAGATCTTATCAGAATCAATAAAAACAACAAGTGTCAGCAAACTCTTAAACAGCCATAATTGTAACACTTAAAAATGAGTAGTGTGTACCTACTTTAATTAATTTTTTAAGAGGTTATAGCCACGTGTCATGATACCCCACAATGTTGAAAAAAATAATCATTTTTTTGTGTTCCCCTAATTCTGGCCGTGTGTGTAAATAGACACGATTCTTACAGACGATGAAAGTTTAAATATTCGTTAAGAGTAGGTAGTGCTTTCAAGATAAGATTTACGCCGCAGTGTGTAACGTAAATGGGTAGTCAAACTTTACTGCTTCTGCCCACGGGAATCAAAAACTTTCTTCAAGGAAGTCAGTCAATTGAAAAAAAAAATTGGACTTTCCGTAAAAAATATTTTAATTAATCAAAACTAGTATGGGAACATAAGGACAGAAGTAGTTTTTAAAATATGACCACCCATGTAGAAATATACATATTTCATGAAAATCAATAATATTTTCAAGTTATATTCTCAATTTCCTAATAATCGGAGTGTTATAACGGCTCGTAATTTAGATATCGATAGGCAACGTTAGTTTCGACTTTCGCTATCAATGTCGAGACTGCAGGCTTGGGTCACGTCGCCGCGTCGTAATTTCACCCATTGCCATTTAGCTTCAAGCGCACGCCATATTTTTATTAATATCTGATCTGATCTCATTAGTTTTACGTTTAGGTAGGTATTCTTTATTATTTTGAATCGTTTATTTTCTATAAGTACATATAAATAAAATATATTTTCTAAGTCCAAGCTACCGATGGTCTTAACCATCGGTAGCTTGGACCCTGCTCCAGAGACACTAACTCACAATGCGAGCCGTATCGAGGAGTACTGCCTTCTGTATCAGGCCCTTTATCCAACCGCGCAACGACAGCTTCGATAGGTGGTCGTCGAGGCTTTTGGCCATCAGGCCGTTGGTGGTAACGACTATCGGCACAAATGCACAATGACAGCCAAGTCCACATTCCACATACCGACAACCGCGAGATATTTGATTTGCTTCTCTTTCTCAGCTTTCAAGAGGTTCTCGTCATGTGGTGTGGTGACATCGATCATATCATTGTGCGGCGCGCTAATCGGTCTATCACGTCTATATCCGGTTTATTGGAAACAATAGTCCTGTCTGTGATGATAGACCGATCCCAGTAAAACGTGACATGGTCATTTTCGAGAACTGGGTCGGGCACATACTTGTAATACGGTACCTCAGAATCCACAAGTTTGTATTTCAAAGCTAAAGATACTCGCCGTTAGCAAGACAAGAACAACCCGAGATAATAAACATGTCTGATGGACTCATCCGGATGGTGTCATGCCCGCACACGTCAACCGTCCCGTCAAGATAACTTCATCCATAATCGCACAGACAAAACCTTCAGTTTCCCCGAAGAGGTCGCTGAAACGTAGCCAGACCACGGACGCGAATAAATCTACATCAGGCCCATGAAGAACCCGTTAAAATAAGCGCCCGTGAAGCTCCTTGTCTTTCCATCAGGAGTGAGTACTACAAGTTCGCGCCAGTTCTCTTTAGCCATACACAACGGGGTGAGTCCCTTGTCCACTGCGACCACATCTCGATGCATCTCCGCGTCGGTTTCCAGAAAATATTCTCTGAGGCTGTACACCTCGCGGTTGTGGAGAGTCTGAGCGTTTTAAAAGCCTATATTTCCGCGGGATGTACAGTCTCCATCACCGACGATCGTGGGTGATGCAGACGGCTTACGGACCTTCCAATCCAGGGCTTCGAGCTCGGTCTGAGTCCATTTGAGTATGCCGAAAGAGTGTATCAAATCCGGCATGACCCAACCGTTGAAGGTGCGCACCTTATTTCCGCCCGACAAAAGGCGGTTCAATATACCTTTTTCAGGCGGCCAAAGAAGAAAGAAGCGCTCTTTCATTTCAAGTGATTGCTTCATGTCAGCATCGTTAATGCCTAATGCTTTCGACATACCTTTATACATACATATATATTAGTAACTATGTTTCGGTTGAGGAGAGGGATCTAAGGTGTATGGAATCCGAGAGTTGAATGCCTTCGGATTTCATAATCTCCTCTCGCTTTAAATGCATCACTGCACATTTGTCCACTCCAAATTCCATCCTGATGGCGCTACTGAAAGTTTCAGTTACTTTCAGTGTCTCCATCAGTCGCAAATTGTTGGGAGCAAAGAGTTTCAGGTCGTCCATGTAAAGAAGTTGAGATATGGCCTGACCACCTCTTCTCAACCGATAGCTCAGGCCTGAATCCTCCAGCAATGTGCTTAGAGGATTCAGGGCTATGCAGACTGCCCAGGGGTCGTGGATCGAATCAGAGTTACCGCGCCCCTGGGCACTCAGGCAGGGATACCCACCCCTGTTCCTTCCCTGCCTGAGTGCCCAGGGGTGCGGTAACTCATTTTCAGAATTTATCCGCTACCCCTAGGCATGCAGGCACCGGCCACGATGGGCTGACTGTATCTCTTTGAGACGCGCGTGAAACACTACGCGCCGTCGACTCACGGGCCTGGTGCTGATCGGACGGCGAGCTACCCACTGCTCGCCGTCCGCAGGCCCGGGTCTACGGTGGCCGGAAATCGTCTCGCGACGTCCTACGCTCAGTACGCCCAGTACCTCTCCTGCGGTGGTAGCGGCCGGGGCCGTGAGGGCCACTCCGTTGAGCTTCCCTCACGCATCCTGCCTCCGCCTTCACGAGCATTACTGCTTCGCAGAAGGCGGAGACTGCCTCCCATTCCCTCTCGCTCCGTACCATGGCCTGAACCAGGGCAGGGCGCGAGAGGTCGCCGCCACCTATCGCATCCACGAGGACACGGCGGTGCTCCGCCCAAGCGGGGCAGACCTCCACCGGTGGAGTATATCCACCATGTCCACTGGGCGATCCGCGTAGTGGTAACACCCGAGCGTTTCCTCCCGCCAGACCTGATGCAAGAACCTCCCGAAACAACCGTGTCCGGTGAGGACCTGCGTCAGGCGGAAGGTGAGGACGCCGTGACGCCTCTCCAGCCACTCCTCATAGAGGGGCACTACCGCCGCAATGGTGGCGTGCCCAGCGCTGGGTTGCGATAGTCGCTGTCTCTATGTCGCCATGAGATCCTGCCGGAGCTCCGTCCGCCGAGCCGCGAGGTGTCGCGGTAGCAGAGTTTCGCCCCGGCGTTTGGCCTCCTTGGGCCACTCCCAGAGCAGCGCGAGGACCTTGGCCTCCAGATCCCATGGCGAAGGACTTGTGCGCCTGAGTTGATCTTGACACGCCTATTTCGCCCTTCGTTTGAGACTGGAAAAGTGTCGATGGATTGGAAGCAAGCTAACGTGCAACCCGTGCCCAAGAAGGGTAGTCGAGCTGACCCAGCAAATTATAGGCCCATCTCGGTAACTTCCGTACTCTGTGAGAGTATGGAACGTATACTGAATGGCAAGCTCCTGGCATACCTAGAAGCTAACGATATCCTCAGTGACCGACAATACGGCTTCAGCCGAAATCGGTGAACTGGGGATCTTTTAGCGTATGCCATTCACATCTGGATTGAGGCCATCGAGAAACAAGGGGAAGCCCTTGCGGTCTCCCTTGACATCTCGAAGGCCTTCGACAGGGTCTGGCACGACATCCACCACGCGGGCATTGGGCCCGCGTGGTGAATTACGTTAGTGAGCTATTAACAGTTAGGTAGTTTTCCATGCTATGCTATACAGCAGCATTAAATTTATAAATAGTCGTAAATTAAGAGATTTACTCGAAAATATTATTCGCTTCGCGTCCTTTCAGCAGGTACGCATCCCACGCTGAATCCTTACAATTCCACGAAAAGCAACATTGCGGGGTTGAAAAGGTTTCCCACGAAATGTTACCAATTTTACGAGTCAACTTGTAGCTACTGCTTTTATAAAGAACGTTAGTATTGGATGTTGCAAGTTTTCCATAACATCAAGTTTCGTGTACCTATCTTTTGACTGGAGACGCTGACAACGGAGCACCACGCACCACGACTGAATTAAAACTATGGTGCTCATCATCATCATCGAGTAGCCAGTCTCTTCCTCCAGTTTTGTACGATGCCGTCGCTATAGCCTATTCCAAAAAGGTCAAAAGCTTAGGTGCTTTCCTGGACTGCAATCTGTCTTGGAATGTTCACATTGCAGAAGTAAGCAGGAGGGTGTTTTGTTCGTTTCGGTCTCTGAAACGTCTCCAGAAGTTCCTGCCTTTTTCGACCAAAGTTACTCTCGCTCAGTCTCTTCTTCTACCTCTTCTAGACTATGCTGATGTCTGCTTCCTTGATGCGACTGAGGAACTCCTTGATAAGCTCGAACGTCTGCAGAATTTGTGCATACGCTTCATCTTTGGCCTCCGGAAGTACGATCATGTATCGGAATTTCGGAAGCGGTTGAGGTGGCTGCCTATTCGGCAACGTCGGGATACCCACATTCTTTCCTTACTCTTTTCAGTTCTTCAAAATCGTTGGGATTGTGAAGAACTGAAAAGTACCAAGTCCCACTTGTATCTCCGGGAACGCTTTGAGTATCTTGTTCCAAGAGGAAAACCTTGCCGCTCACCGTCCTCTCTTCTCCTTCGGTTTCCTTCCCACTCTTCTAGTCTTTACGGTGGATCCTTTACTGTTCGTGCTGTACGCCTTTGGAACTTTCTTCCACACACTCTAAGGGATAGCCCTTCGTTGGAGGTGATCAGGAGAGGAATAAGGGAGCATTTCCTGTCAACATGACCCATAATAATATGTTTTTTATAGAATTTCTTTGTTTATATTATAGGTATATATTATGTGTGTGTATCACATATTTGTTTAGTTTATTTAAGCAACAATATTAGATTTTGAGTTTTGTTGTGCACTTATGATAATCCTAAGCAATTATGTATTTTTCACCTTGTGGTTTGCTGTAAGAAAACCCAAACGCTGGGTTAAGCTCGCCTTTGTAATTAACTGTCCCATTGTGTTTTTCTGTATATGTTTTATGTGTACAATAAATAATAATAATCATCATCATCAGCCTTTTAATGTCCCCACTGCTGGGGCACAGGCCTCCTCTCTGTGAGAGGGTGAGGGCCGTAATCCACCATGCGGGCCCAATGCGGATTGGTGGATGTCACATATTTTCGAATTTTTGGTTCTAGGACATGCCGGTTTCCTCACGATGTTTTCCTTCACCGTTTTGAGAGCAGTGGTGATGAAATAATTTACACAAAGGAAAGCGCCTGCCTGAGTTTGAACTCACGACCTAGAACTTGTAAGTCACGGCCAATACCACTAGGCCACCACTGCTCTAAATATTCTTTTGCACGCCCTATTCGACATACTAGACCAATTTTTCGACAAACTCGGGTTTATCTTATTGCGATCTATAAAAGACGTCTTTGCTGTTCTTCTATAGTTGGCTGTGTGGCTGTGATAGCCAAGGGTATCTTGGCTATCATAGACACACAACGAACCAAATGGCAGTCTAATTCGGACAGTGGAATCTATATATGTACATACATATCATGTAAATAAGGGACAGCGTCACCTACTTTTCTAAGGTATTGTAGGTAGGTTGTCCCCTTTTCTAAGGTATTTAGGTAGGTTGTCCCCTTTTGAAAGGTATTTTAGGTAGATTCTCACCTTTTCTAAGGTATTGTAGGTAGGTTTTTTGCTTTTACTAAGGTATTTTAGGTAGGTTCTTTCCCTTTTCTAAGGTATGTAGGTAGTTTATTCCCTTTTTAATCGACTTCAAAAAGGAGGAGGTTATCAATTCGGATGTTTATACACACACCGGCACAATTAGGGGAACACAAAAAAAAGACAGTTTTTTTTTAAATTATTTGCTTTTTATGCAGGTTTTTCGCTTCATTTGGGTATGGTTATTCAATATAAATATGACACAACAGAAACTAGGGTTGAACATAATTTATTTACAGATAATTACAGAAAACAAAGAAATTTGAGACATTATGAATTTATAAAACAATTCTTAAAATTAAATTATCTTTGAAAAGGTTAATAAAGAACATAATTAATATCTTGTATTGCCTCCACGAGCTCTAATTAGGGCTTGAATACGTCTGCCCATGCTTTTAATGACACTTTCAATCATTTCCTGGGGCAAATTGGCCCACTCTTCAATCAGCGCCAATTTTAACTCCTCAACATTTCTAGGAGGTGGAATCCTCTCCCGCACTTTCCGTCCAATGATGTCCCAGACATGCTCTATCGGATTCATGTCTGGGGACCGTGCTGGCCAGTCCATTTGAGTAATTTCGATTTCATTGAGGTAATCGCGAACCACGCGAGGAGTGTGCGGCCGTGCGTTATCGTGCATAAACACAAAATCTGGTCCTATAAATGGGGCAAAAGGCATTACATGGGGTTCCAAGATCTCGGTTATGTATCTGTGTGCAGTCAGAGAACCGCCATCAATGATGACCAAAGCGGTGCGTGCTGTTAAAGTTATGCCACCCCACACCATAACGGACCCTCCACCATATGACACCGTTTCGGTAAAATTGGCTTGATGGTACCGTTCTCCTCGATACCTCCACATCCTTTCCCTCCCGTCGATGAAATTTACACAGAATCGGCTTTCGTCAGAGAATAAAACACGATCCCATTCATCGGACCAATCTTGGTGCTGACGAGCGAACGCTAATCTTGCAACTCGATGACTTACCTCAAGTTTAGGCCCTTTAGCCGGTACGTATGACTTTAAACCAACTTCGTTTAACCTTCTTCTTACTGTTCGTTCACTTACACGCACGTTACGCACTTCTTCCAAGAGATTTCGGGTCTGGACAGCTGTTTGACGACGGTTTCTTAACGTTTGCACCCTTATAAAACGTTCGTCTATGGCACTGGTTGCACGATTTCTGCCTTGTCCCCGCCTCCGCACATAAGATCCTGTCTGTCTGTATCGTTTCACACAACGGTGGATCACAGATACTGATACACCCAACGTTCGACTCACTGAACGGTATGTGTGACCTTCCTCGATCATTGTCACAACTCTGGCGACTTCAGTTGTCGGTAAATCACTCATTTTGTATGCAATACAATGTTAACTCTTCAAACAACAACAACAAAACAAGCTATATTAACAAGCATTGACTGCATAAACAAAATTCTTATCAAAAGCACTTAAAAGCGCTGACTGTCAATAAACACTTATAAGGGTATAATTTCTGTTACATTATTGAAAAATGTCAAAATGTCTCAAAATGTTATGTTATACGAGGGTAATACCGTAAATATATCAACCACTTGACGAATTACCCACGAGTTAAAAAAAGAAATACCTTTTTTTTGTGTTCCCCTAATTGTGCCGGTGTGTGTATTTCTTTTTGTTTTTGGACGGATTTGCAAAATTCTTTTTTTGTTCGACAGGCGTTTATTTCGAAATGGTCCCACTTAAATTTCCTATGGATCTGATAAAGATCTTCGGCGATAAACAGTGGAACTCTTTAATAACTAACCGCAAATGACTCGCGATTACTGCGATCGACTATCTATGTATGGTTAGTGAAAAAAAAAATTATACAAAAAAATAGAAGTGCAAAATATATTTAGTTTCGGAAGTATGTGTATCTATTTTGTTTGTCTTCGATATTTGACACAGACATCCGAAATAAAAGTTATTTTGCAATTTTTAGAAGTCAGTTGTATTTTTTGTATAAAAGTTATTTATTTTTAAATTTTTAGTTGTTGTACCCCAGAACTAAAAATAAGTAATAAAGTTATGCCCGAAAGGATAACCCCAATAACATGGAATAATTGGAGACAACCAAAACGTCATCTATGTATACATATTTTTCGTTTTTGTTCAGTTTTTCAAAAGGCGCTGAAGCAATTTCGATAAAATTTATATGGGACCATATAAATTTTATCGAAATCGAAATTTAGAGTATGAGTATTTAGAGTATGTATTTTGCCTTGTATTTAACTGTAAATCATAAAATCTTCCTTTATTAACCGACTTTCGAAAAAGGAGGAGGTTCTATGTTCGACTGTATGTATGTTTTTTTTTTATGAATGTCCGCGCATTTCTCCGTCAGTTGTGTACCGATTTTCAAAACTCTTTTTTTATCCGAAAGAATATACTCCCGAGGTGGTCCCATATATATTTTATCGAAATTGCTTTAGCGCTTTTTGAGAAACTGAACAAAAACAAAAAATACGCATATCTTGATGACTTTTTTGTGTTCTCCAAATGTTGACGTATTGGGGTTTTAGTTCTGGGGTATAACAACTAAAAAGCGAAAAATAAAATTTTTTTTTACAAAAAAAAACAACTGACTGCCAAAAAAAAAAATACACTAAAAATTAAAAAAATAACTTTAATTTCGGAAGTCGGTGTCAAATAACGAAGAAATAAAATACAAACACCGACTTTCGAAATGAAAGTTATTTTTTAATTTCTAGTGCATTTTCTTTTTGGAAGTCGGTTGTTTTTTTTGTAAATAAGTTTTTTTTTTTTGTTAGAGTTCCGGAGTTCTAACAAGGACAAGGAACTCTTATAGTTTCTGTCTGTCCGTCTGAAAGCTGCGATTTTGCTTGGATAAATGTTATTATAATTATTAATCACGCAATCAAAATGAAACAATAAAATTTCGAAAAATATTTTTATCACGCTAGCTCCACATGTAAAGTTGGTCTTCAAGACTTTTTATTCTTGCCTATCCTATAGTGTTTTTTTTTGGGTTATCGTTGGAAAGGACGTTCATTGCGGGGTTGCGTAGACTATTTTTCGATTCAGTGATTCGTTTACGAAATATTAAACTTTAAAGTGATATTGTTTGTTCGAGCGGAACTAAAAGCTAAACAGTTTGCTTGAAAAATCTGAAAAAAATCGTGATCGTAGTACCTATATGTTTATAGGGTATAACGGAACGGTATGGTCATATTTTAAGAACTGCATCTGCCCATCGATATGAACAACTTTCTTCAAGAAAACCTAAGGAAATTCTCAAAAAAAAAAATATCTTCCAGAAAAATATTGATCAGCTGATGATAACTTTGTAAGGCAATCAATTTTTTTTTGGCATTTTCTGTTTTTTTCTTAGAGAAAGTTGTTCCTAATGGAAATGAACAACTTTCTCATGGGCAGAACCGGTTCTTAAAAATGACGACACCTTTCCGTTACACCCTGTATAACACACTTTGAAGGAAAACTATCACGGATAAGTTATCTCTGTTAGTTTAGGAGTAATAGTCGCCCAACTTATAAAATGACCTAGGTACTTGGAAAATTTCGTACAAAACACAAAATCCTTAGAAAAAATACACAGTGAAGTGTTTTTTAACTTTTTTGGTACATAAAACAGCTACACATTACAATTTAAGTGTGACACACAGAATAAATAATAAACTAGGTTGTTAACTCATTTACTATTTAAAATGGGAAAAATAAATACTAACTCATTTACTATTTAAAATGGGAAAAATAAATACTTTTTTCGTTTTTAATTTAAACGTTATTGTCTGTAAAACCGTAAACTTAATTAATATGTTCATAGTATTAAACTTATAGCCCCCATCTAAGTCCGCATGTTATAACGGGGGTATTTTCGAGAGGGGTGCCTAATGATGACGGGTGTTCACACCTACCTTGTTGACTGCCAGAAAGGTAACCTGAAAAGTTATCGAAACTGAACCTTCGGCTGGACACTGGTTTTAACAAACAATGCTAATGTAAGTGCCCTTTTCATCTCTACTGGTATTCTAACACAACAGTATGTTGTTCTTGCGAAACGTATCGTTTGTAATATTTCTTATCTTTTACTCGACCTGACGTACCCAAACCCATCATCACCATTATTGGAACAAACACATTGTTTTCGTCTTAATGACTGATGAGTCAATAAGACGAAAACAATGTGTTTGTTCCAATAACTAGTGGTAAACAATTTATCATAGAATTGTTCTTCAATAGTTATCATATTTTTACTTTTAACTATTCAGTATAACTTAACTGTGATAATTTCCCTAATATGTGTTACTATCATTGAGCCATTTGGAGCAGGCCGTTTTAGGTTTCTGACCTATTCGTTTAATTATGTTTTTGCTAAAACCGTGGCCTCTCAGAGCAGTTGTTAGACATTTTTCGAAGGCGTGTTTAAGGTATGAGATTATATTATAATTTTGCTTACAATTGCATGTCACGTTTGCCTTGAAGGTACGCTATGGTACGGTACTTATCTATCTATACCTTGGATACATTTTAATTTGATATCTAGGTGGCTAGGGGATATGTAAGTACAATGCAGACTTTTAATTAGTGTCTTAGTAGTACGGTGTATACCTACCACAGCACTTCATTTTACTACAAGCCAAATGTTTACTGAGATCATCTGACATCAATCTATATATATATAAATGAACCCCTATTTCTCCTGGTCATGCTATAACTTGAGGACGGCTTTACCGATTTCATTTATCTTTTTTTAAATGTTTTCTAATACTTCGTAGAAGGTTCTACATTAAACGAATTAAGAAAATTGCGCAGAAATTTAGAAAATTTAAGAAAACTTAACGACTAAACTTCGCGCGTTTGACAGTTGACAGTTCATAGCTAAGACAGGACGTCTGTCGGGTCAGCTAGTAAAATATAAAATATGTTAGAATGTATTTGCGTACCTATTACTTACCTGTACACAATAATTAGATATTGTTTCTTCTTCATCGATTTGTTTAAAAATTGCCAGTTTGCTAACCATTTCAAATATTAAACAATATCGGCTATTAACCTAAGCTTTTTTTACTATTGAGAGGCACGCGATTGACCACTACCTCACCTGATGGTAAGCGATGATTTGGTCGAAGATAGCACGCTTGCCTAGAAATAACCTATTCACTCTTGACTTAAAGACTATCAGGTTGTAGCTATCAGGAAACACAGACTCTGGCAAGGAATTCCACGCCCTAGCTGTACCCACAATGAATGTGTTCCCAAAACGTTTTGTACGTGTGGGTGGGATGTTATAACCTCATATAATCACTATTGTTTGTTAAAAAGTTTTGGCACAAACCAGATTTTGTTTTGTGGGATATGTTGCCCATGCGTTGTAGTCGGGGTTATCATTTAGGGTCAGATGCATGTCGTGTCGATGTTCGTCTCCGTTCGGGAGTCAGTCGACTTGAGACCGAACTAGGACACGGTCTACTTACCCAAAAGATGGTCGCAGAAATAATATCGGGCACTAAAGTGGCTAAGTAAGAATTATAGATATTTTTGTCAACTGGTGAACTAGGTGATCATGATGGTCCATGTATTTATTTGTGCATGCTTTCATTGAATACTTTCACCATTTCATCTCTATTTATGGTGAAAAGTTTAGATCAGGTCAAAGGGGCAGTTTATTTTTGCCCATATTTTTTTATTTGCTGTCTGTACAGGAACATAAGCCTATGACAATATAAATATAACATAAGCTAAATTACCATGGTAATCCTTAGTGGTTCTGTCATAGCCTCAATGTCGTACAACTTCAAGTTCCTCCAACACTAATATTTATCATCTAAATCATCAGGTCCATCGAGAATGACCTCCGCGTACAAGTGTTGGAGGCTCGTTCCCGCTGGTCGGAGTTCGAGCCCCGCCTGGCCATTGTGCAGGTGGGCGATCGGGAAGACTCGAACGTGTACATACGTATGAAGCTCCGAGCTGCTGAGAACATTGGCATCAAGACCGAACATCTGCGGCTGCCCAAGGACATCACGGAGTCTGAGGTAAGAGAATGATGACATATTATTTCGAAAGCTTGTCTCTCATACCGCATTCTGGCAACCGGCCCGTGTCAGTGGGATCGCCCCCTATTGAATGGGGCGTTTAACATTACTTGTACCTTTGCCGGCCCCATGTTATATTATGCTAGCACAGTTGCTAAGTGATCATTTTCCGTGGTACAGTTCAGATCAAGTCCAGCAAAGTTTCGCGTGAACAATATTTGTACGTCATACTAATCACCGGTATGTTATGTGTCTGTAATATCTATGCACCTACGATACAACATATCCTAGCTATCAGGCTATAATCCTTAGCCCGAATAACTAAGGTACACAATTCAGCTGAAGCTGTTTCCTTACTCTTTAGGTATGATAAATGATAAGAAGCTGTAAACTGACTAATAGGTTTTGTTAAGCGCCTTTTGAACTGCCCGGGGGGTTGAGGATAAATTCGAAAGAGTTACCTCGCCCCTGGGCATTCAGGGCAGGGAGGAACAGGGGTGGGTTTTAGTCAGTAAAAGTCTGACACGCCCTCCCGCTCCCGCTCCAGAGCGGGAGAAGTCATTGGATGATTTCTCATCCCACAAAAAAAAAGCGCCTTTTGAAAGAGTCGCTGCAATTAATGTTTAAATGGAGACAACGTACTTCACTATGCTTGCCAGGCGAACTAATTCTGTCGAAAATAGTACAAGTTTACAAAAATCTATTAAGTCCGTCAGTTAGATTACCAAAAAATTGTGGTAACGTATTTTTTTCTTTTGTCACGTAAACCAAAAATGAGAGCGATACAGTGCGTTGAAATTTCGCGTGATGTCAAACTTCGATACACTTTGTAGGTACCGTTTAGTGACGTAACAAGCCCACACTTCTGATGCGTTTTATCTTTGTATTTTTTTATTGGTTTGGTAAAGCAAAAAATACGTGTACAATATTTTTTGACAATCTAACTTACGGACCTAAATATAAATATAATCATTATTTTTATACCCAGTAAACATCCATATTGCAGGAGTTTATACTAAAAGCAATTAAAAAAAAAAAATGTCATCCTATGAAAATGAAGCGATAGAAGATTTTATGAAGTATGTAGGTCTATAATGTTGTAATTTCATTAATAATTTTTTTATTAATAAATATTAGAGAGCAGAGTATTAGTTAGGTATTGTTGGGGGGAGTAGTGTGGTGGGTAATTGTCCCTAAATAAATTAAATAAAATGTTTTTCGAGAGTATGTATTTTTGTAGATATGTTAGTATGTCTATTTCTTTGGCAAGCGCTGTAGCCTAAACGGCTGATGGATTTTAATAAATGAGTAATCATTAGATTGGTCTTGATTGCTTATGTGACATAGGCAATAAATGAATTTTGAAAAAAAAAAAAACAGAATGGCGACCGCCATTAGGTAAGTGTAGTCGTATTTTTTTGTAACCTGGTCATCTAGAGTATCAAATTAAAGAGCTCGACGAGACGATTCCATGAATTTAACTCACTAATATGTAGGAAATATTTTTTTTTTAAACCCGACTGATAAAAAGCAACTCAAAAGTTTCAAACAAGTCACTTTTCAAGCAGTCTGATGCAGACTTGATGGTGGTATCAAATCTGTGATTGAACTAAAACTAATTCCACCAAGGCACCAACTGCATCAGACTGCTTCAAAAGTGACTTGTTGAAATTATCAGTCGGGTTTTTGAAAATTTTCAATTTTTTTCCATTATGCCAATTGCTTATCTATTATCGAACCCCATAAAAACGTAAGCAGTCGCATATTTTGTCCAGCGTCACACCTTGAACTATTGACATCTTGATAAGTCGTATCATTTAGCTTATAATAGACTGTTTACTGTTTCCATCGAATGATGTAATAATGTAACAAACATATTAAATCACATCATGAACATTGGCGTTGCATGTTTTGCTAATTAGTGTACCTACGTTTTTGTCTTCCAAAGTTCCAAGTGTCTTATAAAAAAGTTAAATATGATTAGTATAAAATCAGACTAGCAGGCTATTTTCTACCCGTAAGAAGGATAGATGTGGGTAAAGTGGGGGTAGTAAAGTACTGAATAATCATTTGAAGGAGGTTCTGTCCTATAGA
This sequence comes from Polia nebulosa, assembly GCA_951329385.1. Classification (NCBI taxonomy): domain Eukaryota; kingdom Metazoa; phylum Arthropoda; class Insecta; order Lepidoptera; family Noctuidae; genus Polia; species Polia nebulosa. Next base: position 15,790,306 of record OX589602.1, on the reverse strand, counting down.
CAGCTGTATTTGATAGATGAAACGTATGCTATCTCGACGACAGGGTTGCGCTATGGTTCAACGTTCGATTCCCGCACGGAAAAAATATTCGTTTTGGGCTACAGATAGTTGTTCCGGGTCTGAGTGTCTTGTTTAAGATAGTTTACATGTTTGTGAACGCACCAACGATACAGGAGTAGGTACCTAATTGGTAGTGTGACGCAACGTTTTATAAATAAGTCTGACATTCCATTATTCTTTACGTACCACTGCCATACTATCCACACTCACTTTCTCAGAGTCAGGTTTCAATAAGAATTATTTTATTGAAAGATTGCGCCTCACTATCGGTTTCTATATAATAAATAAGGCTTCGAACTAGCCTTATTTATTATATACGGATGTGACGGATGAAAATAGAGGAGCCCTATGCCCAGTAAAGGGACTGGCTATTAAAAAAAAACCGCCTGATCGAATTTCGAACATGCTGGCCAATATCAACGGAGATTAGCCAAGCACACAAACATAGGTGCACTCTGTTCCTTTACTTTTTTAACTGACTTTGAAAAAATGAGGAGGATCTATGTTCGACTGTATGTATGTTTTATGTATGTCCACCGATTTCTCTGTTAATTGTGGACAGATTTTCAAAATTCTTTGACTATTTTAAATTTAATTTTTACTCCTGAGGTGGTCCCATATAAATTTTATTGAAATTGAATCAGCGTTTTTTGAAAAAATCAATAAAAACAAAAAATATGTGTAAACAGATGACGTATTGGTTTCCTCCGATTATGTTTAAATTAATTGTTATTGGGGTTATCACTTCGGGCATATTTAGTTTTAGTACTGCGGTACAACAGCTGAAAAGTGAAAAATAACAAACTTTTTTACAAAAATACGACCGACTTAAAAACAAAATACACTTAAAATTGTAAAACAACTTTAGTTTCCGAAGTCGGTGTTTGTTTGTATTAAAGTTATTTTACAGTTAGTGTATTTTGTTTTTTGGAAGTCGGTTGTATTTTTGTAAAAAAGTTTTTAAAAAGATTAATGTACCATAAATATAAAGTTTATTTGATCTCATAAATCCAAGCCGATCCAAAGTAATCACAGTTCAAAGTTTGCAGTTTCAAAAAACGGCAATTTTGCAGGTAAAGATTAATATTATTTAGACCTACATATTTTAGAAAACTTCTGCCCTGTCAAGATATCGAACTATTAACACTATTGAGCAGATGAACTCCTACTAAGAATACTTCAGACTTCGAGCTTATACCAATGATACTGTTAACTAAAAACAATAACATTTTTGTTTTTACAGCTGTTGGCCAAGATCAACAGTCTCAACGAGTCCCCGTACGTACACGGCATCATTGTTCAGATGCCCCTGGACTCTGACCACCCCATCGACGCGCACAAGGTCACCGATGCTGTATCCCCAGACAAGGATGTAGATGGGTAAATATAATTGTTACTCTGGGTACAAAACGTGATTTTTTAAATGTTTTAGTCAAGTTGGAGACCCAAGGTTTGCGAATTGATTTTTTAATAGTGATGCAACCGATTTACTTGTCCAAAGAATGAATGAATGAATGGAATGGTCCTGGCAAACTCCTCGATGTCCAACGGATATGTAATTTTTGGAAATTCAAAAATTGCGAGTTGATGATGAAACAGTTTGCTCGCGACGATATCAAGTCGTCCCTCTTTTTCTAGCCATATACCCTCTTTCACACAAACCATCCATTTGTCTTCCTGTACTGGAAACTGAAGGAAAATTTTAATGTCTTAAAAAATGTTGACAACATTTGAGGCCATATTATCTACATATCTAAATATTTTTTCCACCAGTTTGAACACAATAAACGAGAGTCGCGTGGCAGTAGGTGATCTATCTGGCTTCGTTCCCTGCACGCCTGCGGGCTGCGTGGAACTGATCAAGACGACGGGCATGTCCATAGCCGGCAAGAACGCAGTCGTGTTGGGGCGCAGCCGTATTGTTGGCACCCCAGTTGCCGAACTGCTGAAGTGGGAACATGCGACCGTCACCGTTTGCCATTCCAAGACTAAGAACTGTAGTGATATTGTGAGTTGTTTTTTACTTGTTCTCTGTTTTTTTAAGTCCATCTAGATGCAATAAAATGACTTAAAAGGACGCCGACTGGCCAAAAAGGTTATAAACAGAACGGCTTAGAGTTGATGAGAAAGATCGGAGATCGATTTCTTGTAAATAAGCCATCATCCTTCCTTGAGTGATTTATTTCCACTCGTGGACGAGGCGTCTTTTCTTTGTTATTCTTCTCATAGAATTCCTATTTCAATTTCTTTAGTATAGAAATCTCATACAAAGGTCCCAAGGCAGAACCTAATTCGCTGGATGCGGATAGCGCAGAACCGGGTCGTTGTAGCAATTCTTTTGAAGACCTACGCTCATTTAAAAAGGCTTAAACCCAGAAGTGTTCGTTAAGTGTTGTGTTAAGAAATGTGTTCGTTAGATGTTGAAATCACATTTTGATGAAACATGTTCCATTTTCTATTCCCACAGGCAAAGACAGCCGATATCCTGGTGGTGGCTATCGGAAGGGGCGAGCTGGTGCGCGGCTCTTGGATCAAGCCGGGCGCGGTTGTAATAGACTGTGGCATCAATCCCATTGCTGGTGCGTGCTACATATCCATAAAACAATGGCTATTATGGCGGCTTAGAACTAAAATATTTACGTTTCAAGTAATGAGGGCACAATAGTCGGAACTGCCGGTAGAAACAAAACATTTGACGGTCGACCGTCTACAGTGCAAACCCAGACGTTCAATTCAAACCGATGTGTGATAATCTGATGCAATGACCATTATTCCGATTGTAATACACTACCGTGAAATTGGATACATTCGATAACAAGTGGAGTATTTTATTGCTACAGTGTATTCTGGCATATAGCTTTCTTTTTTCCGGTTTTTTTTTATCTTCTCTGTTACAGTATTAAAAATAAATTTGAATAAGAATCGGCACAATTAGGTTTTTAAATAAATACGAACTGATAAGCAATACATTAAATACCAGATCCGTCAAAGAAAAGCGGGCAACGTGTGGTAGGCGACGTCGCCTATGAGGAGGCTCTGGCAGTGGCGTCGCACGTGACGCCGGTGCCGGGAGGCGTGGGCCCCATGACTGTGGCGATGCTCATGCGGAACACCGTGCAGTCCGCGAAGCGCCAGCTGGACCGCCTGCTCGCGCCCGCCTGGCCGCTCCGCCCGCTGCGCATCACGCCGCTGTCGCCGCCGCCCAGGTCAGTAGTATCACAGTGCCGTGATGTCACATGCGCACACCGTGCAAGCCGCTCGACGCCAGCTGGACCGCCTGCTCGGGCCCGACTGGCCCTTCGCCCGCTGCGCATCACGCCGCTGTCGCCGCCGCCCAGGTCAGTAGTGTCACAGTGACGTGACATCATATGTGCACACCGTGCAGGCCGCTCGACGCCAGCTGGACCGCCTGCTCGCGCCCGACTGGGCGCTCCGCCCGCTGCGCATAACGCCGCTGTCGTCGCCGTCCAGGTCAGTAGTGTCACAGTGACGTGACGTCACATGCGCACACCGTGTAGGCCGCTCGACGCCAGCTGGACCGCCTGCTCGCGCCCGCCTGGCCGCTCCGCCCGCTGCGCATCACGCCGCTGTCGTCACCGGCCAGGTCAGTAGTGTCACAGTGACGTGACGTCACATGCGCACACCGTGCAGGCCGCTCGGCGCCAGCTGGACCGCCTGCACGCGCCCGCCTGGCCACTCCGCCCGCTGCGCATCACGCCGCTGTCGTCGCCACCCTGGTCAGTAGTGTCACAGTGACGTGACGTCACATGCCCACACCGTGCAGGCCGCTCGACGCCAGCTGGACCGCCTGCTCGCGCCCGCTTGGCCGCTCCGCCCGCTGCGCATCACGCCGCTTTCACCGCCGCCCAGGTCAGTAGTGTCACAGTGACGTGACGTCACATGCGCCTTAATCCCGATATTCTCGATGTGGCGCTGCTAAAGAATGTAAACCTCCGTTTGCACTCGATAGAAGTATTACATGAACTTAACTCAGATAACCGCCTTGTGATCATGCATCTACTCCCGCTCGGGTCAGCTCTACCCCAGCCAGCCTCCACCGTCCCAAGTAATCACCGACTGGAAGAAAGAAAGCGATAGACTGAAATCTACCACGTGGATTCGCTTGGATACCATCCCCGACCATATAGACTCAGTCACTGATACAACGGCAGCAATCGACTCGCTTACGGATCACGTACAATCCGTCCTGAACTATTGTTCAAGGGTTCCCGGACGATGTACGGAATCTGATAACCGAGAAGAACACGGCCATTCGTGCGTACAGTGCTTTTCCCTGCGACGCAAACAAAGCTCACATGCTCAACAGCGTGCTGTTAATAAACGTATTGTTGAACATCGTTCCGCGAACTGGGATAAGATGCTGAGTGAACTCGAGCCCACCCATCATGCCTTCTGGCATCTTCAGAGGAAACTGCGATCCAAGGATGAGGCCTCGATGCCTCCTCTCATTCGTCCCGACAAGAGTGTCGCTTTCGACAACTTGGAAAAGGCAGAATGCCTAGCCTACAATCCAGAGTCCCTATGTTTTCCCAGTTCTCAACCATTAGACCAACCTACCTTGACATGGTGCATGCTGAAGAGTGAAGAAAGGAGAGCTTCTCTCCCACCCGTTGAAGATCCTGATGATACGCTGCTCTCGCCACCACAGATGAGATGGAGGATACCATCAAAAGGCTTCAAGGCAACAGAGTATTCCAAGTCTTTCCCGCCCAACTTATTACGCTAATGACCGCCATCTTCAATGGCGCTTTAAGCAATAATATTATTATTCCCCCAAGTGTGGAAACAGGCCACTGTAATTGGTATTCCCAAACCAGGCAAGCCGAAGTCTGACCCACCCAGATAACGTTCCATCAGTCTGCACAATGTTCTCGGTAAAATCAACGAGAAGCTTGTTTACAAGCGGTTCAAAGATTGTGCCGAAGCTAAGAGTCTTATTCCCAGTGAGCAGTTCGTTCCAATCCGAACACTCGTGTATTCAACAAGTCCACCGCATCGTAGAACATATTATGAGCGCTGGCTTCCAGCATAATATGACGACAGGTGTCTTGTTGCTCCACATAGCGAAGGCATTCGACAAAGTCTGGCACAGTGGCTTAATTTATAAGCTGTACACCAACTAGGAGTGCCGGACCGGCCCGTACTCATCTTACGAGACTTTCTATCGAACCGCATTTTTTGCTATGTGTAAGTCCCTCATGGCTCCGTGGTATCCCCTTTAGTTTTCACGCTGTATTTCCTGATAGCTACAACCTGGGAGTCTTTAAGTCAAGAGTGAATAGGTTGCTTCTGGGCAAGCGTGCTTCATCTTCGACCACATCATCGCTTACCATCAGGTGAGATGGTGGTCAAACGCGTGCCTATCAACTATTAAAAAAAACTCTGTTTACCAGCGATATCCCTAAGAATAAAAAGGCCGAGTTAGCACTATTCGCTGACGATGCGTCCATTCACTATACCGGTCGCTATCCCAATAATATATCTCGCAATTTACAATCTCCCGCAACCATCTTGGGCAACTGGTTCCGGAAATGGAGAATTGAGGGTAACCCGGATAAGAGTCAGGGGGTTCTCTACTCGAAACCGTGTCACACCACCCTTTCCCCCCGTCTGATCACCATCTATGCCAAGCCGATCCCCTGGGAGAAGCGAGTTAAATATTTCGGTGTGATCCTCAAACAGCACCTCACCTTTGCTGAGCACATAAGGCAGGCTCGCACGCGCGCCGCCTTTGCTCAAGGTAGACTTCACTACATCCTCAACGCCCGCAGCAAATTGTCACTCAAGTGCAAATTGCGCACATTCACCGCGGTTATCCGTCCAATAATCACATACGCTTGCCCTGTCTTCGCACACACCAAGCTCCGTCACCTCCATAATAATAATAATAATAATAATATTCCACAACTATCACACAACGCCATCTAGTCCCAAGCTAAGCAGAGCTTGTGTTATGGGTACTAGACAACTGATAAACATACTTATATATTTCTAAATACATAAATATTATAGATAAATTACACCCAGACACAGAACAAATGATCGTGCTCATTACACAAACATTTGTCCTGGGTGGGAATCGAACCCACGACCTCCGGCATAGCAGTCAGGGTCACTAACCACTAGACCAACAGGCCAGTCAACAAGATGCAGACTCTCCAGAACCACTTCCTCCGTAAAGTAGTGGGAGCCCCCCTACTTTCTTCGGAATGAGAATCTGCATCTAGATCTTAAACTGCCCACTATTCAGCAGTTCATGAAATGATTCACAAAGCGTTTCAGTGACACTGGTGTTAATACCGCAACCCCCTAATCGCATCAGCCGCCCGATACGAACCCTCCCGTATTTCCAGGATTCGCCGTAACCGTACCCGCACCACTCCCGACGACGCTATCACCCTGCTCCAAGAGAGCCGTAGGGAAAACCAGCATAATACACAAACACAGACCGCCGTCCTTACGCCCTCGCTGCCGAGGCCACCCCGTGCCGCTGAGCCTAAAGTTTTAAATTCCCAAAATAATTTAAGCCGAGGTCCGTACCCTACTGGGGGTGCCCTTAACGTGTAGTCGCTTAATTTTTAAGTTTTGAAATAAGCCCTGCTTGGACGCTTTAATAAATTAAAGTCACCACAGGCAAGTCCGGTTAAGCAGCCAACAACCTCATAGGTCAGATACCACATACAAAAAAAAAGAAAGAAGAAGAGTTTCATTCAAGAACCAACAACACCTACATCATACAGTACACTACACTATTACTATACTAATAATCTCGTTGATTCTTAGATTAGTTGCTACGTGAAGGAAGAGAAAACCAAAAAACATACTCCAGAATTATGTTATACTTGATTTTTTTATTTCCCTCGCACAAAGAGGAGGCCTGTGCCCCTGCAGGATACTTGATTTAATTTCTCTTACAGCGACATCGTGATCGCCCGCTCTCAGAAGCCTAAGGACATTAATAAGCTTGCCCACGAAATTGGACTCTGCACCAACGAAGTGTCGCAGTATGGACGCACCAAGGCGAAGATTTCTTTATCGGTGCTGGACAGGATGAGGAACCTACAGGGCGGCAAGTACATCGTGGTTGCTGGGTGAGTTTCACTACAAAAAAAAAAAAAAACATCATGTCATAAACGTTTTCATTTAGGACCATACATATATTTATTTTAATAAGTGGTGCTTGGCAACTGGGCTTAGCCCACTTAAAAATTAATGTCTCTTGGTGCCTATTGAGTTAACTCTGTTCTGTCTTCTGCTTGGTAAGGAGGGAAGTGGAAATTATGTTTTCTTACTCCTCCGCTGTTCTTATCTGATTAAATTCGTTGCAGGATCCAAAACAGTTGAATCATCTCGCCGGGACTCGTCGAGTTTCATTGACTCGTCGCTTTTCTGGTGGTCACCTCTGTTGGTTTTGGCTCTAAGCCTCTACGGAGTTGCAGTGGTTAGGAACTGACGCGAGATTTTCCCAAAAAAGAAACTACCTTCCTGTCTTTACCCCAATTTATTTGGGGTCGGTGCAGATTTTTTTTTCTTTAGACAAAAACAGTCACCTTCTTCCTAAATTCCTAGCCATACCATCATTCTACAATCCATTCATAATTTCTTTTGTCTTCCTCTACTTTTATAACCATCCAAATTCAACCTCAAAACTTACTTCTCGAAGTGTTCCTCATTTCCATTAGTCAAATAGTACCACAGAGGCACTTAAAAACGGTCGAAACACAAATAAACCAAACAAATACTAGAATAAATGTTCCAAGTAAACATGCAGATTTCACTTTTAATAACTGCACATATAGTCAATGTAAGTTTAAATGTTTGAGGAGAAGACTCTAGTTTCACCACTATCTCACCTGATGGTAAACAATGATGTGGTCGACGATGATACATTAAAAACGCAATGAGTGAAGTCAAATAGATTCAATGGCCGTAAAAATAATTGTTGTAACAGTGAATAACTTACGATTAAACAAGTTCGCATTGTTCTCATACTAGGTCTGTTCTGATAATAATTAATGTAACTTCCTACATACGTATGTTTGTGCCTCGTCATTCTAGTCAACGCTTTTGCTGAAGTAGGTATTGGGTTAGATCCTCAAGTCAGGCAAAATGTTGCTTGGGCCGAAGCCATATAGGTGGTATAAAAGCCAAATAGTTGCAGCCTTTCTGATGTGACGTGCTTAGTATTCACTTCTACAAGCAAGATGTTAGGAAGACTACGAACCTGCCAAGGGATTGAAGATAAATTCGAAACAGAGTTACCGCCCTGGGCACTCAGGGCAGGGAAGGAACAGGGGTGGGTTTTAGTCAGTAAGAGTCTGACACGCCCTCCTGCTCCACCCAGAGCGGGAGATGTCATTGGATGATTACCCACGCCCCAAAAAAAAAAAAAAGGAAGACTACGAAAGGTTATTTCTACTACAACTACTATTTCTTTCTTTCCTCTAGCATCACCCCTACTCCCCTGGGCGAGGGTAAGAGCACCACACTGCTTGGTCTGGTACAGGCCCTGACAGCACACCGCGGTCGCAACTCGTTCGCGGTCATGCGCCAACCCAGCCAGGGACCCACCTTCGGAGTCAAGGGCGGCGCAGCCGGTGGCGGTTACTCACAGGTATGTTTCTAGCATACGTAGTTAGTAAGGACAGAGCGGTCCACGCATTTTTCTGTCACCACTAATTGCCCCGCAATGTTCGGGAGCGGGCGTCATTTTTCTGGAGCAGTCATGTGCGCAGGACATTAAAAATGCAGCATATATTGTAGATGGAGCACAAATTGTAGGTGCATCTTATATTTTTGATACAGGATATATTGAAGATGCAGCATATATTGTAGATGCATCATTTTCATCTCCTCAGGTTATACCCATGGAGAAGTTCAATCTGCACTTAACAGGCGACATCCACGCAGTGACTGCCGCCAACAACCTGCTAGCTGCCCAGCTGGATGCCAGGATTTTCCACGAACTGACACAGAAGGACGGCCCACTCTTCGACAGGCTGGTCCACAAGGCGAAGGGAATCAGGAAGTTCTCCCCAATCCAGTTGAGGAGGCTGAAGAGATTGGGCATCACGAAAACCGACCCTGATACGCTGACAGATGGAGAGAAGTCCAAATTCGCGAGGCTCAACATTGATCCGTTGAACATTATGTGGAATAGAGGTATCTTGTCCTGTTGTAAACTATATGTTATGTGTGGTGTTCTTGGTTCTTGAATGAAACTATTCTTGTAACCGACCGAAACCGCCTGTCTTCCTTACAAAATTGCTCCTCTTTTATACTATTTTTTCTATAGCCTCCACACTCTGATTGGTCAATAAGTCATTAAAATCAAGGGGGTGGAGACTCACAGTCAATAGGAATTGATCACAAAATTATGTCATCGCGAGCACTAACCTTTAGTATCGCAACTCGTTACCGTAATGAGGACCATTAGACTTTAAAGCTTTTTATAAGTTTCGGTCTGACCGTCCGAAGCATAGCGTCAAGACTGTAGAAAGCTGCAATTTTGAATGGGTATCTAAGTACCTATATTAATCACACCTACATGACGAAAAAGATTTTTTCTTTTTACCTACCTGGAAGTAGTACCTACTTAGAAAATTTCGTACAAAACACAAAATCCAATGCAATCTGCCTAGCCTTTTCCCAACTATCTTGGTGTCGGCTTCCAGTCTAACCGGATGCAGCTGAATAGTAGTCCAGTATTTTACATGGAGCGACTGCCTATCTGACCTCCACAACCCAGTTACCGGGTAATACGATACCCCTTGGTAAGACTGGTTGTCGGACTTTCGGGCTTCTGACGACCCGTAACGACTGTCAAAGAGCCACGATTGACAGCCGGGACCAACGACTTAAAATAATGCATTTCTATAAGTTTTAATGAACAACATGCAAGATCGTTTCAATTGTGAGCTAATTTATGAGCTAGTTTTTTTTGATATTATTACTGTAAAATCACGTCTGTAAAATCACGTAAATCAGCGAAATCGGCAAAATTTCGTGTATGGCCTCTTAAGGCGCGGACTGACTACGATTTGAGATAGATTCAAATAAGGTTGATAACTGAACATAATAATTGTGTTGACGATGCGAATAGGCATTTATTTTACGGGGTTTCTTTAGATTATCCAGAATATACACAATAAATTAAATAATTGTCCGAACAAAGTTTTAATAAAATGCTAATTCTATTCAATTCTTGAAAAAAATAATGTTGTTACCGCTGAAAATACAGAGATGTTCGACGCCAAAGTTTATTTTTATGGAGCAATTTACAAATTTTCTTCTCTGTTCACTGTATTTTTTGCAAAGGATATTTCCATTGCATTACGTCATACTCGACTATCCAAGAAACCAATTTTTTTGACTATTGAAGTAATACCGCGTTGTTCCATGTTATTGGGGTTATCAATACGGACGTAACTTTAATATTTAGTTTTAGTTCTGGGGTAACACAAGTAAAAAGTGAAAAATAAAAAACTTTGTTACAAAAAAAAAAAAACAACTGACTTCCAAAAAAGAAAATACACTAAAAAATTAAAATTAAATTTTTAGTGTTAGTATTTCGATAAAATTTATATGGGACCACCTCTGGAGTACATATAAGTACTCCAGAGGTGGTCCCATATAAATATATAAATATAGATAAAAAAGAATTTGAAAATCGGTCCACAACTAACAAAGAAAACGATGGATATACTTACATAAAAAAAACACGCACCTAAAGTCGAACATAGAACCTCCTCCTTTTTGCGAAGTCGGTTAAAAAAGGTCCGAGTGCGAGCCACACTTGCGTGTAAAATAAGGATTCCATACTGCAAAAACAATAATACTTTCCTTTTCTTTTTATTATTAGCTATTATACGTATTCTATGAGTATTTCAACTGGCTATCTAATACGGTTTAAAAGATGCTGTCCTGAGAGCGACAGACTGAAAGCAATAGGGTCTCCTTTGAGTACGCAACCCTAAAAAGAGGGCAAACGGTAAACTAGCACAACTGACTGTTAGCCCGATGTACTGTCACCAATGTCTGTGCATGACCACCATAAGGCTGCATTTGGTGTGCAGGATGCAACTGAGGAGTGATGCACAAAATTCAGACAACTGACTAAGATTTTAAAAGTCATAAATGTTACAAACAGGGTTTTACAAAAAAGGGCTTTGTCTCAACAAATGGTGTTCGCGAGACAATGTCTGGTACTTACTAAAATTATGAAACAGGGAACAATCCGAACAATAAGTCATTCATCATAAAATAAAATAAAGAGGTCAAAATGATTGAACCGAATTGGGCCTCATTCATTGGAGCAAAAACTCACAAAAACCCAATTAGGTTTCCCCAGAGTTCCAGACCATAATATCATCAATATGAATGACGAATGGGAATATAACGGATGTTTTTATGTTTTAAAATAGAACTCCTTCGCCCAAACCTTCTGGAAAACGTGAAGGATAGAATAAAAAATGACTTGTTTTGTTAGGGATTCATATTATTGTTTCTTTTTGTGGTTTCTGCACGAAATTGCGCGACCAAAATTTTCCACCTTATTCTTTAGGTTGTGGCAAGGCGTGCTAGGAACTTGGTGTTCAATGCTCATTTCTTTTCTGTGTAAAACAAGAATCTCAATAATAGGAGCTTAGACTATGAAAGGTTATAGATGGAACGTCATTGGACATTAAATGAAGCAGGATCGTTAAAATGTGTGAGTGACCTTGACGAACGTAACGACAACGTATCGGCTTCTCATTTTGTCTATGTGAACTCATTTCGCGTGTACCTACAGATACAAGGCGGCTTCTCATTCTGGTACTTCAGATTGCTGGATTTTGACACTCTGTCTATAACCTTTCATAGTATAAGAATAGGAGAAATTGATAAAAAAAGATGGGAATACCTACATATATCACCATACATATCTATGGCACCCTGGGCATGCAGCCCACGAGCTTGTTGACTAAAAAAAAACCGTTAAGTATAACGCTTTTTTAGGTTTTCATTATTCTAATTACCCCTTTAAGTACGTGCCAATACGACAGAACTAAAACCATTCCATTTTAATTTCCAGTTGTGGATCTCAACGACAGATACCTCCGCAAGATCACAGTGGGGCAATCTCCCACAGAGAAGGGCTTCACCCGCGAGACCTCCTTTGACATCTCCGTGGCTTCCGAGATCATGGCCATTCTCGCGCTTGGCAATGATGCCGAGGACATCAAGGAGAGGCTCGCCAACATGGTGGTTGCGTTAGACAATAATGGTGATTCCGTTACTGCTGATGATTTGGTAAGGAGTTTTTTGGCGTCTTAAATACATATCATCATCATCATTTCAGCAGGAAGACGTCCACTGTTGGACATAGGCCTGCCCTGAGTGTCGCCACATCAACTGGTCCTGTGCGTAAATACATAATCTCGTAAAAAAATGGAAAAGTATCGGGGTGACCTTTGCCCAGCCTTGGGACATAATAGGTTGAATAAATACCAGGCCATGAGACATTTTATCTTAGTTTCTTGGGTGGTAACACTTCTGTAATGACGCAGGTTGCAATACCAGTGTCACCTTCAGGTGGGTCGCCTGCTTGTTTGCAGCCAGTAACAAAAAAGTAGGTACAAGGAAAGACCCTGAGCAAGAAGCAAGACAGTTTTGCAAAAATACGCGTTGCTAAACAAATTTGGAACACATGTGTAATTGTGTATGCAGCTTTACTGACAAGTTACTAACAGCCTATGTTTTTGTTTCCTTGTTTATTTTTCGGATTCCGTTAAAACTAGATAGTCCTATCAATTGACTAATCTTCTTAGTCGTAATGCATATCTGTCAGCCGCGGCTTATTTATCTAATAGAATAAATAAACAATAAGTATTCTAAAATAATAGTTTTTAAATAAGACTATGAACATCACGAGGCAACTGTTTTAGAATTATCGTTTCTATTCCTTAAAGTTGCCAATACCTGTCGCATGTGTGAAGTTCCGCCAGTTTTAAACTGAAACGATTTGTTTCAAGTAAATAATTTACAGGCACTTTTGAATTGTCAAGAAGTCGGTCAGTCAGAAAGATGAAGCTAATTGCACATTCCAAAGCGTAGATCTCTATGGAGAAGAACGTGCATGAAACTCCATGGACGCTGTTTTAAATAATGATAAGTATTACAAAAAAGTTATTAGAAAAAGGCCCTACATCTCATCATCCTCAGTCCGACTTCGCCCACGGTCCAATGTTCCTGTGACAGCCTCATCTAGTGTCTACCCGCGATGGCAACAATGTCTTCCCGTCTCGCCGCCGCACCACCTGCATTATACATACCTACCTTTACTCAAAATTTGCCACCTCTTCACAGGGCATGACCGGAGCTCTACTCGTCCTTCTCCACGACGCGTTCGAGCCAACACTAATGCAGTCCCTAGAGGGCACGCCAGTGCTGGTACACACTGGCCCCTTCGCCAACATCGCCCACGGTTGCTCGTCCATCCTGGCCGACAAGATCGCTATGAAACTGGCTGGAAAGCACGGATATGTTGCTACCGAGGCTGGATTCGGTTCTGATATTGGTATGATTTATTTTTGTAAAATGAGTTTTTTTTTAAATATTTTTCACAAGATTTAGTGTTTGGATATGAGTAATTCAGCCATCCTTTTAGCAGTGCTTACAAGAGCATTGGCTTATCGAGGATTCCGATCTATAAGTTTCGACTTGATCTCAGCCACGTCGACAGCTTTAGCATTGGTCGAGCAAAGCCAAAAATTGATTATCAAACCACCGAAATTTTATCCAGGTATGGAGAAGTTCTTCGACATAAAGTGCCGCGCCAGCGGTGACATCCCGAACTGCGCGGTGATCGTGTGCACCGTGCGTGCGCTCAAGATGCACGGCGGCGGACCGCCTGTCAATCCTGGTACGCCGCTCCACGACGTCTACATGCAGGTAATTAACTCACCAAAAAAAACAATAACATACAAACAAAACAACCAACTTTACCTTGGACGTGTACAACTTTTCACGTAATGGGGAAAAATCAACTCGGCTAATAACATAAAGGGGCAACTCAAGCCAGCTAATGGCCTATAATAATTAATATAATAATTATTTTTTATTTCATAAAAAGTGGTACAGTCTGTTACAAAGTAGAATGACAATTTAAAAATTGTTTACATCTGAGATAAGTAGGTAACAATATAATTCTAGGATCTGATGTCCTTGCTAGGTTACTTAGTAGCCTGTATTAAGGACAATTGGTCCTCATTTTTAGAAAATGGAACAAGAGTATTATTTAGACTGTTACGAGTACATAATTATTAACAAAATTTAGATAAAAAAAACTTGAGAGGTGTCAAGGGACACCCGGATGGAACGAAGTTCCTTTCGATTAATTAGTGAAGGAATTGTAATATAATTTTATTTTTTTTAATTTATAATATTTTTTTTATTATTAACTACGCACACACGCACGCACGTAAGAAGTTATACTTCATCATCTCATCTCATCGCAGCTCAGCTCAGCTCAGCTCAGCTCAGCTCAGATCAGCTAAGCTCAGCTCAGCTCAGCTCAGCTCAGCTCAACTCAACTCAACTCAACTCTTTAGCAATAACAACAACTATAACAAAAGTAATTGTAATATATATTTTTTTTTTTATTATAGCAAAAAGTGTCGTGACAACTTTTCGTAAGAATTTTTTCCGTCTAGCCCCCTTTTACAACGCGCGATAAGGAACTTCGTTCCGAAAAGAATAATAATGAAAGCCCAATACAAAAATGTGTGAGTGCACGCGTTGTGTGTGTGTGTATAGAAGGGAGCAAACCAACCCAGCTAATAGTCTAAGGGCAATTCAACCCCCCAATACATATGGAAAAGGAGTGCAGCAAGCTAATATTTTTATTTAATATGCAATAAAAATAAATTAAATTAATAAAATAAAATAAAACATTACACACTACCATGCGTTTGACACGTATTTGTATATACTTTTTTGTTTATGCTTCACAGTCATGTCATGTTTATGGTCTTTTACAATAAAACCTTAAGGTTTTATACGTATAACGTTCAAATTTAAAATTTAACGCGTCAGGCCCCGCGCGTCGACATAACAATAGGTTTTTAATTGTGTCTGCTAATGAGGGACTTGACGCGTTAAATGAAATAAGGTAGAATTTTGGTCACCGGGCGACCACTAATTCTCTTTAATAGCCCAAGCCTAAAAAAAATACCCTGTAGTACACAGGCATAAATACGTAATGTACCAACTACATATATCAGAGGCAGGGTCGTAGTTCAGGTCCAGGGAAGGGGGGCAACGGCCGTCCCTGCCCTCACGCCCGCCTCGGTACTCTTCTGGTCCAAACTCCTACAACTATTCGAAGATCAATAATATTCGCAAAGCTTGCAAGAATCTTACTTTACTTACTCACAACAATCAACTATTTTTACCAAGAAACAGAGCTGGTTTTAATGAACTATAAAACCTGTGCTTTGTCGATCCGTCGTCATTGAGGTTAACTGGCATTCCATTCCAGCCCGACTTATTTTATGGTGCATTTATGAGCAAGCCGGCACCACAACACTTCTAAATCAGGCTAATGGTATTAAATTATGTGTTTTCAGGAAAATCTGGAGCTTCTCAGCAAGGGTCTGTGCAACTTGGGAAAGCACATCAGCAACGGCAATAAATTCGGCGTGCCGGTCGTGGTGGCCATCAACAAACACGGGTCAGTTCTTCCTACTTATATTATAAATTTGAATGTATTAAATTTCAATCTTTAAATTGTTAATCGATCATGCCTCAACGGCTGAACGGATTTGAATGAAGCTTGGGACGTAAGTAGACCATGTCCTAGATTAGGAAATAGGAGGTACTATTCATCTCGGTAGGATAATTTTCGATTTTCACGCGGGTTAAGCTGCTATTTTCGACCTTCACACGGGCAAAGCTGCTATTTTCGACCTTCACACGGGTTAATCTGGCTAGAGAAGTTATCACTAAATTACTTACACATCACATATCACGCTTGTATTCTTCGAGCCCACATTTCGTCATTTATAGTCCTATACTCGCCCTTTTTAGTGAGCCATTTGCCATCAAACGGGTACAAATACAGACTCCGGGCTGCTTCTGGCAAAATTCTAGGAAACTTGTATTCTACCAAAAATAAAAAATATTTGAGCCGTTGGTAATGTGAATTGGGCAAATACTTTAACTTTGAAAGTCTTCTATCATGCTTTTTATATAACCAAGACAAAGGTAGTCTTATACGATCGCAACGATACGAGGGAAGAACATAGTTAACCATTTCATTCTTCTTTACAGCAACGACTCACTCTCTGAATTGAACTTGGTGAAAGACTTCGCTCTCAAGAATGGCGCATTCAGGGCTGTTCTATGCGATCACTGGGCCAAGGGTGGCCTCGGAGCCGTAGAGCTCGCAGACGCCGTCATTGAGGCCTGCGATTCCAGCTCGAAGTTCGAATTCCTGTACCCACTACAGCTGTCCATCCAGGACAAAATCGAAGTCATTGCCAAGGAGATGTACGGCGCAGGACAGGTCGAGTACACTGAGGAAGTACTGGAGAAGATTAAGGCGTTCACTGAGAAGGTATTTTTTTATGCTTAAGTATTTAGAAGTGAAACAGTGAACTTCTTTAGCGGCGTTGAGCACTTTTCTTGGGATGTGTATAAAATGTTAAACTCGCGTCAGGACGGAGGGAGAGTATTTAAAAATGCACAACGTTAATGTTTTCACTTCTGCCGGCACTCCCGGAGTGCAACCCGTTGTTTTTTTTTGCCTGTTTTACCCGAAGGTTTAGGCACACTTCGCCTGTTATGTTATATTGGGCGAGGCCATCAACCGGGGACAACGCGAGGCTCGAGACTTTATTGAGAAATTCTCGATGGTAAAACCCAGTAACACTTTGCCCGACTCGGGAGTCTTGCACAGAGTAGCCCTTGCGACCAATATACCATCGAGCGTTACGAGTATACCTACTGCTTTATAAAGTTTTTTGGTTTTAAACATTAATTTCTCACAACAGAATACATACCTACTATTCGCTTACAATGACAAGGGAGGGTAATGTGTTTATCAGCCTTTTTTTGTGGGGTGGGAAATCATCCAATGACTTCTCCCGCTCTGGGTGGAGCGGGAGGGCGTCTCAGGCTCTTACTGACTAAAACCCACCTCTGTTCCTTCCCTGCCTGAGTGCTCAGGGGTGCGGTAACTCATTTTCAGAATTTATCCGCTACCCCTAGGCATATCAGCCTATGTATGTATGTATGTATGTTTGTTCCTTTGTGGCACTATAGAGACCAAACGCGTGGGCGGATTTTGATAATTTTTACGTCAATTGATTCGTCATAACCTTGCGAGTGCTACTAATGACATGACAATAATCAAAATACAATATGGCGACAACCAGACGCCATATTGTGAAACAGAAAAAAAAAAAGTCGACGAACTATTTTAAGTGGGGTATCAAAATGAAGGGTTCGAAGAGGCGATTCCAAAAATATAGGTCACTAGAATGTATAAAATAAAAACAACCAAACAAGTCACTTTTTAAGCAGTCTGATCCAGTTGGTGGCATGAAATCAATAATTGAACTAAAATAACTGCCACCAACTGCATCAGATTGCTTGAAAAGTGACTGTTTGGAACTTTTTAGTTGTTTTTTAAAGTCAGGTTTTTTGAAAATCTATAATTGTTTATTCCTCATAGTTATTATCATATCTATCGTCCCCGAAGAGTCTCTGTCAGTACGCCCACTTTAAGCTATTTAAATTTCAACTGTAATGTAATAGGGGGCGAATCTATTGCTATCAACTGTAAAATCGCTGTTGGGGAAATCCTGCAACTGATTTTGTTCCGGTTTTCCTCATTTCAATCAAATAATCTAGATCACGCTAATCTATTTATGAGGTGAATGCGAATCAACTCATTGTCTGATTTCAACGAACTTCTGCATCATCATTGAGTTTGAAACACCTCATTGTTAAGACGCTGTCATTCGCTTATAGGTAACTCAACTCTTTTTTTAACCGACTTCCAAAAGAAGGAGGTTCTCAAGTCATTTGTATGTTTTTTTTTATTTACGCAATTTCGCCGGCACTTGTGAAAAGATTTTGATGATTCTTTTTTTGTTTGGTAGGTATACTTCACAGAATCAATGAATGAATTAATTTCGACATAATTTATAGGGACCACCCATAAAAAATATGTCGAAATTGATTCAGCTCTTTTTGATAAAATCACAAAGGTAAAAAATAAATATGTACAAACAGATGACGTTTTCGTTGTCTCCAATTATTTTCAAATTCCATGTTATTGGGGTTATCCATTCGGGCATAACTTTATTATTTAGTTTTAGTTCTGGGGTATACAACAACAAAAAACTGAAAAATAAAAAACTTTCTTACAAAAAATAAAACTGATTTCTAAAAATTACAAAATAACTTTAATTTCGGAAGTCGGTGGCAAATAACGTAGAAACAAAATACAATTTTTAGAAATCAGTTGTATTTTTTACAAAAAAGTTTTGCCAAATCTACAAAAATCAAAAAAAAAAATCAATCAATTTGAGGCTGCGGAAAAATGTTATTTATGATAAATGGAGCTTTAATAGGTATATATGAGCAATGAAGCCTAGAGCTAAGAAATAAGAAAACATTAAAGTCCGAAATTGTCATGGTCACGCGCAATGCTGCAACCGCATGTATCATTCCAGATATAAATTTTCTTTTTATCTTATTTCATGCTTTTCTTTCAATAACATTTTTTTAAATCGACCATCATGTAAACGTAACCTAACTCTTTGATATTTGATATCGACTATATTGATTGCCTAGTTGATCTCATTGAAGCATATTGATTTTGAAGTGGGTAAAACCCGGTGAGATCATTTTGCGAATGGTAAACACATCTCATGAAAAATAGAGCAGAATAATTTGCCAGATGTACCTAAATAAAAACCCGCTGTCTGGATAAATAAAACAGCACGAAATTTTTGTTTAAATTCATTAATTCTGAAATATTGATGTAAAAAACATCGTAATACTTTTTAGAATCGTTTTTCCTGGCTCCTGCACAAAACCCAACTATTGGGTAAATCAGCACAATCATGTGATTGAAGAAAATAGCCCAATTCATGCTAAGTGGTAGTTACGCGTAATGTCATTTGGCTGTCGAGGATTGAGCAATCGGTTTGTTTACCTAGATAAAAACAGCTGACTTTGTCGCAGAGCACAGTTTGACACTTGGCAGTCGCATGGAATGAGCACTCGTGTGTAATGTTTACCTAGAAAAAATCAGATGATTTCTCACAGAGCACATTTTGTCGAATTATGCGAATAGAAAGCTACTGAACATTACCTGATTTTTTTGCATGCTGACAAAAAAAGTCATTTTATTAATATTTAGGAAATATTATCGCTTAGTAATACTAAAAAAGATAAAATAATAACAAAAATAATAACTGTTGTTTAATACTATAGACAAAAATGGTCTCTTTTGCTCATTTAAGTATTTATTACATCTGATAAATCCTTTGTTGACGACGCCGACGGTACACAGATGGGATTCTCATCTGACTCCAGGCATAGGGATAAAGAAATCATTGCTGCTTATTGTCACGTTAGCGTAGTACAGTTCTAGATCGTGGGTTCAATTCCTGCATGTAACAAATACTTGTATGAACTAAACCATAGTTCCTTTATTGTATTTAGATCTGTAAACGCATCCATGTAACGTGTTATGAGTTACTCCATCTACCTACTGGTCTAATCAGTCCTTATAACAATTTTCCAGGGCTACGACAAGTTCCCGATCTGTATGGCCAAGACATCGAATTCGTTGACCGGTGATCCTTCGGTGAAGGGTGCTCCCACAGGCTTCACGCTCAAAATCACCGGAATTTTCGCGTCTGTCGGCGCCGGCTTCGTTGTCCCGACGGTGGGCGAGATCTCCAGGATGCCCGGCCTTCCGACCAGGCCTAGCATCTATGACATTGACTTCAACACCAAAACAGGAGAAATCGAAGGACTCTTCTAATTTTTATGCTGCAGCAAAAGACCATTTATGTATAAAATGTTAAGATTTACTTTTGTGTAACCGATGTTAATAAAATCATATTATTTTTATTGATGTGTTGATTATTTGTGTTTCATTTATGTACCTACAAGGATTTAATCTTGTATAAATAAATAATTAATTCAAAAACCGCACACTGCGCGGTTAACTGCATTTAAATTGCGATCAGATAATGTGACAATGGAATCATTGAAATCTTTTCCGGACAGACAAGGAATACTTACGTGCACTTTAAATGGGCGCCATTATTTGGTAACTACTAAATGCTTGCTGCATACACATTAGGATAAGAAATAATTAATATTTATAAAGAAGAAATTGCAGTGCTCAGTATACCTACCTACGCTCGACTCCGTCATGCCTTTAGGTGTTCATGTGGCGGCTGCGTCCTATATAAATCATTCACAGGGCATGCTGCAATAGCGAGGGTAAAGGCCTTTTTGACCCGTGACTCAGTCGCTCCGTCTGACACAGGTGCACTCCCGTCATGAGTGCTTTGGTGATCATCACCACTCGTACCTACTCATTACGCCATAGATCGTTGAACGAAAATGATCTTAAATTCCGACTGCACTGATTGATGGTATTACAAATCGCCATGTTAATACAAAGCGGCATTCAGATATCGTTGAGTTGTTATTACAAATGTCCTTACCTATGTGTTTAGTAATTATGGTATGAAATTCCTTCACTCTTAAATTTATCTTGGAACCATAGTTTTTAACTCTTAACACAACTTGGCATCATAGATATATTATTGTCACGCCACGGACACGCTTTTCTTCACTCGCTGCTGTTAGCCGACTAAATCAAATTGCTACAATTGGCTGAATTTGTCTGTAACAATTTTCGCGCGCTAGTGGCTGGCATATCTACCTCTTTTTTATATATAATATCATTGGTTTCCTCTTTAGACACTGATGCACTGAACTCTATGATTGTGTGAGAAAACGCATACCGACTTGACTCTCACTCTATGTCCGAGCGTCACCCCTGAGAAAGAGCGCACAGCATCGCGTCTCGGTGTAAATTGACCCTTAGACGTAACACTTAAAATAATTTCAACGAGCACATATTTTGTCAGATTCATTCATTTGTCACACTTAATGCCAAAAATTCTAAGATCTACGATAAAAATACAGCAGCTTATTTAAATTTATTGTATGAGTTATTATTGTCAACTATTCGTTTCCGGTGCTATGGGTGGTCCGGTGTAAAATCCAAAATTCCGACTGTGCACACGGTAGGTTGAATCACTGGTATTTTCCTGGAAGCACGTTAAATATTATGTGGTAGCAAGCGCTGGTGGCCGTGCTGTCACTCACGACTGATGCCTACGATTTCTCAGACACGTAGGCGATCTGAACAGTACACAACAGATGACAACCCCGATTATATGTAGATTCGGCTAAATACGTAAGCTTGACTACTGTATTCAGTAAAGCGGCAGAATATCGTGTGCAGACTAAGGTGCTTAGTTACAGGATGTAAAACTCGCATACCAGATACATGACATTTTAAAAAACTAGCCAAGTGCGTGTCGGATTTCGCATATTAAGGGTTCCGTACCAAATATTGGTATTTGTTAGTGTATACGTAATAATAAACATTATCACCAAATTTCAAGTTCATAGGTCAATGGGAAGTTAAAAAATTCTTCGTAACAAAATGTTGTGACAGACGAACGGCACGTGAGTGACAACAACACACCGAGAGGAACGGGGAATGGGCTTAGCCTAGGATAGGGACAGTACAGACTGATAAAAAAAAGTCGGAGGAATTTGTGGTTCTATACCCATAACAGCTACCGGCTAGGTTTTCACCGCATCCTGGTATTGTAAACCTTATTGTATTAATAACCCGGACGCGTGGACGTCTGTCATCAACAGAACTCACCATTTTATCTCATCACATCTACCTCGTCTTAACCAAGTTCAGTATTTCATTACATTGTTATTTTCTTAGTCTGTAGAACTCCAGAATTCAATAGGTACTTAAAACAGTCTATAATTTTTTGTCTGTCTCTGTGTTTATACTAAAAGACTTTCGACTAAATATTTGCATACCATCACTAAATGGCGGAATGTGTATTTTCACTTACCTACTACATTTTACGCAAATAAATGATATTATTCTGTTTATTCATTTTTTTACTTATTCTAGACATTTTAAAATATTTATTTAAAAAAAGAAAACAAAAAACTTTAAAAATATATACACAAAGTTGTGCAACATTTTTACAGCAACATGTTTCTGTTTAAACGATGTGAAACAAAAACATGTTGCTGTAAAAATGTTGCGCAATGTAAAAATATTTATTTAAAAAAAAAAACAAAAAAGTTTAAAAATATATACACAAAGTTGTGCAACATTTTTACAGCAACATGTTTCTGTTTAAACGATGTGAAACAAAAACATGTTGCTGTAAAAATGTTGCGCAATGTAGTTCATGTTACGTAGTGTCGTCCGTTTCTTTCAAAGTTAGCTCAGTGAAAGTGAATGAGTTTTCTGGCACGATGACATTAGTACTATTTATTAGACAGCTTGACTATACTGTGTCGTGTGCGTGCAATCGTGTACAATCGTTGCGCGTAATCCTTAGGTATGTGGATGTCTTTACGAGCATTTAAACTTCTAAAACAATTTTCTCTGGGTTTTAGCTGGTATTGTTTTATTTATGGCTTAACTTTTGGCATTTACAGGCTAGTCAATTAGTGTAGTGGATAGCTAGACGCAAAATCTGCAAATCCCGCGCATAGTGCAGTAGAGCTTAATGCTTCTCTAAATAAACATTGTCGCTTTCGGCCTCTATCTGTTTCACCACTTACAGTTTCTATGCTACGCAACGGATATTCATACGGATTTCACTAATAGCAAGAGCGATAAACGAGAGAAAACCCATCCTCTCTCCCTCTTCCTTTCTTTCTTTCCTTTTTTTTTTCGTTCGTCTCCGCAAGTAATACACAAACTTGTGTAGGTTACTACTACCTACTACGTGCGGAGCGGGGCAGGTCGGTAGTAGCAAATAAAATAAAATATATTTCCAAAGATTTTTATTTAATAAAAAGTTCGCTTAATTAAGAGTACCTACATATTACGAGGTGTCAGCGGGGGTTTCATCGATCTCATTGACGATTTCGGTGGGCTGGAAGGTGGCGGGGGTGTCCGGTGCAGAAGTTGCAGCGGGTTCGTCGTCGTCGCTGTCGTTAGCGCCCGGGTGTGCGTGCTGCGCGGGCGGCGCATGCGCCGGTCGGGACGCACGAGCCGTCCCCGGCGCAGACCACACGGCCTGAGACCGCTGCAACAATAACAATTATTATATTAATTAGAAGGCAGGTCATTCATCATGAATGGCTACCTAACCCAACTTTGGACGATCAAATGGATTGACAAAAAAAATCTTTGTCAATCATGAATTTTTTGGCGAACAATAAAGTTATCGCGTTGCATAATCGTTTGTGGCTTATTTAGCACAATAGATTAAATTCACGGCGAGACTTATACGACGAACTGAACTATCGAAGCATTTTAATCGACAGACTTACACGTGCAGCGGATTTTGCGCGGACTAAGTTCGTGCCACTGATTTGTATCTCTTCTATGTTAGGCGCCACCTCCACGAGTGGGTATCTCGCGTCGATATTACCTATCGTCCTGCCTCTTCATTCTATAACAACTTTACGAACGTGTTTTCACGGCGATTTAACGAGTGACGTTGACGAGCAAAACGACAACACGCGGCGATCCAGTCCCTCGTGGAGGTAGCACCTTAGTTAAAAAACAAACCGACAGCCCATTTGATGGTAAGTGATCACACTGCTGCCTATGAGTCCATAATAGCAGAGTTTTTCAGATACGTTACAGTCCTAACTATCTCGGCAATAAAAATGTCCCATGTGCCTACAATTAACAGGTACCCAATTGCCCATTCAAATCAGAACATAAGCCGGCTTTGCGGTAGAAATGGGAACAGTGGTACTTTCCCAGACGAGCTCTTTCACAAAGAGCTCAAAACCTCACAAAAACTAACCTAGTACTAGTTGCACTGAGTAATATTGCATTGTGGCAGAAATATGTTAAGGTTCCCCAAACGAGTTCTTTCGCAAAGGTCTTTACTACTGCCTAAAACGTACGTTCTACTGGTGCTTACACAGAGCAACGCTGCTTTGTGGCAGAAATAGCAGATGTGGATAGAGCCTGAGGTCTTTCTGCGGAGCTACGATATGGACACTGGACAAAAAAAATTAAGCGAGTCCTCTTTGAAAAGGCAGATGTCAATTGGTGTCGGTGATCACTGCATTAGTTGGGCCGCCTGCTTCTTTGCTACTTTAAGGCAGAAAAAAGAGTATGGATTCTGGTACTCCTCCGAAAAAGCTCCTTCGGGAGTCTCAAAGAGTTCTACTGCTAAGTGTTAAAACTGATTTAGTCTTACCTCATACTGGTCCTTGCACTGTCGCACGCGGTCGAGGTACATGTCATAGACGTACTGCGCCATATGTGGCATGTCGCGGATGCGAAGTGTCATGGAGTCGGGCACAGCTGCCACTGCGCCACGCTGTGCCGGCCAGCGTTCACCTGGCACCAGCTCCAGCTCGATAGGACGCTCCACCAGCTATGGAAACAAATTTACAATATCAAAACTATTCGGATACCCATTAACTTATAAAAGTAAAGACAGGGGGACCACGCGTTTTCCTGACGTCATAATTTGACTCGACTATACCGAAGCGAACTCGCCGGACGGTCGCCTATCTTTGAGAGCGGTAGTGTGCGCGCAGCGCGAGACATCAAAAATATCATTTCTTGTTTGGTGTACGCGTACCTACAAGCAAAACTTCGGACGACCCCATCTTTACTATTTAAATCTATAATGCAGAAACCACTAATTAAGTATACTGTCCCGGTGCAGGACCAAGGTAAAGCTTAAGGGGCTTCTCGGCGGTAAGACTCTCGACAAACAGAACATTCATCATCTTCCTGCCTTTGTCCCGAGTTACTTGTGACAACATGTTTTCTTCTTCTACTATCCCTTGTCAACGCTATCGTTTACTTCCTTTTCTTTTATATAATTTCACACAAAATCCGACCATGTCTTATTGCCCTCCAACGGAAACAGAATTAGGAACAGTATCACAAAGTATAAATCAAAGTCGCTTTTCGCGTCTGTCTGTTCCTACGTTAACTTCTCCTAAACCATGCAACGGATTTTAATGCGGTTTTTTACTAACAGAAAGAGCTATAAACGAGGATGGTTTATATGTATAATTTGTACCCGTGCGGTGCCGGGGTGGGTCACTAGTCAACTATATTTTGAACTATCGGAAAGGTCGAGCAGTTTAACTTCACAATCTCTTTCGGCTGCCTTCTCTGGTCATAAAGTCATAAAGTGGCGCTTCCTAAACAAATTTGTACAAGCAATTTATCATTCAAGATTCGTTCGCTCGCTGTCTTGGGACACGGTTATTGCCTCCTGTTGGGACGCGTCCAAATTATTATAAGTAGGTACCTCGGGATTTGTTGTGGTGGGCCTTGAAAGAGAAAGGTTTGCCTGGGAACTATGTAGAGTGGATTCGTGCTATGTACAGTAAATCTTGTACCTACGTCCCGTCGGCTGCTGGCAACACCGACGAGTTCAGTGTGGCTGTAGGCTTGCATCAAGGGTCAGCTTTAAGTCCTTACCTCTTCCTGTTGATTATGGACGCTCTTACGAGTACGTCGGAAATACAGGAGGAGGCACCCTGGTGCATGCTGTTTGCTGACGACATTGTTCTTGTCGGTGAAGATGCACCTGAGTTCCAGAGCAGATTGGAGAAATGGCAACAGAAGCTGGAGAAAGTTGGCTTGAAAATCAGCAGAACCAAAACTGAATACATGTTCTGCGATTTCGGCGTTCTTTCCAGTTCTGAAGCTATAGTGCTAGATGGCGTGCTTCTCACAGTCTGCTCCGATTTTCGGTATCTCGGTTTACTCGTGCAAAGGGATGGTGAAATAGATCGAACTGTTAAGCACCGAATTAACACTGGATGGATGAAATGGCGGCAGGTCACCGGGACTATCTGCGACGCCCGCATTCCCCTAAAACTTAAGGGGAAGATTTATAAAGCAATGGTCAGACCTGCTGTCTTGTATGGTTCAGAATGTTGGGCCACAAAAGGGATGCCTGAAAAGCAATTGCATGCAGCTGAGCTGAGAATGCTAAGAGCTATGTGTAGTGTTACGCGCATGGATAGAATTAGGAATGAGTATATATGTATAAGAGGAAGTCTGAAAGTGGCACCGCTAACTGAAAAGTTGTGTGGAAATCGGTTGTCGTGTTATGTGCATGGGATGCGGAGGAATGAAGAAAATGTCGTGAGGAAAGTCCTGTGTAGGGATGTGGATGGCTATAGGAGTAGGGGAAGGCGAAAGAAACCATGGATGGACAGTGTGAAAGAGGATATGGGTAAAAAGGGTGTGATTACAGAGATAACGGTTAATAGAGAAGTATGGAAGAAAAAGACATGTTGCGCCGACCCTAAATAAATTGTGATAAGGGCAGGAGAATGATTATTAATTAATTAATCATTTAATTTATTTAATCTCAAAAAAAAATGATGATATAGTTAAAAAATAGTATAAAAATAAAAGTTATACTTTAAAATAAGCAATTTTTCACTTCCCTGGGATGGAAAACCCAGTCACGTATCAAGAATTTCTGGGAAAGCATTTCGTAAATATTATGCTTGATTTTACTAATGCATCTGCCTGTTTTATGTCTCAGCATCTGTTCATTCTTGGACGGTAAAAAACTATATGATCAATCATATCATTTCTACAAATAAACTGTACGATCACAAAATCACTAGAAATATTTCATTATTCACAAACGTTAGGAAGGTGGCCAAAGAAATTTGGCTCAGTAGTTTATGAAAAGTTTCCAATTTCCCACGACAAAATTTGAAATGATCATGATGACGACGGAAAACCGGTGGCTATATTAGCGAGAAATTCAGCAAAGTAAGTACAATACGGTAGTTTCTGTATTCCTTATATTAATTTCTGTGTCGCCGAAAATGTTTTCCCATCCTCTATTAAAATGCGCGGACGCACATAACACACAAAGTTTTAGAAATATTTCGGCTTTGTAAAAAGCGTCAGGTCGAAAAAACGCTGGCTTGACGATTTGGACTCGTTCCTGATAGTTTGACCGGAGAAGACACCACATAAAGAGAGCTGCAAAAATATGGGGCGAGGCCTTTGCCCAGCAGCAGGACAAAGGCTAATAAAAAAAATAAAACCGTTGTCTCTGCCCCTAATACATGTAGGCCCTGTAGCCCTGTGTGACAATCTCTTTCTAAAATTCGGTATGCCATAAGTCCTAGTACTCGTATCTTACCTGATTGAAGGTGGGCTGTAGCTCAAAGCAGTTCCTGAAGAGGTTGGCTCTAGCGAAGATGTACAGCCCCAGGCGAGCCCTGGAAGCGGCCACGATGAGACGGCGCAGGTCTCGAACATGACCCACGGCGCGAGTGCGGACTAGGGAGACGAGAGCTATGTCGTTCTGCTGTCCTTGGTACTTGTCCACGGTTGTCACCTGAGAAGGGAAAAGAATTTTGTTTAGGAATTTCTATTTTTTAAGGACTATCGGTGAAATTATTTTCAATAGCATCTTGCTGTCGCCATTTTCGCTTTCATCATCATCATCACCCTTTTAATGTCCCCACTACTGGGGCACAGGCCTCCCCTCTGTGAGAGGGGGTGGGCCGTAATCCACCACGCGGGCCCAATGCGGGTTGGTAGATGTCTTCGAATTTTTGGTTCTAGGACATATCGGTTTCCTCACGATGTTTTCCTTCACCGTTTCGAGAGCAGTGGTAATGAAATAATTTACACAAAGTTAAGTGCCTGCCTGGGTTTGAACTCACGACCTACAGCTTGTAAGTCGCGACCTATACCACTAGGCCACCACTGCTCTTTTCGTTTTGCTCGCTACAATTACTCATTCTTCTTCGTCGTATCGATGATTCCAAAATTAAATGTCTTTTGATCACGTCCACAGCATTAGCATTTGCCTCGTTAAGGTCTTTCAAAGTGCAGGTGTTGTTCACAGAAGGCATGACACACCAAACTCCATCCTGATGCCACTCCTGAAAGTTTCAGTTACCTTCAGTAGGTTCATCAGTTGCAGATTGTTGGGGGCAAATAGTTTCAAGTCATCCACGTAAAAAAGTGAGATACAACCTGACCACCTCTCCTCAACCGACAGCCTGATCCTGAATTCTACAGCGATGATTATTATTAGGCTGTTTCTTAACGTTATTCAACTTTGAACTATCGCCAAGTCTCATGTCAAGAAATTAACCGTGTTCATCACAACTCGAACAGTCACTTACATTACAGATTTCACCATCTCATTACAGCCGAAATACGTCCACTGCTGGACATATGTACGCCCCCAAGTGTCGCCACAGTGACCAGTCCTGTGCGTACATCGGATACATCGGATTTCCGCGACCGTCATCTGGTCATCGGTCCACCTTGTGGGAGGCCTTCCAATAGTTGGAACTATTGGAATGCTGCGTTTTCCAGTACGCAGTCGCCACTCCAGAACTTTTCGGCCCCATCGACCATCTGTTCTGCGAGCAATGTGCCCTACCCACTGCCACTTAAGTTTGGCGATTTTCCCTTCCTATTTGCTGATCAGGAACTTTATCAAGCATTCAATAAGACACATGGACCGGTAAAACATAAATAGACTTTATAACTGCTATTACATAAACTGATATTTTCTTAGTTCTAGGTATTATTTGGTATCGTACTGCGTACACGTATACGTAACCATTTCATGGATATGAGATTATTATTTTTCCTCAATGAAAATAATTAATTTTAAAAAAAAGAAAAACTTATCAAAAGCAACACTGATCGCTCGACAAAGTTCACCTACAGTTTATGTAAAAAAAGCCGCCTGAGCGAGACGGTATTTATGCGCCCTTTGTCGCGTGCCGCCAAACCGAGAAGTTGTGCCTACAGTCCGGCTAGTGCAGGGCTGTACGCTTTGAAATAAAAATAGATAAAAATAAAATTATTTCGCCGGCCGGTGGAGTGTTGTCAACTTATGAAAATTTGCCATACCTTAGTGTTAAATTGCGCATTTTTTATAAAAATAAAAAATCAATAACTTTACGTTTATGAGTTATTTGTTTTACTATATTTTCTAGTACGTATGTTAAACCAAGAATACGCCTTTATTGGATCGGACAGGGTTTTGTTATATGCTGTTTATGTACTAAAAATAAACTAAACATAAAAAATATAAAGACCACTGGTGTCTATATTATTTATCACCAACTTTAAAGGTTCTCTTAAAAAGCTTGAGATGCCTATTACGTTGAAATTACTATCTGGCACCTTCCAGCAACGGTTTTTTATAATTATCTCTTCATTCCATGCTTACTCTTTACATTATAATCTCGGTGAACTATTTAAGCAATTACAACTGACGATGATGCTGCTGTATTTTAGTTGAGTTAGTATCTATAAAAGTACTGTTTGCTCCAGCTCTGAGAACACGCCGAAACCCCAACTGCATCATTTAATGCAGGCGGGACTTTGGAATCTCGGGCGTTTACACTGGGGATTGATTGCCCACCGAGTGATTCTAGGGAATACGGCAGCACTGTGATCAGGTGCTGCCGTGCACAGCGAGGCTCAGGGAAGACCCCTTTGCAGTCTTCTCAGGGATTGCAATAACAGGCTTTGCACAGGGGGGGTTTCCGGAGTGGTATTTTAAGCGGTAATCCTATCATGCAGTTTTTTTAACAGTGACAGTTTCTCGTTTCACCACTATCTCACCTGATGGAAAGCGATGATGAGGTCGAAGATGGAGCACGTTTGCCTAGAAGTAAACCTATTCACTCTCGACGACTCCCAGGTTATAGCTAACAGGAAACACAGACTCTGGTAGGGAATTCCACTCCTTAGCTGTACGCACAATAAATGTGTTCCCAAAACGTTTTTTGCGTGTGGGTGGGATGTACACTACTGGTGGCGCATTGCCGTACATTTAGTGGTCCGATGATGGATTGGGTTTGGCGAAATTAAACTATGCAATTCCGATGCATCATCCCCGAAATGTAACGTATAGAAAACCGACAGGCTAGGAACTACTGATGGTGATCACCGGGGTTGTGTTAGTGAGGTGAGTATCCCACACTCCCTGGTCTCTTCCCCAAAAGTCTAGGCGCCTTTTGAAGGATTCCCGCCGAAAACAAAAAAAAGGCTCAAAACCCAGCGAGCAGTTGAAGACCACAACATACAGTTGAGTAGTCGTTGCCGACCTTGACAACTTAAGATTTGCGTATAGAATTTTTAATTAAACCATATGATGTCAGGAATTTTGTTTATAAATAACTGATGAGCGAGCATCATTGTATCATCGCTATGATACATTGTGATTTCGACTCTATTTCTGAACGTCTCATAAACTGCGTAAAAATAGTGAGAAAAGAGATGTCTGAAGACTTTCCCGATCCCAATCGAAATGCAGAGATAAATTAAAAAACAGAGTCAAGCCTACTGACTTTGAATGTTTAGTTAGTGCGTAGTATCCATGGTTCATTTATAGAGACGCGGTGTGTAGTGCGTCACGTCGCACGCTGCTTCTCGCGACTCTCCGTTCATGGTCAGGCGTGTAAATCGTGACGATACCAGCGAAGGACTCGCGGCGTCCCACGCGTAAATACTTACAACCATTGACGATGCCCTCCGCAGAATACTACACCCACAGTTTTTCTTTAGAAGCCACTTACGTCAACGCTGTCCACTGTGTGCTCTACAGCAAGCAATTTGTCTTTAGGTTAAGAGGGCTTTGGCCCGGGGCGACTGAGACTGCGAGCCTGGTTTATTTTCTTGAGACTAGCACTACTTTACTCCTCTAGCCTGCCGCCTAACCAAGCGCGGATCCTGCCCTCAAAAAGATTGTGGTCACAACCATCCGGAAATCGGCCATGTGCAAGTCGGACTACGGCCTCGCTCACTATCGATACCTTGCATTCCTAGAAAGAAGACGTTTACAAAATTTATTACGCCTCGGCGAAGACCTTTGAGTTAATGCAGGCAAAGCCGTGGGGTGAAATTTGCATCACGTCGGATAGGTTACGTAGCTGACTTTTGCAGAAAAGCTGCAGCAATAGGAGAAAGTAAGACCGAGCGAAGCGAGCTCGAAAAATTTTAGCACAATGTCTCAGATATATTAGATTTTCTTTTACTATACATACAGATGTACTTGTTTTGTCGGCTTAAACGTTCGTTGGGGAACTAAGGGATGCAAGAGCAAATCAAACTAGTACAAAAAACGCTAGCATGGATTCTTTTTTAATCACAATCACAACCCCTGTCGATAGATACTACCGTTGCACGTGTAAGCAGGGACACCAGTTATCTATGGAGGCTTATTTTATGTGGTTTTGGTTTAAAATAATAGTAGGGGAGCTCAATAAGAGATTTGGGATTTACTCGAGCGCGACAGATGAACATAGGGCGGATACCTTGCATGCTGTTGAGTAGGTACCTCCACCATATTACCTTTATATAGGACCGTGCGTCTAGGGCAGCCCATCAGATTACTAGATTAGTAAAAAAAATCGATCGTCAGAAATACTGAAGCGCGTCAGATTAAGGTAAGGTGGGTTTATTACTAACTAGAAAGTGTGCATTTAGAAAATCTAACGATTTGTTAACGGTTGACATTCTCGAGCGCGGTTGATTTATTTTTTATTTTTAACCGACTTTCAAAAAAGGAGGAGGTTCTATGTTCGACTGTATGTATGTTTTTTTTTTTCCCGCCGATTTCTCCGTCAGTTGTGGACCGATTTTCTAAATTATTTTCTTATCCGAAAGAATATACTCCCAAGGTGGTCCATATAAATTTTATCGAAATTGCTTAAGCGCTTTTTGAGCAACTGAACAAAAACTAAAAAATAGGTTTACCTCGGTTTTAGTTGTGGGGTATAACAACTAAAAAGTGAAAAATAAAAAACTTTTTTACAAAAAAAAAACAACCGACTTTCAAAAAAAATATATATTGTATAAAATATATAATTTGAAAGTCGGTTGTTTTTTTTTGTAAAAAAGTTTTTGTTAATGAAAATAATCACGAAAAAAATATAATCTGCCGATTTCCACAAGCCGAAGTAATTAAGATCGTCTATGAAGGTTAGAGCGTGCAACTGGAATAAAGCTTAGTACAAAATGTATGGCAATGCCTGTTCTACCTGCGTTTGGCGTGAACGCTAACAGAACAGTTATTTGTCTGGCTTGTTTGTGTTTTAAAATTAGATTAAATATTTAAAAATTCTAGCTGTCAGATTAATAATACCCCTCAAAATAATCGTCAGATTTTAGGCTACCGTGACTGGAACATCAAGCTGAACCTTCTGTATAAAAATCTGACACGCTCGAGTATTTCAATATGGAGATTTTTTTTTGCTATATCAAAAATTCTCTACATGATTGTGTCACTTCTGAATCGTCAATCTTTTGAATAGGAGCATTTTTAGGGTTCACTTAACAACCTCTTTGAAAATCAGACGAGCTCGATTTTTTTTTTTCTATTTCGTGCCCTTCCGTGTGGCTACTCCCACCACGCAAGTCGGCAGATGAACATACCTTTGATCTAAACTATCAATATCTGACACGCGTACGTATTTCCATGTAATTGTTTTTTTTTACATTTTTAAAAATCTGTAGACCCCCACTGAAAGAGGAAACTTGATATAACTTTTTATTCTTCCTATTATCTAATCTACAAAATCCAATAGGTCCCCACGATGCCCGAGTAAATCCCCGTTTAGCATCATGGGCCCCTACTATAATATTTATGCTTGAGTTTTTCTGTTTTTGATGGCCTATTGGAGTGTGCTAGCTAACAATAATAATTTAATTTTATGATTGTATTTTGTCTATACTTTTTTTCTGTTTTACATATATGTTACATACATAAATGTAAGTATGTTAAGATTGTTGCATACAATTTTATTACACATATAGATTCAAGTTCTTCAAACTTAACAGACAGATGTGTTGCTGGGGAGTTTGTTGCGCCACTTCTTCACGGTTAAACAAAAAAAAAAGAAAATACACTAAAAATTCAAAAATAATTTAAATTTCGGAAGTCGGTGTTTGTATTTTATTTCTTCGTTATTTGACACCGACTTCCAAAATTAAAGTTATTTTTTAATTTTTAGTGTATTTTCTGTTTTTGGAAGTCGGTTGTTTTTTTTTAAGTTTTTTATTTTTGACTTTTATACCCCAGAACTAAAACCCCAATAACATGGAACGTGAAATTTAAACATACTCGTAAGTGAAGAAAACCAAAACGTCATCTATGTACGTATTTTTCGTTTTTGTTCTGTTTTTCAAAAAGCGCTGAAGCAATTTCGATAAAATTTATATGGGACCACCTCGGGAGTATATTCTTTCGGATAAAAAAAGAATTTTGAAAATCGGTCCACAACTGACAGAGAAATCGGTGGACATACATAAAAAAAAAACCATACATAAAGTCGAACATACATCCTCCTTTTTCGAAGTCGGTTAATTAAGACAAGAATAAACCTGTGACCTCCAGACAAAGATTAGAGATCCATAATAAAGACATTCAGATGCAAAGTTTATGTACATATTTAATAATACCGCAGTCATTTCCCAAAAAATTTTTTTTTTCTTTTTGGTTCTCCAAGATTAAGGATGGTCTTAGCATAAACTATTAGGCCAAAATCAGGGTTAAGTTTTTAGAGAAGTCGCTCTTGGATGACGTCAGAAGTTTTGCATAGCTATGTTGTAGCACTCCCTAGGTTTATAACTCGTATCATAAACTATTTCGAGCAATCGTGATCTCACTAACATTTTGGTTTTGTTACAACTTTGTGGTATGTTTGTTTAAAATGTTATTATTTTTTACCTTTATGAATTTCTCAGCAGCAACCCAAGGTTTGGATTGGTGCCAGATTAATGTGAAATATACAGGGTAGCCCGCGAAATTCAAATTTTTGCGGAAGAAAATATGAATTTCGCGGGTTACCTCGGCGCTTCCCCCTTATTTGCAATAGGGTTTCCCCTAAAGAAACATAACATGGGAATCAGCTGGCGGTATATTCGTGCACTACATCTACACTTCTGGGCAGGCCCATTCTGAAAATAAGTAGATTTGTTTAAAATCTCCAAATTATCTATTCTGCTTAGAAACTATTGTGGTTTGTACTGTGGCTGAGTTCGTGGGGAGTCGCTATAAATCTTCGCTAGCTGTACCTGTCAACACTGAATACAAAGTAAGGTATGTATGGTAAATAATGTAAAACACAATTATACCAGGGATTTTACTAAATGCCAAGGTGATTTAACAATTAAACAAAGCAAACGTTTTTACTATTAGAAGCTTTGGATGTACCTACTGGATGCATTTGTAAGAACTAAAATTAGTTTCAATTAGTAACATCGCGTTCTAACTTTATACGGGTTAGAGACATTGGTAATTGGCTTTTATTTGCAAAGGCTAGTAACTAAGCTCACAATCTTGAGTTTCCTGGTCTTAGTCAAAGTAAACGTATGTAATTCACGCGAAAAAATTACCACCTGACACTATTTCAAAGAAAATATTACTACAAATCCAAATGTAAACACTAGTTCACTGTGACGTTCACGACCTATAATATAGGTAAAGCATGATTTCATCGGTCAGTTGCTCACGTAATCTACATAAAAAATTTTTCAAGATCACGAGAGGAAGGCGGTTCCTTTAAATGAATATGTTGCCGGATTCTATAAGTTTATAAAATATTTCAACAAGTTACAAAATCTCGATAAATTGTGAACTAAACATGGATGCGAGAATAAGCGATTTCTAACAATTTAAGTATTTTGAAGTTGGTGTTACATATTAAAAGTAAAAAAATATTATTTAAACTTTTAAAATATTCTGGGACACAGATAAAAAAACTTTTTTACGAAAAATAAAACCGACTTCCAAAAACAAATCAAAAAATGTGCAAAATAACTTTAATTTCTTAAGTCGGTGTCTCTGGTTTTGATTCTTCGTTTTTTGACACCAACCAAGTCGGTTCTATTTTATTGAATAACGAAAACCCATCAAAATCGGATCAGTAGTTTTCTATAAATCGCGGACAAACATATACACATATGGGTCAAATATCGAACTTCCTTTTTTAAAGTCGGTTAAAAATAAATTCTAGTAAGTAGGTATTTGGCGTCTAGGTACTTACCTATATTCTTAAAAGCTTGAGGTACTACCCGTTACAGGTTACAGGATTGGAACTTACTATACCTCTGTGCCTCAAGCTTGCAGCATGTGCAGGAATGGGATAGGAAGTTGTAAAATCAGCGTTATCTATTAATTTGTTTGTCAACATAAAAAGAAAGAAAACGAGAACACTGTACCTAATACTAATCGAATCAGCACCACCCAAATATTTCTTCTAGAAACATGAAGCATCAACATTCTATACTTTATAATCTCTCCGTATCGCGTTGATACATTGTGATCGGACATGAGCAGAAAATGTAAAAGATTGTAGAACTGGGCACTGCTGGCCTGCTGGGTCGCTACTTTGCCAGTTCATGTCCGACAGAGATCAAGAGTTTATAATATCACGAGACATTTTATAAACCAACGGTGATTACAATAACACTGATGACTAATATTAGGAACTGCATTCTTTTGGAACCACCTTTTTTAGTTTTAAGATATGGATTTACCTACTATGACTACAGAATATGTAAAGGAAGTATCCTCAGTAAAACCCCCCCCGACCCCGAAACCCGAAACAACCCGAAATACAACAACAAAAAATACGAGTCCAACACTCACAATGATGACTCACCGACTGACCTACAAAAGAAACAGTATTATTATGTAAATTTCACAGAAAAATTAAAGGAAATCCGGATACTGAGAAATAATTAGGTAAGTGTAAGTGATTCATGTAACGGTTACTCAAGAAACTCATAGGTATTCAAACGTATTTTTAATTTTTTACTTATGAAACTTATTATAACGGGACATAATCTCTTATAAATAGGCCATAATAAGCGACATATATGAGACTACGATAACGACAAAGTATAACAATTATATCCAAACTTTATTAATAAAGGCGGTGTCTCAAAAAAAAAAAACCCAGGCTCGGCGCAAAAGTATTATCTCAAAATTAAGTATATAAATAACATGTTTTTTCAAAAAAAAAAAAAAAAAACGCTAAATACGCTGGATAAAGTGGTATTTTTGCCTTATAAAGTTTTGCAGGCGTTCATATCAAAAACTGAATTTTTGTCATCGTAATTAAGAGACGTGTGCACAAGAACTTGCACATGGTGTTCATTGATCTTGAGAAAACGTATGATCGGGTACCTCGGGATGTGTTGTGGTGGGCCTTGAAAGAGAAAGGTTTGCCTGGGAAGTATGTTGAGTTGATTCGTGCTATGTACAGACAATCTAGTACCTACGTCCGGTCGGCTGCTGGCAACACCGATGAGTTCAGTGTGGCTGTATGCTTACATCAAGGGTCGGCTTTAAGTCCTTACCTCTTCCTGTTGATTATGGACGCTCTTACGTCGGAAATACAGGAAGAGGCACCCTGTGCATGCTGTTTGCCGACGACATTGTTCGGGTCGGTGAAGATGGACCTGAGATCCAGAGCAGATTGGAGAAATGGCAACAGAAGCTGGCAAAAGTTGGCTTGAAAATCAGCAGAATTAAAACTGAATACATGTTCTGCGATTTCGGCGGTCGCTCCAGTTTTGAAGCTTTAGTGCTAGATGGCGCGCTTCTCCCAGTCTGCTCCGATTTTCGGTATCTCGGTTCACTCGTGCAAAGCGATGGCGAAATAGATCGGACTGTTAAGCACAGAATTAACTCTGGATGGATGAAATGGCGGCAGATCACCGGGACTATCTGTGACTCCCGCATTCCCCTAAAACTTAAGGGGAAGATTTATAAAACAATGGTGAGACCTGCTGTCTTGTATGGTTCAGAATGTTGGACCACAAAAGGGATGAATGAAAAGCAATTGCATGTAGCTCAGATGAGAATGCTAAGAGCGATGTGTGGTGTTACGCGCATGGATAGAATTAGGAATGAGTATATAAGAGGAAGTCTGAGAGTGGCACCGCTGACTGAAAAGTTGTGTGGAAATCGGTTGTCGTGGTATGTGCATGTGATGCGGAGGAATGAAGAAAATGTCGTGAGGAAAGTCTTGTGTATGGATGTGGATGGCTATAAGAGTAGGGGAAGGCCAAAGAAACGATGGTTGGACTGTGTGAAAGAGGATATGGGTAAAAAGGGGCTGACTACAGAGATGACGACTAATAGAGGAGTATGGAAGAAAAAGACATGTTGCGCCGACCCCAAATAAATTGGGATAAGGGCAAGAGAATGATGATGAAATCGTAATTAAGAGCTGATTAGTTCAAGTTTCAACGCACTAAACCTACACCTTGGAATTTCGCAGGGTAATAAGAAAATAGAACTGTTGTTTTTAAATGTGTATTTTTTGTAGTTTAATTATGATTAAATATTTTGTATGTCTAATAATACATCATCTAAGCCTACAGCCGGGTGGTTAAAATCCTGCTGTTGCTTTGCTGCCTTGCCTTGCCATGCCTAAGCCAGATAGTATATTACACTCATTACGTGAGCACAACATCCTAATGTGAGTAATTATCATTATATTCCGTTAGAAAAAAAAGCCCAAGAAAAACCCTGTTCGTTAAAGGTTATTAGTAAAAATACAACATTCAAATATATTGGATGAGTGAGGCTCGCGCCCCTGTCGGCAGGGGCGCATATACAATTATACAATAGAATTCGTCAAAAAAGGACACTTTTCTATTTCAGTCATAATCTTATAAATCACGTTAGTGTGAGTGAGATAGCGCGAGAAAGAGAAGCATAATGCCTGTATCTTCACCGCAAGCGACGTGCATATGCCTAGGGGTAGCGAATAAATTCTCAGTATGAGTTACCGCACCCCTTGGCACCCAGGCAGGGAAGGAACAGGGGTGGGTTTTAGTCAGTAAGAGTCTGACACGCCCTCCCGCTCCACCCTGAGCGGGAGAAGTCATTGGATGATTTCCCACCCCACAAAAAAAAAGGCTTACTCTCACAGGACTTGACATTGGATTGTGTTATGTATGGCAGGCGTTTGTGTTTTATGTGAACGGACACTACGAAGACGTCGTAAACATGTTCTTTCTGAACATTTTGTACAATCTCGACGAGATTTTGTTGTACATATAGTACGTGACATCGAACCACCACAAGAGGTATACTATGTAATCTTTCTACTTGTATTTACTTAAAATATTATTATTAAAATAATGACTCGGAGTCGATTCACAGTAATAACTCTTAGGGTAAACACGATTTTCGAAAAATCGTATTTACGTGTTATTACTACATACACTGACAGGTGGAATGTTGAAAGTTCTAGGTGTAGTACGCGTGCGGGTCATGTATAAAGAGCTCAAAATTGTAATAAAGAACCCACAAAATAAAAGCGAGATGAATTATTAATACGGTATTTGACTGACAGGTCTCCCAGCTTCTCTTTAATGAACGTCAAAATGATTTATTGTATGCCTGTAAAATACTTATGTTAATATAATATACCCATAGTCAAAAGCCTAATTATTTAATAATATTCAGTTTGAATAGTATTTCACTGTGATTATTTCAGAGTTTATTATTTGGTTAAAAGTGTTCTACATTTCTTCTTCAAAAGAGTCGAATACTCTATTCATGATATTTTTATTTTTAAATGATGTACAGGAAACTAATTGCATGCAGACACAGCAATTTATTTTAATCGTTTATTTCTGTTTAATCCAGGCTCCATTTGATGGATCCAGATCCATTTGTCACGCATGTTGGCATAAAATTGATTCGGAAGTCAGGAATCAAAACTACCCACCACCACCACCAGCTATACCTGCTGCTTTAGGAACCTCATTGATTGTTCCTCAGTTTACTCTGGCAGCTAACACAACTCGGCGATGCATTATGAACAATTGCAACTCTTCGGCGTATTCCCAATTTTATAAGGACATACCTCTTGAGTTATTTGCAATTCTAGATTCCCAATCTGGCTCGTATCTGTCACATCAACTCCATCTAAGGAACACTCCTATTGCTGAATTTAGTGAAAATGCAAGCCATCAACACTCCGATTTCAATGCTGAAAATATCGTTGATATTGTGAAAATGTATACCCACGCTCTTGAAAACACATCTCATCTAGACTGAAAAAAAAAAAGAAATAACTGGAGATGATAAATATTGGACTGATTTGAACAAAGATCAATTTAGTTACCTACTCGAACAAATTCCAACTCTCAGCAGGATGTCAGATACTCCGAAAACAGACTTAGGAGTATACTTGTGCAAACTGAGAACAGGTCAACCTCATCGCAGGCTTGGCACTACATATGTCCAGAAAAAATCGTACATGAAGACAATGCCTGTTTGTAGATTTCGTGCCGTTGCATTTGGGATTAAATAGCATGACCCGAAATGAAGTGTTACAATGTAATCGAATATTACCCGAATTTATATTCGGCGGAAATAAATCTCCCAAAGCAATAATTATGTCATGGAACATACTTATTTATTGAAAAGAGTGCAAACTTCTTATTTCAAAGGCGAAGTTATAGCTTGCACAAATACCGTAACTTGATCAAACCATTTATGGTAGTTTGTGCGAACGGTCGCATTTTGGATATTACGGGTCCATAACTCCATACGCTGCCACTACAAGCGATGTTACCATTATGCAACAGATATTTTTAAATCACGGCGAGCCTTATGTAGAAAACCCTGTGCTGTGCACTACTTTTTGGAAGCGGGTGATATATATAACTAGATAGGGGATTTCGTGATTCGATTCCATTGTTAGAAGAACATGGTTACATTGCCTTCAATGAGAAAAGGTGACACTCAACTGAGTACTGAGGAGGCAAATAAGTCACGTCTTGTGACAATTTCGACACATTGTCACAAGACGCGACTTATTTGCCTCCCATGGGTTGTAGAAGCGATCAACGGCAGAATCACAACGAGATTTTAAAATCTTTAGACCCAGAATGTTCAACAGCACCTTGGCTATTACAGATTTTAAAAGCAAAAGCTGCAGCTAGCAGCTCTAATAAACTGCTTTCAACAAAAGCCATACGAAGACAGCAAATATACTAGCGATTTCATAGACTTCTTACGCCAGAACTTAAACAAACCCAATATGTTGGCTACGTTTGTTGAAGATAACAATTTAAATAGACAAAGCGTCATTTTTGAAAGACTAGACGCAAACACTCCAGAAGTTTCAGATTTCCCAGCACTAAGCGAAGAAGAAATTATAAAATTCGCCATTGGAACATATCAAAGTGTTGTTAAAACCTACTTACAAAAATAAAATCATTTATCATTCATAATAAGGTCATAAGTGTAAAAAATACCTATAACATGGGCGAAAACGATGAAGGGTCTTGAGGGAACCAACATGTTCAAGAACCGAAAATCCAAAGACCTGTGACATCCCCAACCGCGCAGCGATCGCTTGTGGTGAACCACTGTCCACCAGACCACCAAGCTGCCCTGTCATTAAGAGGACGCCGGGTGTCCCTGGGTGGCTGGTTCGAAATTATTTAATAAAAGGTTAGGGTTACGAGCATCTAATGCAGGAATTGGCACATAAAACAAGAACGGTTTTGATGAGAAAAAAAAGAAAGATCTGTAAGTTACCTTGTGCGGTCGTCCTATGAGGGGGTTTTCTGCGCAACGTTTGTCAATGACGTCACGGATCAGATGCTTTTGTCCGTTGTATGTTGTCAGAATCGAGATGCGTTCAGCTGGCCACCCAACTAGCCTC
Source organism: Polia nebulosa (assembly GCA_951329385.1). Taxonomy (NCBI): domain Eukaryota; kingdom Metazoa; phylum Arthropoda; class Insecta; order Lepidoptera; family Noctuidae; genus Polia; species Polia nebulosa. The sequence goes on along the minus strand of OX589602.1, from coordinate 15,749,227 downwards.
ATGAACATGAACACTGCCACCACGTACTCAGCTTCTGCCAGGTTCTGAGAAAAAGATTTGTTTTTAGAAATATTATCCTAAGTGTTTTATGCTATTTTGTTAGATACGAAAAGCGATAGTTGAAATACAGGCATGAGCAAAAACGATATCTTGCGCGACGCATACCCTCCAGAACTTAAATGAGATATAAAACACGAGAAAAAGCTGTTAAACTTTGTCATCATAAAGTCGTCGACTGCTAAAACTTTTTAGACACACGTCTTCCCCAAGGATTGCCACAATGACCGATCTGCACGGGCATTCGTCGGATTTCTGCGATCTTTATCAAGTCGTAAATCTACCTTCTGAGGGGCTTAATTACTTTTATTTTATCTTCAAGTACAAGGTTGGCAGGTGGGAAGTCACATTGCTCGCAGAACAGATGGGGTCGAAAAGTTCTGGAGTGGCGACAGCGTACCGGAAGACGCAGCTTTGGAAGGCCTCCCACAAGGTGGTCCGAGGACTTAGTGAGGGTCGCGGGAATATGATGGATGCGAGACGCACAGGACCGGTCATTGTGGCGACACTTGGGGGAGACCTAGGTCCAGTAGTGGATGTCTTTCGACTGAAATGATGATGATGATAATGGCTAGGTTGCCTGCTAATCTAGAACTTTTCCGCCGAATGTTAGGCGGTTAACATAGTTCTTCTGCGAATCTCCTCAGTTCAAACTCAATCACACAGAAATTCTTCTCAACATTAGACCTTTAGTACAGTCACAAGTCTTCATTGCGTGCTTATAGCCTTGTAAAGAAAGTTGTATCAATCGTATTTTATTTAATGACACTGTAAATTAGGCTCATCTTTTCCGTGTCACTACGTACGGCGAGTTGTTTATGGTGGCCCTTAATAAATCACGACGCCAATCAAGGTGTGAGTGATTTACCTCTGACACCTTCTGATTGCTTTTGCATTTTAAATGGGCATATGGTTTATAACCCTTGTCAAGTCAGCAAGGATGATGGCCAAACCTATTTGGGCTACAGAAACTAAGTGTTTAAAAGGAAAACATCCTTATTAGGATTTTTTTGTCGGTTAAATAGTTTTTGGTTTTTTTTATCATACAATCTGACTTTGTTGGTTTTTAAAAGAATTTTACGTTTAGATAACCATACAGCTAGACAATTATGTACATATTTAGTTTGTTTGCGTCATTCGTCTGCTCTTGAATTCACAATCCTCAAGAGAAATAAAGGTGAACGCTGAAAAAATTCTTTCGCTTTGAATAAAATCTACCTACTATTTAGTAAGACAGAACACCGAAGGCAAGTAGCACGTTCGTAGTTTTTTCCTATTTTCGAGTGTTTCATGGTTCTGTCTTGAGCCCGATTAAATTCATTAGATATAAGTTGCAGTAATTCTCGTGAAATTTTTGTAATGACCACTAATTTCTTGATTTTTTTAAAATAAAAAGTAGATCACTTCTCTCCCGATACATTCTATGTTGCCACCGTCACGGGGTCTCATCTTGAACAAAGAAAATTTAGTTCAAATAAATCTCAATAGATGGCGTAATATGAATCGATTTCTTAATGAAGTTTAAGTAATGTTAATATTTTGTAAATAAATATGGTAAAAACCGTATTTCATTAATTAATTAACGACTGTAAGCATAAAATTGTGGAATAATTGGCTTGTAATTACAATTTAGTCGATTATTGGAACGAATCCTTAGACATCTGTATTTGTTGTACCAATAGATGGCACTGTTTGAAGTTTTAGAGTTTATCCATACGCCTCTTTAAAATTTGAATATTGACACATTTTGATACAGTAAAACTGCTATGAAGTGCCAAAAATACTATAAAATAATACCTCAATGTGTGAGACGCGAGGTGTAGAGGACGGGCCGAACGAGGAACAAAAGTACTTGTGCCAGACGAAAACCCGTAGTTACGGCGGTACCGTTTCTTTGTATGGGATGAGGCATCTGTACGTTAGTATTATATTATCTGTGCCACCATCTTCGTGGCCATTTATTATCATCGAGTAAAGCATCTACAAGTATGTATGCTGCACAAGCGAGAGACACTTCGTCGGACATCGTGGAGTTACAAACCACGTCTCCTAGTACACACTAGAACCTCGTGACTGACGGGTCGCTAATGTGGACCCGGCTTCAGATTTTAAATTACTAACTAAAACAAAAAACTACTACTAGGTACTAATACTTAAATATTGAATGTTAAAACTAATAAAACTAATTTAAGAATACTAATACTTGAAATAAAAACATAGATTTTACTACTTTTATTAAAGATTAGATAGATACTATAGATTTATACTATTAGAGATAATTTTATAGAAACTGTACAGCTAACAAGAAGTAAATGGCGTTTTTTATTTATTTTATACCGGGGGCACTCAGAAACTCGGATGCGTATATACATAGTTCAATTTTAATGAAGACGAATAGAAACAATTTGGTTTGGTAATAAATGAGGTATGATTTGGTAATGGGTTTTAAGATACTCCAATTGAATGCAAACATTGTTAATTTACATGGCTCCGGTGATACGCTTCAATACAATGAATGCTGAGAGCAAAGAATAGCGTATTAAATAACAAAAGCATACCGACAACAAAGCAAATTAAATGCAAAATCAATTTTCTCTGAACAAATGCATCAACTCCAGTCGACTGGTAATGAATTGTGAAATATTGAACCAATAAATTTGCAAGTTAAGCGAAGAGGATTATAAATCCTGATTTAATACAAACAGCTGTTTATTAGTATTTGGTATATGTATAGAAAACCACAACCAAATTAAAAGGTTTTTGATGTGGACTATTGGACTTTGTCAGGATTTAAGGCGCAGATAGATGACTTTTAATGGTTTTTAATCGAACATCACGTCTAAACGACTTGTCTTATTTCTTTGAAAAAAATATATGTTACTCTAGACAATTTTCGTCGTAATTTGATCTCAGAATATTTGAAATTATCATTTTTATAACATAGTGTAAATAATTTTTAAAGTTATGTCTAACTCGGATAAAAAATTGAGAATCACGCAAAAACTATAAAGCGTATTTTTATGAAACCTTCACCATTTTAAAGATCATTTAATTATTTATAATTTAGTTTCAGTGTTTTAGTTTAATAGTTGTTTTTTTATGTGTAATAAATTAATAATGCGTCTAATTTCGGACAGCGCTCCTTGACGGGCGAGTCCTATTACTGGGTGGACACACGACGCGTTACGTGAGCTCAGCGCAGAACACGCAAGCTAACCACTCAAGGTCGTTGGCAGCTAATAGCGCCTTAAGAGTGCTGCGCTAAGCGAAACGAAGTCTAATGGGATGCTGTTTTTATGGCGTTAACGTTATGGCGAACGTATTTTATTTAATAATTTTATTTGGTTTTAATTTAAAGTGCAATTTTTAATTATTATTTGATATTGTTCATTTATGTACTGGCAATGGGTGTGTAATTACCTGAATTAATAAATAAATTACTGTTAATACTGCCAATCGTGGGTCTGCATGTAATTAGTGTGCAGTTCTAATCACAGTCGGTTGGCAGTTTCGATGCAATTATGTCCACTGCACAAAAACTGCCTCCAAACTGAAACTTTCATGCCTAGGGGTAGCGGATAAATTCGTAACAGAGTTACCGCTCCCCTGGGCATTCAGGCAGGGAAGGAACAGGGGTGGGTTTTAGTCAGTAAGAGTCTGACACACCCTCCCGCTCCATCCAGAGCGGGAGATTTTACTGGATAATTTCCCACACCAAAAAAAAAAACTGCAACTTTGCAGCTAATGTGCAGTTCATATGCACGCCGTATGCTTAGAGACCTTAATGCCGTCATAGACGGACAGTTTAGAGCAGTCGAGACCAACTGCACTAGAGCAGTCGTGTTGCGGTTGGAGTCGACTGCAACCTGTCGGCGCTAACTGCTCCAAGCAGTCCGTCTTTGGAGGTCCCGACCGCAACTGCTGCAAGCAGTCCGTCTATGGATATACGAACTATTGGTCTAAGATACAGTTATACCTAGAAATATATTCTCTAGTCTGTTATTAGAAGATGACAAAATTTATATGTTAGAAAATATGTATTAGGTCCCCACCTATGAAATCAGCGTTTTGTATAGAGAATTTTAAAGAAATAGCATTTTTCATACTAGCAGTTTCTTAATTTGTTTAACAACTTAAATGTTTTAAAACTTTTATGCAATAATGTTTAAAAACTACTATAACGTAGGTATGCCACTTAGATTAAGCAACAAACATAAGTTTTGGCTAACTTAAAACAAATACAGTGGTCATTTATGCTAACAAAAAGAGGAGTAATTTTTAAGGTATTTTTTTTTTGTTTATAAAACTATAAGTAATAAGGTTTTTTACTATTGGCAGTTGTCTATGACGGTAATTATTCGATAGAATATCAATCAATTGATGAATATTTTAATTCATAGAAGTGACGACGTTCTCTATTTGCGAGAAAAAGACGCCAATTTCATAGGTGGGGGGGACCCAATATATTAATAAATTGCAAGTGGTTTGCCTAGCTAAATGCGAGGCCAAATCCATCAATTTCTTTGGTTAGTTATTCATGTTCATCAAGCATGAGTCGAGAGAATATTACGCAAAGAATTGAAAAGTTATAGGTTGCCTATCTTTCTTTCAGCGTTACGTTCACATTACAGATGAGAGAATATATTTTATTACCGTATCTCCTACTATACAGGTTGTAACAAAAAGGTGTAGTCATATTTTAAGAACCGGTTCTGCCCATGGAAATGAACAACTTTCTCTAAGATAAAATTAAAAAAAACCCAAAAAAAAAATTGGACTTTCCATACAAAGTTATCATCAGCTGATCAATATTTTGTATGGGAGGTAAAAAAAATAATTGAGAATTTTCTCAGGTTTTCATGAATAAAGTTGATATCGATAGGCAGATGCAGTTCTTTAAATAGGACCACACCTTTCCGTTACACCCTGTATAGACTCGCAGTTAGAGTGAGCCGCTTCAAGCGGTCCGAGTATGGAGCACTGCTGCAGATCGCACGGCGAAACTCGACCGCACGCCGACTGCATTTTTAGCTGTGACTGCAAATTAACTGCTTGAGCGGTCCGTGTATGGCGGGTCTAACAACGAAGTTTGCCTTTCAAGCCAAGTGGCCATATTTTGGTTTTACTTTTATATAATTCTCATTCGATAAACTGTATCGTCAACGTACCGTAACTATTAGGTAGGTAAAACATTTACCTATAGTTCCCCTATAGTACCCGGAGACAAGGTTACCTAACTTTTACCGTAAAAGCTAGGTAACCTAGTCTCCGGGTGACGTTTGAAAGGTTTTGTTAACCTTGCTTGAAACTGGTTAAAACTACTGAATTGTTAAGCGAACAAAGCCTGGCTAGTGTCAACGAACTTGAAGCATATCAATTGCGATTCCCGTTGTTTGACCTGACCGTTCAGTATAAGACTCAATATAGCAACGAAATCTTAACAAAAAGAGACGACTGAGTAGGTACCTACTTACTTAGGTAAGTATTTACATACCTGTCTGCATTGAGTAGTAGATACTTATGATATTTACGGAATCACGAACTGAGGATTCCTTGCAGCAGCATTTGTTTTTACAATTTCAACTATAAGTGTTAGAACGGGAAGGAAAGAATACTAAAAATACTTTTATCGTACTCGTATGCCTAGAGTATCATACAATTATTTTTACCACGAAATTTCATCGCAAAACAAAAACAAATAAATCGATGCATCGGAAATAATAAACTAACATTAGTAGCTTCTGCAATGAGAAGGCTCTGTAACACTAAATAAAGGCTCTGTGACTCTAAATGACTCCTTACTCAGGTCGGTCGCAGTAAAGACAACCTCCACAAATTGGGGTTCTCGAGAGGCTCCGATCTTTCGGTGTTTATACGGCGTCTCTCCGCAGACCATGGCCTACCTCGCATCTTGCGCCGCATGCCTCGTCCTAACGCCTGTTCTTGTGAGGATCTTATGAATGCCTCAGCGAAAGCTGTTGCCGTAGCTGAATACTGGGCCAAACATTATGTTTAAAAACTATATTTCTCATCGTCACGCTAAGAAAAAGAACAGACAGATACAAGAAGTCGCACCTTATTTAAGCCTGGATGTTAAAATGAACAGCTGTGTGACAGATCAACAGAAGGACGTCGTCACACCATAAACTTGGGTTTATTTTTACCATTTCGGTACGGCACTCCAAAAAGACGCAGACATGTTCATAAGTTGGTCTTTTTTGTGCCCCAGATTTTTTCCTGAATGATGAATCATTGCCGTCTGACGACATCCACCTATAACCAGTTAAAGATGGACTCCACCGTGGTATTTAAAAAAGAAAAACCATTCTAAAACGGTATCCATATATTTATTTAGGTACTCCCATAAGAATATCGCGGTTCATATTCGAACAGTGAGCTCAGCAGCTAAACGGAACAAAACGATGACGTGATCTCGAAGAATCCTGGGTGTTGATACGCTGCTATTCAAAGTCAAACACAGTGATCAAGTTAAAATAACACGTTATTAAAGTCGCACCCAAAGGTTGGAGGCACTTGACTCAGACCCAATAATAACAGAGTTGTAATGCATATTTCACAGTGTATCTAATCGCTGATTTGCTTAATGAAGCCATAATAATGATGTCAGGAATAAGTCATTGTCGATACATGTGGGTAGAACTAGGAACCTACACAATTGTTCGATACGATTTTCTTTCCGATTCTCATTAATTCTTTAATCCCTAAAATGCCAGGAACATACAAATTCAGCGATAGGTGCCCTATGTCTGCCGTACCTATTATGTTACATATACATATATTACATTCTGAAAGAAGTTACAATCAAAGCTTCCGGAGCGGTTCCGGGTTTTTTGCGGTCTAACTTTAACCGATTATAAATCCTGTTCCAAACCGCAGTAGGTACCAACTGCCCCGTTAGTCTCATGCTCACAAGCGAGTTTGCTGGTCCTTTTTTTTCTGGGGGTGGGAAATCATCTAATAACCTCTCCCGCTCCCTAAAACCCACCGCGCCTCTGGGCAGTGGGCACTCAGGCAGGGAATGAACAGGTCATTCCCTGCCTGAGTGCCCAGAGGCGCGGTAACTCTGTTTCGAATTTATCCACGATCCCTGGGCAGGCTTCGGCCATGACGGGCCCCGTCATTATATTGCTGACATCTCTTTGAGGCGCGCGTGGAACACTACGCGCCGTCGACTCTCGGGCCTGGTCCTGATCAGACGGCGAGCTACCCACTACTCGCCATCCGTAGGCCCGCGTCTACGGTGGCCGGAGATCGTCTCGCGACCCCCGACGCCCAGGGCGTCTCCTGCGGCGACTGCTGCTGGGGGCATGAGGGCGATTCTGTTGAGTCTCCCTCCGTTCCATCTCCTCCTTCGCAAGCATTACTGCTTCGCAGAAGGAGGTGACTGCTTCGCATACCCTCTCGTCCCGTACCATGACCTGGACCAGGGCCGGGTGCAAGAGGTCGCTGCCGCAGATCGCCTCCACGAGAACACGGCGGTGCTCCGCCAAGCGGGGCACAACTGCACCATATGCTCCACCGTGTCCTCTGGGCGATCCACACAGTGGTGACACCTGGGCGGTTCCCTCTGCCTTATCCTACACAGGAACCTCCCGAAACACCCGTGTCCGGTGAGGACCTGAGTCAGGCGGAAAGTGAGGACGGAAAACTACCAAATGGCAGAAACTACTTTCCTAGCCGATGTCGTGAAGACAATCGTAAAGGAATTTCCTGTATTGTATAAGTAAAAATGTACATTTTATAATATAACCACTGGGTCTAAAATTTTTTTCAAAATTTTAGGCCCAGTGTTTATATTAAACTTAAAACTACAGGTATATTTTAAAATTATGAAAAAAATGCATTCGTGAATCTTACAATATGTCCTTTCATTTGATATGTTGAACGGCAGTTTGAAAAACTTAGTTTTTAAATTTTCCGATTTTCACTCCAAAAATGCCCATAAACCCCCATTCCGTTCGTGTTTGGGTCACAGATATGTGTACCAAATTTCAACTGTATCGGTCTAGCAGATTCGGAGCAAATTGGCTGTGACAGACGGACAGACACACGCGGAATCCTATAAGGGTTCCGTTTTTTCATTCAGACTTTCGAACCCTCAAAAAAATATAATCTATTCCAAAGGATGACCAAAAAAAAACCCCACTCGAATAGATTTATCGATGAGGACGACGAAGTTGCGCAAGAAAGCTGGAGATATTAAGCTACGGCTTGCCTTCTGATTTAAAAGATTTCGAAGGAAAAATTCTAAACGTCTCGGAACAGGATAAACAACATTTCCTAGGCTTGCAGGATTGGCGCTTCTTGACTGTGGACATCTACCTTCGAAAAACTGGTTTCCTGAACGTGTGGAGAGCGCCTTTGATTAAGATCCTTTGATGTTAGGATCTATTAAATAACTTAATAAATAAAATATGTACAAGAGGCATAAAAAATCCGGTAGTAGTAAAGCTCATTGGGCATCAAAAAATTCGTCCACCTCGCTGTCAATGGGAAAAGTGCCCAGAACGCTGGCAGCATTGCCACGTTGAATGGCAATGCTGATTCGTTGGCCGAAAAAAAGGCCAGCCCTCTGGTCACGTGAAGAGTCGACTAAAAGTTTGCTGATGTCACGGAAAACTCGATGAGCAGTCGGATCTATTTGAGTTTACTACTTAAGATATTTTTTTGCTTATTTGCTTCATCATATTATGCTATCACCCTAATTGGACTTTCTCACAAACAGTAGGTTATTCAATATGAATTAGATGAATAGGTACTATTTTTATAGTTTAAGGGTGCATTACGCCATTGACGTCAATAAGAGGGTAGGTAACTTATACGTACTACAAAAAAAAGGTACTCTGAGTGCTATTTAATTTAATATTCTGGTCTTTACAGGTTCCCGCGATTTATAAAAAAGGAGAAAAACGTTTTTTTTTTTCAATGAAAGATTTTTGAATGATAGTCGCGTTTGACCACTATCTCACCTGATGGTAAGCGTTGATGTGTATGAAGATGAAGTACGCTTGCCTAGAAGTAACCTATTCACTCTCGACTTAAAGACTCCCAGGTTGTAGCTATCAGGAAACACAGACTCCGGCAGGGAATTCCACTCTTTAGCTGTACGCACAATGATTGTGTTCCCAAAACGTTTTGTGCGTGTGGGTGGGATGTCCACCATGTACCGGTGGCGCATCGCCGTACGTCTAGTGGTCCGATGATGGAACGGGCTTGGCGGAATTAGACTATGCAATTCCGACGCACACTCCCCAAAATGCAACCGATAGAAAACCGACAGGCTAGCAACTCGGCGTCGATGCTCAAGACTTTGGAGCTTTGACTCGACGAGCTTATCATTGCCAATGATCTGCTTGACGTGCCTCTCAATTGCCTCAAGTGCATTAAGCTGGTATCTGCCAGATCCCTCCAAAAGATGAGAGCAGTACTCTATACACGATGGAATTGCGCGTGATAAAGTTTGAGCAGTTGTTCCGGCATGAAGTACCGTCTTACCTTTGCTAGGATTTCCAACTTTTTGGCAGCAACTTGAGTCTTTGCCTCGATATATGGCACAAAATTGATTTGGAAATTGAAGTGGATGCTAACGTGACACCAAGAAGATCAAGATGATCACCTCGGAAAGATGGAGCCGGGTGGAATTGGCTCCTTTTAGCGGTGAAAAGACACTCCTGGGTTTTAGCAGCATTGAACCTGACCAGATTGGCATCGCCGCATTCAGAGACAGCCTGTAATGACAAGTTCAAGCGCTCAAGTTCATAGCCTTTCGGAGAGACCAGATCTGCGACCCACCTGCGTGGGACACGTATCTCTCAGAAACAGTACTGTCGTCTGCATACCCAAAGTAAAGGGTTTAAGCAGATTATTAATATGCAGCAAGAACAATGTTGCCGAGAACACCAGTCCCTGAGGAACCCCGACATTAATATCTAGCTGTCCAGACGAGCAGCCATCTATGACCACTCGGATAGAACGATCCCTCAGGATATCTGCAATCTAATCACACAATCCACAATCAGACCGAAGAAAGGAAGCTTACTAATAAGGCTTTTGTGCCAGACCCTGTCGAAGGCCATCGAGACGTTGAGGGAGACCGCAAGTGCTTCCCCGTGTTTCTCTATGGCCTCACTCTAGATTTGAATGGCATACTCTAGAAGATCCCCAGTTGACGACGATTTCGGCGGAAGCCGTGACCGTCAATACGACGGTCACTGAGGATGTCGTTAGCTTCTAGGTATGCCAGGAGCTTATTATTGAGCACACATTCCATACTCTTGCAGAGAATGGACGTGACAGAGATGGGTCTGTAATTAGCCGGGTCAGCCCGACTGCATTGCTTCTTAGGCACGGATTGCACGTTAGCTTGCTTCCAAGCCATCGGCACTTTCAGATCGGCAGTCTCAAACGAAAGGCGAAATAGGCGTGTCAAGATCGGAGACAACTCAGGCGCACAAGTTCTCAGAACAATTGCCGGTATCCCGTCGGGGCCACCAGCCTTCTTCACATCTAGATTTCACAATACCCTGCGGACGTCCTTCTGATGAATGCGAATATTCGACATACTCGCCTCGCATTCTTCAGGAGAAGCAGGGGGCCTCGCGTCGCCAGGGTTTTGACGTGAAGATTCCGCAAACAGTGGCAAACAGGTTTGCTTTCTCCTCGGTGAAGTGGGCCAGCGACCCGTCGGGCCTCAGCAATGATGGTAACCTCTTTGCTGTCATGCAGTCGGGTAAATAGATCTCGCCTTGAAGTCATTTTATCGATATTTTAACACTTATTCTTGTTTTTAAATTCAGGAAAACCCAACAATGTAGGAAAAAATATTTCGGAATATATTGCATTGCCAGGGTATTGAGAAAAATCCAATATGTGAAATAATTTCGCTCAATCTAGAATTCACTTCCTTAAACAGTTGGGTGAGCCAGCTATGAGATGAGGAAGCAGGATTTGTCCGATTTAACGACATTATATCCTTATTTAAATATTATGAGATCACTAATGCGTTAGCAGAATTTTATGTTTAGATTATGAGCAAACACATGGTTTTAATCTTCTATTTCTAGGAACTCGTCAAGAAACTATAATCAGGAACGGGGGAGGGTACCTAAGAAGGTACGTGATTTCTTTAAGTGAGGTTGCAGCACTTGCACCTCTTTAATTATTATTTTCATTGTAAAAAAAAAGACAACAAAATAAAAAGTTCAAGCGCTTGCACCGTCCGGCCACCAAGACTCAAGAAGTCAAGACGGCCAATGCCCGTCGAGCGAGACGGCTTTATGGTTGAACGCACGCTGTTTGTTCCGCAAATAAATGAATAAAGTTTCGAACAACATTTTTATAAATAGGCGAATTAAAAGTACAGTAGGTAAGATTTGTTGACCAAATAAAATTCAATTTTCATGTCTGTTCTTATCATTGAAATATCGCATACTTAAAATAAAAAATCTTGTAAAATTTAAATATTATTTAAACAACGTGAAATGTAACAAAAGTCCCTATATATTTTATGAGTACATTTATTTCCAAAACTAACTTCAAAGCCCTCTATCTACCCATGCAAGGTGTGCATTGGGTTTTACTGAAAGGTACATTATAATATACGTAGGTAACAACAAGGAACCCTCATAAATGATAAATGATGTTTATTCAATAAATAGGTTACAAGGAACACTATTACACGTCAATGTTTTTTGTCAGTTTAAGCTAGATGAGGTCGGTGTTTTCTAGCCGATTACCCTGAGAAGAAACACCGAAACAAACTCAGAGGAGAGAGAAACAACTCATAGCTTCGCCAAGTCCGTCTTGAATTGTTTCTACATCGTTCCCGATCAAACCAGATATCCCTAACCCACTGCATTTACGTTCAGGGCTGCCAGATTGTATAATTGGATACAAAAACTGTATAATTTGGTTACTGATTGTATCCTCTTTGTATCCTGGACCCTCATGTACAATTGGATATATAAAGCCTAAATTCTATTAAGTATCTGTTTACAACAATCTATGGTGATTATGTTTACCATATGGATGCGCGTTAAGCTTGTGAGTACTATAATAAATGAATAAAATAACTTATTATATAGTTCACGTGATTAATCATTATTGGGTATGTTTAAAAAAATTTAATTACTGTTTGTCAGAAACATTGCCGAATAATTTAAAAATATCTACTGGCAGCCCTGTTTACGTTACAGTCTCGAGGCCCAGAACTCGTTCGCTGTGTTCATAATGCGGGTAGTCGGGGAGTGAAGTAACTTAGTGTCGATTTCTGACTGAAACCGAAGGCCTAATAACCATAAGATACTCACTTATAGATTGGGTAAAACTAAGCGCCTTATTTTCTACTCGTAAGAAGGGTAGATGTGGGTGCTAAAGTACTGACAAATTTTATTTGAAGGAGGTTTCGTCCTAAAGACAGCTGAATGTGATGGATGAGACGTAAGTTAAAATTAGAATCCGCTAATTAGTATGATTAAATTAAGAATATGGTTAGCGAGTTTTATAAGGGTGAACAAGTGAATAGTCTTGTTTTGGGTTACGTACCCGAAAGGTTCAAACAGAGCCCTATTGTTGTCACTCACGTGTCCGTCTGTCGTCTGTCACAAAATTTTGTTACGAAGATTTTTTTAACTTCCCATTGACCTATGAACTTGGGTGATAATGTATATTATAACGTATACTTTACCACATATTACACTTTACTAACAAATACCAATATTTCGTACGGAACCCTTAATATGCGAAATTCAACACGCACTTGGCCAGTTTTTAATTGTGGCTTTAGAAACAAAATAAAGTAATAATTAAAAGTACTTTGCATTTAGTCAAAAATAATAAATAACACTTTGAAATAATGTGTGAATTTTATAATCTTATTATGTATTTGAACATTCGTAACACTTGGACTTCAGCTCAAACTTCGCCTCTTTTTGGCCGACGCCGAAGGTTTGGCCGAAGGTCATATTTTTCGTCGAGGGTGGCCGAAACCGAAGCTTCGGTCGGACACTACTTCAAACCGTTGCACGGCTCAACAAGCAGTCCAGAGTCATTGCACTCTCTATGCATGGCCTTGGTTGATACGCTTTGGCGGTATTGTGAATTGTTATGTACATATTTATGGCGGCCAAATAACGTACAGACGTCGTCGGTAATGTATTCACGTCAACTAGGTACTTATTACATAACGTAATATTAGGAAAACAAAAATTGGTAGCACACAAGTAGATAAGCACATCTCTTCGAATTTATCCTCAACCCCTGGGCAGGCATCGGCCATGACGGGCCTCGTCTTTATTGCTGACAACTCTTTGAGGCGCGCGTGGAACACTACGCGCCGTCGACTCTCGGGCCTGGTGCTGATCGGACGGCGAGCTACCCATTACTCGCCGTCCGCAGGCCCGGGTAAGGCACACCATTGAAGATAAAATTTGAATAATTCAACCGTAGTTAAATTATGTAGTACTAGTGACCTATGCATAAAGGCATTAGTTTGAAGCCATTCGATTGAGTTCCAAATTCCTTCAACAACCTACGTCACACATACCTACTTGTTCTTTGGTGGTGTGGCGGTGAGCCAAGGACTCGCATAATAGATCTCATTCATTACCAAACCTTATAAGAGAACCGTCGTATTATGAATGAATCACTCTTTATAATTATTACATAACATGTACAAATAATGTGTGTGAAAAAACACAAGTAGGTGACTGTCCGAGCTACGTGCGCTGAAGCATGTTCTTCAACGCCCGCTTTCGGTAGGCCTCAGCCAAACGAAAAAAAAATTAAAAACAATACTGGCTAAGTGCGTGTCGGATTTCGCACATTAAGGGTTCCGTACCAAATATTGGTATTTGTTAGTAAAGTATACGTAATAATAAACATTTTCACCAAATTTCGGGTTCATAGGTGAATGGGAAGTTAAAAAATTATTCGTAACAAAATTTTGTGACAGACGACGGACGGACGGACAGACAGACGGACACGTGAGTGACAACAATAGGGCTACGTTTGAACCCTTCGGGTACGGAACCCTAAAAAGAAAAAAAAAAGCTATTAAGGCAGTTGTTTACCTGGAGCCTTATGTGAAGCCATATACAGGGTGTAACGAAAATGCGTTATCATGTTTTGAATACTGCTTCTAACCATAGAAATGAACTCCTTTCTTCTAGAAAGACAGACAATTCCGAAAAAAAAAATAGACTCCCATACAAATTTTGATCAGCTGATGATAAAGAAAGAAGAATTAACTATGACTAGCTTGAAGAGTTTTTTTTTTTAATTTCCATTGGCAGTATTTTGGATACTACTATAACCACAAATTAACGTTACACCCTGTAATATAATGAAACTGTGTTACCGTATATGTGAGCTTGAAGGTAAAATACAGTCGCGTCATGCCTTTTGAGGATTTAAGATTGTGATGACTCAGCATACTCAGTACAGACGGAGTCAGCTTCAATTATGGACCAATTTAATCTTTGATAAGATCGCTCTAGCCAAAAATAGCGGAATTAATTTGCGTCTTGTAACAAGCTATGTTACCTAGTGGATTTCAAAACCTCTTTATTATTTACTAGCGACCCGCCCCGGACACTTGGGGAGGCCTATGTCCAGCAGTGGACGTCTTTCGGCTGAAATGATGATGATGATGATGATTGATGACCCGCCCCGGATCTGGGGCGGGTTCACGGGTTCAAATTATACACACAAACCTTCCTCGTTTTCCGCTCTTTCTATTACTGAAAACCGCATCAAAATTCGGTGCGTGGTTATGGAGGAGTAAGCGGAGAAATAGACAGACGTGGTAAGCGACTTTGATTTGTACTAAGTAGTGATTGTTCACCCAAGTTAACACATTGTAACACTTTGATAAAAGTACCTACGAGTAGGATTGCCGACCGTACTCTAAAATCGAGTTGTGTATTAATAGAGTACGCTCAAATACTCTTTTTTACGTAATGTTTACTATTATTCATGCTTATTGCATAAATTGTCTTAACCGAAAAATTTAACTGTTTACGTTTTCATCGAAGTTAATTATAAATGAGCTCTTGATATACAACTTACATTTAGAATGTTAGAGTCATACATTTAAAAAAAAAAATGATGAATAATTGTTATGTGTCTCAAAAGGCACAAAAACACCTTATTGAAAATTAAAAAAACTGTTCTCTTTCTTATAAGAAAGAGTACATTTCTCTTTATTTATCCTCTCTGAAATCAGATATACTCTATTTCTTTTAAAAAAAGTTGGCAACCCTACCTACGAGCGAGATTAACTCTAGGTTGAGATTTCTCTCAGCAAACGTTTGAGTGATAGAGACAGATCACAATAGAGGGTAGGATCCAGGGTACAACGTCTTTGGAACTAACCCAGGAACTAAAATAAACTGCAATATTACTAAGCACTGTAGTTTATTTTGGTTCATTGTGCGCACGGAATTTTAAAAGCAAATACCTAACTGCACGTGTTAGAAGTGTTGAAGTGTGAGTAAACTTCACACAGGAAAATATGGTCGACAAACTAAACACTTCCCTAAAAAACTAATAAACAGTTCTCCAAAAAATTATAACGGTAATCGTCTCTCAACAGCTGATTCACCAAGCTTTGAAAATTGGGATTCTTAGTAAACAAACAAGCTGATAATTACAACAATTAACATAGGTAGGTAATTATTAATAGTGTTCCTGCGCACGGCATCTTATTTACATAGATTAATCCTACTACTTCATATTATAAATGTGAAAGTTTGTGAGTGTGTATGTTTGTTACTTCTACACGCTCAAACGGCTGGACCGATTTGGATGAAATTTAGTATGTAGATAGCTTATAGCCTGGATTAACATATAGGCTACCTTTTATTCCGGTCTAGGCGGGTAAAACCGCGGGGCGCAGCTAGTCTAATATATAAAAATCTCGTGTCACGGTGTTTGTGGTTGCACTCCTCCGAAACGGCTCGACCGATTTTAATGTTTTTTTTTTTTTGTATATTTGGTAGGTATGAGAATAGATCGTAAAGTATTTTTCACCCTCCAACCCCCACCCCCCATTTTTTAATAGGAGAACGTTTGCTGGGTCTGCTAGTCTATGTTGTTTTGAGTTTTGTTTTGTTGGGTGACCGACTTTTTTGTTTTTTACAGTAGAATTTAGGATTTGTTCTTCGTTAGTCACAGTCCCGTCAACAAAGGTAGGTACTAATTAAGGTACTGATAATGGTACCGAAAACGGTAAATGGTAGTCCACTCAAAACAAAGAATTGTTAACGTTGTGATGTCGAGCACCGCTTGCGAGAGTGAGAGCGAGTGAGTACCTAAGCGAGATGGAAGTTCAGTTTGTAAATAATTTCTCTTTTACCGAATGCAGCATATGCTACTCTCATTAAGATCGTTCACCTTAGAACCCTTTGAACACTGATAACTAACCTTAGTCGATACCCGTTAGAGCGGTTGCGCACTATGTCCGATACTTATCCGTCAAAATACAGATCTATAGAAGACTCGGATCGGTAGTGCGTAACCTACCATACAAATTGTTCTACGACCACGCCGGACCGTTATTTCACGGATAAGTATCGGACGTAGTGCGCAACCGCTCTAACAGTTTAAGTTTTGTTCATGACATAAATGGTATTTGTTTTTAATTTGCTACAGAGCACACATCACATATGTTCAAGTATATGCTAGGCATGGGGGCATACCAACACAACAGTTGAAATTATTTTTAGGCAGAAAATAATACTTTTTCACACATGTGTTGCACACTGACTGTTTGGTACGCTTCGCCTGTTTGTTTCCACGCAATCTGGATCGAATTGGACACTTCACTCGTATCTCCCTCCACGAATAATTCGTTCGAGAATAACTCATGCCGCAGTTGAAATATTGTTTTTGAAGTTATACTTCTTCATCGCTCTCATAATTTTTTCATAACGCGCCTAGAGTTATGAAAAAATGATGAGAGTGATTGATTGAATTTTAAGATGCGCGCGCATCACTGTCACACAAAATTCACAGGTTGAAGTTAGCTAGAACCGATCCACCCTGAAGTTAGCTATGGTCTGTGGTTCATGAAGAATGATTGTTTTCCATTTGTAAACTTTGTGACAGTTTGGTTTTTTATCTTGTTACGCCGTGCGTACCTACATAAGGACACACACTTTTTTTTTGGGGTTCCGTACCCCAAGGGTCCAAACTGCCCTAGCCCTTTTGTTGTCACTCACGTGTCCGTCTGTCTGTCCATCCGTAGTCGTCTGTCACAAAATTTTGTTACGATGAATTTTTTAACTGCCCATTGACCTATAAACTTGAAATTTGGTGACAATGTTTATTATTTCGTATACTTTACCAAAAAATACTAATATTTGGTACGGAACCCTTAATGAGCGAAATCTGATACGCACTTGGCCAGTTTTTATCTTTGATAGGCACGCGTTTGACCGCTACCTCGCCTGATGGAAAGCGATGATGTGGTCGACGATGGAGCACGTTTGTCTAGAACTAATTCACTCTTGAATTTAAAGACTCCCAGGTTGTAGCTATCAGGAAACACAGACTCCGACAGGGAATTCCACTCCTTAGCTGAACGCACAAGGAACATGACAGCTGGGCTGACTGCCTCATATAACTTTACGTGTCACTGGACATCTAGGCTACACCCAGGTGTGCCGGATATACTCAACGAAATGACATGACGTTAGTGCACCCAGTGGGTAAGGACGTATCTACCTACACCTACTTATGCGTTGCGACTTACTATATACAGGCTGTTTTAATGCACCGCTACAATAGGGATGTTTTCTGGGTATTAAAATAATAATTATACATATTTAGTCCGTAAGTTATCAAAAAATATTTTACACGCATTTTTTGCTTTAACAAACCAATAAAAAATGACAGATAAAACGCAACAAAGTTCAAGAGTGGGGCTTGTAACGTCACTTCGTAGTAAAAAGTGTAGTACGGCGTGACGTCACGCGAAATTTCAACGCACTGTATCGTCTTCATTTTTAGGATTCCGTACCCAAAGGGTAACCAACGGGACCATATTACTAACACTCCGCTGTCCGTTAGCCTTTCAGCGGGCTATCTCGTGATCCGTAATAGGTAGACAGCTGAAATTTTCACAGGTTTCAACGTCTACCTATTACGGATCATGAAATACAGCCCAAAAACACACGTTTTTAGAAATGTGTTTGTTTTTCAGTTTATGGTACGGAACCCTTCGTGTGCGAGTCCGACTCGCACTTGGCCGCTTTTTTTGTTTACATGACAAAAGAAAAAATACGCGTACAATATTTTTTATCCAATTAGATTTTTTTGGAAACTATCCTGTTGGGCATTGTGTTACAGAGATATGAGGGCAAGGAACGCATCTGACTAACAAAACAATGAATCTAAATGCTGATGACTTAAGGGGGAGACACAAAGGCAGCACGTATACGTATAGAGCGTGGCATTCTTTACCAGAGTTTGTGGTTCCTGATATCTGGGGATCTATAAGTCAAGAATGAATAGGGTCCTGCTAGGCTAACGTGGTCCATCTTCAACAACATCATCGTTTAGCATCAGGACAGATAGTGATCAATCGTAATAAAAAAAGCCTATGGAGAATGGTAGACATTTAGCGTCGAGTACCATAGGTCAGATTGAGAAGAGTAGAAGATTCATTTACCTGATAGAAGTACGGGCTAGGTTCAGTCTCCCCTGCACCGTTGAAGTCGTCGACATTGATGAGTTGGAAGTCGTAGCGCAGGCCAGCGTTGGCGGCCCGATACTCCGGCAGCCGGGTCACGTGGCCCAGGTCACCCAGAGCCAGGTAGCGCCAGCGGTACAGGTTGCAGATGCTGTGGACGAATGAGGAGTTAAGAGACTTGGAGCTAAGCACATTGCTTGCAGAACAAATGGTCGATGGGACCGAAAGATTCTGGAGTGGCGACCGCGTATGAAGGACGCAGCTTTGGAAGGCCTCTCACAAGGTGGACCGATGACCAGCACGCGTAGCATAACCACCATAGAAACAGGTTTTGTCGACGGAAGAACAGGCAAAATGACAGATTGTAGAAAGGTTTCTACCGTCCTAAGCATGGCGACGATTCTTCAGTCGACAAAAGTCTACAATGTGAAGCATGATGCTCGGGCAGAAAAGATGTCAAGTTATATAAAAAGAATTTAACAGAGATAGGATTGGTCATGCTACACCTGCTGGCGAGGGTCGCGGGAATCCGATGGATGCAAGACGCACAGGACCGGTCGTTGTGGCGATACTTGGGGGAGGCCTATGTCCAGCACAGTGGACGTCTTTCGGCTGAAATGATGATGACGATGGTTGGTAGAGGACAAATTGTGTCTGTCACTTCCGTGTGTGGTATTCAAGGTTAACAAAAGTTGCGCAGCATTGCAGCAATCAACTGGCACAAATTTTTCGAAATGTGGGTGTAATTAAACCCCTACGTTCCCCTTCGAGGAATACTGGCGTGATATCATGTTGTAATATGGACAATCCCCGATAGAAATATTTAGTGCTTCATGCTTCACCGAATACCGATTCGATTGTCATTCACGTTTTTTCCAAGAGGTGGGTCGGACAATGCTGTTAGATCGATCAGCAGATACCATGCTTGAGTCATCTTGCTGATATGATTCAATCTGCCTAGCCTTTTGCCAACTATATTGGGGTCAGCTTCCAGTCAAACCGGGGCCTAGTCTAATGTCCAAGCTGATATTTATGATTTTCACTACATATTCTAAAAGTAAACGGCCACGTATATAGCAGCATCGGAGACCTTGTTCAGATCATCGAGGGTGCAGGTGAAAGCACATTTGAGACACTGCAGTACATGGCACATAGTTTGAACAGGAGCACCGCACTCGCACTGTGTTTTAGATGGATCGATGATCCTCCACTTCGCCAGGTTGTACTTGCAGCGGTCCACTTGGGTACGCAACCTACTCAGGGCCCTCCATATAAGCTACTGCAGTTATTGACCGAGAGGCGACTGTTCCTTGGGCTTTACGAAGTCGTAAGGTGGTGGGTACTTCTCTTTCCACAGTTTGATTCTCTCTTTAGGTGGTCTATCCTGCTATAAACGTGGCCACTTACTGGGCCACGGGAAAAGAAGAATTACATATTATAAAACAAAGCCCCCCGCCGCGCCTGTCTGTCTGTTTGCGATAAACTTAAAAACTACTGAACGAATTTTCATGCGGATTTCACCAATAGTCAGAGTGATTTATGAAGAAGGTTAAGGTATATAACTTTTACACGTGTAAAGCTGGGGCGGGTGGCTAGTGGAAGATAAAATATTGAGCAATTTCGGTCACAATTCGCCTATATGGTGTATGTGGTAGTCATCAGGTACGCCCAGGCATTATCTTATAAAAACAATACATATACAGTAAGACAAACAATAAAATGACATACATGTGTTTATATTAATGCGAAGGTCGCAGAGTTGTTTGATTGTGTAGCTTGGTCTAAAGCCAGTTCTCCAACGTGGAACCTACTACATAATTTAAATTCTCAAACTTTATTGGTTATGGAGAACGAAAATTAACATGAGAATATAGAACGTGTCAATATTAACTGTATGCGTAGCGGTGTCTTGCTCGGGATTCTAGATTTCATAAATGACGGAAAGAAAACAAGAGAAAAATACAAAATCGGAAATGATAACGCACGGAAATGCGGTACTATAAAAAAAATAAAGATATTTATTTTGCCGAGAAAATGGGTCGGAAAAATAACGTATTTCTGCAGAAAACAAACAAAGTGATGAGTGATAATTTTTCTTATCTAAAGATAATAATACCTAATCTGGAAAGTAAAGAGGCTGTGTAAACAATTTTTCACGTACCTAAACTGGGCTTTACATACATGTTTCTTACATCATAACGTAGTATGACATCATCGGCAAACCGTACAAGATACAATTTTAGCACTGACTTACGAACGACGTTTAATAGATTTTCAATATTTAGATGCAAAATTCTCTAAGTCTTTACTTAACACGCAATCGGAACGAGAATTTATTCTTATTCTAATATACCTACCTCGTTCGTAAGTCAATGCTAAGTGCTAAATGGTCAGAATACAAGCAGTCTTGTAGATCCATATTAGGCCACCGACACAAGACGGATGATCCACTGCGTAAGGCCGTCCACGGCGGATGATCCGCTGCGTAAGGCCGTCCACGGCGGATGATCCACTGCGTAAGGCCGTCCGCGACGAATGATCCGCTGCGTAAGGCTGTCCGCGATGGATGATCCGTGCGTAAGGCTGTCCGCGACGGAAGATCCGCTGCGTAAGCCCGTCCACGGCGGATGATCCACTGACCACTGCGTAAGGTCATCCGCGTCGGATGATCCGCTGCGTAAGGCCGTCTGCGATGGATGATTCGCTGCGTAAGGCCGTTCGCGATGGATGAATCGCTGCGTTAGGCCGTCCGAGATGGATGATACGCTGCATAAGGCCGTCCGCGATGGATGAGCCGCTGCGTAAGGCCGTCTGCGACGGATGATCCGCTGCGTAAAGCCGTCCGCGTCGGATGATCCGCGTGCAAGCTGCAAGATCTATGAGAAGCATCTCAATGGCGTGGACGGACTATCGATGATAAGTTTCACTTCTCTGTGATTTTCCTTTTCAATGAAAGTACCCACGTCGTTATAAATAGTCGATGAACGATACAAAACACGAAAGTTTCTTCGGAACGTATGCGATGTTATTATTCCAAGTAACTAACACGTGGTGATTTAGAAAAAACATTCCAAATACTGAGGTATAGACTTGTTCTCTTGCTTGTTTATAACGATTTAAGGAATATAAAACAAACGCAACGCAAGCGGAGTTAACACACTATTGTCTTCCTGTCCACAAAATCAGCCTATTACATTTTAAACCTTCTGACATCTACAGGGTGTAACGGAAAGGTGTGGTCATATTTTAAGAACCGGTTCTGCCCATGGAAAGTAACAACTTTCTCTAAGAAAAAATGAGAATTTCCAAAAAAAAAAAATTGGACTTTACATACAAAGTAATCATCAGCTGATCAATATTTGTATGGGCGGTAAAAATTTTTTTTGAGAATTCCCTCAATTTTTCTTGAATAAAGTTGTTCATATCGATGGGCAGATGCAGTTCTTAAAATATGACCACACCTTTCCGTTACAGCCTGTATATAAATAAATATAAATGAATCGCCGAAATGTATGTACGCGCGTGACTGCCGAATGACTGCACCAAATTGGATAATTATTTTTTTGTTGTATTCCTAATTGTCAGGACAAGGTTTGTATGAAAGAAAATTTGGAGAAAAAAAAAATTGCACACGTGCGAAGCCGGCACGGGTCGCTAGTTTAACATACATTTTATTTGCGATTAATATAATAAAAAAACATATTTTACATAAATTTCATATAAGTACTTACCCTATTATTAGTGTTTATTTATAGGCTCGCAGGGGATCGCGGGGAAACACCACCCATGGCGTCAGCATCTCACTCTTGGTCTTTGCAGAAAACTAGCGCTGGTCCGTGCGAAGCCACAGCATTTCGCTGAGCACTGACCATTTTTGTACGGATAAATACGACGCACAGTTTCATTTATGTTATAATTTTTGTCTTTAAATTGTGTTATTAATATTACTATACGTTCCATTAGATTTGTTTGTTATTTTCATCGATGCGTCATAGACCTTTTTTTGTCTATGGCGTGTATTGTCTATGGTTTTCATGCTCCGGTGTGACCATAAATGAGATCACTAGGTAATTTAGTTTAGTTTGTTTTTTGTAATTTAGTTTTTAAATGTGCGTTTGGTGTCTGTACAAAATAAATAATTTTTCTTTCTTTCTTTCAATGGTTAATTATAAACGTTTTTTACATCCGCATGTATTCCCATTGGTACCGCTCATGTGTCGTAATAAAACGTATCCATATGTCACCGCATACTTGAAAACACTTTTCTTTTAGCGTATTAAAGTCTTTTATTTGGATGAGATTTTTATAGTATTTGAAATGATCCATTCATAATTTATCGATAGTTTACACGTTCGCTCTTACGTTATTTGCAATTATACGGTGACATATTTAATCACTCTCTGGTCTACAACCTACAAAAAAAAACCGTCCATCCGTTGCTTCATTGTTGATAAACATACTTCCGCACGATAATTATAATAGAAGGCAAGGCCAACGGACTATATGGGACGTGCCAAATGAGGATAATGCTGTCTACAAAAAAGAAAAACTATAAAAATAACTCACCTTGGTCGGGCTCGTCCTTGAGCATCCAGTTCCACATAAGGCACTCCTAGGCGGACCATCCTGGTGAAGAGACTTTGTTCCATGTTGCAGTACTTCTGGAAGGCCATGTTCTTGACGACGGGCGGCAGCTGGTGGTGGTCCCCGATCATGATCCAGCGCTTGAGGCGTGAGCGGCCATCTTGTGGGTTTTGCAGTAGAAGAGGAATGAAGGTCTCAATCTCCAGGATTTGGGCAGACTCCTCCATCAGTATGTTGTCGTATTTAAAGCCTAAAATGAACATAGAATTAGTTACTTCTAGATTTTTCAGCCTTGATACGCTTTTCTAACTTCTCTTGAACCTTAGCATAACTGGAGCGGTAGGGGCGAAAAAAAATGCTTGATAGATAGGTCAGTTTAATATAATTCTATATATACATAAGTTCTATTCCTTCTTATTTTTATTGTACCGACAATTCGGACGGAAAATAAACTCATGATTTTCAGATTCTCTGAAAACGATGATAGATAATGATTTCTGGTTGGATTGGGTTGGTGGTTGTTTTTTTTTTGTTTTCGATTGGTGATTCTCTGTTGAATGTTATTTATTAGTTACGGAACCGGGAAATCCCTTTTCATTAATTTCTCTCGCTCTATCCGCTGACAACACTGTAGTTTTGTAATGGTGCTTCCCCGTGCGTCTATTTATGTTCCTAAATATGACCTTGACCTGTGCGATCTTGTTTACAGGCCTAATTGAATACTGAGCTGTTTTTATAACTGTACTTTTATCATAAATTCATTAGTATTACCTCATAACCTTACACAATAAACATATATTCTTTTGACATTTGAAGGCTAAAGAACTATGAGATTATTACATCATGTGTTCTTGGACACTCCATATAGCTATGTTTATAATAACTGTTAGCAGGTAGGTAGTAGTTATAATTATAGAGAAAACTTCAACTCAGGCATAAAAATAAGGAAAGTCAGCAAACCATTGCTCATTATTTTCTTAAAACTTTTTAAGTGCTTAAATAGTTAGACATACATACAATGAGTCTCAATGATTCATAATTTCATAACATGAAATCATTAGTATCTTATGGTGGTCTCATGATCTTTGAAAAGACTGGTTATACCTATTGCTCAGTCAGGAAATAGGTAAGTACATAAATGAATGAAGTTTCTCTGAATCGTGACCGAATGAATTTAATAGTGTCTTAATACTCTGTCAGTATCAATGAAATGAGAATTCTCGTATCTATTAAGGCAACAGAAATTCTAAGAATTTTAATCGAAATAAATAATAGTCATCAGTGATTTGAAGTGTCACCACTAATGAAGACCTACTCAAGTTGTACCTTACAACCGCCTGAACAGTGGTACGAGTAACCCTTGAAAATGCCGCGACAACAAAGGAAGCCGCATCAAGAGCAAACGATACCGCCGCGCCAGGGTCCATCCACTATACATCTTTTCAGATCATATCGCCAAAATAAACATGTCAGTCACTACAGATTCAAAGGCCTTTTTTAGCGTTCCGTACCCGAAGGGTTCAAACGAAGCCTTATTGCTGTCACTCACGTGTGAGCCGTCTATCCGTCGTCTGCCACACAATTTTGCTTCGAAGAATTTTTTAACTTCCCATTGACCTATGAACTTGAAATTTGGTGATAATGTTTATTATTATTATATTTTATTAACAAATACCAAAATATTGATTTCCAAAACGCACTTGACAGTTTTTTTTTGGGTGGGAAATCATCAAATAATTACGCCCGCTCTGGGTCCAGAGGCGTGTCGGTGTCGTCTTACTGACTAAAACCCACTCGTGTTTCTTCTGTGTTAGGGCTGCGGTTACTCTTTTAAACACTCCCGTGACCCTGGCAGGAGATTCAGAGGCCTGAACCTCTTTTAGCACGGCATACCTTCTTTGGCATAAGTCTGAAAGTGGCACCGCTGACTGAAAAGTTGTGTGTCGCTGACTGAAATCGGGTGTCGTGGTATGGGCATGTGATGCGGAGGAATGAAGAAAATGTCGTGAGGAAAGTCTTGTGTATGGATGTGGATGGCTATAAGAGTAGAGGAAGGCCAAGGAAACGATGGTTAGACTGTGTGAAAGAGGATATGGGTAAAAAGGGAGTGACTACAGAGATGACGACTAGATAAAATAGGATAAGGGCAGGAGAATGATGATAACGATCTTCTTCGACAAAAGCATTGCCAACACGATAGAAAAAGAGCTCTTACCCATTTGTACTAGTTCAGATCTCTTGAGCGCTGCGTGAGTACAAGTCATGGCGATGATCTTCGCCTCTTTCACCAGCAAGTACTTAGATCTATCTAATCCTGACCGCAGAAGTTCGAAAGCACGGAACTCTTCGAGTTCCTCGAAGATGTGGTCGATGTATCTGAGAAGGTACAAATCGTGTCATCAAAGTAGTAAAACAAATGCTTAAAGTAATAATAGTTTACGATACTGTCACGTAAAACAAAAGTTATTATTAAAATAGTATCACACGAATGTATAATAACTTATCATGATAAACTACTTTATCTAATATCATCAAAAACACAATTTAAAATATCGTCATATCGTAAATATGTCCCCAAAATCTAACATTCCTCCGCGATGTGATGATATGACGGCAATTTACAAAGGCGACAAAAAAATTGTTTTATCAATTTATTTCTAAAATAGTATATCAATCTGCAATCTGCCTAGCCTTTTCCCAACTATCTTGGGGTCGGCTTCAAGTCTAACCGGATGCAGCTGAATACTAGTATTTTACATGGAGCGAACTGCCTATCTGACCTTCACAACCCAGTAACTGGGTAATACGATACCCCTTGGTAAGACTGGTTGTCAGACTTTCAGGCTTGACGACCCGTAACGACAGTCAAAGATCCACGATTGACAGCCGGGACCAACAGCTTAACGTGCTTTCAGAGGCACGGAGGTATCTCGGTATGTAAAGATGGTCACCCATCCATGGACCAACCCCGACAAGCGTAGCTTAACCTGATGGACCCGTGCGGCTGTTATTACTTTAGCCACGAGTATATATAAGGTGTTAAAAAATTAACCCTCGAAACTTTAAGGAGTGCTTTGGACCATCAAACTGAATAACTTTTACTATGGGGCCAACAATGAAATCGCAAAAAAAAATCAGCTGTTGCCTACATTTATGTTCGCAAAACTCGTCAAAATGTACGGAACAGCTGTTTTTTTTTAAATTATATATCAAAGTCGCTTTCTGTGTCTGCCTATTTCTCCGCTAACTCCTTTTAAACAACACAACGAATTTTAATGAATAATGGAATAAGCGATAAACGAGGAAGGTTTGTGTGTATAATATAATTAGTAACCGTGCGGAGCCGGGGCGGGTCGATAGTTTAAAATAAATTGTTATTACTTATTTTTCAATTTTAGCTCTATTAAGTTGTGTTTGTTTTTCCTCAACGTCAATTAAATCCTTTAAAAAGGTACCTACCTTATAGCATTATTTTGCTTGGTATGTTAAATAAGATAAGAGGAGCTCGTGGCAAAAGTAATAACAGTCGCACAGGTCGATCCAATCCATCAAGTTAAGCTACGCTTGCCGGGGTTGTCCGTGGATGGGTGACCATCTTTACATAACGAGATTCCTCCGTGCCTCGGAAAGCACGTTAAGCCGTTGGTCCCGGCTGTCAATCGTGGATCTTTGACAGTCGTTACGGGTCGTCAGAAGCCCGAAAGTCTGACAATCAGTCTTACCAAGGGGTATCGTATTACCCAGTTACTGGGTTGTGGAGGTCAGATAGGCAGTCGCTCCATGTAAAATACTAGTATTCAGCTGCATCCGGTTAGACTGGAAGCCGACCCCAAGATAGTTGGGAAAAGGCTAGGCAGAACACGTTAAATAAGATAAGAAAACTGTTTAAATTGTACTAGAGAGATAAAGTCTGTCGTCAAAAAGGTATTATTGTTTATTTCATAATTGGATATTACGTTATGAGAGTAGATAAAGTATAATAAATAACAACGTCTACAAGAAACGTGTTTACAGCATTCACACGAGATGCCTGGAAAGTTGTTACGAAAACGTTGCAACATTCATAGAGTGGGAACCGATGATCAGGAGATATCAATAGAACGTCATTACGTTATCGGGAAAAGGGCCGCGCTCTATGTCCAGTGTCGTAACAATGTCAACGACCCATGATAAATGACGTTGCAACTCGACCTTGACTTTGACTGAATGCACATGAACTTGTTTTAGACCTACATTAACATTATCTATTTACCTAAGGTCGTGGGCGTGTGAACTGAGTCACGGAAATAAAACTTCAGGAAAATTAAACGTATATTTTTTTGTATAATTCGGTCAAGGCTTTTTATACCTACACTCTTTTATAAAAGAGGATTCTTTAAGAACTGAAATCAGGTTGATTTATTTCAATCGTATTTTTATTACCGTTTAATGACAAATATTCTTTTTAATATGTCTGTTTTTTACGAACATAGTTACGTAACAGGATCCCTTTAACATCTGTTGCTATTTAGAACACAGTCTATAAAATATTGGGGCCATGTGTTTCAGAATTGGGTATTCCCAAAGAACTGGTGAAGCAAGCTTGCCAAGAAAAAAAAATGGGATCACGCGGTTCCTGAAATAGTGTTTTCAGGAAAACCCCCGAATCGTTTTTACCTTTTTTTAAAGATTTTCGTATTCGCATTAGTGCGTACGTCGTGGCAAAAATAATGTTTAAGCAGCTACAAAACTGACGTAATGATTTGGACTAAGGATTATTTCGTCAACACAAGAAACAGCTAAAAACCCAAAGACATTAAAAAAAAAAAACTGCCTTACGTAAACCCTACATTATTATTTCTCTTAAACTTTAGCATCTGGTTTTCAGCTGCATCCAGTTAGATTGGAAGCCGACCCGCATATTTACAATTACACGCAGACATATAGTGTATAAGCAGCATAGTTGGGAAAGGGCTAGGCAGCTTTCACCCGCATCTGCTGCATTTGATTTTTTATTTATTTACCTGTAGCAACTCTGAGCCACCTCCATGTCCTCTTCATAAGATTTACCAGGAAACAGTGGTTTGGGAGCATCATCGAAGAACTCGTGGAATGGAAACTCTTTGCTTATTATGTCCATAGACTTGGTCTGAAAAATTAAAATAGTAGAAACCTCAAACAAAATTAAATCGGCGACAGAAATAGGCTAATTAAAGCAAAACAAAAAATACAAACCCAAGTTTGAAGTTTTAAGGGTCAGCAAGTTAATTATCAGTCATTTTGCAAAAGTTAGAATTAATACACAGGTAAAAATAGAAACATTGTATGATGTGAATGTGCAATTAGCTTAATCTTTCTGACTGACCGACTTATTGACAATTCAAAAGTGCCTGTAAAGGGTTTATTTGAAATAAATGCTTTGACATTTTTTTATTGTTGATAAGCACGCGTTTGACAACTATCTTGATTTGATTTGAAAGATTGATAAAATCAAAACCGGAACTGAAAACCGGTAAAACCACATTTCTACATCCAAATAGTTTTTATGAGTTAGGCCTTCATAAAGAAACAAGTTTTCGGTACGGACAGGTCAGTACGTGTAAGTACTGGCCGGTGCAGGTAAAATCAAAAGTCATTTTTATTCAAATTAGGCTGTGAGCCAGCACTTTTTGAACGTCAAAGTTCTACATAAAGACAGTCCCCCAAAAACGCCCGTCTGTCACCAAATAGACCAATGTTATTTTTATGCGCTTGCGTATAATGGATGCAGGTTGAGAATTATTGGTACCGAGTACCTGCACCGGGTCATACGGGTTGAAGAATACTTGAAGTCATGATGGCCACTTCGGACAGATTTGCCGGTTTCTTTAAACATGTTTTACCTGCATCGATCAGTACCGACCTGCACTTACAAGAAGGTACCGGAAACCTGTTTCTTTATGAAGGCAAGAATTCCCTACCGGTTCCTGATAAGTTCTAACCTGCGGACTTTTAAGACAAGAGTGAATTGGTGACTTTTAAAAAACTGTGCTCCATCGCCGTGAATTAAGGTGGATGCGCCAGGGTAGCCCGCGAAATTCAAATTTTCTTACGTTTTTTGCAATTTGTAGGTCAGTGTCAGTCTTTCAGTTAGTATTAGTACCAAATGTCATGATTTCATGAAATACTATATTTAGCACTAATACTAACTGAGAGAGTTATATTGATGATTTTAATGATTATAATTGTAGAAATACATACTTGCTACGGCCGCGAATCAAATTTTGACCAAGATACAACCTGACACTGACCTGCAAATTGCAAAAAAACTTAAGAAAATTTGAATTTCGCGGGCTAGGGTGGAACTTTCACCTTAAGATAGCAAAGGTAAGCCGATAACAATTTTTCAAAGGGCATATTAGGGGAGAAGGAGGCAGCTTTGAACAGAGGCAGATTTGAACAAAGAAGTTTACGCAGTTAGTTTTAAAGCTATTTTAGTTCGAAAAATGATTTCGGGGTGGCAGCACTGTTACCCACAACCGTCATGTAGTATCTGTGACGTTTGACAGCTTGCAACCAAGCTATCGGCCATGTTTGTTTTTGTCATAGCAAAGTAAACATTTTGGAAGATAGGTGTAAGCTTGTGAAGGACAAAGTTTTAGATACTGGTAAGTGTTATCATTCTAATTTTATTCAGTAGTTATATAGGCTTTTGTGAAAGTGTTGAGTTTTATTCATTTAATGTTTTTTGAAGCAAAAATATATCGTTTCTTTAAAAAAGAGAGTGTGGGGCAGTTTAGAACAATTTGAACGGGGTACCTTAGAACATGTTCAAATCTTCCCCATACTAATTACGTAGTACGCAAGCGTTAGTCATTTACTTGTGAATTCATTTATAAATCACTGTCATTTGTTTGAAGGTAAAATGGTGCGCAATTATAAAAAAAAACGGGATCAAGATGTTAATGAGGAAGATATGAATAATGCCATTTTGGCAGTAGTTGATGGAGATATGAAGCTAAGAAAGGCTGCTGCGGTTTATAATGTTAAACCAAATACTTTATTTTATAGAATCAAAAAGTACAAAGAGAACAAACCTCATAATGACCAACTATTCTCATCCAAGTACACTGTCGCACAAGTATTTACTACAGAAGAGGAAAGAATGCTTAAAGAATATTTATTAAAAAGTTCTAAAATGAATTACGGTCTTACCTACAAACAAGCAAGGTCATTAGCTTATGAATATGCAACAGCATTAAAAAAATGTCCAACAAAATGGACAGAAAAACAAGAAGCAGGTATAGAATGGTTAAAAGGCTTTATGAAGCGTCATAAAGAGCTTTCCCTTAGAAAACCAGAAAATACAAGCCTTTCTAGATCTACTAGTTTTAACAAACACAATGTGACACAGTTTTATAATAACTATGAGAAGGTGC
Organism: Polia nebulosa; assembly: GCA_951329385.1. NCBI lineage: Eukaryota > Metazoa > Arthropoda > Insecta > Lepidoptera > Noctuidae > Polia > Polia nebulosa. The sequence continues at coordinate 15,718,477 of OX589602.1, read as the reverse complement.
TACAAAGGACTAACTTTACCCCAGAATGCATTTATAATTTGGATGAAACAAACATCATGACTGTCGTTCAGGCACCAAATGTTATTGCAAGAAAAGGCACAAAGCAGATTGGACAATGTGTTTCTGCTGAACGAGGTCAACTGATCACAATGTGTGGTATCGTAAATGCCATCGGAAATGCGCTGCCACCTGTTTTTATATTTCCTCGAGCAAGATTTCACGATGCTATGCTCTTCGGGGCACCTATCGGCAGTGTAGGTTATGCAAATAGCCCTACCAGTGGTTGGATGACTGGGCCTTTGTTTATAAAGGTCCTCGAACACCTTAAACGGTTGACAAGATGCTCGAAAGAGCATCCAATATTGCTGCTTATGGACAATCATGAAAGCCACTGTACATTAGATGCTACAATCTATTGTCGAGAAAACGGAATAGTTGCACTTACCTTTCCTCCACACTGCACCCATCGTATGCAACCATTGGATGTGTCAGTGAATGGCCCTTTTAAACAGAAATTGTCAGTTGCCCAAAATGATTGGCTAGTGTCCCATCCTGGTAAAACAATAACCATTCATGATTTGGCAAGCATACTAACTCCGGCATATAATGCGTCATATATTGCCCGGAATATCATTGCAGGCTTTGTAAAACCGGGGATACACCCATTTTCCAGAAATGCCTTCTGCGATGAGGATTTTGAATGTGCGGAGGTAACTAACCGTCCCATGCCAACGACTTCCAGTGATGCCACCTCCGACGTTATCCAAATTTCAGCTGCGGCAGCGAACACTGACTGTGAAGATGTCGAACAAGAGATAAACTTTGAAGACTCACCTACTGCAACTGGGTTGGATATCCCAGTAACAACCTCTGCAGTTTCACCATCGTTACTTGATACTACAAGTGTGCTGCAAGTAGTTGAGCCGGATGTAGGACCTTCAGTACGTTTGCCGGAAACTTGGACTGTACCTTCTGTAACTGCATTCAATAGCCCACCCATGACCTCTGAATTTTCATCAATGGGTGCCCTTAATGTACCTGAAGCAGAACCTACAGAATCTTGGATTGTACCTTCGGTTGCTGCATCTACTGCGGTAATAAATATTTTAACACCCGAAGTCGTCAGGCCTTTTCCAAGAGCTCTGCCTCGTAAAGAATCAAATAAAGGAAGAAAAAAAGGAAAATCTCGGATCCTTACAGACACCCCAGAAAAAGAAGAAATTCAAAAAGCATATCTTGAACGCCAAGCACGACTAAAGAAGTCGCAAGAAAAAACTTTAAATAAAAAACGAGGTAAAGCAATTCCTAAACGCTTAAAACCGAAAACATTGAAACGAAAAAACACCAAAACTGTATTGACGTTCTCTTCGGATGAAACCGATTCAGAAATATATCTAGAGTCAGAAGAAGAACCAACAATGACTAGCGAAGATGAAGATATGGATGATAATGAAGATGTTGACTACGGCGAACTTAATTGCAATATAAATCTTGGAGATTTCGTACTAACTCAACTTGCATCAGAAGGAAATAAAAGATCACTGGCTTTTGTAGGAAAAGTTATAGAAAAGCACGGTCACGCTTTTACTGTCAGTTTTCTTAAGAAGAAAGGCGCATCATACAAGTTTTTCTTTCCTGAAAAGGAAGATGAGTCTTACGTCAGCATGCCCGACATTTTAGCTAAACTGCCTCCTCCAATCGAAGCCGCTGGCACGTCACGTACTGCATCCATGATAGCTTTCAAATTTAATTTCTCTAAATTTAGGTTAGGTTGATTTAAATTTAATTTATTTAAGGTATATTTTTGTCATTTGGATGTAACAATCCACTTGATTTTTTTTGGTTACTTTTTGTTTATAAGAGAAAAATGTTATTAAGTAATTCCGATGAAAAGCATCGATTGCTAAAGAGTTCCTAATTATGTGATTTAAAAAAAGACTGTTAAAACTAATTAATAAAACTTGATTTATCACCATCTAAATCTGTTATTCAAAACTGCCTCAGGTATGTTCAAAACTGCCCCTGTTGCGGGGCAGCTTTGAACATTTCCCTTCTAACACCAAAATGAGAATAACCGCCTAATCTCAGGCTTATTTTTTAAGCTGTTACAGCGATTATGTAGGTTAATGATTAGGTTAACCATTCCGAGTAAGTAAAGACGTTAAAAGAGTTAACATTTTGGGTTATGACATAAAGTTTCAAAAACGTTCAAAACTGCCTCCTTCTCCCCTACCTGGTCCTGCGCGCACTTGGCGAGGAAGGTCTCCCAGCGCGGCCGGACGTGGTAGACGTGGAAGTGGTGCGCCAACTCGCAGGTGGCGCCGGCATCTTCACCAGCTTCCAGGGTAGCCTGCAGCCGACCAACGCGCTCTAGCAGTTCCAAGCGCTTGGCCAGCACGTAGTTCACGCGACCATATCTGTTCAATGAAAAAAGGAATAGGATTGTTGACTGGCATTTCCTAAAATTACGAAACTTGCACTCATTAGAGATATTTATAGGTCAAAACACACATTTTATTTTTGTCAAATATATTTTGTTTTTCTAATGTTTTGGGTGCCGTGATCAACAGGATCACGTCACGTTTAAAAGTAAACATTCAAGAATGTTTACTTTCATTTAATTTTGGGAAATAGCATCTTATTTTCTCAGTTCAGACTAGTGTTGCCCAAATGCAAGACCAAGACGAGACTTAGGCCAGTCTTGGTCTTGGTCTTGCGTCAATACACCTGGTCTTGGTCTTGGTCTTGGTATTGCGCTCTCAGTCTTGGTCTTGGTCTTGCAGCAAGAGTCTCGCAAGTCTTGCAAGTCTTGCAAATACCTATTAGCCTATTGCTAGTTATTGAACACGTTAGTTTAGATTTTAGATTATGATTCGCGCTGTAAGACGTATGTAGTTACAGAATTATAATCATCAAAATCATCAATACAACCCTCCAAGTTCATAAAGGTCGAGGAATTATTAAAAAAAAATGACTTTTTCAAGGTCAAACTCATTCCTCGACCTTTGAATATCAATTTTCAATCTTGCTGCTCACATTTTAGTACCTAGGTATATCACTCACTATCTATCATTTACCGATATTAACAATGATTATTTCGAAATCAACGTATTCGCAATTCAATAGATGCAATACCTACTTAGTTATTAATTATCATCTCGCCCGACAGCTTTAAACGCTGTAGTGTTCGAATTCGAGCCAGTGTGAGAATGTATTTATACAAGAAACTCAGAGCATTCAATTTATACCTACTTACTGCTGAGACATCTTCAAGGTCATTTAATTTTATCCTCCTGTACCAACCCTACCAAAAAAGGTAACAATTTTGTGTGCCTCTGTCCGTACTCTTTGTCGGCGAATGCGGCGCTCAAACAGTGTCAAATGCTGTGATACACTTGTTGCAAACTGCGGCGTCTTTGTCGGTAAATTATCAAATAAGTAGGTATATAATACACCGACCGACCAACAGTTTATTCGCAGAACGTCACATTTTCCCAATCAACCTTGAACCTTAATTCTTTAGCGATAAAGTTGAAAATCTGTTAAAAAAATTAGCTTGATGTGCTGGCGTCTGTACCATAGCATTGGCTGCCGTAGAAACTGTTACTAGACCTACTCGACTCGCTGTTAGTTTTAAATTTTGCTGAATAGAAGAATAATATAAACTTTGAAACATAAGTAGGTACCTACATAATGTTTATATAATTTTGTTGGCTATAATTTTAAGCACATACCAACCTACGAGTACTAACGTTAGATCTGCACATTAGACATAAACAAGCATAATATATTATTATAGGTAGATACCTACAAGGTATGAACTTTGCTAGAAAGTTATTCTAGGTACATTTTATCACATGGGATGATGGGAACAGATTTGTGAGTATTAACACGCTACCTACTTAATAAATAGTTGAAACATAATAAGTACTTATCTACTTAATCAATACAACCTTTTAGGGTTCTTTCAGACGAGCGGCACGTTGCCAACTGCAGATACAACTGCAGCCCTTAGTTTAGTGTTATGACGATACCTACGGTTTTGATACTGGGGAACGTCTCTCAAAATCGGGATTGAAACCAAATACCTACTTAATAACGCCCAAATCTCAGTTTGTCTTAACTGCAAGACGCAAGAGTCTTGCAGGCTTAAGTCTTGTCTTGCTCAAGTCTTGCAGGGTTCAGTCTTGGTCTTGCTACAATAAGGCGGTCTTGGTCTTGCGAAAATGCAAGAACAAGACCAAGACTGCAAGACCAAGACCGATTTTGGGCAACACTAGTTCAGACGAGGGACTGTTTACTTGTATAAGCTAAAATAGTTTTGAATATAACAAACCCCTACTTATGGCACTTGTCCCAACACCAACGATGAGCAAATAGTGGAGCTTCGAACTAAAAAAGAGTTGGCGAGCAGCGAGTATGTAGTTCCGATTTGTTGCGTTCAAGTGCGACGGAGATTACTCGTACCACTCGCTCGGGTTGGTCTCTCGGCGTGAGTTCCGACCATCAAGCGCTAAGTTAATAAAGCTTTGATAGATCGTGTCGCTCAGCGACAAACTTGTGGAGCGAGTCCTCACCGGCAGTGTGAACAGTTTGAGTCAGCGATCAACTGTTAATATATACCTACATCTCTTTTGTTTATACGGAATGTATATTATACGTTATTGTACGTTTCTTGAGCGTCAAAATAGCCGATAGTCAGTCGCTTCCTCGCCGGCGATGAGACAACTGCCTATACCTCGGTGTAAGTGCAGTGTTGAGTGGGTTTGATCTAGTTTAGTGTAGGCAATCCTAATTCCTAATAGCGTTTGAAAACTTTAGACCCTTACCTAATTTCTAATGATTAGGATTATCCTTTCTTACATTGATCGGTCTGCTAAATATTTTAATGTAATTCGCGCGTGTATCGTCATCGATCTAATTCCTTTTTTTATTTCTTCGATAACGCCACAATAATAACATACTTACCTAACTCTCGGAATCAAAGTCAGGTAGGTATTATCGAATTTGAGTTTAACTACGGTTATCAAAGCGAGATTCGCATATCAATACACATGAACTGGTTATCAATGTTGATATATGCGAATCAATATGCGCTTACGTGATACTTCTTGACAAATATCTATATATAAACAAACCGGTCTTCGAAATAAAAAACATTGATAGGTCTACGTTGCTATAGCCAAAAAATAGTATGGCGACTGTGCTATGGAGTCTGCAGCCTCATGTGTTTTATTCAGGTTTTTTTATTCTTGTTCTGAGCTCGAGAATTCGATGACCGCTGACCGACTGACGCCCTTTTTTGTTTTTTTGACGTCTGGTCTTGAGCAGTGCCATTTTACCCGTTTTAAATAGACAGTCTTTATTTCGTAGCATTAAGGGTGGTTGGTGGTGAAGAAAACCATCGTGAGAAAACAAGGTCTTAATAAAATATGTAATTAGTTTGAAATCAATCAACTCTGTTTGAGGGTGATTAATGCTCGTCGAGAAAATGCATTTGTCCTTGAGTAGGATGGTAAGTAGGTATTAAGGGTGGTTTTATAGTTCAATTTTATTGTTCTTGACCTGCGGCTGGTCATACACATTGGCTTGTTCTCCAGAGTTACGGTTTGCAAATGATCAGTTCGTTTGCCCAGCCCATTGTTGTCAAGACTGAACATATTGGTAAAAGAGAAGTTTGCCGACGAAAAGGAACACTTAATCCAATTAATTGGATATTTTAAATTGATACCTAATTTGAATTCTGATGATGAAGGGTTTTATACAACCGCAAGCACGAAAATAAGTTAACTTTTAAAATAATAATTGCTGAATAAGACACAAAACAAGATTGAACAGTTTGGGAACCAATGTTGCTACCTTGAGGAACACCTCTTCATAAATATTAATAGTTTTGATTTTCTTCTTATGCTGGCCGTAGGCATATGATGTGTTTCTGACTTTGACCGGTCGTAGCAGATGAGCATCGGGGGTAAATGCGCATAACTGTCAGCCAGTGAGTGATTTCGTTTCGAGTTGAATGCACGCGCCGAGTCGTTACGGAATGATGTGTCGCAGGGATGAGCCCAAAATGATAGATACATGCCGAATTTCAGCGTGAGAAGAAGGCCAGCCTTAGGCGATATCACCTTTCGTTGCAATCCTCATGAAAGTATGGACGAGAACTATACCTTGTACCAAATAGTAGGTATTATATAATTGAAGATTAAACACACACTACAAACCACGTGCCCATACCAGCATTAAACTTTAACAAGTTATTATTGTTGTTTATCATACCTACTGAACGATAATTTTAATTGAAACTAACTAAATTTGTGCGATATGAGTGATATATTATTTTAAAACCCATCGTTATTATACCGAACCGTATTGATATGCTTCTTTAACCGACGAAGTTAATTATGTCCAAGTAGGTAAGTATCTTTTTGGCGTCATTACCACATATGTCACGTCATGTTCATTCTTAAATTACTTTGGTATTCCACATCAGTACAAGACTTGATTGTTTGTGAGTTGTATAAAACTCAGTACAAGTTGTCATAATATATCTTCTTCTCTCGAAATACAATGATTGCATTATTTATATGCCGCCGCTCTGGTCATAGGATTGGTCGGTAGATAAGTATCACATGAACATCGGCAACATATAACTATGTTTTTATTATATGTGTAGATATTTTTGCACATAAAACTACGTCAACTGTAATTCTAGCAAATCCCATAAGTCCATACATATATTTCAACATTACTATCGCAATTTTCGGAATATGCAGTATGCACGTTTGTTTACCTCAACACTTATACTTTGGTATCAGTCATGCTCATGCGTTGAAGATTCTTCGTTTCAAATATACATTTGTGATGAATAGTAGGTACATTCATAGTACGAATAACCCGCCAGGTGCTAAGCCTTTGCCTAATTAAATCATTAAAATAATTTTCCAATAGAACATTTGTGAAGTAAAGTTACGTGTTTCATTGTTTGTATACGAACCTGGAGAAATCCTTGTCAGTTTGCAGGGCTTCTTCGCCATGTCCGAGACGTAGCAAGTGTCGCTCATCCACATCCAACTCTGCTACTTTTTCGAACAGCTGATTTAGCGCTTGGTTACTGTGTGTCACCACCAGGTTGCGCTGCCACGGGAAGTTGTGGTACAGATTTGATATTATCTGTACGGCTACGTCGGTTTTACCTGTCATAAAAATAATGTATTAACGGTTTTGATGTGGCTGGATTAAATTATCTACAGACAAAGCGACCTCTTTTATTGTTTTTTGGGTGGGAAATCATCAAATGACTTCTCCCGCTCTGGGTGGAGCGGGAGGGCGTGTCAGACTCTTACTGACTAAATCCCACCAGTGTGCCTTCAATTGCTTGTGCCAGGGCCATGGTGACTCCTATCACTCTTTCGAACCTGGTAGGCGTCGACAGCAGACGCCGTGGAAGTGAAAAAGTTTTGGGGCAACAAAATTTAATACACTGACGATCCAGTGAGACGAAGATGACGAAGGAAATGAGTACATCTGTACCCAATTTTAACAAACAGACAACTGATATTTTATATAAATGTCCATTTTAGTTGGTACAACATGTTTTTGTGAAGAAGAATGAAAGCCTTCCGGAGATAGAAAAATCTTCAATAAACAGTAAGTCAACAGCGGCAAGCCGAGTCTGTAGGTATTTTATAATATATCAATCTCATTAGCAAAATAAACTGATAGTGGAAAAGAAATATTTAATTAACGTAATAAATTATCATAATGATGGATTTAGGAGTTCCAAAGTTGATAAGAAGTCGTATATTCAATTAATTTATATGATAACCTCTCCTTTTTTGTATTCGATAAAAACCTAGTATTTCCTTTTTACTCCGAATTTAGCTATTACCAATATGTTTTAGATTTTATGGGCCGATTTCACCAATGAAACTAATCGCGATAAGTTTAAACTAAACTCAGTTCATACGTTTCATCGAGATTAGAGCTTCATTTTGCATTTCACCACTACAAACTAGTTTAAGCTTAACTTAGTTTAAATTCTAAACGCCCAGTTTTCGGTGAAACACAAAATGAAGCTCTAATCTCGATTAAACGCATGAACTGAGTTTAGTTTAAACTAATCGCGATTAGTTTCATTGCTGAAATCGGCCCTTAGTATGTAACTAATGCCATGGTTAACTCAACTGAAATTACTTCAGACCCATTGGACCGGAACAAATAAAATGCTTTGTTAGCCACGGCGTTGGTTGACTCAAAAATTCGTAACAATTAGTTCCTTATCCTTGTCAGGAGGGTATTGCCCTTTCTTTTGTCACACGATAAGAAAGCCACCTTGTCTGTTAGTGTAATTTATGCCCGAAGCGAGCGATAAAACCAGTCGTTCTATGCATACGATCTTTTTGTGGTACGTAATGCACATACGACACAGCAAAGTAAGTAATAAGTTTAGGTTGATTTCGTACTTAGAAACTGTAAGTGTGATCATAATCATCTTCCTGCTCTTAAAACCAATTTCATTAATTCCCAATTTATTTGGGGTATGCGCAGAATGTCTTTGTCTTACGTAAATCTCTGTTACAGGTAGTAGGTCGGCAATGATAGGCTCGTCGAGTCGAAGCTCCAAAGTCTTGAGCATAGACGCCGAGTTGCTAACCTGTCGGTTTTCTATCGGTTACATTTTGGGCAGTGTGCGAAGGAATTGCATAATTTGATTCCGCCAAGCCCGTTCCATCATCGGACCACAAGACGTATGGCGATGCTCCACCGGTACATGGTGAACATCCCATCCACACGCACGAAACGTTTTGAGAACATATTCATTGTGCGTACAGCTAGGGAGTGGAATTCCCTGCCGGAGTCTGTGTTTCCTGATAGCTACAACCATATTTTTGGGCGTGGGAAATCATCCAATGACTTCTCCCGCTCTGGATGGACCGAGAGGGCGTGTCAGACTCTTACTGACTAAATCTCACCCCTGTGATAGCTACAACTTGGGAGTATGTAAGTCAAGAGTGAATAGGTTACTTCTAGGCAAGCATGCTCCATCTTCGACCACATCATCGCTTACCATCAGGTGAGATAGTGGTCAAACGCGTGCCTATTAACAATAATAAAAAAAGGAATCAAAGCTTATAGCAGCTCGAAACACTCCGACTCCGTCAGTCACTGCGCAGTAGCAAATTCATGTGACAGCGGGGGTGAGGGCTGGAGTACTTCGCAGACGTCATTAACTTTGAATCGGACTATAACTGCTTTCATCTCAGGATCTTTTCTACTCATGCATAATTTTTCACAATCCATCCATTGTCTTTTATTATTAAGAGGCTCGCGTTTGAACAGTATGATGTGATCGAAGATGGAGCACGCTTGCCTAGAAGTAACCTTTCCACTATCATCTCATCCTTGGTCTTCCTCTACTCCACATTCCTCTTAGAATTCACAAATCACTAGCATGTAACGATTGTGTTTCTATTTTATCGTCATTGATATCGATACCCGTCCCACCTAATTTTGCTTGCTTTGAAAATACACCACCACCACCAAAATACGAAAACATGTTCAAAGTGTGGCTGATATCTTAAAGATAGTCGTAATCCGTAAAATCTGATTTCTAAACTTACCAGTTCCTGGTGGTCCCACTACCAGCGTCAATCCCGGTTGCATCCCAGACCGAATAGCCTCTACTTGAGTTGGAGTAAAAGGGATCGTGTTCCTGTAAAAAATATCTTATCAAAACGATGTTCATGATAATATGGTTTTTACCGTGCATTCGTGTATGTGTGTTTCGAAGAATGAATTCTAAGAAGTATTTCAAAAGCTTATCGCATTCTGGGAACATGGGAAGCCAAGTACAAAGAAGTGTTCTTTGTAGGAAATATATGGGTTAAGGCCTGTTACACACTGCCTGTTTGTTCAAGAAATACAGCTAATTCGAACGTGCTGCTCTCGAACATGTACGTTAGCAGGTCAATACCATGGACAGAAATAGAATCAAAGTCTCTCTATTGACCCGTAATTGAAAACGTTTATTCAATTGGCGAGATATTTATTTTATTAGCTTCAAATTCAGTTAATTCGATGAAAATTTACACAGGGATCTATAAGAAATCTAAATAAACATAAAGTAATTCAATACACGAAAACCACTACATATAAAAGAACTAAATTTGAATTTAAAAACATATAAAGCAATGGGGAAATCATTTGGTTGTAATTCGGGTGCTATTCTATACGGCTGGCAGCTGATGGAACAGCAAATATAGAATTAGGGGAATAGGATTCTATACGGCTGACCGCTGATTGAGCAGCAAATATAGAATTAGGGGAATAGGATTCTATACGGCTGACCGCTGATTGAGCAGCAAATATAGAATTAGGGGAATAGGATTCTATACGGCTGACCGCTGATTGAGCAGCAAAAATAGAACTAGGGGAATAGGATTCTATACGGCTGACCGCTGATTGAGCAGCAAATATAGAATTAGGGGAATAGGATTCTATACGGCTCACCGCTGATTGCGCAGCAAATATAGAATTAGGATTTTTTTGTGTAATTAGTGTACTGAATATAGGTACTGTGTTCAATAATGACCACAAATTACGTGCTAACTTATCGATTTTTGTTGCTTACTTTACCTATAATGACTGGGAAAACCATACAATTGATTGTGGCATGTTATCAGTATAACTATTTCCACCCGATAACAAATAATATAAATAAACTCAAAATAGGTAAGTTTAATATTATTACGCATTTTTTTACAGGGCTATGGTGTGGACTCGTTAACTTCTAGGTACATTATCTATTTCCGCACCACCAGTAATAGCGGCACTATGTAGTTCGTGTAGAACACATACAAAAATATATCTAATACATCTCTTAGAAACGCAGCTATATAAAAATCCCTCACTGTGAAGGCGGTATTCGCATAAAAACCATTTTATGCGTTGTTATTGCTTTGATGTGTTCTTTATATAGCATCGTACGGTGTTACCGCCAGCAGTATTTCTATAATACATAGTGTTACGTCGACCGTATTACGAGAACATTCGAGAATGTGGTCGAAGTTTCCAGACGATTGCACTTTATTCGAGAACATTCCACTACAGGCTAGTTTCAGCAATATTCTGGAAACTTCTATTATGACTGGTCAATGTATAAATAAGCTGGGCGGGCCGCGAGAGAATCAGTTTAATTTCGACTACGGATTACAGATGCGAATGCAAGTGATTTTTTTAAAAATCTTTATTTATTTATTTAGAGGCTTTTACCTTACAAAGGTACGTTAGCCTCATCATACCCTAATCTAACTAATTATAACACGTGCTTAGAATATATTTGTAATATTATAAGCACGTGTTATAATTAGTTTTCTTCTTTTAAGGTGTACCCACTATGTAAACCAAATCTAATCAGACTGTCCAAACTAGCTGCTTGACTCTTATTTTATATAGGATTTTAGATGGTGAGTCAATATCCAAAAAAATCTTGGTTTAAAAGTTGTTAATTTAATTACAACTAAAATATTCAACTTCACACATATGTATGAAGTGCACAATTTGTTTTTCTGCTTAGAGTTTTACTTGTATTTAATTTGAATTTTACTTACAGAAAAAACATACAAGTAAACTCTGCCTTATTTTGATAAATCCACAAAGTACATTTTAAGAACAAACTACGCAATTATCACATACATTCTAATCGCAGTAGGTGAAGATCATTTGTGTAATTAAGCAACTCATGAATCAATTTCCTTATCTGTTCAAAAATTAATTAAAAAAGTGAGAAACTTGTTTCTAAGGGGCCAAGTTTTCTAAGTGGTATTTCCTGTTTAGTCATTGACTCAATCGAAAGCTTTAGACAAGCCGCAGACTGATACAGAACACTTTGGGGTTCAACTTAATTTCTTTTTTTATACATATATTTTAGTGAACCAGGTAGCTTTACCAGTGTTGATTGGTAGTCTCTATCTCTACATAGTATAAAGTCACTTTCCGCGTCTGCCTGATTATCCGCTAACTCCTCCTAAACCATCATCATCTTCCTGCCCTTATCCCATGTTACTTGGGGTCGGCGCAACACGTTTCTTTCTTCCATTCTGTCCTGTCAGCCGTCACGCTATCACTAACTCCCTTTTCTTTCATATCACTCCCCACACAATCCATCCATCTTTTCTTTGGTCTCCCACTCCATCCATCTACATTTATATTCATTACTCTTTTAGTTACCATGTGTTTCATCCCTGCTCTTCACATGACCATACCAAGATAAGCGCCTCCCTTTCAACTTTTCTGTCACTGGTGTCACTTTTAAACTACCTCTAATCTACTAATTTCTCACTTTATCCATTCTCGTTACTCCACACATCCATCTCAAAATTCTCATCTCCGCCACATGCAATCTTTTTATCATCCGTCTTTTTCACAGCCCAACATTCTAAACCATACAGTACGACAGGTCTAATCACGGACTTATAGATTTTCCTCTTTAGCTTGAGGGGCATCCGTCGGTCGCAAGTTGTTCCAGTGACCTGTCGCCATTTCATCCATCCTGAGTTGATCCTGTGCGTTACGTCTCGGTCTATATCGCCATCCCCCTGGACAAGCGGCCCGAGGTACCGAAAGTCGGAGCAGATCGGTATAAGTGTTCCGGTGAGAGCTATAGGTATTGGACTGGAGAGACCGCCGAAATCGCAGAACAAGTATTCTGTTTTGGTTCTGCTCAATTTAAGGCCAACACTCTCCAGTCTTTGCCTCCAATCTGCTCTGGACCTCTAAGCCGCTTTCGGCAACCAGCACAATATCATTAGCAAACGGCATACACCAGGGAGCCTCTTTTGGATTTCCGACGTCAGAGCGTCCATTATCATCACGAAGAGGTAAGGGCTGAGGGCTGACCCCTGGTGCAAACCAAATGCCACACTGAAGCTGTCAGTGGTGCCCACTGCAGACCGGACTTGGGTACTACATCGACTGTACATCGCTCGGATCAACTGCACATGAAGTATGTGCAGGTCAGGTCCAGGCACACCTTTTACGTTAAGGGCCCACCATAAAACCTCAAGCGGCACCCGGTCATATGCCTTTTTGAGGTTAACGAACACTATGTGCAAGTTTTTATGCACAGCTCTGTATTTCTCGCACAGCTGTCAGATAGCGAAAATGGCATCCGTTGTACCTCGACCCGGCATAAAAACCGAACTGGTTCTGTGATATTTCAGTCTCTTCTCTCAGCCGCCTTTCAATAACTTTTTACCATGCTTTTATACTATGTGACATTAGCTTTATTCCTCTATAGTTGTTGCACTCCAGCACATCACCTTTATTCTTGAAGATGGACACCAGCGAACTGTTGCACCATTCATCAGGTATGGCTTCTTCCAGCAACAACTTATTGAAGAACAAAGCTAACCACGTCCATCCATCTACCCGTAGTGACTTCCACACTTCAATTGGTATTCCATCTGGACCAAATGCCTTACCATTCTTCATTCCATTCACTGCTATTCTCACTTCATCCACACTTACCATTCTCACTAATCCCTAGTTCACTGGTTTATTCTCTAAATCACCACTCCATATATTTTCCTTATTCATCAGTCTTTCAAAATAGCCCTTCCATCTATCCGTAATAATTTCATCCTCCGATAGAAGCGTTCCAGCTTCATCCCTTACACATCTTATCCGACTAACATACTTCGCCTTCCTCTCTCTGGCTCTAGCAAGCCGGTAAATCCTAAACCACGCAACGAATTTTGATACGGTTTTGACTAATATAAAGAGCGTTAGACGAGGAAGGATTTTGTATATAATTTGCACCCTTGCGGGGCGGGTCGCCAGTAATTGATAAGAATGAAAAGTACATACATCCGCTCCAGTCCACCAGTTTACGAACAATTTATTGGATTCTGATCCGTACTGTAATGTGAACATAAAGAACCCTTACTTAATACAAAACAAGATAAGGAGCTATTGCGGCTATGTATAATGCTAGTGTTTATATTGTAACGAGCTGGGTTTGGGATAAATTGTTTTACACTAATTAATTAACCAAATATCCTTTATTAACTCAACAACTTATTTACACAAACACTAATTCGCTAATAATCACTATTCTCTTCGTTATCGCTTGTATTCGTATCCGTTCGCATCCGTAGTCGAAAACAGACTGCACTCGCCCGCCGTCCGGCCTATTTATACAGTCATGGAATTTTCCAGAACATTGTCGAACTATCCTATAGTGGACTATTCTAGAAACATCTATGAACTTCTACACAGTACCACAATGGAATGTTCTCGAACGTAGTGGAAACTTCTGGAAACTTCGACTACATTCTCGAACATTCCGGTGTAATACGGTCGACGTAACAATATTAAGAAATAGAATAACATTATCTATCATCGACATATTTGATCAATGATAGGGTTTGGTAGGTAAAAACTTACTTTTTGGGTTCATTGGATAAGTAAGGTCCTCTCTTGGGCTGGACGTGCGGTTCGACCAGTATCACTTTACGAGGTTCGTCTTCTTCCATGGCCTCCTCACCATGTTTCTGCTTCTGGAGAACATTCTCAAATGTGACCCTGTCATAAAAAAAAATATAATTTTATATTATATTTAGTTTGGAATAATGCTGATGTAGTAGAAAATATAAACGTAGGTAGGTAAACATCGCTTTTAGAGGATTAGCCATGATTAGTCAAAAATGTTTAAATGACGTTAGTGGTTTTGCTAATAGAGACAATTTATTGTAACCTTTGGTACGAGTAATGTCCAAGTAAATGATTATACGTTGTTATTATTCATCAATAGATCAAAATAACTCATCCTACTTAATATTATAAGTTTATGAAAATGTATGAATGTCTGGATGTTTGTTACTCTTTCACGCAAATACTACTGAACGGATTTGGATGAAACTTTACAATAATATAGCATATACTACATTATTGTAAAGTTGACAGAAGTTAGTTGTGAATAAATCTGCCTTATCAAGCAAGTTAGAACAATATGATAACTTTAAATAACTACTGGCGCCGACATTAATTATCAATGAAATGTCATTATCAATTTCAACAAATTATTAATAACTTGGTTAACTTGTAACCTCTTGTAACGTCTTATCTAGACCTATGAGTCATGAAAATGGTAAAGAATGAACAGCAGTGCTATTCTGTAAAAATTTCACCCTGAAAACTTAGGTCAAGTCAGCTTGGAGCGAACTCAATTCACAGCTTCAGATGCAGTAAAACTTCACTTCACGCTCACCTCGCCTAAATGTTCACGGTTTGATGGTACTGTGACGATTGTAGACACAGCCTAATCTCAACGGGTCTGTACCGGCCGATTCAGCTGGCTGTTAAGATTATTGGAGAGCCGTTTGAATATGGAATGTGTAGGCATCACATTTGTTGTAGGGATGAGTTCTGCTTGCCTGGCCGAAGTGGGCACTTGTATTTTGCCGTGATTACCAATATAGTTATTTAGAGTGCCCTATCCCTCTTTCTTTTATAACACTGCACATATCAACAAGTCACTCTCATACACCACACTGTCGCGTTGCCAGCGAGTGAGACCCCTACCCTGAACATACTAGAACGTTCCAGGATCCCTGCAGGCCGTACTGGTGCCTTGGGGTCCTACAGTACTAATCCCATTATCCCACTAATATTATAAATGCGAAAGTTTGGATGGACGGATAGATGTTTGTTCCTCAATCACGCCAGAACGGTTTAACGGATCTGGATGAAATTTTCCACAGAGATAGATTATACTCTGGACTAGCACATATGCCTAATAATCTAAAAATAAAAATAATAATTACACGCGGGCGAAACAACTGGCAGAATCTAGTACGTCATAATATATAATATAGGTATGAAAACTTTGGCAAAAACCTCTAACCGCAAGCTTCGTCATCCTGGACGTCACTGGCAACATTAAGGTTAGGTATTGGTAAAAAACGCTTAGAATTGCTGGATCAAAATTATAAACGAAACAAGTTATTCAGGATCGTCTTTGAGCAAAAAGTGTACATCAAAATAAGTTTTTTTTAGAGAAAAAGGCTGAATTTATCGTATAGGGTGAAAATAGTTCATTTGGTGACGCAGGAATTGTGTAAATTCAAGGGAAAGAAGTAAAATAAGACTTTCAACCAACGAGAATTAAAACTTTCAACCAACCTTCCATTGTCAATTCGATTTTTGAAGTGCACAGCGCGCGTTAACGCACTAAGCAATGCTTTTCTTGTAGGGACCTATATTTTGTGTTGCGTTGTGTGAATTATGAATACTTGAATTTATACCGATTTTACTTCTAACGTTCACTGTACAAAGTACATGAATTCATTTCGTCTATAACTTAGAAAACGAAAGTTAAGAAATTTTGACAACGAAACTGTACCTTTTGGGATAATTTGTTACACTTGGTACACAGAACTCTAAAAAAATCGAGTCATTACAGGGCGTTTGAAATTGTTCAATCATGCTGAGTCTAAATTGCTAAATTAAGATCGATCAAAACATGACGCAAACAGTCATCGATTTTTTACTAGTAAGACTTTGGAACGGATAATTCACTTATCTTTTTTTGTTTTGGGAGAGTGAGAAAACGTCCAATGACTTCTCCCGTTCAGTTGCCTCTGTGCCAAAGGTCGCGGTAACTCTATTCGGAATTTCTTGCATTTAGTTTTTAAAACAATGAGCAGATGAGTTGTAGGATAGCAAGATCTGGCAGGTAAGAGCTATCCCCATCAGGGGCATCTCTAAGTGATCTAGTTGTAGAATGCTGCCTCTTTTGTTGCAGACACAACTTGTAGGTACCTCACAAACCACTTACTTGAAAGGTCTGACCAGTTTTCTGGGGTCGTCAGCCTGCACCTTGATTTCGTATCCAGGGAAGCTGTTCCGTAGGTGTTCCATGTCCAAGAAAGTGTCGTTGAAGTCTAGTGTGGGGATCTCGTTCGGCATTCTAAAAAAGATGTAGTTTTTTACATAGATTACCAAAGGATGAGCCTGACGTAGATGTAACGTTACTAAAGACGCGTGCACATGGTGTTTATGTGCGTGTTACATGTAATGGCGCGTTCTCTGCCTTAAAAAATACCTCAGCGTTCAAACGCGCGTCAACGGCGCGTATAAATACGCCGTGTGTATAGTTTTGGAACATGAGTAGGTTACCTGGTGTAGTGTGCCTGTCCAGGGTCTCCGTATCCCAGCACAATATCGTGGAGCCACTCGGGAACAACGCATTCTGTGTTCATGAGCTCTCGGATCGTCTCCAACACGGCCTTGAAATTGTTCTCCTTTGGTTTCCGCCTCATCACGATGTTGAACGTTTCGTATACGTCCTGTATTACGACAATATTAAGTGGTTTTTTTTTTCTATAAATTTGTACTTATGTCAATTGGCAAAACATAGCGCACTACCCAATTTTTAAGATCTTGTATTTAATTATCACATGTATTGCAAATAAATAATTCTGATTTCTGGATCATCGTATATTATTATGGAATAAAATAAATGTAGCATTTTTAAAGTGATTCATTTTTTTTTTACTATTGATAGGGACGCGTTGAGCGATTTGTTGTAGTGGCAAGCTTATAGGTTCGCGTCCCGAGTCCCGACGTGTTGCGGCTAACTGGCGATGCGCAGCGACCTGTGTAACTAGGTATGTTTAAGATAATGTATATAATTATTGCTCGGAGTGCCAATAGACGTGAATACCAGTCTAATTAAAATTATTTATTTTTACGAATTATGAAATTGTAAGTATTCACTTCGCAATTAATTTAATAATTCATAAAGAAAAAAAAACAGTTATTATAAAATTCAAGTTTTAACTTCTGTCGGTAGTCGCCTTGCATGAATGCTTATTTTTTTCTGTTTTACTATAGGTAGTCTATTTTATGGCAAAATGATTCAAGCTAGGGACAAAAAATTTTGGTTTCTTGAAATCAGTAGACGCATGAAAGCCACGAAAAAATAGGTTTCAAAGTTTAATTTGATTCTGTTATGTTGTTGAATTTCCAATGATGAGTCATTGTAGCAGTAATATATCACTTAGTCACACTAAACAGTCATACAAAATAAAATTATAATAGTATTCGATAAAATAAAATTGCCCATCATTATATATTTTAAAGCCATGCAATAATTTTTTTATAACTTTGTAATAATTTTATTTTTTTATACAGGTTTGAAATAAAAATGAATTTATAAATTAAATTTTAATTTCAAAATTACGTTTTTTTTACAATATATAAGTATATTACTGACGTAGGCGTAATTTCTATCTATTCTATTCGAGGAAAGATTGAAAAAGTTGAAGAAAGTCGTAATGAAAAATGTATAAGCGAGACTTGATGTGCATTACGTCTGGCTCATCAGGTTATTTATTGAAAATTCTTCCAGGCGTACGTGACTTCTAACAAATGCTGGATGTTTTCAAAACATTACTTCCTATTTTAAGCGACCTAAAAATATGACGTGCCCAGTTTTCAAGCTGGTAGATATTGCAGAAACAAAAAGGAATAAATAATTTAACTGTAGAACGAACCTCGTTCCCTTTGCTGGCGCGATCCAGGTCAAGTCTGTACTGATTGGGGTCGAGTAGAAGTCGGAATGTTCTGGCGTCTCCGTCGAGCTCCGGCCTTGGTTCCGGTCCCTCCTCTATAACCCTGCCCGAGGCATCCAGCATACCTTCCACCTCGCACCCTCTAACATACACTATGCCTGCCTGCTCGACCATGCTCTTTCGATAATCGTATTTGGTACCTGTTAAATGGTAAAATTTGTAAGCTAAGATTGGCAGATTCAGAAAGAAAGACAAGCATAATGAAATAGCAAAAAATTACCTATGCCCTGTGTTGGTCGTACAGTGATCAAAAAGCAGACGTCGTGCTTCCTCAAACTCTCCCACTCATGTTTGATCTCGTTCCTGACGCTGAGTGTTACCGTGACGTCGGCTCGCACACACGAGGGTGCCTTCTCTCCAATGTTAGGTTTGGCCACCTCCACAACTGCGAAGCTGGATATAGGGTGGGCCATACGTGCCCACCCACCGAAATATACGCTTGCATCTTCCGCACGCCTGTGAAAAAACTCATTCTTAAATTTAAGCTCTGGGAATTACGGCATACCAAGCAATGATTCAGACTTAGAGAGTGAATTATCAAATTCTCAAGTTACCGTTTATAATTAAAAATACATACCATGGTGCTAATCGATACACCGCGTCTTCGATATCTTGACGAATTTCGTCTGAAACAAAGATTTTTATTTTATTTTAATGCATGAGAGGTATAAAATATCTCAGTAGGTACTTGAAGTTGAAGAGATACGTCAACCCACTACTAAGGCGCAAGCAAGATTATAGGTGACACAGACGATTGTCTTGTTCGCAGCCACAACGTGCGAGCGAGACACTAAAG
Source organism: Polia nebulosa (assembly GCA_951329385.1). NCBI lineage: Eukaryota > Metazoa > Arthropoda > Insecta > Lepidoptera > Noctuidae > Polia > Polia nebulosa. The sequence goes on along the minus strand of OX589602.1, from coordinate 15,699,043 downwards.
CCTTTCACTAAAGATTTCAATTTTCAAATTTAGGAACAAGCTAACTAGGAAGTAGGAAGCGAGCGATTACACTATCCTAAATTGAACTCCAAAATCGGGCTCTTAAGTCGGCAGTGTTGCCAACTCTTACAAATTCGAGTCCCTAGACAGAATATCAAAACTCGCTATAAAGTCTCTTAAAACCTGATTCTACCAGGAGTGGACTAAAAAATAAAAACAGCGGACTCAGATTTTTTTTCTGGGAAAGGGACTTTGGGAAATTTAATTTAATTTTAAACACATACAAAAATACTAATAGCCCATTTGTAGCGACAAAGTCGCTAAATTGGCAACACTTAGCTCTAAATCGGAGTGATGCGATTACACTATCCTAAATCGTACACAATTTAGGAAGTCAAATCGGGACCTTTCAATCTCACTAAATCGGACACTAACTGCTCTAACTGCTATTACACCTTCCTGTTTCCTAAATTGGGTCCTTTGAAATCGGAAGGTGTAATTGAGCCATTAGAATAAGGTAAGAACCATTACGCGTCTCGCACTCTGTTTGTTTTAAAGTAGGAGACTAGCTAGGGGCACAGACGTCAGACAACAAAGCGTCGCGGCTGCGACCTGTCTTCTCTGTCAACGTGAAGTAAATTAAGTTGGACCTTTTTTTTCGTTTTCGTGGTTTCAGTTTGGCATTACTTTACTCCATGTTTACTAACGAAGGCCTGTGTATTTTCTTTACAGTTTTCTTTCAATAAAGTTATCCCTTCATCCTCTTCACACTTCTTTAGTTGGTTTGCGCTTTAGCTCAGCGTCTCTCTAAACTATGCTTATTAGCGTAAACATTTATTAATTGGTAAGTATCTACAATAATTTAATTAACTCACATGTGCTTTCCAAACGAAACAGGTTAAAATTTCTCAGTAAATAATCGTGTAAGGTAAGGAACTGTAGATTCAGTTTGGGCAAAGCCAGGCAATTCTCTCCGCTATAGATTTCTGTTGGAACCACGTTCTCATCCCATATGACTTCCTCGGTTGGGTATAGAGGCATAGAGTTCAGTTCTTCTAGCTGTGATATGCGACGCTCGTGACGTGATATCTGGTAAACAAGAAGAAATGTCAATGAAAATAAAACTTACGAATACATTTTTATATCATTTGTAAGTATTTTACAATGATTTAATTAAGTAAAAAGTTCCATCTTACCAGTAGTTCTTTGAGAAATTCTTTGTCTACTCGATGCCAAGGGGCGTCATTTTCTTTTCCTTCTGGTGGTACTAGATTCAGGTATGTAGCTATTGCACGCAAAGCATTTTCACTAAAATTAAATATTGGATTAATGGTAATAATTTATAAGAGCACTGACGTGCGCCGTTCGCACGGTAAGGCTGGCTTCCCATGGATAATATAATTTGCATTTGCAATATTGTTTAATTTTACGGATTGCCATGCACAGCTGAAGATCACGGACAGCCACGGACAACCACGCACCGAACACCAAAGCTCTTCCAACGGTAAATCTCGGTCTCGAGAGCACCGTTTTCTCCGTGAGAGCTCGCATCGCATTTTTGAAATCGCGGTGGATCCGGCGCACCGCTACGGACTTGCCTGCGCTTACACAGACGACACTCTTCCCATAGTGCGTCGGTGCGGGCTGGTCAGTGTCCGTTCGCAATATAACGCACCGTGGGAAGCTGCAGGCATCGCGCTGGAGTCTGAGCCAGAGCGTTAGTTAGTTCTCGTACAAAATATGATAATGAATTTTATAGCATCAAACCAACCTTAAGTTACCGAAATGTTTCTGCAAAGATTCTCTTGTGTCCACACTAGCTACATTTGCAAGAGCAAATAAACGTAAGTCTGGAAATTTGGAGAACGCTGCTTTCTAAAAATAAGCGAACAATATTAATAGTGACTTTTAATTACGGACTACGGTAAGTATGTATCAGGTGTCTTTGAGTTCAGTAGTCAAAAGTATTTTTATGTTACCTGAAGCGAAGTAATCCTTGAATAGTGTTGTAAAGTCATATCTCGGTCAGTCATAGGGTCCCCTGTTTCATCGCTGATTTCAAATCTTGCATAAAATTTCAACATATTCAGGAGCTGAAACAAAGTAACATATTGTTAATACACAACATTTTGTAATTAAAAGACAAAATTTAGGGGATTATGATAACACAATCGGACACTAGTGCTATCTTTGTCGTGTGAGGTGTAACTCAGATTTATAAAAAGTTTTTGTAAAATATTGATTCTTTATAAATCCGAGTACCAGTTCACACAACTTTACAGAAGGGTAACTGTTGCAGCATATCAATAATCTGCATAATATAATTTATTATCATATAATAATGCCATATCAGTAACCTGCATAATATAACTTATTATTATATAATATAGTTAAACACTTTTTTATTTTTTGTACTCTTCTCAGCAAGCCCTTTCATTCCCCATATCATGGGAATGCATAACAAATAACCAGTCTGTCATCTTTGGGAATCCGCCATATTGGATTTAGAATGACGTCACTTAGCTAACCATGCGTTGTCATCCAATCTAAACATGTATGCAAAATTTCAGCTCAATCGGAAGCCGGGAGTTATAGGTGAAGCTAACAAAAGCGTGTTAAAAATGAAGTCGCTCTTCGTATCTGTGTGTGCTCTTATCCTTCTTAATTAGCAACGGGTTTGGATGCAGTTTTATACATATATTATAAATTATAATTTATAATAGTTCTAATTTATATTTTTTTTATAATTTATTATTTAAGTACTATAATATAGAATTCATATCAAAGATAATTAACTTACGTATTGTGAAAAGAAGTAAGGAGTTCGTGGCTAAATAATAACAGCCACTCGGGCCGATCTTTGAGGTTCAGCAAAGCTAGCCGAGATCGGTCCGTGGTTAGGCGACCATTCATTACAAGTCCGGCCTGTCCCGGCTATCAGCAGTTATACGACTTTTAATGGTTTTTAATTGAACAACACGACTAGTCTTATTTCTTTGAAAAAAATATATGTTACTCTAAACAATTTCCGTCGTAATTTGATCTAAGAATATTTGAAATAATATTTTTATAACATAGTGTAATCAATTTGTAAAGTTACGTCTAAAGCGGATAAAAAATTGAGAATCACGCAAAAACTATAAAGCGTATTTTTATGAAACCTTTCAGTGTTTTATTTTAATACCTGTTATTTTATGTGTAATAAATTAATAATGCGTCTAATTTCGGACAGCGCGCCTTGATGGGCGAGTCCTATTACTGGGTGGACGTACGACGCGTTACGTGAGCTCAGCACAGAACACGCAAGCTAACCACTCAAGGTCATTGGCAGCTAATAGCGCCTTAACAGTCGTTACTAATGATATTATATATACCTACATACAAAACCGGCCAAATGCGAGTCGGACTCGCGCACGTAGGGTTCCGTACCATCACTACATAGTATAAAACAAAGTCGCTTTCTCTGTCCCTATATCCCTATGTATGCTTAAATCTTTAAAACTACGCAACGGATTTTGATGCGGTTTTTTTAATAGATAGAGTGATTAAAGAGGAAGGTTTATATGTATAATTTGTACCCGAGCGAAGCTGGGGCGGGTCGCTAGTTATCTATAAAAACGACAAAAAAAATCATGTCTGTTGTATGTGAGCCCCTTAAATATTTACTTTATTCTGTTTTTTAGTATTTGTTGTTGAAGCGGCAACAGAAATACATCATCTTTGAAAATTTCAACTGTCTAGCTATCACGTTTCATGAGATAGCCTGGTGACAAACGGACAGACAGACAGACGGACGGACAGCGGAGTCTTAGTAACAGGGTTCCGTTTTACCCTTTGGGCACGGAACCCTAAAAAGAGGCGACCCTCTGTGTCGTAACGACTTACAATAGTCAGAAGCCAGAATATCTGACACCCGGTCTTGCCAAGGGGCATCGTGCTACCTAGTTACAAGGTTGTGAAGATCAGTCACTCCCATCGATCATTAGTGATCGATGGTCACCCCATATAAAATACTGGTATTCAGCTGCATCCGATTAGGTACAAAACAGACCCTAATAATTTGTAGCAGGGAACAGGCTAGGCAGATTAACATAATGTAAAAAGTAATCTCTCTTGATTTGCCGTGAGTTGATGCAATATTTTGTAACATTTTTGTAACCACGTCACGAGCGTGACGTCCACATCATTAAAATAACGATGAAGCAGGTTTTAACGTCATCGTGTAGACGGAGTGCGAACCAAAAGGGTTACCCCTTTAGACCGCTACTATATATATACTATATACGAGTAGCTACGTGTGCCAACGACCGTTGCCTACAACAAATATATAACGTTCATTTATCAATGACGTTGTTCTTGCTACTCGGCTCACAAGTTAGTCACTGCGCGCACACCGCGACGCCTTTTCGCTTTATCGTTGCTCTGCCTCAATATTTCGCGTAAATATTCTGAACGATAAATGAATACTTCTCGTTTTTTAAATTTCACGGTAATAAAACGTTGAATCCGAATTACTCCTACTTCTTGTGGATTACAGTGTGCTTTAATAAAAAAGTGAAAAAGTTTACGCATATCTAAAAAAGGATTTTTGTGCGGGAATTATCAAGAAAACGTTTATACTAATGTTTCTAGAATGGGTTCTTCTAGAATGAGTTTTAGTATAGTTATATGTTTTTTGTTGGTATTGGTTAACTATGTATCAGCCAGCGCTAAGTGCTGTCCTGAAGGACAAGCGCTTCTCTACAAAAAGGATGTATGTTGGGAGCCAAAGACAAACGTCACATCACCGACATCTTTGTCGTGTAATGTGACTCTCAGATTTTTAAAGAGTTACACTGTTAACGACGCTGACGAACTGAAATTATACTTGGGCGATGAATTCGACGAGACTTTTGAAAGTAGCTCGTAAGTATAGGATTTTTTAAACATAATAATCATGTATCAGTATATAATTCTTCTATAAGATTATAAAATAGAGTGCAAATTTTGTAAGTTTGTGTACTCGTACATGTGGAGGGACGACCGGGACAGCCGGTTTACTTAGCACGAATACCTATTACATACTCACCTAAGTAAATAATAAAGCATGTCATTATCAGTCTTTTCAACTACTCTCAAAAGAAGGATTAGGTGTTACAGTTTTTTTATGGAAGTCTTATTCCCAGGGTTAATAAAGGTTTTAAAAAAAACCTGAAACCTGGCCCGAAAATTTAGTACTCTTAAATAATAAAGTTAGTCATTATTCGTATTTCTAAGCCACCTATAATATGGGATTTGGGGTACTATGAAGTTTGAATGAAGGAATATTGCGTGATCCGATTAACTCGAAACTCGGTATGATTTTTTTAAGATAGGTACTTCTACATCTGTTTAGTGTTGATGCTATGGCCTGATTCAAAATGCGGGGATCCTAAAGGCTCCATTTAAAAATATTTCTATAAATTCTAGTAGATACTTTCTCATACGATCACTCCAGTACAAACTGTACACACGCACTGAATGGTTCCCGCCAAAATGTAGTGAGCACGTACATACGTCCGTACTCGGCGAGTGCCGGCGGCGCACAGTGTCACAGCAGCCAGCGCTAATGTAGTGTCAATGTCAATATAGATTGACGCTTTCTAAGGCGGCCCATACGCCTACAATAATAACACAAAACATTTCTATTGTGCAATCATCTTTATTGTGCAGTATTATTAATATGTGTATAGGTCGCCATAGGGTCCAAAAGGATGCCCAAAAGGATTCTGCTAATAGAAGTGAAAGTTGTTTATTTTTATTGGCAGAAGCAGTACTTATTTAAAATATGACCATTCATTTTCGTTACACCCTGTATAAAGAAATGCTATTTTGTGCTCATTTCTATCGTTTTTTAGGATTTTGTAGTCCTAACAAGGACAAGAAACCTTTCAAGTTAGGTTAGTTTCGCACTGTCCGTCCGAGGCATAGGTGAGAGGCCGTTGGTACTAGTAAGCTGCAATTTTTCCAAGTAATAAATAGTGGCATTATTCATAATGCCCGCGCATTATAAAAAAATATAGCTTGTAATTTTTTATGGCTTAAGGCGAAATAAATAATTATAATTAGAATTTTCTTATTTATCACATTGCCTCGACATTATAAATATTGCCGTGTGGTCTTTGGGCAATCTGATAATACACAGGTATTGTGTGGTGGCGTGAGTTAGTATCAATTAAAAGACAATAATTACAACACGAAGGACAGTTTAATACCAATGCACAACTTTACACAACCGAATTAGGGATAAGCTTATATTTACGGTTGGAAATCGGCAGTACTTTTTTTTTTTAAATTATTATTTAGTCCAATATCGAGCAAAGCGTGCTCGGGAACTTAGGGCACCCCGACACGGACATATTTTTTTTTAACCCATTCATAAGTAGGAAGCCCGCGACTCGGGGCTCCGTCGACCACCTCGTCTTATACGGAGCTCAGTCGTCTTTCCTTATTTACGACCCTCGTTAGCACATAACATCTCCCTATAATATTGATTCTACGTTTGATATAAAAATAACAGTAATAAAACCTGGTTTTAATTGTTCTGTCCCATAGGTGACATAGCGTTATAAAAAATGCCCGGTCAATTTGATTATTTCATTATTTGTTATCACACTGCCCTCTCATATTGGGCATATTCCAAACTGCCCCAGCATTTTTTTAAATGTTCTAATAATCACTTGGTCCCTAACATATACATTATATTAATCACGCGACAATAACAAAATAGTCATCATCTTCCTGCTCTTATCCCATGTTACTTAGGGTTGGCGAAATACGTTTTTTTTCTTCCATACAGTCTACGATTAGAAAATATTTTTTTAATCGTTTTTAATTTAAACGTGAAACCGCGAACGCAATCAATATATTTATAGCTAAAGAAAAGGTAGGTAGGTTAACAAAAAGTCCCCTTCTACAATACATTTGAAACCGCAGTAGGTCGCTGATATAATAATATGTTGTAAACTTGGAAATACAAAACGCAGTTACATTTTAGGGCCTTGCCCATTTAAACTTGGTTTTGATAAACGCGGTTAAAATGGTGCTGGTGAAATCGGTTTGACGTAAACCGAGATCCACACCGATCTTTTAAACTAGATTACGCTAAGCTTAGTTCAGTTAAACTTAGTTTTTATAGCGAATGGTGAAATCGGCCCTAAGACCGCATGGTTTAACGGGCGGCTACGGAACCCTACCATGCGCGTGGCCCGACACGCACTTGACCGGTTTTTTTAAAGATACTTTTCTGTGCTCTAGGTCGTAGTTGAATTTTGATCCTTCTTCTTAGTGTGACATGGCTTTATGGATTGATTTTTTTTGGAAGGAGAGGCAGGCTGCCAAACATTAAAAATTAAACTGTTTTCTATTTTATTTAGAACACTAACAAATACTAATTTGTTGATAAAAGTAAATAATTATATGAAATATAATATTCATTTACGATGATGTTCAATTTATTACCCCAGTTTAAATTTTCACAACTACGTATAAGGCCACAAATGGGTTGCGTTTCTTTGCTGAGATTTAAAAAAAAATCGAACAACTTAATAAAGGAATTGGACCAGTTACTTATCTGTGCCAAAATAATGCACTTGTAGAGTATAAATGGAATAAAATATGTGTGGACTGGATTCTGAACCTAACAGTACGGTAATCAAACCCCGTTTTCGAGTGTATGAAAAACAATTTTACAACATTTCGTCGTTAATGAATATAATAAATAAATTCTTTATTGGCAGAAATACAATTTACAAAAAAGTGAAACCCTGACTCCTGAGCTGGTTAGAGTATCTGACCTGTATTTTAGGAGCTAGTGACTAACAGTTCCATTTAAGTTAATTTATGTTACAATTTACGGGCACTAATTATCATATTTGAGGCGCAAACTTGGCCAGAAATCGACCAAGACAGAGAGGTTTAGAGGGAGAAATGGGAGGCCTTTGCCCAGCAGTGGGACACTAAGTAGGCTAACAAAAAAAAAAACCATGCATGTATAACCTACCTGCTACCTCCTACTACTACTACCGCTACGTATCTATAGAAGGCTCTGTAAGGCGGCCCATACACCTAAAATAATATTCCACAGTAAAGACTTTTTTTTTTACTTTGGCTATCAGCCAAATATTATTATTGAACGTGTAGACAGTGAAAAATTTTATCAAGTAGTTAAAATTCAATATTATTGCACAATAAAAATATTTCGCAATATTATTGTAGCTGTATGGGCCGCTTAACAAACCGTGTTTTTTTCTGTAGTCGGTTTTTTAAACTTTATGTAACTTCTACATATTTCCTCTTTTCTTTTCACAGGTACTGTTTGGGAAACTATACAATAATAAAGGATGTGAATCTGACTCGCATCAGGCCTCTGGCACTGGTATGCGCCGACGAAGAGGAAGAGATCATAGACGATAGGATTCTGGGCTACACGATGATCGTCTCAGTTATATTTCTAGCGGCTACTGCACTTATTTATGGTTTGCTACCGGAACTAAGGTTAGTATTATTTCTGTGCATTATTATATCTGTGTGTATTATTTTATCTGTGTGTATTATTCTATCTGTGTGTATTATTATATCTGTGCAGAATAAATTATTTTTCTTTCTTTTTTTCTTTCTATTCTTTTTTTAAAAATAAATTGCTTGCAACCGTCAATTTAAATCACAATCACATCAATATTACACATATTACATATTCTAAAACAAGTCCACCGCCGCATCTGTACGCGATAAACTCAAAAACTACTGAACTGATTTTCATACGGTTTTCACCAACAGTCAGAGTGATTCATGAGGAAAGTTTTGGTGTATTATTTGTACCCATGCGAAGCTAGGGTAGGTTGCTAGTAAGTCTTGTTAGCGCACCATGGTTCAGCTGCATCAATTTGAGAAAACGATTAAGGTATTAAGTCTGCCACTGTACATTTGTCATAAAAAAAATATAATTACGATTATTTTTACACACTAGTATTAGGGAGTCTAGACCAAAGTATCGATGTTCCAAACTCCCAACCCAAATCATCCAGAAAATAAAGTATATTTTTTTTATAAATTCACTAAATTAAAATTTTAATAAATTAAAGAGATAAAATTGTTTTCAAGCAAAAGTCACTTTTTACCCGACTGCTCGACAGCAAAGACAGGGTTATTTTATCTGCAATGAGTTTTCCAAAATACAATAAGAACATTTTCCATGCCAAACTTAAGTTTTTAAAATATATTATACTAGCGACCCGCGACAGCTTCGCACGGGTACAAATTTTAAACAAATCCTCGTTTATCGCTCTTTCTATTAGTAAAAACCGCATTAAAATTTGTTGCGTGGTTTAGGAGGTCTTAGCGGAGAAACAGACAGACTAGGAAAGCGACTTTGATTTATACTGTGTAGATTAATTCATTTAATTATTAATAAAATATATTCTTTGTATCTATTATTTAATTCGTGGATTCATCAGACTTTATTCAAATTAAATTTATCTAATCTGAATATGAGACTAAAATATAGTTGTATTTTTTTACAGGGACGTTCAAGGAAAGAGTATTATCAATTTCAGCATTAGTCTTGGTCTCGGCCTATTAGTACTTATTATAATGAAGCTTATGACATACTACGATATGGGATGGTGTGCCGTTAGAGGTAAGCAGTAACTGTAAAACATTAATTTTAAAACGAACACAATGACGAAGGTGAAAAAAAGGTGTAAATTATTTGTCTTTATTATCACCAACTACCATGTTTTGTTCGACCGGTTGAAAATGCCTAAGGCAAGACCGCCTTTGTACGGTGTTTCTTACTAACTTATTGTTCTGTTGACTGCACGTAAAATATATGGAATAAACTTAAAGACGATATATTTTTAAAGATACTGCATCTTTAAAAATATATCGTCTTCTGCATAAGGTACATTTTGGTTATTTTAATAGTTTTCCTTCTTGTTTTCAGGTTTTCTAGCCTATTACTTCTTGATAGCAGCTTTCTTCTGGTCAAACGCTATAGCTATACAGGTCCTTTTAAACACAAGGTAAGAAGCATTTTTGAGCAATGTACAGTCTGGGTATTTAATTGCTAAGCATTTTGACAAACAACATCCATTTGCTATATCTCACATGACTAGCAAAGAATAACAGCTGTCATTTGAGTACGAGTATGATGGCAAGAAGTTAAAAACTTGTCTTAATAAAATTTAAAAAAAAGTGTTCTGACTAAATTTCTTAAAACGTTACTTTACAGGCGACCTGCGACTTTTGACTACGGATGGAGAGAGTTCAAGTGGTACATGATATACGCTTGGGGATGCCCGACTGTGCTCACTATATGCATGGCAATAGTAAACTTTCACCCCGGTCACCACCAGAAACCAGGAATCGGACTTAACCACTGCTGGTTCTTTGGTATGCTTTGTTATATACCCTTATTAACGTTCATATGTAAAGCTTGCTGCTGAAAAAGTAGTTAGAGCTGGATGATTTAGATCTATAACTTAAAAAGCCTCATTTTGGAGTCGGCAATAGGCCACTATTCACATGTTTTCGGGCAGGGCCTTCCGAGCTCCGGCCAGTCGAACCTCAGTGCCCCGTCAGGAACGAGGCGTCTTTTGCCTGTGAGTGCAAGCATACAGTGTATTTCGACATTTTAGTGTGCACCGATCGCAATGAGTTCGTTTAATGCAGAAGAAATGGCAATTATAGCGATAGTGCTAGAGAATTTAGTTCTGTCGCACAAGTTCTATCAATGTTTCCATGTTCATGTTGCACGTGACGTCGGATGATCGGACAGCTCTGACGGAGCATGCGGTCGTCAGAGCACCGCATAGCAAGCAATTATTGCCCGTCCCTGACGGAACACTGACGGGACCCTTGACCCAGGAATGTTTTGAAAGCGCTTAACCTAGCAGGCGCCTCCACCATATGTAAGAGGAATAAATATTGGTCCTCACAAATACGTTCAATCGTATTTATAATAAAATATTTTCAATTTCAGATAAGCATCAACAGTGGTATTATATGTACAGCATAATTTCCATACTGCTGGCCGCCAACATTTGTATATTTATCTACACGTCTTTCGTTATATGGCGGCTGTCCTTTTCGTCAAGTCACATAAGGGCGCTGAAGTTCAAGTAAGTATTTAACATATTTTAATAATTTCTTTTTCTTCTTTTATTTTCTTGTTCTATTAGTTTCCCCTTCTATTTTTTTTCCTCATCTACATTTTATTACATAATTATTTCATATGATAATGATTCATTTATTTTTTATAGATTTGTAATGACCGTGCGACTTATCATTTTGATGGGACTACCATGGGTTTTCGAAATGATCGGATCATTAACGGAGAAACATATTATTTGGTACGTATCTTTGTTATACTATCACACCTGCATCCATTTTGAGTGCTTTTGTGTGTAGATATCTAATTGGAAAAAAACAGCACGAAGTATCTATATGCGCTAGATTTTTTATGCAGCAATGGCTCAGGAAAGTAAAATTTACAGTGCTCTAATTGGCAAGTGCGGTCTAACGGTATTTTAGCAGTTAGCAAATAACTGATAAGAGGTACTACCTACGTGTTTCGCAACTAAAGTCATCACACGATATGTATGAGGTATAAAAAATGTGCTATGTCAACGAAAAGCAGAAATTTCGTGGCGTGGGTACACATAAAAATTCAAAAAAAAAAAACATGTTACAGAAAATCCATTGACATTTTAAAATTTAAATAAGATTTTATACACTGTTTTGTAGTAGGCCATGACGAACCTATTGCCTCAGAAAACACAGATGTTTAAACATGCACTTTGAGACGTAGATAAATGAATTCAGCTCGCAACTGTTTAAATTAATAAGAAAAACGCACATTCATATTTATTTGATAAAATGTGCTTAATTATACATAATAATTTGTTGTTAAATATACGGCCCGTTCTTATGCTACAGGAACGTAATCTCGCGCTCTATAGGACAACTAAGTCGCTAAATGGTAGTACTTGAAGAGCGTGTTTAACCTCGAATCGTTTCTGTAGTAAAGGTCACTAAAATAATACTTTATAACGCTGTCATTCGCGAAAATTCAAAAATTTGAAGCTGCAGAAAAACAAATGTTAATTTTGACTATATTTCTGAGACCTTGGGTGTTTCCAAAACACGTTAAAAATAAACTCTCCTATAGAACTGCCCCCTTAGCCAAAATACATTTCTGTTAACGTTAACGCTAACGCTTCGAGCAAAATGTCTTACATTTTGCACGAAGCATTAGACAGAGAACTGTCACGTGACTCACGCCCAGTAATGTCTTTGCCATACATTTTGCACGAAGCGTTAGCGTTAACGTCAACAGAAAAGTATTTTGTCTAAAGGCTCAGATCCGTCGAACTTACCTAGAGAGATATTTGTTATGTCATGTCACGGCCGTAAAGATTAATAACGATATCAACAATAATTTATTGTTTTTTCAATGGTTTAGGTTACAAAATCCATAATTTTATGGCTGAGCTACCCACAGTAAAAACTAACACTGTTTTTATTTATTTGCAGGACCATCTTGGATATTTTCAACACGTTACAAGGGTTATTGATATTCTTACTGCTGGTGGTGTTTCGTAAACGTGTCATAAAGATGATGTACAAACATGGATGGCTGAACTGTATATCAGGGTGGATTGAGAGGCATCTAGCGACAGAAGACGACGAGGAAAACGTAGTGCAGCATACTGATGTACCAATGAACGATAGGACAGTTTTATAGTCGCCTTATTCCATTGTTGAAACAGAAGGTGCTATATATAATATGATATACTCGTATATAAAAACTAAGTCGGGTGAGTTACACTGGATTTTTCTGATCTTTGATTTGTAGGATTTGGCTCCGCCCTAAACAGCAGAATAACTTTATCAAAATATCGAAAAAGAAAATTATGAAGAAAATTCAGTTTCTTGTACATTTTGTATAGAACGGCTTTATTGATGATATCTCGAGAACGCATTCATTTACTAATTCTGAGGTGGTACGAAGTTTGCCGGGTCAGCTAGTATGATATAATAATGTTGCTGTTGTTGTATGTTATAAATATGTATATTGGTCTGGACTGCCCCCTTAGCCATAATAGCGCTAACGCTAACGCTTCGTGCAAAATATATGGCAAGGATATTACCTGCGGAGAGAACTGTTACGTGACTCACGCCCAGTAATGTCGTTGCCATACATTTTGCACGAAGCGTTAGTGTTAATGTTAACAGAAAAGTGTTTTTCCATGCGATGCTCAATACGACTCGTCAAGCAAATGTTTTTGTGATTAACTCCACGGTGACCGATCACGCCTCAGTAATATTGAGTGTATGTCGATCTTATCAAAAAAGAGACCAAAGATCTACACTGAAAAGGATAAATTACGATGCGGCCGTAAAATATTTGGAGACTGTTGATTTCTCATTCATAAATCAGGATGCTGATGCTAATGACGCCGCCGCTCTATTTATTGATAAAATTGCCACGACTCTAGATTCCTACTCAACAGTACATCTAAGACCTAGTCGAAAAAGATTACTTAAACCTTGGCTAACTCCTGGGCTACTACGTTGCATACGACACAGAGATAGACTACACAAGGAATTCTCTTTAAACCCTCTAAATAATGTTATCGAAACATCTTATAAAAGATATCGCAACTTTTGCAACACGTTACTAAAAAAATTAAAAAGAAACTATGAAAAGTCCCTTATACTAAACTCAAAAACCAATAAAGATAAGTGGAACGCTGTTAAAACTATAATTCATCAGGAGAAACAAAAATCAGTGGCAGACACTCTCATTAAAAATACGTGTAGTAATTCCAACTCGATAGAGAACATAAATAATTATTTTTCTAATGTAGGTAAAAACCTAGCTGATGCTATCACTAACACTAATACTCGCATCACTGACCCATTATCACATGGACCGGGTATTACTTCGAATCTCAACTCAATAGTCCTGATACCCCCAGACGAGCATGAAATCGAAGCATTGATACTCAATCTAAAAAATGACTGTGCCGTTGGTTGGGACGCCATATCTGCTAAATTTCTTAAATTAGCGAGAAACGTCATCGTCCCCCCTTTAACAAAACTCATGGAATTGTGCATTTCTCAAGGAGTTTTTCCACAAGTGTTCAAAAAATCCTTAATAACGCCTATCTACAAGAATGGATTGAAGGACGATGTCAAAAACTACCGGCCTATCTCGGTTCTCTCGACAATGTCTAAGATACTGGAAAAGGTTCTGAACACTAGGTTAATCAGCTTTTTAGAACATAATAGGATATTGTCGGATGCACAGTTTGGCTTTAGGTCTGGAAGAAGTACAGAGGACGCCATAGGACAGCTTGTCGATCACATCACATCCCAATTAGATACCAAAAAAAAGTGTATTGGCGTTTTCCTTGACCTAGCCAAGGCTTTCGACACAGTTTCGATACCTATGCTCGTAAACAAGCTTGAACGGATTGGTGTTCGGGGTATGGCCCTAAAGATTTATCAGGACTTTCTTAGTGATCGTAGACAGCGAGTAAAAATTCGAGAACATGTTAGCTCAGAAGCCCTGGTTACATTCGGTGTGCCACAGGGTAGCATCCTTGGCCCTAGTCTCTTCCTGATCTACATTAATGATCTGTGTCAGCTAGCTCTTGCTAATGGCAAGATTTTTACATATGCTGATGACACAGCTCTCGTATTTCATGGGGGGACCTGGGAGGAGGTTCGACAAAACGCCGAGTCTGGCTTGCTTAAAGTAAGCAACTGGTTAAGGTCTAACCTACTAACATTAAACCTATCTAAATCTACCCTTGTCCATTTTAGTTTCTCTAAAGCTAAACTGAAGCCGGTCAAAATTTGTGTCAAGTTACATGCATGTGACACCTCCCAGGACCACACGTCGTGCTCATGTCTAACATTTAGTGAGTCAAATACGGTTAGATATTTGGGTGTACTACTAGACGATAAGCTTACTTGGCGGCAGCACATAGAGTTAACCACTACGCGAATTAGAAAACTCATATGGGTATTTAAGGAACTACGACATGTTGCTGATTACGAGCTACTACGTACGGTATATTACGCATTGGCCCAATCGGTGATCGGGTATTGCATTGGTGTCTGGGGCGGAACATGCAAAACTCACTTGTTGCGGCTTGAAAGAGCCCAAAGATCTGTGCTCAAAGTTATGACGTTCAGGCCTTATAGATTCCCCACCGCAACCTTATATGATAAGTGTCAAGTTCTCACTGTGCGACAAATGTACGTTTTGCATATCATCATCAAACAGCATATTGCCACTCCATTCAATGAGCAAGTCTTGGGTAAGCGTACTGTCAGAGATGTTTGTGTACCTGTTAAATTTAACACTGCAGCTGCGAGAAAACAACGCATGTATTTATCAGTTCACCTTTATAATAAGATAAATACAATCCTTAATATTAATATGGTGACGATCAGGGAAGCCAAATGTAAGACTAAGTCATGGTTGCTGACACGGGACTACAAAGAAATAGAAGCCATTTTAATATAGGTAAATATCTAGTTTAAATCAGACACCCTCGTATGTACCCTTGAGTAACCGAGATGCCTTCTACACACACTAAACATGCACTTGCTTCACATTTGTTTTGGTTGTGTTTGTTTCCTTTTGATTTTGATTTTGTTGTTGATGTTTAATTGTTAGATTGTATTATTTTAAAGATTTAATTGTATTTAATTTTAATTTTTAATTGTATTATTTTATAATTTTAATTGTATTCTTTATATTTTATTTTCATAATATCTTAATTTTAATCTAGTTTTCATTTTAAATTGAATTATTATGTACCTAACCTAATTTAATCCTAATTTAATGTAAATGGAATGTATTGCATCAATGTTTGGGTGAAGACACTGACTCCTGTAACACAGGTGTTCCCACCTAGCACAGGAGTCAGGGCCTCACTGTGTTTGTACAAAATTTTTGTTATGCCAATAAATTATCTATCTTATCTTATCTAAATTTTGTCTAAAGGCTCTGGGCCGTTATCCACCACGCAGAACCAGTGCTGGTTGCTGGATTACAAATTATAGCAGTATTCGATTTTTCGTTTCGAGGACAAGCCGGTTTTGCGTTCGATATTTTACTTCACTGTTTCGAAGGCGCTAACGTGAATAGTATTACTAAATGACTGACTAGCGTCATTAACTTGATTTACGAATAGGTTTACGTTGTATAGAGCCATCTCGAACAAGACAAGTACGCTTGAGAAGTGGTTTACAAGACTGTTGCAATACATAGATTGGGAACGTTTGGATTAGAACATTTCTTAAAAATTAATTATGATTATGCGAGTCAGTCTTGTAAATCATCACCAAGCTAACATTGTATCAATGTAACGTAATCATAAGCATTTAATTTTATCTGTTGTGTAAAGTCAGGGACATAAAATTCTTTCGCCGTTAGATTGAATATCACTTGCATCAAAAACAAGGTCTATAATTGAGCTAAAGTGCCGTAAACTGACATTTCACGCATATTCAGTAATCAGCCAAAGAATCTCTGTCTCTATGTCTAAGCAGTAGTTTGCTACCACGGAATAGAAAAAAAACAAGTGGAAGTGGCCACGCAGCTATCCAGCGTGTCACAAATTATGCGGAAAAAAAATGTAAAATAATAACAACCTTCGTTAGTTGTAATAAGTCTTAATTTTGTATGAACAGTAAAATTTTGACGAAAAGCTTATTTGTTGTTCATACAAAATTAAGATGTGAAGTATTACAACTGACGAAGGTTGTTCTTACTTTACATATTTTTCCACATAATTTGTGACCCGCGCCAGATAGCTGCGTGGACACTTCCACTTGTTTTCCCTATTCCATGTTAGCTACTATCAATCATCATCATCATCATTTGTCAAGTGCGTAACTCAAAATGTGATTTTGTCAGATAACGGCATTATAGCTTGTAGACGGCAGTATTTGTCTATGTGCCAGTTACTAGTTTCAACCTTAGTAAAGATTCAATTTACTGGGAATTGCTGTCAAAAGTAGTAAAATATTTATTTTCCTGACTTTACATGCACCTTCCCAAATCTAGTCTAACCTAATTTTAACTTAATCTGATCTGTTTCCAAATGATTCAAATAGGTTAGTAGATATTGTAATTTTAAAAGGAATGAATGGAGTACATACTATATACTAAGGCAAATAAAATGGTCAACGTAACGGAAATGCGTGTTCATATTTTAAATACTGCTTCTGCTAATAGAAACGAACAACATTATTTAAGAAAGTAATAGTAAATGCCGAAAAATCAATTTTGTACGTCCCATACTAATTTTTATTAGCTGAAAGTAACTTTGTGTACGGTAACTTCAATGTTTTTTGTTCCTTGAATAAAGTCTAACCGGATGTAGCTGAATATCAGTATTTTACATGGAGCGAACTGCCTATCTGACCTCCACAACCCAGTTACTGGGTAATATGATACCCCTTGGTAAGACTGGTTGTCAGACTTTCGGGCTTCTAACGACCCGTAACGACGGTCAAAGATTCACGATTGACAGCCGGGACCAACGGTTTAACGTGCTTTTCGAGGCACGGAGGAATCTCGGTATGTAAAGATGGTCACCCATCCATGGACCAACCCCGGCAAGCGTAGCTTAACCTGATGGATCGACCCGTGCGGCTATTATTACTGTAGCCACGAGCTCCTCCTTCAATCATAAACAGTATCTAAAATTGACTACGCGTTTCTGTTATATCCTGTACAAATATTGATAAATTGTTAGCACAGAAATACGTCTATAAAGGTCTGTTTAATTTTAATAGCCAGTATTATTACGCCTTTGCCCAGCAGTGGGACAAAATGCTGATGTTGTACTGAATTTTATGGCTTATCTTTAAAATAAGCTGCGCGACCCTCTTCGTAACCGACCCCACTGCGCGATTGGCGTCTTCGCGAGTTGCCTAGCGTGTATGATTGAAGAAGAATGGATATATTTGGAGAACTAAGGTGCTTGAGGTGATCCTTACACTGATACCTACTAACTAATCAAACGCTTTTCATAGAATAAGACGTGGTCATACTAACAAACATACACCTAAAGGCGGAATGCGGATACAGACTTTGCGAGGCATGCGCTGCGAACGGCGCACAACGAATACCTCGCATGGTGTGTACCTTCATATTCGTGGCGAGGCATGTGCTACAACATGCCTCGCCTTAAAATAATCAGCCAATGTTCCCAATGCTGGGTCAGGCTTCCTCTCTGGGAGAGGGAAAATGCCGAAATCCACCACGCGGGCCCAGTGCGGGTTGGAGGATGTTACATGCCTTCGATTTTTTGAATCTAGGACATGACGGCTTCCTCACGATATTTTAACATACACCTATTAAAACAAACTAAGTAATGATTTATTAAGCTTTAATAAATACTTGTATTCTGTTTGTGAAGATCTCTTTCTGTAAACGGCTGCCATTTTTGGTGCTGGTTTGCTACAATTTTAAATGTTGACGGGGTTTATTTTTATACAATGTTTATATGTTTTAATTTAAGTGCTTTTTTATATAAAAAAAAATATCTGTAATTTAATCTTAACTAGGAATAAGTACATTCAATAACTTAATATTTATTATTATTAAGTTGTTCCGTTGATTAATTGGAGTTAAAACCTATACGTGAAGCAAAAACTTTGTACTCCATTTTACGAAAATTACGGGGACGGAGGAATAAGAAATTTGGCACAATTCAGGTTTATAAGGAGGAGTGTAGAAAGCTAATATTTTTATAAAATATGCAATAGAAATAAGTTAAATTAAAAAAAAATACATTACACACACACCGCACGTTTGACACGTATTTGTATTTACTCTTTTGTTTATGTTCACAGTCATGTCATGGTCATATCATGTTTGAGATATGGTCTTTGAGAATAAAACCTTAATAACGTTCAAACATAATATTTAAATTAATTATGGTCGAATTTCGATCAACGGGCGACCACTAGTTTTAATAAATAGTTCAAGGGCCATCCATAGATTACGTTTAACGAATTTCATTATTTTTGAAGCGGCCTTGTCACATGTAGTCTCATTAGTATAACTCCCCTTTCTTCTAGTTAGACGTCACATATTGAGCAATTTTAAATAATCAAATTGTTAAATTTAAAACAGCATCAAATCCTAACTTATTAACTTTAGTATTATAAATGCGAAAGTGAGTAGGATGTTTATTTTTTTGTTACGCTTTTATGTCTTAACTACCCTTAATTTCGCATACACGTTGTCAGGGGTATAGAATAGTGCACATAATACTTTTCATTCAGAAAAAATACTGTTCCCAAGGTATAGAAATTAACACGAGTGAAGCCGCAGACAAAAGCAAGTTGTATATATTTTCATGAAAACTTTTTTCATAGAATCAACAACTCTTTGTCAACTGTCGTCGTTCATATAAAAAGAATTTCCCTGGCACATCTAGCTGCAACTCTTTGAGATGGGCATGGCAAACCCTCTTATTGCCTCATACGTGATTGCTTATGTCGTTTAGTTAGTGGCTTTGTATGATGAAAAACACAGCCCACAAAAATATTCGATTAGAGTTCTAGACTTATACATGGGATGTCACGAGGCTCTGATCCCCCCCCCTCCTCCCTCCCCTAATTGTGTGACATAATTTATCGAGGGCCCCTAATCATTAAGATTTTTGTTTTGATCAATGGCCTTTTGGCCAGCAGCCTTGTATTGCTTCAGTTTTGCATAAGGACTCTCTTTTGGTGTACAACAAAGAGGATAAATATCTATGTATCCCTCATTTAGTGGCTATAAAGCGGAGTTTGTATACGTTAAAGAAACACTAAATACAAAGATGAGGTCCCAGTCTCTATACAACAGACATAAGACGATGTGGCTTAGACTACTTCCTGTTTACCTATGTTTCATTGCCCACCTACCACTGTTGTTAAAAACAACAAGGTAGGGATTAAATTATTTATTATAACGTTTGTAGAATTGTACTCTTTGTCAAAAACCAATAACATTTTAGCCAGGTCGGTTAAAATGTTATTGGACATTATTCTGTTGTTAAAAAATGTCAGTAAGTTTATACAGGGTGTAACGGAAAGGTGTGGTCATATTTTAGGAGCCGGTTCTGCCCATGGTAATGAACAACTTTCTCTAAGAAAAAATAGAAAATTCCCAAAAAAAACTTTGGACTTTCCATACAAATTTATCATCAGCTGATCAATATTTCTATGGGAAGTACAAAAAAAATTTTAGAATTTCCTCGAATTTTCTTGAAGAAAATAGTTCATATTGATGGGCAGATGCTGTTCTTAAAATATGACCACACCTTTCCGTTACACCCTGTATATAGGTAGCAACTATGACCACGCAGTATGAAAACCCGGTCACTTATGTATATGGGCCCTTAATAGGGAGTATGCATGTAATGTTTGATATTCTAAATAAAATAATAGCTCTAGTAACCAAATAAATGAAAGATGTATTTAAATATCTTCATAAGTAACAAAGTTATGCTTCAAATTTGTTAATTTGAAAAAGAAGTCCGAGACGGGCCCATACATCTGCTATAGATAACGGCGTTTTCGTGAGAGCGACAGATTTATAGTTTTTCGATCAATTATGAATCTGATTGCACTATTAGCATTCTATTTTTGTATATTTATATGTACACTTGTTAGAAAACAAGTCTTTTTTATGTATATTCCCAATAAAGTACTTAACTATATACCTTTCGGAAGAAATAAGAAACATTTTGCGTTATATTTAACGATACAGACGGAATATATACGACACAAATAGCATTTATTATTAATGTACTTCTTTAAAATTAAATAAACGGAGTATTTTTTTGTATAAGTAATACTTTTAATGTTAAGTTTTGTTTCTTTACTAGGTAGTTCGTTTAATGTTACATTGCTTACTAATTTTGTAATTTATATAATCTAGGTTTTATTTAAATGTTAATTAATTGCGCCATTGACAAATGTTTTTAGTCGTTTGTGAATGTAAAATCATGAAAGCTACTGCACGCAGTGGCTTTAAAAAAATAGTACCTATATAAAAGTACATAAAGTACAAATTATCGGTGTTATTATTTACAAACCCTACGCAGATGAACATTTTCAGGAAGATTGACTATTACTCTATTATAGCTTGTAGGTCAAGTCTAAAAACTGTCTCTGCTAGCAGTACTCAACAGTAGTGAGAGCCCCTCAGGGATGTGTCCTAAAAGGTGTTGCACAGAATCCCTTCCGGAGTTGTGGTTAAGAGGTAACGGACCCCTTCCATGTGATGATGATTACCGAGATGGTTATAGTTAGATAAGAGTCCCACACTCCCTGGTCTTTCCGCCGTGCCTTTTGAAGGTATTCCCCAGAAAAAATAAAACCGGCCAAGTGCGTGTCGGACTTCGCACATTTAGGGTTCCGTACCAAATGTATTTCTGACTATTTGTATGGCTTTGGGTCAACAAGATGCTTATACTGTGAAAATTTGAAGACTGTAGCTCCAACCGTTTGCCTGTAAAGATTGTGTGACCGACGACGGCCATAAAGACGGACACGTGAGTGACAGCAATAGGGCTCCGTTTGGACCCTTCGGGTACGGAATCCTGAAAAAGGTCTACTCGAACAAATAGTTATAAGCGGGACTGCTCGACAGCAGTTACGAATTAGGTTCGATTCCTAGATCAAACATTTGGAGGTAGGAATGTTACGATCTTCTACCGAAATAATCAGTCTCGAAAATTACTAATTGGGACTAAAATGTATGTCACGTTTTGTTACACCTACGTTAATGTTGAGGTCTAAATGGTGTGTACGCGCCCCTGAACCGTTTTGAGTATTTGAGCCATCTGTGTATGCTATAGTTTTCGTTGAATATAGGTTGATTTAGTGACCTATCGCCCGGTTTAGAATGACAGCGTGGGGAGTGGTGGTGATGGTGTGGTGGCTGTAGCCTGGTAATGGTAGACGAGAGTTTAGTCCTTGTCCACAAAACCAAAGCGCCGTGGGTCAGCTTTGGCGTGCTCACGGGTTAACGGCTTTGATATCCATAACGTAATCTTTGGAAAGAGCCCCCAAGTACTTGAGACAAAGTTACCACACAAAAGGAATAACCCATACTCTTAGCGCCATCTACCGCAACAATAAAACACAAGTGAAGCTGCTTCCTACTAAACAAACGGCACAACCACGCGGCAAACGTGTACTATAACAGGAGACTTGTGGTGGCGGTGATCACCACTCGCCACTAGATGGCGTTTAAAGAAGTGTAAGGGCGTGGTTTATACTCAACTACATAATTTTTATAGACTTTATTTTTCTGTCATGATAGAAAAATACGATGGAGATGGATGGATGGATGGTTGGATGTTAGAGATACTATAATACGTGTTTAGAAATCTATAACTACCTCATATCAAGCTTATAGTATAGGATCCCGCTATAAAACGACCTTCACCGAGATGTTTATTTAATAAAACGTATTTTATATTACATTTAATTTATGCTGTGTCCTCTTCTATCGCATGGGAAAGTTGGTTGGGACCTCTCAGTCGCACATATTCACTCGCAGCAATATATTACTTTTCAAAATTCGACAACCGGAATTCGGGACTGATTTTTCGCAGGCAACCCTATACCACCGTGTTCATAATGAAATAAACTTTATTTTCATTTAACTTTAATTCAATAATCAGACCGGTGCAAAATGCCCGTATCGATTTACCTGTTTAGGTATACCTGGCTACCCGAGAGTTGTGACGGGAAAAGAATAGGCAACCTAACGTTTGCATATTCTATGGGCTTCATACTTTCGATTGGTATGGAATTTGTCTAATAATGAAACCGGTGAAATGTTTTTTTTTTTTTTTTTAATTATTAGTTAATCATATCCTGGACTGAAATTTGATAGGCAACCCATATACAATATATTTATTAGCATATTAAATATAATATAAAATACGTTTTATTAAATAAACATCTCGGTGAAGGTCGTTCTATAGCGGGATCTTAGACTATTAGATGTACCTATACTAGTGATTGACTGTGAATGTGGTGTTTTACGGAAAGGATTTATTAAGAAAATCACAAAAAGACAAGACTAAGTATTTATTTCCAATAGGCTTGCTATCGAAAATCTAGTTGCCTGTTCACAAAACTAGGTCCTCATGGAGAAGAACGAGGCAAGAAACTCCATGGTAGCTCTATTTTGTTAATATATAGACACATCAAAAATAATCGTTTATCACAATAAATCTGATCATAGGATCTATCACTAATGCCATATTTACAACGATAGATATCTTGTAGTATATAACAACTAACTATCGTAGTAGTGTATATAACATAACGTTACGTTACCAATCATCATAATAACATTACTTTACATAGTTCATAAATGTTATATAAACATACATCATCAACAATAAATCTACAATAGTCAGAATAATAATATCATACCTTAGATGTTAACGCCTTGAAAGCCGAAGAGCAACTGGTCTGGTTAGTGAATGTTCAATGGATTGAATAAAAATTAAGCAAAAATAAAACGGAAGGGTGCTAGCAGTAGCCAAGTTCAGGAATCATTAGCTTCATAAATTGCCGTTATTGTATTATGACGGATGGAGAGGAAGAGGGAGGCCAAAGAAAAGATGGATGGATTGTGTGAGGAGTGATATGAAAGAAAAGTGATAGCATGACGGCTGACAGGACAGAATGGAAGAAAAAACGTGTTGCGCCGACCCCAAGTACTCGTAACATGGGATAAGGGAAGGGAGATGATGATGATGATGATGTATAATGACAATAAAGTATTTGTATAGGTAGGGTATATATATATGTACTTTAGGAACTGAGATTTTTAAACGATCCTTCTGTGTAAGATTCTTCACTCTTTGACTAGTGTGTGTAATGTTCAAGACTAGTTTGAATAAAATATGAAAATAATGGGCTGAACAATAAGGCTGCCGACAAGCGATCGCTCCGTAGCTACGGCAACACCATGCCACGGACGTGAAGCACAAAATTGTTAAATAAATATATCGAGAATTGTATTCTTAACAATTATTACATATAGCAACTTTGCTTCTTGACTGTTTATTTATCTATGGTTACTACTTACTTCCTTTGAATTCATGTCTAGAATAAACGCGTTTGTGATCAACTTAACTAATTATTATATATCTAAATTAATCCTAACAATCTTTAGTTATTATCACCACAATTATATTTGTGTGCCATATTGTGAAACATAGTATCTCAAATCGAACCACCGTTGTATACTTTGCTTCCCACTGCTGATACCATTAGGCAGTACTCTGCTACAGGTTTTGGGCCCAGGCTAACCTGGATAAATCCTAGAAGTGGATTCAGTCAGAGATCGGTTGCGAGTCGATCTCCGATCGATAATCGAATGCCATCGAGCATTCGATTATCGATTGGAGAAATTTAAAGAACATAACCTCACTTTTGTGCACATGGCAACTGATGACTTGGCGCCGTCTACGGCGGGCCCTGCAGCTATCATGCCGGGCGGATTGTCGTGTTATGGCTTACTTGGTGGATTTGAGAAACTGGAGGGTGTCTCGAATTTTCAAACCTGGAGGTTTGCCATGAAGAATCATTTGGTGTTAGAAAACTTGTGGAGTTCGGTGACCGGAGAGGACACCGATTCACATACACAACGTGCATTAGCAAGAATATCACTATGCGTGAAATCGACACTGTTTCAAATTATTTGATACATTAGTATCGGCTTTGGAGACGGCATCAATCACCAGTGGACCATCTTCAGAACTTGTTCCTGCAAGGCTTCTTCAGGAAGAGTACCGGAAGATCAATACTACTGAGAATGGTACTGGGAGCGGCTCGAACACTACCGCGTTTGCAGCGAACAGTAAAAATAAGAAAGCGATTGTGTGTCACTTCTGTAAGAAACCGGGTCACAAAAAGTGGAAGTGTTTCAAGTTGAAGCGGCTAAGAAAGGAAGAAAATTCCAAGGAAGAGCAGACTATGACAGCCTCCACTTTTTATGCGTCAACTAAAACAGACTTCATAGTAGATAGTGGCTCGACATCACACATGTGTAATTGTAAAAGCTTGTTTGTTAATTTGAGAAATAACAAAGCAAAGGTAAACTGTGCTGACAAGAGGGCAAAATTGCAGAGTTCTGGGATTAGTTCTATGCAAGTAAGAATGAATGGTGGTCTAAAGATTTTGAATGATGTTATGTATATTCCGCAACTATCAGAGAATTTGCTGTCGGTGAGTAGATTATGTGAGAGTGGTTTGGTTGTTGTTTTTAAAAAGGATGGTTGTTTCATTTATGATGAATGTAATGTTAATGGTCGGTGCATTATGTCTGCTGATTTAGACAAGGGTGTGTATAGGTTGAAAGGTGTTGTAACGTATTTCCTTTGTAAACGTCACATGTACAATATTTATTTCGTTTTATTGCCACTTTTTGGACATATTTGTTGGAGTTGAAGTCAAAATTCGCTTCTGGCAACATTCAAAATTCATTAATTGCGTCTTAGTACGTTAGTTTGGTTACAACACTACGTGATTTTTTATCGGTGGTGACAGGAAACGTCAAAATTTGGAGGTTCACTTTTCGACTGGCAGGTTCTGAAGTCACATTGCTCATTTTGCAATATTTTTCAATCCATGAAAATCATGGTTTGTTGGTGCCCAGTTCGCATAATCCTGGCGGCTGGAGCCCTAATATTGAATGGACGTTATGTTCCAGAAATGATTTCGGTGAAATCATAAATTTGAAATACTTATATAGACCATGTGTCTAACATAATTTTTTTCCTTTGTTAAAAGCGGTAAGTTATTTGATTGAGGAGCTCAGTAGTGTTCGAAATCTGAAGTTCGCATTCCCTAACGTGAGATTTATTTTTTTCAGCTGTAATCCAGCGCTTTTTTTTATTTTTTACTTGATAGTTTAAAATTTAAATTTGAAGTTTGGATGCACCCCATGGAAAGTGGACAATTCCAGACGGATGTTTCTTACAGGAAGATTTGGTTTATTTTTTCCTTATTATAAGTTAGCATACAATAACAGGGTATGTAATTAAAACCTTTTTCTTTTCACCTCACAACACGTGCTACGGTGCATTATTGAACAAAATTATTGACCAAACCAATAGACCAAACTTTTACATAAGTAACCTAAATAATTGTTGAATACACAGGAGAAATAATCTAAAATGTTGTAGTTTGAATTCTCTCTGTTATCACCTTCCCTAAGATTAAAAGCCATTTTTGCCGCTGTCTTCTATCCAGGTAATTACTGTGTTAATTTATTTATTGACGCCTGGCGCCCGAGGTTCTTTTTTTTATATTATTATTTTGGCGTTCAATAACCTAATTTTGTTTAACACAAGTGAAATTTAAATTTTGTGGCACACATAAGTGGTAAATACACACCCACATGGCAGTGTTTGCAGTCAGGAGCAGTCTATGGCTACCCTACATGAAGTGCAGGGATCACAGACTGCAAAGTTGGCTGTGTCAAATTTGAGTGCTGAGTTGTGGCATAGGAGATTGGGACATCTCAGTATGAATGGGATGAATGCTTAATGAAAATAATCAATACTGCACGAAATTTTTGTTTTGAGGCTGACAAAGATTACTTTCAGCAGTGTTCCGCCTGCCTTGAGGGGAAGCCTGTGGCCAAGGCTTATCCTACGGGCCAGGCTAGACGTGCTGGTCAGCTACTCGAGCTCATCCATTTAGATTGGTCCGATGGGTGATGACAGCTGGGGAGGTGCAAGATACCTACTGACCTTCGCTGATGATTTTTCGAGGAAGTCTTTTGGATACTTAATGAAGAAGAAGTCTGAGGTATTTTCCTATTTTATCATTTTTAAGGCCTTAGTTGAAAAGCAGACAGGTTTGCATATAAAGTGCCTGCGTTCTGCCAACGGTGGTGAGTATTGTAGCAGGGAGTTTGTAACTTACCTACAAAAAGGTATACTTCACCAATTGACAGTACCGCATAGTGCTCCACAAAATGGCGTGGCCGAGCGCCTTAATAGAGTTATTATGGAAAAGAATAGATGTATGCTTTTGCAAACTGGTCTCTGCAAGCGTTTTTGGGCGGAGTCTATTATGACTGCTATTTATTTAAAGAATCGCGGTCAAGTTGAAACAAAGTGTAATGAGAAATCTATCTGTGATATTAATAATTAAATTCAGAGTGACATAATAAATAGTAGTAATAATGAATCTAATTGTGAAAATAATAATTCAATGTATGAGATGAATCATATTCAAGATGTTTCGTATGAATTTTCAGGTGCGGAACCTGGCGGCAGTGCGCCAGACAGAGATTTCTCTGCAGAGGAGCTGGAGGCGCAACCAGCATCTTCCGGAGAGGCGTTGGCGCGTGGAGGAGGCACGACTAGTGCGGGGCAGGTCCCTGTGACTGTCGGCGGCCGTTCCTTGCGTAATAATCGTGGTAAACCACCTATCAGGTATGGCGATTACGAAATGAGTATGTTTGCCAACTCAATATTTGATAAACCGCAATTCTATGAACAGGCTATTTCATCTTCAAATAGTAATGAATAGGCAATTGCTATGAGGAAAGAGTATGAATCATTATTAAAAAATAAATTATGGAAGTTAGTAGAGAGGCCTGAAAATTCCAATATTGTGAAATGTAAATGGGTGTACAAGATGAAATATGATACTCGTACATCAGGAAACTTTGATAGATTTAAAGCTCGCTTAGTTGCTCGTGGTTTTAGTCAGAAAGAGGGAATAGATTTTTCCGACACGTTTTCTCCTGTCGTACGTCATTCAACAATGCGCATTTTATTTTCCCTTGCACACCACTATAATATGTCGATGGAACATTTGGATGTAACTACGGCGTTTTTACATGGAGACTTGAATGAAAGGATATATATGGAGCAACCTACAGGCTTTGTTTCTGATGAAAATAAGGTGTCTTTTATATAAATGTATTTATGGTTCAAAGCAAGCTAGTCGTATGTGGAATTTGAAAGTGTACCAATTGTTAACTGAAACGGATACATACAAAATAAGTGTGAACCATGTGTGTATGTGAATAGAAATAATGAGCTCACCATTATTGCCTTGTATGAGGATGACTTTTATATTTTAAGTACTTGTGATACTAAAAACTTATGTAAATTGTTAGAAAGTAATTTTTCAGTTATGCACTTAAGTCCACTCAAATCTTGTTTAGATATGCGA
This sequence comes from Polia nebulosa, assembly GCA_951329385.1. Lineage (NCBI taxonomy): Eukaryota > Metazoa > Arthropoda > Insecta > Lepidoptera > Noctuidae > Polia > Polia nebulosa. The sequence continues at coordinate 15,670,774 of OX589602.1, read as the reverse complement.
CTGACTAGAGATAAAAGGGTTTTAAAATTGGACCAAGCAGAATATGTAAAACGTTTACTTAAAGAGATTTAATATGCTTGATTGTAAAACTGTTTCCACACCTACGATAATGAATAATAAATTGTTAAAGTCAGAATCAGAGCCATTACATGATAATATTTATCAATACAGACAGTTGGTCGGCTGTTTAATGTATCTATCTGTATGTACCAGGCCCGACATAACGTTTTGTGTTAGTCAACTGAGTCAATTTTTGACTAATTTTGATAATAGTCATTGGGTGGCTGCCAAACGTGTTCTAAGATATTCGGCAGGCACTATAGATCGTGGACTCTGTTTTTACAAAAGTGATAGTTTGAATATTGAAGCTTTTACTGATGCTGACTGGGCTAATGATGTGTCGGATAGGAAGTCTTACACAGGTTTTGTTGTAAAGTTGGGCAGGGATGTCGTTAGCTGAGAATCTAGGAAACAGCGTTGCGTAGCCTTGTCCAGTACAGAGGCAGAATATGTAGCCATATGCGATATAGCGAAAAAATTTAGTTTTATTAGGAATTTCATGTGTGAAATTCTTAATAAACGCCCTAGTATAGTTACGAATATCTATAATGATAACCAAAGCGCTCAGAAATTGTTATTGGCTAAAGAATATTCTCACAGACGAACAAAACATATAGACCTTAGATACCATTTTATTAAAGATCTAATACAAATGTATGATGTTAGTGTAAGATATGTTCCTACAAATGATATGACAGCTGATATTTTTACAAAAGCACTGTGCTCTGTAAAACATAACAATTTTGTGAAAGATTTAAATTTAAGTTGACAGATTCATTCATCTGCCTAGCCTTTTCCCAACTATCTTGGGGTCGGCTAATCGGCTTCCAGTCTTAACCGGATGCAGCTGAATACCAGTATTTTACATGGAGCGACTGCCTATCTGACTTCCACAATCCAGATGATGATTGTTGTCTGTTATTATAATATACCTGATATTTTAACTGTTGACATTATTTATTGAATGTAAATAATTTTAAGTTGATATTATCGTGCATTGTCTCCTTGGATTGAGCATGTAGGGATTGCATGTAGAGTCGATAATGTTTAGTCTGCATGTAGGTGGAGTCATTTGTTCTTTGTTAGCTCTATAGAAGTATTGTAGAGTATGAATGTTGAGAATAAGGGGAAGTGTTAAATAAATATATCGAGAATTGTATTCTCAACATTTATTACCTACATATAGCAACTTTGCTTCTTGACTGTTTAATTATCTATGGTTACTACTTACTTCCTTTGAATTCATGTCTAGAATAAACGCGTTTGTGATCAACTTAACAGAGAGTGCTTAGAGCAGTGGTGGCCCAGTAGTATTGGCCGCGACTTACAAGTTGTAGGTCGTGAGTTCAAACCCAGGCAGGCGCTTTACTTTGTGTAAGTTATTTCATTACCACTGCTCTCATAACGGTGAAGGAAAACATCGTGAGAAAACCGGCATGTCCTAGAACCAAAAATTCGAAGACATGTGACATCCACCAATCCGCATTGGGCCCGCGTGGTGGATTACGGCCCACACCCTCTCACAGAGTGGGCAGTGGGGCCAAGGCCTCCTCAATCATCAGGATCAACTTAACTAATTATTATATATCTAAATTAATCCTAACAATCTTTAGTTATTATAACCACAATTGTATTTGTATGCCATATTGTGAAATATACTCGTAGTATCTCAAATCGAACCACCGTTGTATACTTTGCTTCCCACTGCTGATACCATTAGGCAGTACTCTGCTACAAAAATAATGTTAATGCCGAAAAGGGGCATCATTGCATTTATCCAATTTAGATATGTACTGAATGACTGGTCACGTGGATGAGTGACAGTACGCATGTATGTGATTTAAGGAGGAACATACTTCTATGAGATAACTTACTTACAGCTACTAAATAAAACAAGTAGAACACGTTTGTAAAACACAAGTATCACCAATTCCAATTGACACTCATCCAGACTTGACCATTTTAGAATAGGTAGATAGGTGGTTTCAAAAGCCAGAGTAAGTAGGTCTAAGTACAACCCATTTTCAACCATCACAGATCACACCAACATTATGCACGATACAAAATGGTTTGAGGTTCGCACAACGACCGCGACGCAAAACTTAATAATAAGAAAACCGGGGAGGTTTGGCTTACGCGATGGATAACCATGAAGAACATGAGCTGGTGAAATGAGCAGGGGAGCACCACCTACTAATGCTGCTGGCAAGCCTCCGAAGGATCGCAGTCCACTTAGATGGTCGGACTAACTTCACTCATCCCTGGACGCTAAACTCCACGAGATATACGCTTCAAAAAGCCAAAGATAGGCAGAGATGGCGAAGCATCGTAAAGAAAGTGACTTCACGTAGGGGGAATTATGACCCCCAGTAATGAAGAACATGATGATGAGGAGGAGGATTCATTTCGCTATATAACCTATGCCTGCCCAATTGCCCATGGCAGGACAGACACTTCTCATCAAAAAATCGAAACACTTCTGAAGTTTGGTTTTGTATGAGTTTTATGTATTTTTTTTTTACATAACACTAAAAACACAGAAACACACATATAAAACTGATTTACGTCCGTGACATGTCACAATCCTCAGGTCCAGTTGAAAACCAGCGTCAGGCACTAGCTGTCTGGCTTATATATGCTGAACTGGACCTATTTGGCGCAGCCGTGGGGCGCACACTTCTTTTTTAACCGACTTTCGAAAAAGGAGGAGGTTCTATGTTCGACTGTATGTATGTTTTTTTTTATGTATGTCCGCGCATTTCTCCGTCAGTTGTGGACCGATTTTCAAAATTCTTTTTTTATCCGAAAGAATATACTCCCGAGGTGGTTCCATATAAATTTTATCGAAATTGCTTTAGCGCTTTCTGAGAAACTGAACAAAAACGAAAAATACGCATATCTTGATGACTTTTTTGTGTTCTCCAAATGTTTAAATTCCACGTTCCATGTTATTGGGGTTTTTAGTTCTGGGGTATAACAACTAAAAAGCGAAAAATAAAAAACTTTTTTACAAAAAAAAAACAAACGACTTCCAAAAAAAAAATACACTAAAAATTTAAAAATAACTTTAATTTCGGAAGTCGGTGTCAAATATCGAAGAAATAAAATACAAACACCGACTTCCGAAATTAAAGTGTATTTTTTTTTTTTGGAAGTCGTTTGTTTTTTGGCCGCTAATCATTTTGACCAACATACAACCTGATACTGACCTGCGAATTGCAAAAAACGTAAGAAAATTTTAATTTCGCGGGCTGCCCTGGAGCTATCACCTTAATGTAGGTATCGCTTGCGGTGATGTTTGCGGGACTGAATTATGGCGCGAACGCCTAACGAGCGTATCAAGGTCATTTGGTACCACAGGACACTCTGCAGGCATTAAATATTGGTGTAAAGAATTCATCAAATAGACACTCAATTTTGACATCTTTTTTACAAGGATAAGCGAAAGATATAATAAATTGTACGGAAGAATCCTATTTTATTTGCTATTTTATTCGTATTTAATATTAGAAAAGGCAATTGACGCTTCACCAACATGTTTAAAAAGTTTATTCAGTATCTCGTATTTCCTCCCTGGGCTCTAATAACTGCTTCCATGCGGTTGCTCATGGAACGGATAAGTCACAATCCTGTGTTATGGGATGTTATTCCAATCTTCTTGTATAGCTGTTTTAAGCTGGCCAAGCTTCTCCGTAGCAGGATCTCTCGCTCTGACCCGTCTCTTCAACTCATCCCATAGGTGTTCTATGGGATTCATTGTTCGACGTCAACTTCTGGCAATGCTATTGTACGTATGAAGACCTAGAAAGACCTAAAAATATTTACCCCTAAAGTCAATAACCCCTAAAATCACCAGATTTATTTTCATCAATGGATCATCAAGTACCTAAGTGTTCATACTAACGAGGAATAGGGTAGTTTCCTAAAAAAATCTAAATGGTCCTACAGTTAGATTCCCAAAAAATATTGGACACGTATTTTATGTTTTGTCTTGTAAACAAAAAATGAGGACGACACAGTGCGCTATTATTATTTGTGTACCCGGGAAACACCCCTATTGCACTAGTTGTTGTTATGCCGCTAGGTCAACAATAAAAAAATTGAGGATCCTGGGATCTGTACTTGTAAATAAAAAGTTCCTAAAAATACCCCTAACAATATAAAGCCCCTAAAAAAACCCATCCAACTTATTTACCCCCTTGATTTGGGACGTCACGGCCACATACACCTCTCCGCCTCGCCCCTATGCTCGTATGCAGCTCGGATCCGGTTCGGAGGTAGTGCGCAACTGTTCATACAAATAATACTTGGGCTACTTCGGTCCGTCAATAATCTTGTCCGAAGTGGAGATTCACGGATGACGAAGAGAAATCGGATGACGGAAATCGGATGTAGTGCGTAAACTACCATACAAATTGAGCTAAGTTCATAAGGCGAGCTCTTCGGTGGTCTACCGTTAATTTTATGTCATGAGCTGGTTTATGAGGTTTCAGGCAACGCTCCGCCAATCTTCTTCTAACGGTAGACGCTCACAGTCAATTCTCGAACCTCACGGAGCCGCGAATAGAGTTAAAGTGACTATTTCTTAGAGAAACTGACGCAATATACCAGTCATCTTGCTCAGACCTGGCCAGGTCCTGGACGGCGAGTAAACAGTCTCCTGATAACGCTAATACACTCATTGACAGCAGAGAGGCTGAGATGCAATTGTGAAGCCAGAACACGCTGACTATGCCCTGATCCATCTACGCCACGACTTGCGGCTTCCGTTGGCGAGGTATTCATATTTGTTAGGAAAAAATCTCTTTGGCAAGATGTCACAGTGCTTAGTAAGCCGCCGTCCCGTAAGTAAGCCCGTCAAGGCCCTCATTAGCAGACACAATTAAAAACCTATTGGCGCGTCTCCTGGGGCCTGACGGATTAACAATCACTATTAAAAAAAACCGGCCAAGTGCATGTCGGATTTCGCACATTTAGGGTTCCGTACCAAATATTGGTATTTGTTAGTAAAATATACGTAATAATAAACATTCTCACCAAAGGATAACCCCGTTTCTGGGCCTAACTGTTACACGAATCAGATATGTACCAAAAAAATCGTCTATTTTTCTTAATTAACTCATTTAAATCTTAGCCTCAATAACAATGGCCAACTGTAAAAAATAAGTAGATTACTATTTTTTGTTTTTAATAACCAGTGACGACATCTATGACGCATCATACGAACTAAAAACACAAATCCTGCATCGCGCAAGAAGACACAACACCCGTCTGGTCGGAAGAGGTAGGACTTGTCAACGGAGGTTTGCGGGACGTTACACCCTGTTCCGCATACCTCCACAAACCTTTTTAATTCTTCAAAACACTTATTTCATTATACGTCACTAACTTCACAAACACTAGCATTATATCAATATAATGTAGATACCTACCCTTTTTTTTTGGGGCGTGGGAAATCTTCCAATGACATCTCCCGCTCTGGGTGGAGCGGGAAAGCGTGTCAGACTCTTACTGACTAAAACCCACCCCTGTTCCTTCCCTGCCCTGAGTGCCCAGGGGCGCGGTAACTCTGTTTCGAATTTATCCACAACCCCTGGGTAGGCATCGGCCATGAAGGGCCCCGTCATGTTTTGCTGACAACTCTTTGAGACGCGTGGAACACTACGCGCCGTCGACTCTCAGGCCTGGTGCTGATCGGACAGCGAGCTACTCGCCGACCGCAGGAAAAATACGATCTGGAATCTAATTGATTTTTAAGGTAAGTTGAGTAAGAAGCAATTGTCATGTCATGACATTAATATCATTCGCTTTTCCTATTTTTGCGCAAGTTAATGTGTTTTTTCCGTATTTCTCGGGATTTATTATTTCATAAGACCTCTGCTGGAATGCTGCGAAATTGATTGCTTTCTGACTATATCTGACTGACCCTCGCTTGAACATTGGACACCGTACTCTGCCAAATCTAAAGACACACACTTCAGATTTATCAGATTGATCTTACTGAAAACCTCAGAGCTCTAAGTGAAACTGAAAGCCTTAGCGTTTTTTATGTACCTACTCGTAAAATGTCATCGTGATAGGCTGCAGGCGCTGTAGCACATCACATATGCGTTCCGTATTTCCTTACAGTTTTCGATAACGACGACACTTTGAAATTATTTCCAAGCGTGCCCGTTTCATATACACGTAGGAAACAAAGCCTCAAAAGTAGAAAAATAACCTAAAATGTAGGTGATCACTGTCTGAATTTAACAATTTGTCCATTGCTGGGAGACGTGAAAATTGGGCTCGTGAAACTTTCATAAATGCTCTAATTTATGGCCAAATTCCAGCCCTATAACGCCATGCCCAAGTTTCTATGAGGTTTGGGTTTCTCCTTTCAAGTTCATAGGTCAATGGGAAGTTAATTGTGACAGACGACGGATAGACAGACGAACACGTGAGTGATAGCAATAGGGCTCCGTTTAGACTCTTCAGGTACGCAAAACGATAATTTGTACAACCCTAAAAACGACATTTTTTGCAAAGAAACGTGATTAAATGCAGAAATTTCAACGAAATACACATTGAAAACAATCTCTACATCCATTTATTGGATGAAAATTTTAATTCAAATTTGGTATTGTGGTACATTGTGTAGACTAAACTGCCAGCTATTTATCGGCGTATTTTTTTTTAATGATATCAGTTCTCTTATTTAAATGCCGCCTAAATAGTACTTGCAGCACTGTCTCCATTTTTTTGATGAGAAGTGTATACAGTATAACGAAAGAAAAAAATGAGAAATGGACTAGAATAATATCAGAGTGGTACACCCCAGGGATGGCAAAAGGAGTAAAGGTCGCAAAACGAAACGCTGAGAAGACAACCTCAAAAGAGTCGCCGCGCCGGGCCAAAATGGACCAGAATAGCAAGAGACAGAGATAGGTGGAAGTCTTTGCCTTTCGAAGAACAAGCTGTTTGTAAGAATAACAAATCGTCAGTTACATATTTATTATATTGTAATTTTTGTAAAACAGCATTATAGGCTTATTTTATTTTTAACTTATACCTATTTTGTTAACGCTCTCAGTAGGTATGACTCGGTCACTCGGACGATATACCTAAGGATAATAATATTTCGATGATTCTAATTTATGGTGTGCATAACTGTTTATTGTGTTATTTTTAATTTATTAAATTAGCAGGAAAACATTCAGCCTCTTCTAGTCTCTTTTGATATGACATGTCAACCGCACCGAACACTAGTAAAAATTAAATCGCGATCAATTAAGGTTAATTTTAAAAAGATATAGAACTATGCTAAAAAAAACTGATCAGAACTAGGTTAGCTTACGAGATACTTTTATTTTTCAAATGCCTGGGGATGAGGATGACCCAGGTGTGATTTAGGGTCGATAGCAATACTTACGCATCAGTACTTACGCGATAGTCTCAAATACTTTGTCGAATCACCCCCAGGTGTGATTTCAATGCGTTCACCTCTGCAAACTGACACTCAGATTTTTAAAGAATTAATTTATATTTCAATAACTCTTTAAAAATCTGGGTACTAGCTTACAGGGCCAAGATATTGCTGTACTGTCGTTTGTATTAGGTTCCCAACAACCATCCCTTTGAAGAGAAGCGCTTGTCCTTCAGGACAGCACTTTGCGCTGGCTGATACATAGTTAACCAGTATCAACAAAAAACATATAATTATACTAAAACCCATTCTAGAAACCCTTATTAATAAATCTATTTATTTTGTTAATTAAGTCACTTTTTCCGCACAAAAACACTTTTACATCCGTAAACTTATTCATTTGTTTATTATCAAAGCACACTGAAATCCACAAGAGGTTGTAATTCGGAAGCAATGATTTATAACCGTTAAATTTAGAAAACGACAAGTTTTAATTTATCGTTCAGAATATTTTCGCGAAATTTTGAAACAGAACAACAATAAAGCGCAAAGGCGGCGCGGTGCGCAGTGACTAACTGGTGAGCGGAGTAGCAATAACAACATCATTTATATAAACGTAAAATGTTTGTTGTAGCGGTCTAGCGGAGTCAACGAGCCTTTAGACAAAATACATTTCTGTTAACGTTAACGCTAACGCTTCGTGCAAAATGTAGGTATGGCTACGACATTTGCACAAAGCGTTAGACAGAGAACTGTCACGTGACTCACGCCCAGTAATGTCTTTGCCATACATTTTGCACAACGCGTTAGCGTTAACGTTTACAGAAATATATTTTGACTAAGGGGGCTGGTGCAGCTTGCACTCTGTTCGTAAATGACGTGGACATCACGCCAGTGATGCGGTTACAAAAGTGAGGATGAGAAGGTACCGTAAAATATTGCAAGTCCGGTACTCACGGCAAATTAAGAGTGATTACTTTTTACATTATGTTAATCTACCTAGCCTGTTCCCTGCTACATATGTTAATCGGATGCAGCTGAATACCAGTATTTTATATGGAGTGACCGATCTTCACAACCTAGTTACTGGGTAACACGATGCCCCTTGACAAGACTGGTGTCAAATATTCTGGCTTCTGAATATCCGTAACGACACCTCAGCGAAGTTTACTCAGATTTTTAAATACCTAATTACAATTTATGTTTTAATAAATCTTTAAAAATCTGAGTCACATTACACGACAAATATGTCGGTGTTGTGACGTTTGTCTTTGGTTCTCAACAAACATCCCTGTTGAAGAGGAAACCAGGTCCATCAGGGCACCACTTAGCGCTGGCTGATACATATTTAACCGGTATCAACAAAAAACATATACTAAAACTCATTTAAGAACACCTATTCTATAAACCTTAGTTAAATCAGTTAACTTTTTCTTGCTAATTCGCACACGAAAACCCTTTTACACGTAAAGTACACACTTAACACACTGATATCCGTAAGAGGCTGCAGGCAGTAGTTTCGGAATAAACGTTATTTAACTGCTGAACTTAAAAACAAGGACAAAGTTTTAATTTATCGTTATGAAAATTTACGCAGGATAATGAGGTAGAACAACGATAAAGTGGAAAGGCAGCGCGGCGTGCGCGCTGTGACTAACTGGAGAACTGACTAACCTTATTGGTATAAACGTATTAAAGAAGTGTTATCTACTGATCAACGGGGTAATACCTATTGGCTTGAACACCCGTGGGCTCGATGACAAACGTCATTCATTAACAAAACACTCAACTATAAGAAACATCACGTCAGACACGCAAGAACAAAAGATCGGCCAAGTGCGTGTCGGAGTTCTCACATTTTACCTTACCATATGAGGGAAATCAATATTTTGGTGTTTGTTAGTAAAATATTTTTTTTTTATGGTTGATAGGCACGCATTTGACCACTATCTCACCTGACGGCAAGCGATGATGTGGTCGAAGATGGAGCACGCTTGCCCAGAAGCAACCTATTCACTCTTGACTCCCAGGTTGTAGCTAACAGGAAACACAGACTCCGGTAGGGAATTCCACTCCCTAGCTGTACGCGCAATGAATGTTTTCTCAAAACGCTTTGTGCGTATGGATATAATATATATATAATATACGTAATAATAAACATTATCACCAAATTTCAAGTCATAGGTAAATGGGAAGTTAAAAAACCGAGTGACAGCAATAGGGCTCCGTTTGGACCCTTCGGGTACGGAATCCTAAAAACCTTGTTAGCCGACAAATTACATACATACTTATGAAATGGTCGGACCAAACCTATGTGTCATAATGTAATATAATATACGATGTGAGACTTAATGAGTTAAACAATACAATAGATAGCAAAGGGTTTATTATAAAATTAACGATATTAACACTACAGCCCTTGCAAATAGAAGCTTTAGATAGCATCCACGTGATGACGGTCTATCTTGAAATTAGAAACCGCTAATCAGTATTTAAACAAAATATATGGTTAAGTGCCCTGTAAACGATCAAATTGTTTGTCAAACTTTACGTGTTTGTCAAATTATTTGATAGTGTGCAGCTTTGTTTGATGCGTTTGTCAAACAATCTTTGATGAAAACGTGAAGTTTTACCAACTTTGTCAAACAAATATAATCGTTTACAGGGCACTTTTTTTTATTATTACTGATAGGCACGCGTTTGACCACCATCTCACCTGATGGTAAGCGATGATGTGGTCGAAGATGGAACACGCTTGAAGTTTTATAGAGGTTGTATGATTGTAATCAATTAAGTTCAATTATTTCATTACTAGCTGTGTTCGCGGTTTCACCCGCGTTTATGAAAAAAAAAATTTTTTTTTCTTAAAAAGTATCCCATGTTTCTTCTATACCTCCAAGAATATGTGTACAAAGTTTATAATAATAATAATAATAAGTGGCCCGGCTGTCAAGTCGAATGTCAACAAATTTTTTTCACGCCAATATTTTACAATAATTTCATTAATTTATACCCAAATAAAATGCCGATACATCCAAAAACAATAAAAAAAAAACAAGATATGTCCTACATATACTATTTCCGGAAACAAGACGATAATATGGCGATGTAAAAACGAATGACGGACGAAGACCAAGATGATAACTAGAAGCCGGGCACAAAAGACGAACACACACCCAACATCTTCGGGTTCGTCGCTCAGCTCCGCCTCGCAGCCGCCGGGACCTACGCCAACCGTGAGTCCAGTGATTCCGGCCGCTGCAGTTGCGTCGAGCTCGAGCGACGAATACACCACTCCGCCGACGACACCACCACCTGCGCGTCGACGGGGAAGAGGCCGACCACCAGCCAGCTTGGAACCTCGAGGCCCACCGGCCTCTGATAGGGTTCCCGCTGCCGGTGGAAGTGTGCAGCGCATGCGATGGACGCAAACCATTAACGAAAACGTCATGCGCTCATACTTTGGGGCTACAGAGGGGGGAATTAACCTGACTGCGTACCGTGGTCGGATGCTCTCTCTGTTTCAGGTGCTTGAGCCAGCTGTCAACGTTTCGGCCCAACGACTGTCGGATCAGGTACGGGTCATCCAGCGTAACCGTATGCTGGATGATGCCGTACTTGATAGACTACGCCTCGAATCACGGAGTAGCCGTGTCTCACCTGCTTCACCACCGGCCGCGGTGCAACTGGAACCCAGTGCCCCACTGCGACCCGACCATGTTGGTGAAGATGATGATGACGTGGCTATATCCGTGAGTACCCAATGTAACGAGAAATTGAGGAGCGCTTTGGAGGATGCGTTCCGAGAGCACCGCTCCACACCACCTGGGCTTAGACCTCGACTACCTCGTTTGCCCATGCATAAAAAAAATAAGGCGCTGGTGTGTGCTCTAGATTCGCAGCTATCAAATTGTTTTGATAGCAGCAAAGACCTTGCCGATACCCACTCGATCTTGTACTGCGCGGCTGCAGCGGCGTGTCGTGTAGCTCATGTCAAGTTCTCCAACAGTGACAGAGCTGCACGACCAGCTGTACCAGCTTGGCAGTGCAGGATCGAGCGTCGTATCGGTGAGGCTAGAGCACTCATCGGAAAGCTTATCTGCTTCAGGGAGGGCAACACTCGACCTAGGGTGATGCGCTTTGTGAGGCGGGCGTTCTCGGGGACTGATATTAGTTCTCGAGATTATTTGACCTGCGTCACAGAGCGTATCGACTTCCTGAAGCAGAAGATCTATGCATGGGCAAACCGTATACGTCGATACAAGCGGCGAGTGGAGCGGTTCACTCAGAATCGCACTTTCCAAAGCAACGAAAGGTGGGTATATAGGGCTTGGGAGCGACCGGACCAAGGTGTGTCTGATTTGCACCTACCTGATGATGACGCCATGAGTTCATTCTGGCGCAGCATCTGGTCGGTGCCGGTCAGGCACACCGAGGGTGATTGGACTCGAGAGGTTGAGCGCGCGTGCGATCTTATACCAGAAATGGGAGCTATTACCATCAGCCCCCAAGATGTAGCACGTGCAGTCCGTCCGTTGCCTAACTGGAAATCTCCAGGGCCGGACGGGCTGCACAATTTCTGGATAAAATGGTTTCAAAGATCGCACGCTCGCTTGGCAGCTCAGTTCCAGTCTGCCCTAGAGTCAGGGTCGCTGCCCCAGTTCCTTACGACAGGAGTAACCCACCTGCTCCATAAATCAGGTAGTACTGCGGAGCCGAAAAATTATAGGCCGATCACGTGTTTACCGACGGTCTATAAAGTTCTTACGTCCATCCTGAGAGCCAAAATTAACAATCATATTGACAAAAATTGTATTTTGTCTGCCTCTCAGAATGGATGTAGGAACGGGTCCCGCGGTACTAAGGAGCTGCTCCTTATTGATGTTGCCATTAGCCAACAGGTTCGTCGTTTTCGAAGAGATCTGTCGACATGTTGGATAGATTATAAGAAGGCCTACGACTCAGTGCCACATACATGGCTCATGAGGGTGCTGGAGCTGTACAAAGTGGATGCAACTTTGCGCACCTTCCTGATGTCGTGTATGGGGCAGTGGAGGACGGTCCTTCACTATCCAGGATGTCGACAGATCCAGGAGAACAGCGAACCGATAAGGATCGAGCGTGGCATATTCCAGGGCGACAGTCTGAGTCCACTGTGGTTTTGTCTGGCCCTAAACCCTCTCAGTACTCTACTGGAGGGCTCGGGCCAAGGCTACCGGTTGAGAAGAGGTGGACAGGTCATATCACACCTCCTGTACATGGATGATCTGAAACTCTTTGCCCCCAACAACTTGCAACTGATGAAGCTACTGAAGGTAACAGAAACCTTCAGTAGCGCCATCAGGATGGAATTTGGTGTGGACAAATGTGCAGTCATGCATGTAAGTATTTGGGTATGTCGGAAGCGTTAGATATCAATGTTGCTGACATGAAGCAATCGTTGAAGGAGCGCTTCTTTGGCCGCCTGAAGAAGGTATTTAATAGCTTTCTTTCGGGCGGAAACAAGGTGCGCGCCTTCAACGGTTGGGTCATGCCGGTATTGATGTACTCTTTCGGCGTACTCAAATGGACTCAAACGGAACTTGACGCCCTGGATAGGCGAGTCCGTACGCTGCTGACTGCATTTCGAATGCATCACCCACGTTCGTCGGTGATGAGACTGTATATCCCGCGGAAGTGTGGAGGCCGAGGCTTTTTAAATGCTAAGACCCTACACAACCGCGAGGTATGCAGTCTAAGGGAATATTTCCTAGCTGCTGACGTGGGTATGCATCGAGATGTAGTGGCAGTGGACAAGGGCCTTACTCCACTCTCCTTGGCTAACGAGAACTGGCGCAAACCTCTAGTGCTTGACACTAACGATCGCAGAGAAGTATGGCAGAGTAAGGAACTTCACGGACGCTTTTTCCGGGCCCTACATGGGCCCGATGTAGACCAACTAGCGTCCGTAGCCTGGCTGCGTGTCGGTGACCTCTTTGGGGAAACCGAAGGTTTTGTCTGTGCAATTATGGACGAAGTTATCATGACGAAAAATTACCGGAGATTTATTGTGAAGGACGGCACGGTTGACATATGTCGGGCATGTCATCGTCCGGGAGAAACAATCCGCCACATAATCTCTGGTTGTTCTCGTCTAGCTAACGGTGAGTACTTGCATAGGCACAACCTCGTAGCCAGGATTATCCATCAGCAACTTGCTCTGAAATACTCTCTTGTGGAATCGGAAGTGCCGTACTACAGATATGCGCCCGACCCAGTTCTCGATAATGGTCATATCTCATTGTACTGGGATCGGTCCATCATCACTGACAGGACTATTATAGCCAATAAGCCTGATATAGTGGTGGTGGACCGAATCGAGAGGCGTGCAATGATTGTTGACATTACCGTCCCACATGACGAGAACCTCGTGAAAGCCGAGAAAGATAAACAAATCAAGTATATTGACTTGGCTCGCGAGGTTGTCGACATGTGGGATGTGGACTCAGCGATCATTGTACCGATAGTCGTGTCAGCCAATGGCTTAATAGCCACGAGCCTCGACCAACACCTCAGGAGGCTCTCGTTAGGCGGCTGGATCAAGGGCTTGATTCAGAAAGCAGTACTTCTGGACACGGCTCGCATTGTCAGGCGGTTCCTCTCTCTGGAGCCCTGACCGCCGGTAGCTTGGACCCTGTTCCCGATACCGGTGGGATACTATTTTTTATATTTTTAAATGTTTTATTTTTTTATTTTTTCATTGAAATATTTAAAAATATAATTTATATGTATTTACAAATGAATAAACGAAATAATAATAATAACGTTTATTGTGTCCAAAAGTTATACACAAATAATTTTGGGTTTGGAGTCTTCATTTAAGCATATAATGCCTGTATTAAAAGACTCCGCTCCTTCACAACAGTAGGTACTTACTTAAAACACAACAAAAACAGTACATGGGAGAAGTAAATCAAAATAAGTATAATTATGTGAACGTGTGTGTGCGTGTGGATGAGTGTGTGTGTGTGTGTTGTTGAGTGTACATGAGTGTTATGGATGTGCGGTTGTAAGTGTAAGAGTGTGTGAATGTACGTGTAGGTTAGGAAGAGTCTCTGTGTGTGTGTGAGTAGGTCGTGTACTTCAATTAAGTTACGTTTTGTAGGAGAGCGGAGTAGATCTCTTAGCGTCCGTATCCTGGCTGCGTTTTGGTGACCTCTTCGGGGAAACCGAAGGTTTTGTCTGTGCGATTATGGACGAAGTTATGATGACGAATAACTACCGGAAATACATTGTGAAGGACGGTACGGTTGACATCTGTCGGGCATGCCACCGGCCCGGGGAATCAATCCGACACATTATTTCTGGTTGTTCTCGTCTAGCTAACGGAGACTATTTGCATAGACACAACCTTGTAGCCAGGATTATCCACCAGCAACTTGCTCTTAAATACAATCTTGTGGAATCTGAAGTACCGTACTATAGGTATGAGCCCGACCCAGTTCTCGAAAATGGCAATATCACGTTATATTGGGATCGATCTATCATCACTGACAGGACTGTTGTTGCCAATAAGCCTGACATAGTGGTGATAGATCGACTAGAGCGTCGCACAATGATTGTTGATATAGCTGTCTCTCATGACGAGAACCTCGTGAAAGCTGAGAAAGATAAACAAACAAAATATCTTGATCTGGCTCGCGAGGTTGTCGACATGTGGGAGGTGGATACAGCTGTCATTGTGCCGATAGTCGTGACGGCCAATGGCTTAATAGCCAAGAGCCTCGACGAACACCTAAGGAGGCTCTCGTTAGGCGGCTGGATCAAGGGCTTGATACAGAAAGCGGTACTCCTGGACACGGCGCGTATTGTTAGGAGATTCCTTTCTCAGGAGCCCTGACCACCGGTAGCTTGGACCCTATCCCGATACCGGTGGGCTACTATTTTTTATACTTTTAAATGTTTTTATATTTTGATATTTTAATATTTAAAAATGTAAATTGTATGTATATATTATAAAATAAATGGAATAATAATAATAATAATTTATTCATCAAAAACATTGTAGTACAAATGATGACCATTTACAGAATCGTTTATCGGAATATAGTGTACAAAGACTACAATAAAATGGTGGGTGAGGTGCTGTATTCCTAACTAGGTTAATAGAAAACCTGTGTCAAGGAGCACAGTGCCGGTCCCCAAGGAAATAAACAATAAAATCGTAGGTACACAGTTATACATTATAGGACATTATGATGCGCTTACTACAAACATTTTGGTGTATAACCATAAGATTATTTCCCTTTTTCCTCTCCTTTCCTTTTTTCTTTTCCCTAATGTGGCTTAAAGCTAAAACAGTAAAATAACAAATAAGGAAAACAGAATAATAGGGTAAACTTATATAAACTAAAATTAAATCATGTAACAAGTGGGTACGTGAATATTTGTTGTTACCAAACTAGTTGAGGTGAGTATATTATAGTTATGCTTGCGCGAATAGGTAGTATTTCCGCTGAAGGTTACAAGTCATAACCTGTAGCGAATTAAATTGTATGACCGTAGCGATTGTTAGTGAGATTTCGATGTGCATTTTTATAGTTATCTTAATTTATTGTGTAGTAGATTCACAAAAGAAAGATAAATAAGTAACCAAGTTAATCAATTGAAATCAGTTATGGTTTTTTCTGTTTCGTCGTAGTTTTTACCTTGTAGGAATGAGTAAATCGCTTTCTTACACTTGTAATATGACAAACCATATATTGGACAGCATTTGTTCATCTTATTATAGAGAGCCGGACCTTGGTAGTAAAAAAATCTTTCATGATGATCGGTTGAGTAGTTTTCGCGTGAAAACGTAACAAACAAACTTACATTCACATTTATAATATTAGTATGATTAGACTCGCCGGATTACCGCAAGTCAACTGTAATACATTTCTTGTTTATACTGGTTTAGAGAGGAGCTAACAGCCGCACGGGTCGATCCACCAGGTTAAGCTACGCTTGCCGGGGTTGGTCCATGGATGGGTGACCATCTTTACATACTGTGGCGATTGTAGACACAGCCTTTATTTTTTTTTTTCAGCCTAAACTCAGCGGGTCTGCACCGGCTTTTAGCAGGCAGTTGAGAATATTGGAGAGTCTATGGAATTTAAAAGAATAGGCGTCACATTTGTTTTATGTCAGACTGAAGTTCGCCCGTTTGAAGTGGGCACATGTATCTATTTTCCAATTACTTAATATAATAATCCTCAGTCTATCCCTCTTTCTTTTATCACACTCTCAACACCACACTCTCGCGTAGCCAGCGAGTGAGACAGTCCCCCAAATTATAGAGCACCCCTGGAGCCCTGCAGGCCTTACTGAAGCCCTGGGGTCCTACAATACCGTCCTACTCCTCCGTGCCTCGGAAAGCACGTTAAGCCGTTAGTCTCGGCTGTCAACCGTGGATCTTTGACAGTCGTTACTGGTCGTCAGAAGCCCGAAAGTCTGACAACCAGTCTTACCAAGGGGTATCGTATTAGACCCAGTAACTGGGTTGTGGAGGTCAGACATGCAGTCGCTCCATATAAAATACTGGTATTCAGCTGCATCCGGTTAGACTGGAAGCCGACCCCAAGATTGGAATCACGCAAGGTTGGTTGATTAACTGAATGATTTCAATCAGCCAGTGCTCAGAGTTATTTTCTTGAAGAGTTACGTTTCTTGGTAACAAAAGCAAGTACAGCAAACTACGCGATTTCTTTTTAACCGACTTCAAAAAGGAGGAGATTATCAATTCGGATGTTTGTATGTATGTTCGGGCGTAACTCCGTCATATATAGACGGATTTGCAAAATTCTTTTTTGTTCGAAAGGGGTTTATTCCGAAATGGTCCCATTTAAATTTCATATAGATCTGATGATGACTTTCGGAGACAAACAACGGAACTCTTCAAAAAATGACAGCAAATCAGCTGCGATTTCTGCGATCGTACGATTATGTCTATGTAGTGTTAACACAATTTAATGGGGAACCACAACAAAAAGTGAAATATAAAAACTTTTTTACAAAAAAAAAAAATAGAATTTTTTAAAGCGTTATTGTAACATATTAATTCATTAATTCGTACTATGTATATCCATTCATAATCAAATTGCGACTGTTTGTATTGTCTTTTGTACATGTGAGTGTTCTTCATCAAGAAGTGCATCGGTATTACAATCCCACAAGATCTTAAACTTGCGATCTCGACTCGAGATTGTATTCTCTAGTCGTAACGTAATAAGCAAAATTTTGATAATTCATCATCAACATTTTATGACGCGCGAGCGATAAAGATACGAATTAGCAAAGTGAAAATTTGGAAAGAGCACGTCGAAATCTTTCAAATCACCAATTTTCAAAGCTCCCGGAAAACTTTCCAGGTAACCTTATTGAGAACCAAAATGACTGTTAGACTAGTACGGGATGTTATTTGAATGGGAGAATGAAGAATCCTAACACGTGGTCTGATTACTATACTCGTCGTGCATTATGAACTCAAAGAGCCTATTAAAACATGAACTTTATTTGTTTTGGTGAAACAGATCGCTCTTAACTTTTTCGTAGGCGTATAAGAGGCAACAACAAGATCGCTAAACAAATCATTCATGAATAACTGACAGAGATTTAAGAATGATGCCGAAAGATTAAAAACATGTTACAATGATATTATTGGTTGTTACCTATTACCACGGTGTCTCATCTCGAACGAAGAAAATTTAGTTCAAATAAATTTTAATAGATGGCGTAATATGCATAGATTTCTTATTGAAGTTTAAGGTGAAAAAAAAAAAGAAAAGTTGGATACGCCAAGGTAGCCCGCGACATTCAAATTGACTTACGATTTTTGCAATTTGCAGGTCAGTGTCAGGTTGTATATTGGTCAAAATTTGATTCGTGGCCGTAGCAAGTATTTGGCATCAATTCTAACTGAGCCAGTTGTATTGATGATTTTAATTATTATAATTCTATGAGAAGTAATTCCTCAATGTGTGAGAAAATATTGGTAAAACTTTATGTAAATTCATTCAACTTGCAAGCCGTCGCTGCTGACACCATCTAGCGAGGTGTAGAGGACGGGTCCGAAAAAAGAACAAAAGTGGCGTGTGCAAGTCGAAAACCCGTAGTTACGGCGGTACCGTTTCTTTGTATGGGATGAGGCATCTGTACGCTAGTATTATATTATCTGTGCTATTACCAACCTACTATATTCTACCTACTCCTTGACAGACATATCGGCTCATGATAGTTCTTCTATTCATACATATATAGGTTCTGAATACATACTGATATCCGAAATTGTATAATATCGACTTCTAACCATCATAATGATTTATCATCATCATCATTTCAGCCGAAAGGCATCCACTGCTAGACATAGGCCTCCCCCAAGTGTTGCTACAATGACCGGTTTTGTGCGTCTCGCGTCCATCGGCTACCCGCGACCCTCGTCGACCGTTGGAGAGACTGCAGCACAGCCCAAGTCTCGATCGAATCGAAAGCTTTCTCGTAGTCCACAGACGCTAAGCAGAGAGGCAGATTTTGCTCTTCGGTCTTTTGTATAACCTGCCGCAGCGTATGTATGTGGTCTACAGTGCTGAAGTATTTTCGGAATCGATGCTCGAGAGGCTGGAAGTCGTCAAACATGCGCGCGAGACGGTTCGTGATGACTCTGGAAAACAGCTTGTAGACATGTCTCAGAAGTGAGATGGGCCTGTAATTCCTAAGCTGCAGGGCATTGGCGCCCTTCTTAAAGAAGAGTACCACCACACCTACTTATGTATCATGCTTGTGGCGTTTTCCGCTTGAGTATGACGGAATCAAACAATTTGTGAAGGGCCTTAAGGACCGGTTTTCCGCCCACATTCAGGAGTTCGGCCGTAATTCCGTCATCAACCGACGCCTTGTTGTTTTGAAGCTGTTTCAGAGCCATCTTGATCTCATACAGGCTGAAGTACGGGATGCCTTCGGTATAATGTCGGGTCAATCTAGCTCTTGGGTCGTTAGCTAGGTTCGTAGCAGGTTTAGTCATTAACGTGTACAACTGTCCATAGAATGCCTCCATCTCTCTCAGAAGCTCCGATTTGGTGGATATGGTTCTGGCTCTGCCCAGTAGACAGATCTCTTGCAAAGACCTTGGAGCCCTTAAGGTATAAACACTGCTTGTAAATTAAATTCTGTTAAGCAGTTTTCGCCTTTCTGGCAAAGTGTCATATTCACTTCCATAATATACCTATGCATGAAAAAAATATTTGATATCTAAACGGTTTATCGATGAATATACTAAAATAGAGTACGAACAGCAAAAGCAGAATCAAAATTGATCGAAAATTAAACGAGATGTAACAATTTTAAACAAATATATCTGTCCCTCTCTCGAAAACGCTGTTTTCTATGGCAGTTGTATGGGCGTCATGTCCTTTGACGTCAAAGAACACGTCGGACTTCTCTTTCTAATCATCAACTTTAAAGCTTTATAACTTCGTCGCTGATGATGATATTTTGAAAATTCCTTCATATTTGTTCACTATAGTTAACAAGTCTTCAATTGAACAAATAAAAAAATATGCATATTCTCTATTCCATTTAAATAACAAATTGTTTTTTTTTAAATAAATCAAACTAGAAAACAACTGCAGTTATTTAATTCAGCCAAACCTGATTTTTAAATAAATATTCTTTTATCACTTCAACATTTCTATAAAAATAATTAATATTAATTTACAAAAATAATCAAATTCTCAAGACTTGGGGCCCTGCAGTAATTTAACTAAAATGTAACATTCCTATTGACGCCCCTTTAATTTAGCACTGAATTATAGAACAAGGATTCTAGGAACGTAGTAGGTATAATAAGAAACCGAATACCATCATTCAGTGTTTTTTTTTTTTTTTTTTGGGGGGTGGGAAATCATCCAATGACTTCTTCCGCTCTAGGGTGGAGCGGAAGGGTGTGTCAGACTCTTACTGACTAAAACCCACCCCTGTTCCTCCCTGCCTCGAGTGCCCGGGGGCGAGGTAACTCTTTCGAATTTATCCTCCACCCCCGGGCAGATCCTCCACCCCCGGGCAGACCATCATTCAGTGTAGTAATACCTCTAGGGACAGTGTCGTACACATGCGTCATTCGCAAGTTATATCGATAGTGACCCGTCCCGGCATCTGCGCACCGCGCGGGCGAAACACAGGCTTCGCACAAGGTATACTTGACTAATGAGGGTTTTCTGAAATGATTTGCACCAAGAGACATCACTGAGGCGTCAAGACGAGACACCTGTCAAAACGATTTAACTAATGTCAAAAACTGACATTACTTAAGTGACGTCACTTAAGTAATGTCAGTTTTTTAACGTCATGTTTACATTATTATGTTACGTTTTCAAAGTAACCACTCGCCTAAGTGGCGCCAACTGGTGGCGTAATTATATGTATGCATAATTATGTAATATGTATAACGAAAACCAAAATCGGTTGAGTGTTAAAGAAAAAATAAGCGCACATACAGTTAAAATAGCAACTATCATATTTTATTTTAGTTGGTTTCTCCCCGCGGCTTTGCTCTCGTGGCCAATCCCATAGGAATTATTTCATTATTTCCTGGATAAAAAGTTGCCTAATTATGGCAAAAACAACAACAATAACAACAATAATAAAAAAAGAATTTTCATAAAAATATATTATCTAAAGACAAACAAATAATTTAACTTTTTATAATATCGACTATCGATATAAAACAGGAATACCTATTTCCAACCGAGAATCGATTGCGAGCCACTACGATACGGCACTAATTACCAGCATCATTCATTTTACAATCGCACGCGGTCGAGAGAATCCAGTGTGTTGTGTTAGTGATTAAAAAAATATTCGTAAGGAAATAGTAAATATGAAGGTGAGTCGATGTGACCGTGACGTATTATTTGTATAATTCGCGAAAACAAGTTATTTGTTTCAATCAGTGAAAGGATTGCTTTTTTTCTTCCCTAGATCATATTTTAGGGGGTAGGTATTCTAATTTGTAACGTCGAAATTTTTTTTAGTTGGTTTTCTGTGCGATTAAATTGTTATTATTTCGGAGGTCCTAACCAAACCTAACCTAACTTAAAAATAAATTGAATTTTAGTTTGTCAAATAAGATAATCATAAAACATAAACGTAGTAGCACAGTTCTGCAATATCCATTGACAGTAACTACAAAAGACTAAAATAAAATCGATATTGACTTTAGACTTTAAAACTGGTATGAACACTGGCTACCCCACAATTCACATAATGAATTTTAAATTTGCAAAAATAACAAGAACTATAATTATAGCCAGCATAAATATTAATTTAGTTTTATTGGGGCTTGACCTATCTATGTATAATGAAAATACCAAACCTGTTAGGTTTGTGTCGATCGTGATTTGTACAAATCTCATGTTTTTATTATTAGATTTGGGCGAGTATTAATTACCTATATTTTGTCATAGGCAAGTAAAAACAATAGGTGCCAAACTGTAGCATAGATATAAAGATGAAACTCATTTAAAGGGTATTGTTCTGAGTTTATTTTTGTTCAATTTTTTATAATTATGAAACAAAAAATAACACCAAATATGAATATTTTTCTGAAAAAAGTATTAAAATTGTTTTACTGATGAAGCAACAATTAGTATTTAAAATATTGGTATCAGAAAGAGGGCGGGACATCTCGCTATATCTTTTTTACGTGTTATCTAATGGCGCCGAAGTCATTTAAAGTCAGTGTGTGCATCCTTTTTTTCTGTTACTTGACAGTTTCCCCTTAAATCAGATTTGAAAAGTTTTTAGGTAAGTACGTAATTTTGAACGGATTTAAAAACTCTTTCGGTTTTCGATTTTGACAGTTACTTTTAAAAAAATATATCAAAAAGTTGAGTCAAGTAGGTACCCTATTTAGAATCATTTATACAACGAAGTAGAACGGAGATATCGAGATACCAATAAGGTCATTTTTCCATCGTACAAGTAAATTATATTCCCAAAGAGAACGTTTCCATAATCACCATAACAAGTTAAAGGAATCTTCAAGGCGATGCACTTAAACTAAATATAAGCGAACACTTGAAACAAAAATAGCTCGCCCTGTGCGAACTGAACGATCATGTCTGAGTGCAGCCTATTATCATATTTATAATTTTTTGTAAGTACATTGAGATATGGAAAGACAGGACATTCACATTCACAGCGTTAGGGTAACACGTAGCCCATTCACAGCGTTAGGGTAACACGTAGCCATTCTATATGTGTATTATAAGAGACCGTTTTAAAAGCTACCAACATGAAAGTACGTCTTAAAAACTAAAACCTTTCTACAAAAAAGAAAGTGTGTGTGTACTTATGTACGTACGTAAGAAGTTATACTTCTTTGGCGTAACAAGATAAAAACCTAACTGTCACAAAGTTTACAAAAGAAAAAACAATCATTCTTCATGAACCACAGACCATAGCTAACTTCAGGGTGTCGATTCTAACTAACTTCAACCTGTGAATTTTGTGTGACAGTGATGCGCGCGCATCTTAAAATTTCACTCTCATAATTTTTTCATAACGCGCCTAGAGAAGTATAACTTCAAAAAATCGTGATAAACAAGAAAATGCTCTTAAACATATCTAGATACTATGTCTACAGGATAGCCTGCGTTTATACCCTCGTCAATTAAAATAATAAGTAACAACTTAGCAAATTAGTGGGCAGTTTTGAAAAGTCAATGCATTTAAAATAAACATACCATATTAATTATTCACAAACATAAAAATATGCTTTACGTTCAGGTGGGTAAGTAAACATAAAATTTATTGTTTCGAAGTAAACATTTCATATTTGAATATGAATAGCGTATAATACGAATACGTACGTCAAAGCATCCACAGCGTTTATTATTTTTTAGTTATTTTTATGTTATATTCGTTTAAGTCAAAGTTCGGATGGATGGATGTTTGTAACTCAATCACGCCAGAACGGCTTAATGGCTGGATGAAATGGGGCCGGCCGGCACAGAGATAGATTATAGTTTGGATTAGCACATAGGCCTAATTTCACGCGGGCAAAGCAGTTAGCAAAAGCAAGTATATGAATAGCATATAATACGTACATACGTCACAAAATCCATAGCACAGAATGTCCTTAGCTATTTATTTGTCATTGTCAAACAGAAACTCATCGTTTTTCAAAAGAACGTTGATTCAATGTTTATCATGCCATGCTAACGGAATGTCTTAGTGTACCTAATTACTAGGAGAATAAATCTAGGATGCCTCGTTTTAATTGACCCGTGACACCTCTTGTACAGACTGCGGTCAAAACCGTTCAGTCTGACATTTTCAATATGGTCAAAATATTGTACGTTTTTTTTTAAAGCGGCATCAATAATGTTTGAAAATAGTCTAGACTTATGATAAATTATAATTTTATAATATAATAATGTAACAAAAGTGAAAATTATAACATCGCCTTGGCCGCGTCTGTAAAGGTGTTATAATATACTTATTTCAATAAATAAATAAATAAAATAAACATTTTAGGGTGTTGACTTTAACTTCGGTTTTATTTCGACTGGTGCGTTTTATTATTTTAAAAGAACCCATACTGGAAGTTGTTCATATTCTTGAGTACCTACTTCAAACCCTTGAAACATTCGACATTTAGTAAAACATCATTCTTTATAGCCTGTCAAATCCCAGTCTTCTCTCAGGTCTGCACTTAGCCTTATGTAGGAATTATCATTTTAATTATACCACCGTAGTTTGTTATGGATAGTTTAGTTTCTTATCTCGGTTATTTAGATGAATATTTGTAACAAAACTTTTGATTCTATTGACAAACGTACTAACCTATCACTTCAAAAATCGTATTATAACCAAATTCTAAGCATAATGAATTTGAAACACATTTTTACCCGACTGCGCGACGCAAGGGAGGGTTAATGTGTTTATCATCCTATTTATGTATGTCTGTTTTTTCCTTTGTGGCACTATAGAGACCAAACGCGTGGGCCAATATTGATAATTCTTACGTCAATTGATTCGTCTTAATCTTGCGAGTGCTACTAAAGACATGGCAGTAATCAAAATACAATATGGCGACAACCAGACGCCATATTGTGAAAAAGAATAAAATGAAAGTCGACGAACTATATTAAGTGGGGTATCAAAATAAAGGGTTCGAGGAGGCGATTCCAAAAATATACATCACTTAAATGTAGAACATATAAAATAGTTTTTTTTTTGTTTTAAGCCCGACGGTAAAAAACAACTAAAAAGTTCCAAACAAGTCTCTTTTCAAGCAGTCTGATGCAGTTGGTGGCATGAAATCAAAAATTAAACTAAAATAACTGCCACCAACTGCATCAGACTGTTAGAAAAGAGACTTGTTTGGAATTGAGGGTAGGCAGAAACTTCAGAAGGCCCCGCCAGCTACGTCTCTGATCCTGAGATACTCTTTAGCAAGGTACTCAACCCGTCAAGTCCCTCATTAGCAGACAATTAAAAACCTATTGTCGCGTCTCCTTAAGGAGACGCGAGGGGCTTCACGGATTAAAAATATAATCAGAAATCTAGTCGTTCTATCTAACCTGTTTTTTCCGCAGCAGCTATGACAGATTTTTTAACTACTAAAAAATCTCAGCATTATACTAAATCGCTGAAAACTTTGCACTTTCAATTAGTCAGTCGTATTTAGTTATTAGAATATTAAACGAATTAGTTGAAGCATTAGAATGTGTTAGTTGACTAAATGTTCAGGAAGTGATAACGTCTCGTCATCAAATGTACGGCGTCCATTAGACGCTCACCGTAAGCGTCACTCAACAAGTCATGAATGACTGATGGTCAATGATGGAATACAATATTAAAAAGTGATTTCTAGCTGACTGACGGGTGATTGTTCTGCACGCCCTACATGTTCACTCAAAGTCATGACAGATGGTTGCATGATGCAATATCAACAATAAAATCAAAATAATTAGATTTTTATCAACTAATTTCATGCAACTTGTCACTGTATTAGAAGATAGGTTATCCGTCAGTCACAATCTAAACTGTGGTTAAACTGACAACAAAACCTTTCGTGTAATGGACGCCTTAGTAACACCAACACCAAGTATATTATAGTATCTAACTGATAGAAAACGTCGGCGCCACACTTCCCTTTTTTTTCAACGATACTGAAGTTATCCATTATCATTATTTTATTTATAGCTTGAACCATCAACTGCAGTTCAATAGGATAGGGACATAAAGTCATAAACATTATTATGGCATCACTTCACCGGTTATGTTTGCATTGAATATGCAGAATTAATTTCAGTTGATTGAATGTCAGTGTCAGATATCCAACAGCGAAGTAATGTTGGAGTTGACACCAAAATTAGAAGCTGGGTGTCTGATAGTACCCACTAAAATTAAAAGCTGGGTCTCTGACAGGTAACATAAGAATCAGAATTTGGGTGTCAGACCACCAGTATTACAGTTAGAAGTTGGATGTCTGACAGCAACATCAAAATTACAACTTGGGTAGACACCCGACTGCGTGACGCAGGGGAGGGTAATGTGTTTATCAGGCTATGTATACATGTATATATGTTTGTTCCTTTGTGACACTATAGAGACCAAACGCGTGGACCGATTTTGATAATTCTTACGTCAATTGATTCGTCTTAATCTTGCGTGTGCTACTAAAGACATGACAGTAATCAAAATACAATATGGCGACAACCAGACGCCATTTTGTGAAAAAGAAAAAATTAAAGTCTACTAACTATATGGGTACGGGTATCAAAAAAAAGGGTTCGAGGAGGCGCTTACAAAAATATAACTCATTACAATCTAGAAAATAAAAATATTTTCAAAAAAACCGACTGAAAAATCAGCTAAAAAGTTCCAAACAAGTCTCTTTTCAAGCAGTCTGATGCAGTTGGTGGCATGAAATCAAAAACTGTAATGATACTTCCACGAAGGGTAGGCAGAGATGAGTACACCACATTTCGCTCATAAAATTTGAGCTTTTAAAACAGAATTTGAAAATGTTGCTTATTAATATTAAATAGGTATTACATATAACATGATAATAATGTGTGAAGTATAGACATAAAAGACTAATTGACACGACATGAGGGTCGCGTGTTATCGCAGAACAAAACAGACGCCTCGGTACAAGCGTTACGATGGATATCACGAAGAGCATTATATTGGTGATCCAACAAAAATTGTATAAACATTACCACTACAAAATCATCCCAAGGGCAAGGGAAAATGCTCCTGGGAAAAAAATATAGATTTGGATGAAAATTGGCGCACAGGTAGACATGACACGGAGTAGGATATAGGATATTTTTATCCCGTTTTAGCAATGCACGCAGGCAAAACCACTGGTGCTAATAAATAAATAATTTAGAAAATATCCATCTATGTATTCTTTTCCTAATACAATATCTGTTTGACATGACGTGCAGCATAATTATTCAAAGTGAACCGGCACTAGATAAACAACAATATAAAATATTTAACTAGAACTATCATCATTAATGCATGCAGGCAAAGCCGCTGGTGCTATTAATACATAATTTAGCAATAATTTAGAAAAGATCCATCAATGTATTCTTTTCCTAATACAATATCTGATTGACATGATGTGCAGCACAATTATTCAAAGAGAACCGGCACTAGATAAACAACAATATAAAATATCTAATTAGAACTATCATCATTGATGCATGCAGGCAAAGCTGCTGGTGCTATTAATACATAATTTAGCAATAATTTAGAAAAGATCCATCTATGTTTTATTTTCCTAAAACAATATCTCATTGACATGATGTGCAGCACAATTATTCAAAGAGAACCGGCATTAGATAAACAACATTAAATCATAAAATATTTAACTAGAACTATCATCATTAATGCATGCAGGCACAACCGCTGGTGCTATTAATACATAATTTAGCAATAATTTAGAAAAGATCCATATATGTATTCTTTTCCTAATACAATATCTGATTGGCATGATGTGCAGCACAATTATTCAAAGAAAACCAATATTAGATAAAGAACATCATAATTAAATCATAAAATATTTAACTAGAACAATCATCATTACATATGTGCACTATACCGACAAGCTCAATTAAATCAATAATCATAAAATTGAGTGAATGGCACATAAATAGCATACCTATACATAAACAGCATAATATATTATGTATGTAATTTTCCAGTTATTATCGTTAACTTTTATAGGGTTTGTTTTGATGATCTTCAGTAATCACGGAAAATGTAAAACGTACTTCCCCACGTTATGACAACAAACATAATAAAGAAATTTTCTAAGAACTGTTTTCATATTTACGAATAATACGATGACCGTCCCTGTGAGTTGTCATCAGTCATCCACCGAACAGTTCATTGATAAAATATTGTTCTAATCACTGTTTAATTAAATGTTATGCAAAAGTCAATCTGTGTAAAAATTTATATTTATAAATAAATATGACCAATAGAGATAATAGTTATTATTTATTGAATGTTGCAAGTAGAAGCAGGAGTCTACCTAAACCTTACTGAAGGGTTTTGGAATCTTTGTCTATGGATAATAATTATGACTTAAAATCCTTTAATCTGTTTAAGCATATGGTTAGAGTTTTATAAATAAGGCTGAATGAATTAAGATAAAAAAAAACTTTTTTACAAAATAAAACAACTGACTTCCAAAAAAGAAATACACTGAAAATTTAAAAATAACTAATTTCGGAAATCGGTGTTTGTATTTTATTTCTTCGTTATTTGACACCGACTTCTGAAATTAAAGTTATTCTTAAATTTTTAGTGTTTTTCTTTTCGGAAGTCGGTTGTTTTTTTTTCAAAGTTATTTATTTTTCACTTTTTAGTTGTTATACCCCAGAACTCAAAACCCCAATAACATGGAACGTGGAATTTAAAAATACTAGTAATTAGAGGAAACCAAAACGTCATCTATGTATACATATTTTTTTGTTTTTGTTCAGTTTTTCCAAAAAGCGCTGAAGCAATTTCGATAAAATTTATATGGGACCACCTTTTAAAAAAAAAAGAATAAAAAAAGGATAAAAAAAGAATTTTGAAAATCGGTCCACAACTGACAGAGAAATCGGTGGACATACATATTGTAGATTATGGTAGCGTTCAATATAGGAGAGGTCTAAATTTAGCAGGGTTCTTTAAGTGTGGGACTTAGATTAAAAAATAGATAGTTAGAATTCATTGAACAATCGATTGTCAGCGAATTGCAATAAATCTAAAAAAAACAGTCGTGTTACTGAATACTTAAAAGCATTCGATACCTAAATAGATTCATAGTAATGCTTTTTTATTCATACAGGGTTACAGGACAGTCCCGCAGATGCTATTAGATAAAACTGATTATTTTAATTGTGTATCTATTTAAATCGAACTTCATGTATTAATAGACGTTAAAATGTGTGTTTGTGGTTAGCTTTGTTTACATTACGATATACAATGTGGTATAATTACATGAAATGCAATATTCATTATGGTTGTGAGTTTGTCAATGATGATTTGTTTGTGATTTGTAAAACCTTAGCATGAGTAACTTTGCGAAGAGAACGTAAGTTTTATTATTATACTAGCAAAATGATTGAAGACACGTAGCGCGATCTAGCGTCCAAAAGCAATTGTGACCGTCAAAAGTTATTGTAATTTACTTCGGGAACAGTATTTCTTTTCTGGATGAAAGCTGTCCTATGTCATTTTCTGTACCCCTGAAAACGTAAATGCAAAATGTCATGATGATCTGTTCAGTGATTTAGGCGTGCAAGGTAACAAACAAACAAATAAACTTACTTTCGCATTTGTAATGTTAGTTAGGAAGTTACGATTAGGATTATTTTTATTAATGATTGATTCTGAATATTCTGGATACTGGATCCGTCTAAAATTTTCAATAGGTTATATCGGTGTTACCGTTTTAATTAAATAGAATAAATAAATCAATTTATTAATTCGTAGAATTTTAAACGTAGTAGAAACTATAGTGTACGTAGTAGGGTTTTCCCAAATGCGTAAACAGATTTATGACCAATAGGTGTGCGCATTCCTATAGTAGGTAAGTTAACCTACTACCTAATTAATACATTCTAAATTTATTATTTGATGAAGCTCGCACATTAACATAGGGATTGGGACAAGATAGAAAACTTTTTTACAAAAAAAAATAGAACTAACCGATTTCTAAAAAAGTACCAAATAACTTTAATTTCGGAAGTCGCTGTTTCTGGTTTCGTGTCTTCGTTTTTTGACACAGACTTCCGAAATTAAAGTTATTCGGTAAGTACTTTTTTTGGAAGTCTGATCTATTTTTTTTTTTTTGTAAAAAAGGATTTTATTTTTCACTTTTTAGTTGTGGTTCCCCATTAAATTGTGTTAACACTACATTGACATACGATCGCAGCAATCGCAGTTGATTTACTGTCATTATTTGAAGAGTTCCGTTGTCTGTCTCCGAAACTCATCATCAGATCTATATGTATGAAATTTAAATGGGACCATTTCGGAACAAACCCCATAAAACAAAAAAAAAATTTGCAAATCCGTCTTTATATGACGAAGTTATGCCCGAACATACATTAAAAAAAATACAAACATCCGAATTGATAACCTTCTCCTTTTTGAAGTCGGAAAAAAGAAAGGCTTATTGTGTTCGACAGTGGGCGAAGTCAGGCTGTGAACGATGATGATGATGATATGGAGACGGACAAAGTTTTTTTGGAAATAGTGGAAGTACACACAATAGGGTAGACTAACTAGAAATATATAGTCCGTCAGTAAGATTACCAAAAAATGTATTGAACACTTATTTTTTTCTTTTGTCACATAAAAAAACTTTTTACAAAAAAAATACAACCGACTTCCATAAATAATACTAAAAAATGTAAAATAACTTTAATTTCGGAAGTCGGTGTTTCTAGTTTGGTTTCTTCGTTATTTGACACCGACTTCCGAAATTAAAGTTATTTTACATTTTTTAGTATTATTTATGGAAGTCGGTTGTATTTTTTTTGTAAAAAGTTTTTTATTTTTCACTTTTTAGTTGTTTTACCCCATTCTAAAACTAAATTAATAGAGTAAAGTTATGCCCGAATTGATAGCCCCAAAAATAGGGAATTTGAACGTAGTTGGTGAAATTAGGGTGTATCAGGGTGAACTGTACAAATCTGTATACCCCTTCAGAGCGCATCAGCGTGATGTAATGTTGTGGGGTGGTGAAAACAATATACAGACATGCGATTGCAGCAATTCTGGAAGGTTTGCTATCATTTATTGAAGAGTTCCATTGTGTATCTCCGAAGTCCTTCATCAGATCTTCACCAAATTAAAATGGGACCAAATGTGAAGCAACAGCTTTCAAATAAAAAAAAAATCTTCAAAATCGGTTCACGTCGTTAGAAGTTATGAGGTAACACACATAAAAAAAAAAATGAGGACGATGCAGTGCGTTGAAATTTCGTGTGCGTCACACCACCGTAAAAAAATGTACCACTTTTTACCTAAGTGACATAACAAGCCACTCCTAATCTTTGACGCATTTTAATCTTCGTAGGTAATTTTTTATTGATTTGGTTAAGCAAAAAATACGTGTTATACTATAATTATACGAGTACTCGTACATATAGTACAATCTAAATGGAATTATTATTTGTATATTCAGGAATCATCTCTATTGTACCGGTAATTAACACGGATCTTCAAATATCCTCACTTAATATTTTAGCCTGTTTATATGACGATAAACAGGCTAAAATATTCAGTGATTACCAAATGTAGTGAAAAAATCCTTCTCTATTTTTAAATAATTGATAGGCTCGCGTTTGACCACTACCTCACCTGATGGTAAGCGATGATGTGGTCGACTATGTAACACGCTTACCTAGAAGTAGCCTACTCACTCTTGACTTAGGACCCCCAGTTTGTAGCTATCAGGAAACACAGACTCAGGCAGGGAATTCCACTCCGTATCTGTACGCACAATGAATGAATTCAATTCTCAGTTCTGGTCTTCCAGACAAGTCCCAAGGTTTGATGGAAGTGTGAAGTCCTGCCGTACAATGCTACCATATTACTCGTATATGATTACGTATAACTTTGTAGGTAGGTTAGTAGGCGTGACTGTGACCTTAGCGGCAAAGCTAACTAAATTACCCTCTTTACATATCATTACCCATCTGATTGTTGATTGACCCACTTCTTTGATCGGTTTCAATAAGTCACCGATTTATTGCAAGTTCACGGCGACTCCTGGGGCCTTAGGTTCGATTTCTAGGTCGGGGAAAATGTTATTGGGCCATTATCAGTGGTAGCTTAGTTTTAGTATGCGGTTTTTGACAGACTTGCCCTCATATTATCCCTCCTTACATTATCATTACCCATCTGATTGTTGATTGACCCACTTCTGTGATCGACTTCAATAAGTTACCGATTTATTGCAAGCTTACGGAGACTCCTGTGGCCTTAGTTTCGATCTCTAGGTCGGGCAATGTGCTATTGGGTCATTATCAGTACTAGCTTAGAGTTAAAATTTGTATGCGGTTTTTGACAAGACTGCCCTCATTACTAATCTACATTGTGGGACTTAGGCAAGTCTACAGTATGTAACGGAAATCGGTGGTCATATTTAAAATACTGCTTCTATCCTTAGAAATGAAAAATTTTCTTCGAGTAAGTATATCATACAGAAATCCGAAAAAAAAATTGGACCTTCCCTATCTACTAATTTTGAGCAGCTAGTGATAACTTTGTATGGAAAGTACAGTTATTTTAGTTCAATATCTAATATATGACCACCCATTTTCGTTACTCTCTGTAGATGTAAGCGAAATGTGGGTATTCTGTAAAAATCTGCCTAACCCTTCTTTTATTATAATTATGAGTATATAAATTCACATGGACAATGCGTGTGTGTTGTTGTTAAGAAAATAACTCTGTTATTATACCATTATCTTCATTACATGATAGTAGACACTGGTATAAATAGTGATAAATAGGAAAATAACAACGCCCGTCCAAATGATGACGGTACACCGAAAAAAAAAATCTTACTACAATTATAAATGCGAAAGAATGGATGGATTGGTGGATGTATGGATGTTACTCAATCACGCCAGAACTGCTAAATGGATCTGGATGAAATTTAGCACAGAGAGTGATTATATTCTGGAATAGCACATAGGCTTTTTATGCCGGGAGTACGTTCCCTTAGGATAATTTTTAAGTATAACGGGGGCGCAGCTGCTGGCAGAAGCTATTTAAGGCAAAATTTTAATTTATTGATAATACCCACTCATATGTCTGAACAATTTTTACTATGGGGCCTACTGTGAAATATCTATGAAATTAAAACGTATGTCTGTTGGTAACTTAGATAAACACATTCACAAATTGCGAACCTCCTATATTTTAAAGACAGATAAAAACGAAAAAGTTTCAGTCAATTTAGTAATCATAAAATATGACATCACATTAAGAAAACTTACACAAGTAATGTCGATATTATATCATTAAAAACGAGGTCAATAAACTATCCCGCCACAAAGGTTGTGTCGAACAATCATTGTCTCTGCTTGGTGTCAAATATTACATGATAACACGTTGTTATTCCGAATGCATCGGAGCTAATCTTTATAGCCCTAGTGTAAGTAAGTACAGCTAGATAGTCGATTTATAGGTACTCATGCAGAGTCGCAGACATAATAATATCATTAGGTTAGAATTACCATCCAATCGTAAACATGTTTTACGATTGATTTAAATTGTTAGATATAGTTAATGAGATACAAAACACTCATTTTATTGCCATTCCATATGGTCTGGACACTTACCACAAGTGCTGGGTTGAGGTGACGCGGAAAAAGTTCCTGAATGGACTTGGTGAGGCCTTTGCCCGAATGTGGGACAGAATTATTTTATTTGACATTCAATAAAAAAAATAAAATAAAAAAACTTATGATTGTATTATTTTGATTAGTATTTTGTAAGATTTCTATACAACGTTACAAGTGTCAATGAAATAAATTAAAATGGTGAAAAAAAATACGCAGTCATGGGCAGAATAAATGTCAACATTGACATCAATTAGTAAATAATCTAATAATAACCTAAATTCTAAGTTTAAGTCAAAGCACTACAAATTCGTAGTTGTAAGTAATTTGATTTAATGGTCCACAAGTTCAAAGTTCAGCGATAAAAAAGCTGCTGATAATGGAGCTCAAATACACGACAATAAGTTACAATATAATATTATTACAAGCATGTAATGTCCCATTAATGGTTAAGACTCGGTACTCCCACATATCTCTGTCTTGGGCTGCTAAGGACCAGTCCTTTTCAAAGGAGTCCAGCTTATCCTGCCATCTCCTTCTGGGACAAGTTTCAGTAATATTAATTCATCTTACAGCCCTTGTCCCATGTTACTTGGGTCGGCGTAAGACATTTCTTCTTTTCTCTCTATTCTTCACTCATTCCGTTCTGCCAACTGTCCTGACACACTATCACCGACTCCCTTTTCTTTGAATCACTTCGTATAAAATCTATTCATATTTTCATGTATCCATCATCTTTTCTTCCTCTCAATCCATTCAACAATATCTATCTATTATCGGTCCAGCCGTTCCTAAGTTATAAAACGTGTAACTAACCAGACTTTATATATATATAGGTATATATATATATACAATAATGACTTTTGATTTTTTTGGATTTTTCTCCACCCCAATAGAATTACGAGTATATGTATTAAAACATCGAAAAAAAACACGAAAAAAAGTTTTAATACATTTTGTATGAAATAGCTTTTTTGATGATATCTCGAGTTAACCCAACATTTATTGATACTGAGGCGGTACGAAGTTAATTCATAAATTATTACTATTTTACTTTTCAGGAACTTATACTGTTAGTGTTGGCTGGTTGTAGTGTCGCATCGGCGATACCATGCTGCTCAAACAACCAGACACTAATGCCAAAGGGGTACTGCGGCACGGAGAAAATGACCGTCCTCAACTGCACGCATGGACGTATGGTTTTAAGGGACGTTATCCTGGATGGCACCAAAGTGTCCACCCAGGACTCACCTAAGTTCGTGTTTGTTGAAGACCCTAACGAGTGAGTAGAAATTGGAAACTATACGAATTTCTGTGGGTACTTTGATAACTTGCGTAACACATCCGAAATTAAAATACGGGTCCATTTTCGGGTAACTAAAAAAAAATCTTTAATTAGATAAATTATATATAAATAATTTATCCTCTTTGCTCAGTGATAGGAATATTTTAATAAATTTACGTAGAATGAGGTTAACTTTTGTTTATGACTAAGTAACTCACGCTTTGAAATGCGTAAATCAAGTAAATGCACGTAATATATTCGGTCATTTAGTCAGTTAAACCGCAAAATATGAGAACAATTTTATTATGCTTAATAAAACTATGTGCCTACAGGAAAAAATAATATAAAAGGCCAAACGCTACAGCTACAGTTAGTTACGAATAACCAATGTCATATTCACGATAGGCGCTAAGTGTCTTGTCCTTTAATTAATCAAGTTAAATTTTTGTCAGGTATTGCCTCGCCAGCATGTACAAGAACAACAGTGACCACTCGCTGGGCACTATTCCAGTCGCCATCGTGTGCTTCGAAGAGATATCCAAGACCAGTGACATCGAAACCAGTGGAATCCTGACACTTATCTCTGTGTTTTTCCTCGTTGCTACTTTAGCTGTGTACACTTACTTGCCACAATTGAGGTAAGAATCAAAATCAATACTAAATTAGATTATAATAAATTACTACGACTCAGTTAGTTTTCGAGAAATAAAGATTGGGATAAGTGAACCGAAAAGACTGAAGGTTGTGGGATCCGATGGATGCCGGAATCTCACGATTGATCATTGTGGCTATATATGAGGAAATCTAGTTAGTACTATATCTAGCAGTAGACGACTTTAGGTTTCTCAATCAAGCTTATAAGAACCACCCACAGTATGTTTTCGATCCATCTGACCATATACCTTCAGTCGATCCCATATTTCA
The DNA here is from genome assembly GCA_951329385.1 of Polia nebulosa. Lineage (NCBI taxonomy): Eukaryota > Metazoa > Arthropoda > Insecta > Lepidoptera > Noctuidae > Polia > Polia nebulosa. Next base: position 15,635,208 of record OX589602.1, on the reverse strand, counting down.
GCCAGATGTGATTATATTGAGCAAAGCTTCGATAGTATTCTATATATATACAACTCACTTGACAAACATTATCTATAATACGCGAGTGATGTTCTAGTTTCAATCTGATATCTGTCACTATGATACACCCATATTTTTCTAAATCATTGTGAAACATTAAGAGGCCGTACACGAAATTTTGGCCGATTTCACTGATTTACGTGATTTTACAGATGTGATTTTGCAATTTATTAAAATGATGCATTTCTACAAGTTTTAATGCATTACATCAAAGATCATTTCAATTATGATTTGGGTTGGTTTAAAAGATTTTTATTGCCAAAATTTTGTAATTTTTAGATTTTTTTCTCAAGCAATGGATTGATGGTGAACTGAAGTTTATTTTTTGCTGTTTTAATTGTATGAACGAGAGTTCTATATAGCCAAAATCGAAAGCAATTCTTTGCCCATTTTCTCTAAAATTTGACTAAGTTAAATATTTTTTTACTCAAAATTTTTATATAAAAGTTGTAAAAGTAAGTAATACGTTATATAGACGACTTTTGCAACAATACATCTTATTTTTTTCATACCGTTTAGACGTCAAAACGATTCGTAATAATGTTATATTCTAACAGCAAAAAAGCAAAAAAGCACATAACCGCCGTCGGTTTGTGGTCGATTAATCGTAATTATAATAAAAATAAAAATAAACTAGTTCATACATTAGATAATAATTGAAATGATCTTTCATGTTGTGCATTAAAACTTTTAGATATACATTATTTAAACTGTAAAATCAGGTCTGTAAAATCACATATATTATATTTTTATTTTTTTTTGATTACTTAATTATTGTAAATGTGAGGACTATGTGGGTTATTATTATTATTTTCTCCTCCTTTTTACAGTAATTTTCAACGTTGTCTGACAGTTTGAGTACTTTTGCGGCCTACCCAAATGTCTTTTCTTTGGTATTGTTCGTCATGTCATTGAGCTCCTTAGTGGTTTTTAAGTTGAGCTATTCGACTATTGACAAATGCTTGCACTGACTGGACAGGTCCACTCAAATATGTTTGGTTCTTTCTTCAAAAGACCACTACAGACACTAAGCTGCATGGTCCTCATATAGAATAATGTGAATGCGAGAACTATGTATGTCGTTATATTCATGTAGATTTTATGATTGTCTGGCAGTTTGAGTATTTTTTGCGGCCTACTCAAATGTCCTTACTTTGGTATTGTTCGTCGGTTCGTTGAGCACCTCAGAGTTCTGAGTTGAGCTTCGCGATGACTGACAAATGCTTGCACTGTCTGGACAGGTCCACTCGAATTCGTGTGTTGCTTTCTTCATAAAGCTCATCCCAGACATAAACGTACATGGTTCTCATAGGATCTAACCAGTCCACATTGTATGGATTTGAACACTAAAAGAGACTTTGACCTCTGAGTTTGTTTCGGTGTTTCTTCTCAGGGTAGTCAGCTAGGAAACACCGGCCTCATCTAGCTTAAACTGACAAAAAAACATTGACGTGTAAAAGTGTTCCTTGTAACCTATTTACTGAATAAACATCATTTATCATTTATCATTTATCATTTATCACATAAATCAGCGAAATCGGCAAAATTTCGGGTACGGCCTCTTAACTATAATTTAAGTCGAAAGTAATCTAATTCTCTAATATGGATGTTTCCAGGGTATAAAAATCATAATTTTATTTAGCAGGTAAGTTAGATTATCAAAACATATTAGACGCGTATTTTTTGCTATATCAAACCAATAAAAAATGACAAAGATAAAACGCATCAAAATTCAGGAGTACACTTCACATAACTAAACGGTACAAAGTGTATCGAGGTGACGTCACGCGAAATTTCAACGCACTGTAATGTTCTCGTTATTGGTTTACGTGACAAAATACGTGTCCAATATTTTTTGGTAATTTAACTGACGGACTAATTAGTTTTTTTTAGGAGACTAGTCTATTATGTCATATTTTCCATTGATTATTTTCAGAGACCTACAGGGACTATGTTACATGTGCATGTGCGTGAGTATGGCGATGGGATTCTTGTCTTTGGGAATACTGCAGCTGAGCCCTGGTTTTAGAGGCGACATTTGTACAGTCACAGGTGATTATTTATTTAAATTAATTTATTTTGAGTGTATCGATTTTTTAAACGACTTCGAATAAGGAGGAGGTTCTATGTTCGACTGTATGTAAGTTTTTTTTTTTGTATATGTCCCCCGATTTCTCTGTTAGTTGTGGTCCACAACTAACAGAGATTTTCAATTTTTTATCCGGAAGAATATACTCCCGAGGTGGTCCCGTATAAATTTTATGAAAATTGCTTTAGCGCTTATTGAAAAACTGAACAAAAACGAAAAATATGTTTATATAGATGACGTTTTTGTTTCCTCCAATTACGAGTATGTTTAAATTCCACGGTTCATGTATATTGGGGTTTTGAGTTTTGGGGAAGACAACTAAAAAATGAAAAACTTTTTACAAAAAAATCAACCGGCAGCCAAAAAGGAAAATACATTAAAAATTTAAAAACACCTTACAAGAGGATCTTCGTTATTTGACACGCACTGCCGAAATTAAAGTTACTTTTAAATTTTTAGTGTACTTATTTTCTTTTTTGGAAGTCGGTTGAATAACAAAAAAATGAAAAACTTTTTACAAAAAAAAACAACCGGCAGTCAAAAAGGAAAATACACTAAAAATTTAAAAATAACTTACAAGAGGATCTTCGTTATTTGACACGGACTGCCGAAATTAAAGTTATTTTTAGTGTACTTATTTTCTTTTCAGAAAGTCGGTAGTTTTTTTGTAAAAAAGTTTTTATTTGAGGTTGGTATTGCTGTATTTTTGTTTTCGCACTTCGACTATGATAAATCTCGAATCAGTAGGTATCCAGTACCTAGTAACTACCTACATTCAGACTTTTTCTTAAAAGCTATGTCTATCTATTCAGCTTTTTTTTTTGTTTTTTTTTTTTGGGGGGGTGGGAAATCATCCAATGACTTCTCCCGCTTTGGGTGGAGCGGGAGAGCGTGTCAGACTGTTACTAACTAAAACCCACCCCTGTTCCATCCCTGCCTGAGTGCCCAAGGGTGTGGTAACTCATTTACAGAATTTATCCGCTACCCCGCTACGCTAGGCATGATGTCTATTCAGCTGATATTGTAACTGCTTGTGGTTTCTAATTTATGTTTGTTTGTTGCCTTCAGGTTTTCTTGTCTACACTTGGATGATGGCGACTTTCTTCTGGATGAATGTTATATGTATCAACGTATATCGCACTGTGCTGTAAGTTGAAACACGATTATACCTAAAGCTTTCTACTTATGCCTTCTTTATTGCATTTATCTAACACGCTATCTATGTCTATTTCTTCCAGAGATTCCAGTTATTTAAAGAAGACGGAGAGGAAACAATATTTTATCTACAGTTGCTACGCTTGGGGTAGTACTCTTTTATTCCTGACCGTCACTCTTATTACCAATTTCGTGGAAGGAGAGCACTGGAAGCCTGGTTTTGGAAACAACAGCTGCTGGTTCAGTGGTAAATAAAGTTATATCTACATAATAATATGAAATGCCTCAACGAATTTTTGAATGTTTTGACATGAATGTGATACATAATTACTTAATATTATAAATGCCAAAGTTACTTTGACTGCCTGTCTGTGACGGTTTCACGCCTAAACTGCTGAATCAATTTTGATTAATTATGGATATGAATAAAACTCACCTTCTCGCTTTGCTTGTTTATAGATATAGAAGGACATAGGACACTTTTTTTATTCCGGGAGTACGTTACCTTTGCACAATTTCCGGCAATTCACGCGGGGAAAGCCGCCAGCAGAACTTTATACTACTAAATATATTTATTTACTACATATATTTTGCTTTTTTTAAAGGTCGCACCGAAACCTGGATTTTCTTCTATGGCCCCGTCGCATTTCTTATTGCCGCTAATGTAACTCTATTCGCAATGACATCATACAACTTATGGAAGCAGACTAGAAAATATGAAGTGAATACATTGAACGTCTTAAAACATAAGTAAGTTAGCTGTGGTATAAATTTATTGGTCGAGACTATTTCCGAAACAAAAATGATCGCCAACTTAAGTATCAACCGCCAATTTGCGAAGGCAAAAGTCATAATTTGATTTTTTCTCTATGTAATAAATTTATATAATTTTCAGGTTCCTTCTATCTTTGAAGCTATTCCTCGTCATGGGTATTTCCTGGATATTTGAGATCGCTAGTTTCGCTCACGGCTCAGCCCATATTATTTGGTAAGCGTTCTTTCTTGTTTCTTACTTTATATGTCCATAAACGCTATGCTTTAGAAAATAAAAATACTTGTATCTGAATATCAACATAGGTACCCTAATAAGCCTGTTCCACACCTCTGACCAACTTATTTTATGTTTCAGGAAAATCATGGACACATTCAACTGTCTTCAAGGAGTAATTATTTTCTTATTGCTCGTGCTCTTTAGAAGACGTGCCATGAGGGGTATGGCCAGCGAGAACGTTTGTGTATGGTTCAGTCGCCCCTTGGCGGAGAAGCTCAGTCCTCACGATGATTCGGACGACCAGCAGATACTTGGAGACGATACCGTGGAGGTCAGGTTGAATTGAAGTGGGTTGTTCATCCGTTCATCCAAAATCGTTTTGATCTTATTTTCCATGCCACATAAGTTTAAATTTAAACTAGTCAACAGGAAAATCCGATCAAAAAATTACACCGAATACCTTTGTATTGAGATAATATTTATTTTCAATACGAAACTTGTTGATTTTATAGTACCACGATAAAATAAAATTGTAAGTACAAATAATGCGCTTTAAATGGGTGCTCCAACTAGTAGCACCACTGAATAAATGGCGCGAAAAGAACTGTTTTAAAATTCACCTCCGTATGTTTTTTAAAGTAATCTGTCATTCAATTCTGAAAATTGTATAAAACTAATTGAGTACTTATAATAAAATTTCCGTTTACCTCCCTGATAAAATATTGTTTTTCAAAATATTTTAGGTGAAATTTACACAAGTAACTGATACCTACCATAGGTTAATAATACCTGTCATGTGTTATTTTAAATCTGCCTCAAAATAAGCCGATTCAAAATGATCTGTTATTATTAATGAATTTATTTTTATGTCACTTTTAGTATAATATCACCATTGTATGTGCCATAAAGTAAAGTGTAGGTATTTTAAAGAGGAAACTCGATGCATATTTTTATTTTAAATCAATATGATGATTATAAGATTTTAATAATTCACTAGAATTTACTCGATGTAAATACTAGATAGTAAGGTTTAAATAATAATAAGTTCCTATAAGTAAAATTTATAAATGTTTTTCCAAGAATGCATGTTGGTATTTAATACTATTAAATATATTTTAATTATTTTGTTTTCTTTTTACATATTTTTATCGAACCCCAAAAAAACCCATTATTTAAATTTTCATCTTTAATTATAAAATAAACATTTACATTTGATAAAATCCAGAACAATTTGTATTTAAGTAGTACTTTTTTAGGTATTTAGGTAATATTTAGAGAGGTGAGATGAATGATGAATGAATGGCGGCGGCGGTATTCGGCATTACTCGACTTTTTTTGTTATTCATCGAATACCGAATGATAGTAGTATTACAGATATTCGGCGAATGTCTAAAATAAACTTTTAATGAACAAAAAACTATAGACTTAAAAATAATTAATCAAACTTTATTTTTTCCTACAAAGCAAAACACACATAGTATTAATTATTCATGTCATGTTGAAGTTAATTAGTTAGGCTTTATAATTAATATTTTAAGTCCAAAAAAGGCAGATACACTGAAATTGCTCTTCTAATCACGGACTTATAGGTTTTCCCCTTTAACTTAAGGTGCATCCGTCGGTCGCAAGTTGTTCCAGTGACCTGTCGCCATTTCATCCATCCTGAGTTGATCCTGTGCGTTACGTCTCGGTCAATATCGCCATCCCCCTGAACAAGCGACCCAAGGTAGGTATCGAAAGTCGGAGCAGATCGGTATAGGCGTTCCGTTGAGAGCTACAGGCATAGGACTGGGGAGACCACCGAAATCGCAGAACAGATATTCCGTTTTGGTTCTGCTCAATTTCAGGCCCACACCCTCCAGTCTTTGCCACCACGCCTCCAATCTGTTCTGGACCTCTAATCCGCTTTCGGCAACCAGCACAATGTCATCAGCAAACAGCATACACCAGGGAGCCTCTTCCTGGATGTCCGACGTCAGAGCGTCCATTATCATCAGGAAGAGGTAAGGGCTGAGAGCCAACCCCTGGTGCAAACCGACCGCTACACTGAAACTGTCAGTAGTGCCCACTGCAGACCGGACTTGGGTTCTGCATCTACTGTATCTACATCGCTCGGATCAACTGCACATACTTCCCAGGCACACCTTTCTCCTTAAGGGCCTACCACAAAACCTCTCGAGGCACCCGGTCATATGCCTTTTCGAGGTCAATGAACACCATGTGCAAGTAATAAATTATTCTTTAGCTCTGCGTACTTGCAGACAGGTTTGTGATCAGCTTGGAGCCGGAGATTCGACAGGCACGCTTCCACACTCTTGTCTCCTTAAGTCGGATCCTCGCCCTGGCCTGGTCGCAAACAACGATAAACCCGACACCACCCTGCTGATCGTCCTCCCGGAAATAAAGCAGGTTACCGGATTCGAGGATTATCGAGTCCTCCCCCTCTCTTCGGACTTCAGGTAATCCTACAATACTCATCGCAACCTGCTCAATTCTTCCTCAAGTTCGGTGATGTTCTCGTCATTCTGGAGTGTTCTTGAGTTATATGTTGCCAGGTCCAGTCGTCGGTGTTTGTAGGGGTAGCCGGATCCACCGCTACTGGAGTCAAGGGTAAACAGGCTGCCGGGCACTAGGGGCCATCTTTTTGGTGTACGTCTCATAGGGGGGTTTGCCGTAATCGCCACACTTGGCGGGCGGGTTGGCGATCGCAGTGTAGCTCTTAGCCCTTACAATGCACAGAGAATGCTGCTGCCTATTCTCTGGTGAGTCCCTTAGTCACCTCTTACGACACCCACGGTAAGTGATGGGATGGTGCTATTATTTTACGTCCCACACCATACGGCATTAAGTTCTGTAGTGAAACTAAAAAAAGTAAAAAAAAACCCGGCCAAGTGTGTGTCGGTCTTCGCACATTTAGGGTTCCGTACCAAATTTATTTTTGACTATTTGTATGGCTTTGGGTCAACAAGATGCTTATACTGTAAAACCTGTGTGACAGAAGGACAGACCAACACGTGAGTGAACAGCAATAGGGCTCCGTTTTGACCCTTCGGGTACGGAACCCTAACAACGAGCGAGCCGTACAATAGTCGCATATGATGCGTAACATTTGACATCTCACCTTGGTCTTACCTTGGTAATAAGCAACATTAACATTCTATCCTAAAAACGTTTAATTCCGATTTCGACCGCACGCAGACTTATCGTGCTCACGCTGTATTATCTGACGGCCAACTCTACCACCGCGCGCCCACATTGGTCCAATTAAATAGCGCGCGCTCATTGGTCAAATCAAATAGCGCGCGCTTCCCCGGCTTCCTGGAAGCCGTCTGATGGTACAGCGCGCGCACGACTAGTCTGCGCGCGGTCGAAATCGGAACTAAACGTTTTTATTTTATTTACACAGGATAGAATATTAGTGTTGCTTATTACCAAAGTGAGATGTCAAATGTTACACATCATATGCGACTACTGTAAGGCTCGCTCGTTCATAGGGTTCCGGACCCGAAAGGTCAAAACGGAGCCCTATTTCTGTCACTGATGTGTCCGCCTGTCTGTCCGTCGTCTGTCACACTTCCCTCCCATTTCACGAAATCACTCCCACAGTTAGCAGGAAAGCGAGAGGAAAGATGATGCACATAAAAAATGTTCGTAGTAACCAAATGAAATACTCAAAAGTAAAGTTTTTACAATGGGGAGGAATATTTCCCACCAGTGGATAAAACACCGAGTAAAAAAAAGTTGTCGCTCAAAAGACTACATGCTAAACCCGTGAATTAACTAAGCGTTATAAAAAAGTCAACTTTTAAACGTCAAACTCAAACTTCGCGATCGCGAGTTCGCGAGTCGAAAACTCGGAACATAAACGAACCGACTTGACTCAGAATCTCCGAATTTAATCCAAAGAATCAAAATTTATAGTTTTAAATCCATATTAGTGTCTTTTGACATCAATTTACGTGGTATTATTATGTTCTGTGTTTGTTATCAAAGAATTAACTGTAAGTGCCTTACTGTATGACAAACAACGTATCGATAAAAGCGACAAGTACCTTGTGATGAAAGTAATAAAGATTCAATAACAACATGTATGTAGTACTGTTAACATTGTCATTATTGTGTGCGACACACAAACTGCACGCGGAAGTCGGGGAGACGAATCTCAATGAGGTATCGGACAAACTCAACGGAGTTAAGATAAACAAATGCTGCGAACATAACGAGATTGTTGTGGACGGGATATGTCGACTAGCCGATAGATACAACCAGAGTGAGTATACGTAAATAACAAGCGGAATACACATTATTCACAGTTAGAATTTACCTACCTACAAATCCAACATAATCATTACCACAGGAAACTTTTAGGTGGATGCTAAATTAATTCCAACATTAAAAGTTGACCATAAGTCATGATTCACAAAACGATTAACAGCTTTGTGTATTTTATAACATTACTACACAAGAAAAATGTGCCAAAAATAAAACAAGTTCTTGTATAATTTACAGGTTTGTGGACACCACAATTTAAGACTGAAGACGGCAACGACGCCAAAGTAAAATACTTTAATTATGTATATGGTGTGCCGGACTGTGCCACCACACAACAGAGAGCTATATTTGATTTAGGAAAATCTGAAGACACGTAAGTAATCAATAACACACCTTCACTCAGTAAATTCATCCAAGAAATCAGCATATTTATTAAACAAGCCAAAAACAAAAGGTGACAAACTGCATGTTATGGGGATTCATTTAAAGTAGGCAACTCACTGGAATGAGTTCAGAACTCATTGTTGAACATAATTCATCTGCAGAAGACGTTACAAGCATAATTTTCTTTTCATTTACAGGCTTAATTTATTAACCGATGGTCGCTTACGTCACATTATCAACCACCAACCTGGGGCAGATGTCAAAGACGAACCAGTGATTAGCACATTCAATTTACATGACAGTATATCAATACCGGAGGAGAAGGAACCTTCATCTTACATACACAACCAAGCTAAATACTGCATGGATAAGGTGGGATATACTATAAATCATGGAATATTTTTTTAACGCATCAAGTCCTTCATTAGCAGACACAATTAAAAACCTATTGTTATGTTAACGCGCGGGGCCTGACGCGTTAAAAGGATTCATATTATCATTATCAGATGGTAATATAATCAATTCGGCGTCAATACTGATTGAATTGGTTGCAAATTAACCAAATCAGATATATGTCAATCCACAAATTCCAGAAAATAACTTAAATCAAATCAAATTTATGGAATTTATAGGTTACTCCAATCATTGAATTGGCGAGTAGTACTAGCGAACTGCCTACCGCAAGGGCTGGCTCATTGTGGTTCACAACAGGAATACCTGCAGGTGTATTCGCTAACTCAGTTGACATCAATTTGATAGGCATTATGCAGTACATTTCTCGGTGGACATAGACTACATAGTACATTTTTATTTCCCTATACGTCAAAGCAGCAATGTACTGCATAGTGCCTATCACATTGATGTCAACTGAGCTGGTGCATAGGCCTGCAGGAAGGATTTGGGGGAGGCCTTTGCCCAGTAGTGGGACAGTATAAAATTTTTTTTTTTATGTTTGCTACACCAGTTTGATTTGATACATTTAAGTAGTTTTAGATTAGTATGATACATACTGAAATTCACACAAAAGAACTGCATCAGTTTTAATAATAGATTTTGGGTTCATTTTAAATCTATACTTTACTATCCTGACATGTTAACCTAGTCTAGATAAACTTTCAACTATTCATTATCACTAAAATGACATTAAAAATAACTTTCACATTCCACTTTGTTTGAGCTTGCTCCTATCTGAGTCATTAGGTGACTCAAGTTAATATTATGCATAAAAAAATTGTTTGAATGGAACTTCACTTCATTCATTGTTGTAAATAACAGCATGAAGGTTTGATACTATTACTCATTTAACAGACAAAATACATACAGTTCCGTGTAGTTTATATTTAAATAATTTAAAATGTGTTGGCCATTTTCACATATCACAGTGAAAATCCTGTAATCATCAAATATGTTACATTTTCTTTCTCACTCTCATAATAAAATTTTTACTTTCAGATATTAGTAACACAAAAAGACACACAAACAAAAAAAGGCGCCAACATAACCGGCGCATACGCATTAGTATGTGTACCAGAGGTCAAAATTAACTGGAAAGACACCAGCTTCCTCATGAAGAAGATTATAAACCCTGTGTTCCATGCTATTGCAATGATCTTGTTCTTGCTGGTGGCCGTGATATACTTTGTGTTGCCTACCCTCCGAGACCTATCCGGCAATATTATCACAACCATAAACGTGTGCCTGATTGTGAGCCAGGCAGCGGACTTGGTGAGAATATTCACTGAGTTTAGTAACCATGTCAGCTTTATGATTACTGGTAAGTAGAAAGCCCAACAATAAATGTATGACACCTTTTGTTGCATATGATTGCTTGTCAGGTTGATATTTTTTCTTTTGTTTCAGATATTATCTTGTATATCAGTCTCCTAGCCGCTTTCTTTTGGCTAAACAGTTTCGGATTTTATGTTTGGAAAACATTCAAGTATGTATTTTACAAGTACGCATTTTTTATTACTAATATTTACAGTAGAATTATGTTTTAGAAATGAAAATTATCCACAGCATCTTTCATCATTAATAACACAAACAACATAACATCACGCCAATTTTTCCCCTAAGGACAGTGGCAGAGGTGACCCCTTATTGAATGTAATTCCCATGTGACTCATGGGAATTAATATCGGCGGGGGATCTGAAAGTGTACGAGTTAATGTACTTAGTCTAAAACTGTTGATTTAAAATCCAAATATTGAAGTAGACAATACGCGTTCAAATCACGCTTATTGCATGTTAGACACCTAAAATATTAGCGAGCAAATGAAAAACCTTACGCGGGCACGACTAGACTGTTAATAAACAAATCAACGGTTAGTTTAATGAATAAATTGTATTTTCAGATCCCGTAACGTGTTCCTACGCGTGACGGACGTGCGTAAATACTGCTATTACTCGAGCGTGGTGTGGTTCAGCGTACTCATCATGGCGGGTATGGCCATATGCGCGCATTTCTTACTCGACACCGGCACTAACCCTAATAGGAAGACTAGGATCCAGTTCTCATCGTCAATCATTGTTGACGATGTAGAACAGGAGACTATCGGTAAGATGATTCATTAATATTTATTCGCACATAAAAATTTAAATATGACGTTAGTAAAACAACCATAAAGTCGTTTTTTTACTGCTTAAGGAAAATCTTGCTGCGGTAAAACGGTACGCACCTCCTTAGAAGTTGAAATAATCGATTACTCTTAGAAACTGGATTCATGAATTTGTAGTGATAGTAAACCCAGTCTAGACTAACCAATTAGTAGCGCTTCAACTAATCAAGTTTTTTCTGTTTATTTCAGGATTGCTTGGTATCGCCATATTCTTTACCCCAGTTGCCTTCACCATAGTCTTCAATGTGTTCTTTTATGTAACAACATTGAAAATTATAAAGAGGATTAATATTTATGGCAGGATCCATCACAAACTCAAAGGATGGTATGTACCACTTTTGATTTTTAAGTATTGTATTACGCCCTCATGCTCAATTACTTGTGACGCCCTTGTCTACAACGACTGATATATTTTTTTTTTGTTTCAGCTTTAATTTATTCCTTCAACTATTCCTTATAATGACAACAGCATGGCTGTTTCACTTGCTGTCATGGCTCAACATAGATGAATTACTATACGCACACATATTCGTTAACCTATTTCAGGCTATTTTAATATTCTATGTTTGCATCGTGCGACAACCACATGTAACATTTTTGTTGCGCAAGAGTTGTTGTTATGCAGAGCCCGTGCCCACAGGGGAGTGGGGGGACGAGATGACTCACATGAACGGAGGGAATTACTGACATATCAACGAATATCAAGTAGAATCTCATATTAATGAATAGTTGCTCTAGAGCTGATATACACTAACTTCGACACTAGTAGAGGCACGATTATGAATGTGACATATTTTTAAATGTGATGATTGAAGCTATATGACACTATAGACATATGAATAGTTGTAATATTAATTGTTTAAATATTATACTCAAGTATCACAGTTAAACGAGTTCTGTGTACAAATGCGTGTGCCTTGTAAATGTGCCTCAAATTTATGGATTAGAATCACCTACCTAGTAGATAAGTTTTTTCCTCTCCTAGACTTATAATGCCACTTCTGATATTGATATAGTAGTTTTGCCTAACTGTGATTTATGTATTAATTATGTACTGGAACCGAGTGTCTTATTAAGAATATTATATTATTATGTCAGTATTTTACAGTGTATATTGGAGTAGTAAAATACTCAAAGCCTTATTGGCATGTACAAAATCATATTTAAAGGTGTTAAAACATTGTTATATGATGTTGAATAATAATTGTTACATAACAATATTTGGGTTGATCTCTCGTTTTTTAGGAATTGATTGCTCATAAAAGATACTTAAAATTATTTTAGAAATTAACAAAAAATACTAAATTAATGTTAACAAAAGATACTAACAAAAACAAATGATATGATTGTAACATGAGAGAGACTATAGAACGCTATCGTCAGTGCACTATGAATACGAGGCTTTAATGTATGCTATCTATGCATTTCGATCAAAAAAGAGCATTATGTCCGTCCTTTTCCCGTATTAGCAGCTGTAGGTGGTTAGTGAATTTATATTTAAAATATGTATATTGTTTACACTGCTCTCTTGCACTAACAAATATAAGAATAACTGTCATTTTAATGTTTAATATTTTACTTGTGACTTTCTGTTACGTCGAAACTAAAATGACGAAACGCATTTATAATTTTATTTTTTAATTCATTTTGAATTTACTTTAATAAACGCAGCTAAGAACATACAATTGTTTTGTTTATCTTCTTTGGTCAGCAGTCGGAGACTGAAACATATTTGTATGGCCTAGATAGCTGTTCCAGGGTTGTCTTGTTAATGTGATTTTAAAAGTTTCTGAACGCACTCACGATATAGGAGTAATTCCGAGTGCGGAGCAACAATTAAAAAAAAAAATCTATCAAGGCTAGTCTGTTACAACAGCATGGGTATGGGTTGTCGATAAGATGTTTTTCATATAATTATATTATCTGGTTTACAATTCAGGGTTTTATGTAGTGTAATGATATCCTCCACATCTCGCCCTCGATTGGAGAAAGCATAGATTACCGAAGAAAACGATGACCGAATTTAACGAAAATTGCTTCAAAATATTGTTTTGGTTGTGATCATTTGCTTATCAAGAAAACGTAATAAAGATGTTTTAAGGGATAAATGAGAAAATAAAAATTTACAAGCATCATGTTCCCCCGATTTCTGAATTAACAATAAAATTTGAAGTTGAATATTTATAAAAATACTTTAGTCAGAAACCCTGTTAAACTTTGGCATGAAAGTAGGTTTTAATATATTCAAATTTTCAAATCAGAAACCGGCCCATGTGTAAGTGTTGCCACGCTAAATCTACCACTGACCTGTGAAAACAGCTGTCCCTCGGGGCGGCGCGTGAGTGCTGCCATCTGGCTGCGCACGACCAGGTGACAGTCGTCCATGACTGTGTTGAAGAACCGGCGTGTCGGTAGCAGAGCCTCCAAGTCTATCATCAGCTCCAGGAACCGCTCGCAGTATCTGCGAAGTTGTAATTTTTTAGTGTTAGGAAAATGAAAAACTTACTGTTGTAGTCCAGAGACCGAAAAAAAAAACAGAAAATAAGAATCAGTATGGTAAAAGAGGGATCTTTTACCACACTGATACTTTTTTCAATGTATGTGGGGGCCACAAATTTTTACTTCGTTCTACTTAACGTCATCAAAAAAGCTGTGATTTTTGGTTTGTTAACTTTTTTGCAATCAAATGTTTTCTAAAATGATGCTATAATGAGCTTATTGCCCGTTTTCCCTGAATGACGTATAACAAGTTATTCTAATAAAACCATAATACTATTAGTCCTTACCTCACAGCATGTGAATCTACATCGCCATTATCTTGTATACTCTCCAAGATTCTCATAAACTTGATCATCAGCCGCTGCAGGTACAATCGCTCCCAGCTCAGCTTCTCCAGTAACTCTGGTTTATCCTTCTTCTGAATGGCTCGCCAGTACTTCCGCCATTTTGGTACGGTTTTGAATTCTTGGTTTCGACGTCCTAATAATAAAATACATTTTAGAATGAATCTAGGTACATAAATATACTTTACGTCACATTGGTGTTTTTAGGACTTAAAAATTTTCCAGAAAGCACAATGGTGCTGAGTTTGGGCAGCTCACTGCGACTTTCTCTTATCATGACCTTATCTATCTTTCATATCGTATCCGACCTCCCAAACGTAAACCCCGCTTCTGCTATCTTCGTAATTATAATGGCTTAGATCTGGAGGGGTTGATGCGTGATGCAGGTGATATCGACTGGACCTCTGTTAGCGAAAGCGCCAGTGTCGACGATAAAGTGCACAACTTCAATTGCAAACTGCTGAGTCTATATGATAAACATGCTCCGCGTCGGCGGATAAAAATTAAGCATAATCCTGCTCCGTGGATGACTTCGGAAATAAAAAGTGCTATTGCCTGTAAGGACAAGGCGAAGAGTAGGTACAGGCGTAGACCCACGGAACCAAATCTTATTCGGTTCAAAGCTCTGCGTAACAACTGCAATCGTCTGTGTCGAGATGCTAAAAGACGCTATTTTCATGAATCTCTTGTAGATCGCAAGTCCTCCCATGTTTGGAAATTCCTGAAGTCAGTCGGTATCGGCAAATCTCCTACTAACACGTGTAAAGATATCGACCTGAGTGCTCTTAATAGGCACTTTTCTCTTCCTCCTGTCTCTCTGGACCAAAGTGTCAAAACTTCTACTTTGCTTGAGCTCTCCAAATTGCCGTTACCGAATTGTCCAATTTTTAATCTTAGTTCTGTCTCTGAAGATGATGTTAAAAAATCTCTTCTTGCTATCTCCTCTTCAGCTGTGGGCCATGACAATCTGTGTTCCAGAATGATATTACCTGTTCTCCCTCAACTGCTTCCCATTCTCACTCATATTTTCAATTATTCCTTATTCTCTGGCACATTTCCTTCAGCCTGGAAACAGGCACACATAATACCTCTTCCCAAAATAAACAATCCTTCGTCCTTCTCTCATTTCAGACCCATCTCCATTCTACCTTTCCTTTCTAAAGTTCTTGAACACATTGTTCATGGTCAAATTTCTAGATACCTAACGTCAAATGCTCTTATTTCCCCTTTACAATCTGGCTTTCGTGCTGGTCACAGCACTGTAACTGCACTTTTGAAAGTCACTGACGACATCCGCTGGGCTATGGACAATAAATCTCTTACTTTATTAGTTACTTGACTTCAGTTGTGCGTTTAACTCAGTGGATTTCGACATACTGCTTGAAGTCCTTCGTTCTATTAACTTGTCTTCCTCTGCCTTATCCTGGGTTGACTCTTACCTTCGGGGTCGCTCTCAGTGTGTTCGCCTTGACGAGATTTTCTCTAATTGGTGCGATCTCACTGCTGGTGTTCCTCAGGGTGGCGTTCTCTCTCCTCTTCTTTTCTCTATTTTCATTAATACTGTCACTAAGGTTATCTATCACTTCTAATTTTCATCTTTACGCAGACGATTTGCAGCTTTATCGTCATTTCCTGCTTGCTGACGTTGACTCAGCGGTTAATGCCATGAATCATGACCTGGAGCGTATTCATCAATGGGCTAAGTCTTACGGCCTACAGATTAATCCTTCCAAGTCCCAGGCTATGATCATAGGCAGTCGGTATTACCGCACTGCGCTTGACGTTTCCACATTGACGCCATTATCCCTTAACAGCTCAACCATTGCATACACCGACTTAGCTAAAAATCTCGGTGTCTTAATTGACAACAACCTTTCTTGGCGAGCTCAAGTGAACGAGGTTAGTCGTAAAGTGCACTTTACCTTCCACTCTTTAAAATCCCTGCAAAGTTTCTTGCCCTTTAAAACTAAAATTACTTTAGCTCAAACCTTAATTCAGCCGATCATTGATTACGCTGATGCCTGCTATCTGGATGCCACTGAGGAGCTCTTAAACAAGCTTGAGCGTTTGCAAAACCTGTGCATTCGTTTTGTTTTTGGTCTACGGAAATTCGACCATGTTTCTCAGTTTCGCAAGGATCTCAAGTGGCTCCCTATCCGTCTTCGCAGGAACACTCGGATATTATGTCTCCTGTATAACATCCTTTGTAATCCTAAATATCCTGGCTACCTGCGTGATCGTTTTTCGTTCACTCGCTCTGCCGACGCCCCTTGTAGATCCCGCCTTAAGCATCATCTCAATTTCCCATCCCATAAAACCCATTTCTATTCCCACTCCTTTTCTGTTCATGCGGTACGATTGTGGAACTCACTTCCGCCTAATATCCGTGATTCTAAAACTGTCTACCAATTCAAGAAACTATTCAAAGAGCATTACCTCTCCACCATTCTGTGATTATATTTATTATTGATATTTATTTTATATTTAATTATGTACTTTGGTTTATTGTAAAGTTAGGTATATTTTATGTATGAATTATTTATGTACTCTAGTGTATTTTATATTTCTATATCTATTTATTCACACTGTGTCTCATTTCTCAACCAACTTTCCAGTCGCAGGTCTGCTGGAAGAAATTTCTTTTGAAATAAGCAGCACCTTTGTGCTCTTCTATCTGTATTTGTTCATTTTTCTCTTGTAATTGTTTTTGTGTGTGCATAAATAAATAAATAAATGGTGTTTTCTGAAAATGAACTGTAGTGTCGCAAATGACATGACATTTAAAATAAACAGTGCTTGAGAGAACAGTATATTTCTGGAGGTATTCATTATCTCATGGCTGGCGTATTATAGACATTCGAACTTCTATTGAATATCTACTTCCAACTATAGTGATTGATTATGAAAGAATTCTCAAAATATCTTCATCAGCGACAAAGCAACAAAGCTTCGAAGCTATAAATGCCCGGGAGCAGACCGTAAGTTGATTCTTAATTCTTAATTCTTTATTGTACACCAAATCTTAACATAAAATAAAGTTATTACACAGTTCATGTACAAAGGCGAGCTTAACTCAAAGTTGAGTTTTCTCCCAGCAAACCTTTGAGTGATAGAGTTAGGTCACATTCGAGGGTAAGATTGTGTACAATATAAACTTATATAAATAAGCCCTGTATATAAAATACATACAAAATACTATATACTAATATATACAAATATACACCAATATATACCCCAATAATATGTCATTGAGAAAGGAAGTGCTCTTTTATTTTCCTCTTAAAGACATTCAGAGAAGGGCTGTCGCGTAGAGAGTGTGGAAGAGAATTCCAGAGACGCACTGCAGTCACTGAAAAGGAGCCATTATAGCGGCTGGAAGTGTGACGCGGAGTACGAAGGAGAAGAGAGGAGGTGGTGCGACAGAGTTTACCTCTCGGAACGAGGTACTCAAAGCGTTCACGAAGGTATTGAGGAGAAATAGGATTGTACAGAATAGTATAAAGAAGGGATAGGATATGGGTATCTCGCCGACGCCGAATTGGCAGCCACCCCAATCTGGTCCGAAACTCCGACACATGGTCGTATTTGCGGAGGCCAAAAATAAAGCGGATGCACAAATTTTGCAGTCGTTCAAGTTTGTTTAAAAGTACCTCCGTAGCATCTAGGAAACAGACATCCGCATAGTCTATGAGCGGTAGTAGGAGAGATTGAGCAAGAGAAACCTTAGTGCGAAATGGTAAGAATTTTTGGAGACGTTTAAGAGACTGAAAGGAGTAGAAGACCCTCCTACTCACATCAGCAATATGTACCTCCCAAGAGAGTTTAGAGTCCATGTGGACGCCCAGGTTTTTAGCGCTTTTGGAGTATAATATGGGCACTGAATCGTACACTACTGGTGGGAGCGACTGGTGATCTAATAGGTTGAGCATGTATTTGCCACCAATAATGAGCGCTTGAGATTTAGTTGGGTTTAGTAAGAGTCCAAAGGATTTTGCCCACTTGTTGATATTTTCAAGGTCATCATTGATGGCAGCCACAGCCCCACCAAGTTCATCTATTTTAAAATGACGATATAACTGCAAGTCGTCTGCATAGAGATGATAGTTAGAAAATAGGACCTTAGTAATAGCGTTTATAAAAACTGAGAAGAGAAGAGGAGAGAGGACGCCACCCTGAGGAACACCCACAGCCAGATCACACCAATCAGAGGAATCTTCATCGGATCGAACAGACTGCGAGCGGCCCCGAAGATATGAATTAAACCACTCAATTACTGGTGCAGAGATATTAAGTGAGGAAAGGATTCCCAAGAGAATGTCAAAGTCAACCGAGTTAAAAGCGCTACTGAAGTCCAGTAAAACCAATATAGTGAGACATTTATTTTCCATAGCCAGTCTTATGTCGTCAGAAATTTTGACTAAAGTTGTCACAGTGCTATGGCCAGGTCTAAAACCAGATTGGTAAGGACTCAGCAGGCTATTAGAGGATAGATAATTCGACAATTGCTTCTGAACAATACTCTCAAGGACTTTAGAAAGAATTGGGAGAATGGATATTGGACGGAACTGGGATGGTGAGGAAGGATTTGAAACTTTAGGAAGCGGTAGGACGTGAGCCTTCTTCCAAGCTGAAGGAAAGGCGTTTTTGTAGAGAGAAAAATTTACAATATGGGTGATGACAGTAAGTATTTCACTCAAAATAGGAAGAAACATTTGGAGTTGAAGGCCGTCGTCACCTACCGCTTTTGTAGAGATGGATTGGATACATTTCTCAATATCTAGTTCAGTAATTGGGTGGAAAGAGAAAGAAGTATTTGCTGGCAAAGGAAGATTTAAGAGATCATTGAGAGTGGAAGATTTAACCTGGTTGTCAAGTATGATTGGTGACTTACAAAAGTGTGCATTAAGTGCATTGAGGTCCATCTTATCAGAACCCTTGTTAGAGGCTTTGCCAATACCAAGAGTCCTCAAAAATTGCCATACTTGATTATGAGAAAGAGAAGTTCGATATGGTTTCTGACGTCAAATATCGTAAGGCCCATACAACTGCCCAAAACAGAGTTTTCGAGAGGGACAGATACCTCTGTTTGTTTAAAGTTATAATATCTTGTTTGAATTTCAGTCAGTTTTGATTCTGCTTTCACTATTTGTATTCTATTTTTGAATATTCATCGATAAACCGTTAAAATATTTGTTAGTTAACAAATATTTTTTTCATGCATTTTCACAAAGTGAACATTGAGACTTCGCACTGGAAAGAATTGGAAGGCTTCCCACAAGGTTGACCGATGACCTAGTGGAGGCTGTGGGAATCTGCTGCATATCCAAAAACAAATTGTTTTTTTTTTTTATTGATTTATTTTGTGTACAAATTTTGAGTTAACGAATCTTCGACTTATCGAGGACTTCGCTTTTAAGTGTCAAATTCGACATAAAGAGGCATGTGAAGCAAATAAACATTTGGTACGCAGATGTACGCAAAAATGTAAACAATAGTTTTTACTCAGTGAGAACTTCCGCAAGACACAGCAAATCGCCCCGTGAGCTAAATGATTTCTTAGAATTGGTTATTGACGACAACAAAATGTTTCAGCTATTCAAATTTCATTACTTCGAGATAATGAGTCAAACAGACAGAATTTCGATTTACAGAGGCCGCAAAGTTTACATATTGCTTGTTCGAGATAAGAGTCCGCTAGATTTGCAGTGCGAGTTACAGAGCGTGATATAATAATAATAATATAATATAACACCTGCAGAATAGTGAGGAAGTTCATGCAGATAGAAGAAAATGAAATTTTTCCTCATAACATGAATCCTACACCTTAGATTGTACTCAACTCACGCTACATTGACTTGGCTTGGCCCGTTAATGTAGCTTAAAACTAGCCTAGAGCTAAGAAAAACTACACGTTTTCCCACAATAATAATAATAATAATATAATAATATTCCACAACAATCACACAACGCCATCTAGTCCCAAGCTAAGCAGAGCTTGTGTTATGGGTACTAGACAACTGATAAACATACTTATATATTTCTAAATACATAAATATTATAGATAATATATATGTGTGAATAGTGCATCCACAGGGAAATCTTATTCAGTTCGAGTTACAGCCTCTAAATAATTCGAGTTATATTTTTTTTTTGTACTTTAACGGAAGGGAATAATTGGTTTTTGCGTCTTAGCGAGGATTTTGAGTTAACGGGGTTCGAGTTAAAGAGGTTCCACTGTACTTCATATTAATTCTAATCTTTTACATACCTTCCTGCAAGCTGATCCACATACTAAGCGAGACCAGCCGCT
The DNA here is from genome assembly GCA_951329385.1 of Polia nebulosa. Classification (NCBI taxonomy): domain Eukaryota; kingdom Metazoa; phylum Arthropoda; class Insecta; order Lepidoptera; family Noctuidae; genus Polia; species Polia nebulosa. The sequence continues at coordinate 15,614,486 of OX589602.1, read as the reverse complement.
TGACCTGGTCCCGGCACAGCTGCACCTCCATGCTGCCGAAGCAATGGTTCAAGAACAGCAGTAGTGCTGTCTGTTCGCGCATGTTGCTCCTCGTACGGTCATCGTCGACACTCGCGCGGAGAACTTGTTCAAAGAACGCTGGGAAGTGGTCCGGTTTCTTCAGGAATGCCTGGAACGAGAAAACATTTGGATAACTTCACTGTGCTAAAGTGCTGTAGGCAGTTGTTAATATGGCACATCTAGCTTTGAAGAAAATCGGCTTTGTAAAGTACCTACATAACTCATCCAAACAAACCAACTTGATGTGTCAAAATTAACAAAATTGAACTCTTTCACAACATTTTGTTTTACACTAAGGACCCTTTTCCTGTCATGCGGTTGGCAGCTCGCGTACTGATCTGGTCGCCTGCGGGCTGCCGGCATCCTATCATTTCATACATGTTTTTCCTAACACGCGGGCAGCAGGCGCGCGGAACGCGGATTGGCTACGGGCGCGCACCCCACGCCCGTACCACCCGCATGTGGCGCGGGCGCGCGTTCTCCTTCCGCCAGTGTAGTTTTTACTGTCGTGACTCGTGCCGGTCACACGCATGATCATAGTACAGTACGCATAATGAAAATTGATACAGAGAGATTTTCAAGTTTCAAGATATGGATCTACTCTGAATTGTTTTTTGTATTTTTTATTTTAGAAAGTGATCATCATTATCATCATTTCAGCCGAAAGACATCCACTGCTGGACATAGGCCTCCCCCAAGTGTAGCCACAACAACCAGTCCTGTGCGTCTCGCATCCATCGGCTACCTGCGACCCTAACCAGGTCATCGGTCCACCTCGTAGGAGGCCTTGCAACGCTGCGTCTTCCGGTACGCGGTCGCCACTCCAGAACTTTTCGACCCCATCGACCATCTGTTCTGCGAGCAATGTGCCCTGCCCACTGCCACTTCAGTTTAGCGATTCTTCGGGATACGTCGGTAACCTTAGTTCTCTTGCGGATCTCATCATTCCTGATTCCATCACGCAAGGAAACTCCGAGCATTGCGCTCTTCATTGCCCTTTGGGTTCTACTTTAAGCCTTCTTATTGTGAGCGACCACGTTTCGGTTCCATATATCATCACTGGCAACACGCACTGGTCATAGACTTTCGTCTTGAGACACTGTGGTATGTGAGACGACAAGATACCAAGCAACTTCCCGAACGCCACCCAGCCGAGTCGGATTCGACGGTTGACCTCTTTCTCGAAGTTAGCCGTACCTAACTGGACCGTTTGTCCCAGGTAGACGTACTCGTCTACGACTTATCGAGTGTAGACTGTCCGATCTTGATAGGAGTGGGTGCTACATGGGTATTTACCATAACCTTGGTTTTGTCCATGTTCATTTCAAGACCCACTCTTTCGGAAGCTCTACTGAGGTCATCGAGCATTGTACTGAGGTCCTCCATAGTCTCACCCATGACGACTATATCGTCGGCAAATCGAAGATGAGTGATGTACTCGCCATTGACATTAATGCCTAGCCCACTCCAGTTCAAACCTTGAAGACATCCTCCATTGCGGCCGTGAACAGTTTCGGAGAAATGACGTCTCCCTGCCTCACACCCCGCTGCAGGAGGATAGGTTTCGAGGTCTAGTCCTGAAGTCGGATTGATATGGTGACGTTTTCGTACAAACACTGCAACATCTCGATGTACGTATAGTCGATCTGGCACCTTTCGAGAGACTGCAGCACAGCCCCAGTCTCAATCGAATCGAAGGTTTTCTCGTAGTCCACAAACGCTAAACAGATAGGCAGATTATACTCTTCGGTCTTCTGTATAACCTGCTGCTGCGTATGTATCTGGTCTATGGTGCTGAAGCCTTTTCGGAAACCGGCTTGCTCGGGAGGCTGGAAGTCGTCAAACCTGCGCGCAAGACGGTTCGTGATGACTCTGGAAAACAGCTTGTAGACATGGCTCAGAAGTGAGATGGGCCTGTTATTCTTAAGCAGGGCGTTGTCGCCCTTCTTAAAGAAGAGAATCTCATTAAAAATTATATAAACGATAGTAACTTTTTTAACATTCATCTCTGCACGAGTTTAGTCACTGGCGACATAACGACACTGCAGCAGCGAACTAAATCTTTGTCCTGCGTGTGGCCAAGAACGTGCTATCACCCGCATGCGGACCGGATCCACGCGCGGGCGGAAATACGCATGACAAGAAAAGGGCCTTTATAGTTTACTTTGTAAATATGCAGTATGTTAATAAATATTGAACTCGAAAAATATTTTTATTTCTTATTATTATTTAACTACGGACTTGTATAATTTTTTTCAATAACGATGAGCTTGCTAACGCCACTTTTTTTTTTTGAGCGGTGGTAAATTGTCCAATGAATTCTCCCGCTCTGGGAGCGGGAGGGCGTCTCAGACTTTTTCTGGCGAAAACCCACCCTTGTTCCTTCAGTTGCCTGTGCCAAGGGCCGCGGTAACTCTCTTTCGAACACAGGCAGTTGCTAACGCTACCTGCAGTTACGAACACAAGAGCGAATGTCTATACACATAACAATTAAAAGTATGGCTCACCCGCCTTTGTGAGATAGAATATCAGTCCACAGTATCCGAGTGTGAGACACAATTATTCCTAGCACCGGAGGCAAACAGCAGCCCTATCTAAACATTATCCACACATATCCAAGGTCCGCCCATCTGTTGGAGTATGTTCCGGAACCCTGACGGGACCCTGATCCAGAAATGTACCAAACGGCTTTAATTTTAAGACGAAATGCCTCACCTGCCAAGCCGGAACTCGTTCGCGGAACTTCTCGTTGATCATGACGATGATGGACATCATGTGCGCCTGCGACGCCTCGCCCGCCGTGTAGTGCGGCCACAGGTAGTTCTCCAGGTACTGCGAGAACTCCAGCATCATGATCCGACGTACTGAGAAACTGGAAATAGTGGAGGAAAATATTTTAATGTTGGTACCTGCTTTATTTTAAGGTCAAAAAAATGTAACCACAGTCGTACCAGCGCAACGAAGAAGCTGGGTGTTTTAAAAATATAAGTAACAAAACGTAATTGATGGAGATGTAAGAGAAAACATTCACCTAACATTATGGACAGAAAAGATATTGAAAAATTCAACTACATGAAGTTCAAATAAATAAATATTTTAATTCATCATCATCTATACTCTAACTTCACCCATTGCTGGGCTTAGGAATCTTTTTAACAATACCGAAATTTCATACCACCATTATGGTAGATAGAAATTCTTCCTTTGAAAAAGTTAGTTCATTGCATCAAAAGAAATACCTATATCCTTAAACCTTAGTTTCTGTAGTAAATAATTTGTTACAAACTACTTGCACTAACCATTTTAATTCCAAATCACTTTAAATATTCTTGAAACTTAAAACTTTACAAATAAACAATAATAAATTAATTTATATTGATTTACTAAATAAGTAATAAAAAAACGACATTTTTTTAAACTAATTTCCCACTAAATAATAAAATATGGAAACACTGCACCATTTTCAAAAAATAGCTGGTGCATTTGCAAAAAAAAAATAGGTCATTGCCCTGACTCTATTAGGCTGTTGACCCTAAAATTGTTCATTTGTTTAAATCAGTTAGGCTTAGAAGCAAGATGTGTTTGCATAACTTAGTTATTGTGCAATTTTAAGTATTTTTTGTTACTTACTGGGATCCAAGTATTTCTGCTTGGTAGATAGACTCCACAATCGAAGCATCATAAGGTAGGTGGCTCTCCTTAGTTTGTGGTGACCAGTACTGATTAGCAAGCTGTGAAAAATGCAACCATGTTGATTTGTTGAACAATTCCATGTGGATAGTTGTATAGATTTGCTTTAATGGGTTTTATTCATAATGAAATACCAGTAGGCTCCTTGGAAATTAAAATTATGTATGAACATGACTGCCTAGATGTTATTACACATTTTAAATGTTATTCGTGTTGGATTTACACTAGACCCACACTGGTCTGGAGCTGTTTTATAAGCTCTGGATAAATTGCAAAAAAAAATGTTACATCTACATTATACATGAGTTAATCACAAATTTACTCCCCAAAATACCACACTACTGTTTCTAGTACAACTGAATACTTTACAAACACATTTACATGGAACTGCTTCCTATGCCAATATTATTATAATGATCTCCCTATGTCACATAGGACGAAATGTTGTTTGAAAAGTTATCTCCTTTAAGTCCTTTTAACTTCCAATCTTGTATTATAAAGAGACAAAAATGTTTGTTTGAAGGTTATCTCTGGAAGAACTGATTCAATTTTTAAAAATCTTTTATTTGGAAAGATATAACTATTGCCAACTTTTTACGCAGAAAAAATGTATGGTTCTTATGGGATAGGCCCTGGCCGGGAAACCACTTGGAAAACTAGTTCTGAATACTTATAGAGACTAAGAGTGTTGACTGTGTGAATAATAAGTTTTTTTTTAAAGAAATTCTTATTTGAGATAAGTGAGAGATCTACTTACTTTATTCAGTTTCATCTCAGAAACAGTGTCCTGATTATTTTCATACTTAAATTCAAAGGAAAATGGTGTTGTATTGACATTTTGTGCCAATGAGACAGTCAACAAAAAATACATTTTAATAATTTGAGCCAACTGGAACCATTGTGAACAACAGGGATATTCAACCTTTTATTGTTATTACTATTTGAAGACTGCCCACATTATAAATGTGGTATAAAATGGTATAAATGGTTTGTTTGTTTTTAATTTCTGAAAGTGCTGATGGAATCACGAATGATAGAAAACTATCCTAAGAATATAATTATTTATATTATCCTGAGTGCCATGGCTCCCTTATATACTAAAAAAATGCAAAAGTATGTGACTATCCAAAGAGGACATTTTTAAAAGAGAAACAATTCCGGAATTAATGATATGAAAATACTTAACCTATCCAGGCTGTTGTAGGTTTTTGTTTTTTGGTTATGAAGTGTCGAAATATTTTAAAGGTAAAGGAACGTGTACATAAAAATAATAAAAAATGGGTCACAACTAAAACGACTGATATATAGTCACATGTCTTGTAACTACTTGTAAGTGTCTCATAGGTTGTAATATCGTTTGTAATTTTTGTTTCACAACAAAATTTCTTATTCGAAGTTACCGAGTTTTCTTTTGCATACCTTGATATCATTTGTAGGTTGAAATAGTTAAAGACATAGATTTTAAATAAATGTAAAGAATCTAAGTGTTGTTTTATAATGAATTAACCAATGTTATGAAATGGATAACCTATCTTACCTGAGTTATTCTGTCAGCATTGATCTGAGAAAGGGTCGGCAGCGGTATTTTAGGTTTATCTGACTGTGGAGCAGCGTCTACTTTCATCTTGATACTTCGTATTATCCTTCAAATAATTAGGAAAATTATTTCACGCGTTTGTATACAAAACAAACAAGAGTTTCAACTGGGCCGGTTGAACCGAAATGACATCATGAAGGCATGAATGAAAGATGACAGCCGGTAAAGTAGTCAATGTCAAAGATTGACTTTTTATGAACGGGGCTGCCAGATCTAAAATTAATTGGAAGTACGTTCCGTTCTTTTTCAAGATTTCTATGGAAATAAGAACCGAAAAGTTTGTGAGATAAGCAAACCTTACCATTTCTTGTATGGTAAGGTTTGCTTATCTCACTTATCACAGACATATTACCTGAAAACTGCTGAATTTGGAATGGCTATATAAGGTCCAGGTCAAATATTTATTTACTGTTGTTTACAGTTGAGAGGATAATCGAGGATTTGATTATTAAAATCACAGTCTTGTGAATCCCTTTGAAAGTTGAAGGCTTTCGGAAAAGCAATTTCATTCTGTAAATAATTCTACAACTACTTGTTATTGTTTCAGCCTAAAACAATGATGTTTGATCCGCCAGATTACCCGTATAAAGAATTATCAGAAACTTATCCAGACGACTTACTTTTCACCAACGATCCTACTGAGTCCAATGAAACCCTGAATAATGTCAACAAAAATCCATCAGACGTATCTGCAATTTTGAATACTGTTGAAAGTCAAATATCTTTCCATTCAAACGATTCTGGAAGATATTTCAATGTTGAAAATTCTTCTTTCTTCCAAGAAAATTCAAACATAGAACAAAACACGGAACTATACATTATCCAGTCGGATAATTTATTTAACTATGAACCAACTCTACTTGATGAAAATACTGTCAATCAATTCTTATTGCCTCTTCAAGACTCTTCAGGAAAACCTAAGGTTTTATTCAAACTACCTACTGAATTTGTAGATTTTGGTGTAGCTAGAAGTCCTAGATTTGATAAAACCGTAATTCTTAAACAAATAGATATCTAGTCACAAACTAAAATTTCCAGAACACATTATTTAATCCGTTTCCAGACAAGTGAAAGTACCGGGCCGGACTTGCTGGCATTGCATTCTTGTGTGATCTGTCATGAGATATTTACGACCGAAGCTGATCTTCTTGACCACACTATATCGCTTCACACATCCGACAGTTCTATGGACCAGCCGCAGAGCACATTACTACCTGCTCCTGTTAATGACAAAGTTGAAACGAGGAAAGTACCAGGTTTGTGTTTCCTTCATCTAACTACCCTTAAGTTATCATAAAAAACTAAATCACTGCTACATGAATAATTTGGTCAAAAGGGACATCCTCCACTCATCCCAAACACAGTGCCGGTGTGGAGCCCCTTTACAGGATATGCATCCACGCACATGGATATGAGACCAATGATAGAGCTGTACCTACAGGTTGCTAAATACTGGTTGGACTCAATTTAATTTGAGTTAGTAGCCTATCCACACGCAAAGAAGAGGTAGTATAAAAAAAAACTGAGGGCCCTGGAATCTCGGGAGGTCCCCTGCTGGAACAGTGTACTGTGTACGGTGACGACTGTGGGTGGCGCAAGGCTCTGTGAGCAATAATATATATTATTATCCACATCTCGTAAACAACTCCTAGCTACAACCTAGGAGTTTTTAAGTGTTACTTCTAGACAAGCGTGCTCCATCTTCGACCACATCATCGCTTACCATCAGGTGAGATAGTGGTCAAACGCGTGCCTGCCAAGAATAAAAAAATAAAATAAAAAAAACTTATCAAGGGTGAGACTACAAGTTTCCAGCCAAATTAACATGTTTTATTTCTTATAATTGCTAAACATTTCCAGTCTTGCTTTGCTTGAAAACTGCTCCTGATATCCAGAGGGGTTTATACCTGAAGACAGTCACTCGAAAATGGCTTCAGAACTGTAATTTGCAAACAAATGCATCAATTTGGCGCAGCTATAAAACCGTACACTTGTCAATAACGTGTTCCCATTCAAATGGCACATGAATGTCGTATAGTCTAAAAATTTTAAGTAACCCTTCGTTTTCAGAACCAGCTCACAGTAATGAAAACTTCGAGACTGAGTGGCTCGTATGCCGAATGTGCGAGCGTGTGCTATCGACCGCTCTGGAAGTTGAACCCACGGGTAAAGTCAACAGGGATTATATTACGTATTGTTTTATTTTAATAATAAAGGATTTACGTACGTTTCTAAAAATAGAAGGTCATTGTGCCCGTACTTGTCTTTATTGTTACGTCAGCTTTTGGATCTGCAAAAATCGAGGTCTATATTTAGGACAGGTAGATGATGACCGGATATTTACTTACTCAATAACTTTTCAACTGCGCTTAACCAGCGTGATTGGAGAGCGTGTAGTCCTTCCAGGATTTGATCCCTATTGAGGAATTCCGTCAGAAATTTCTCAGTAGCAGTCGAGTCTTCATCTGTGTCCGGTTAGAGGCAAAAGGCTCACCCCTAAAACACTGCTGGCCAAAAGTAGCCCAGGCGGAAAGGTGGGTACTGACCGGTGTTACGGGGCGTAATGTAACATGTTACAAAGCGACCATTAGGCGAACTGGCTTCATGTTTAAAAATTGCCTAATGTGATCTATGGCCTCTATAGGCCATATATCCGCACGAATTCTCGCTTTGTAACATGTTACATTACGCGCCGTAACGCCGGTCAGTACCCACCTGAATATGTTCTATGCACCTTTTCTCCTTTCAGGACTTGAATGCCAAGATGTTTTCCTGTATTTTTTCACTTAGGTACTTATCTCTTTTGAAATTTTCAGAACAACTGTGCTGCATCGCCTCTGATGGCAAGGGCAGTGTCACCTCTCGCAAACTGTACACTATGTATGTTTGCGACTTCTGTAGCGGACTGTTCGCCGATGGTGATGCGCTGGACAAACACCGGCTGACCTGCTTCATTGAAGACCAAAATAATTATTATGTGGATCAGAATGTACGTTGAACTATACACACTATTATGCAATAATCTTCAACTTATAAAAAAACCGTAGTCGCCGTTTTATCATGCGGACTTAGAAGGGGGCTTTATGTTTATTACTATGAACATGAACATAGGCAAAATACGCGCCTTGAGCGTGGAGTTGCGTTCACCAGCCCGACATACATTATACTATGAACATATTAATTGAGTTCACGGTTTTACGAACAATAACGTTTTAATAATAAAAACGAAAATAAAGCAGACAGTTTATCTTTTAGTGAGGCGTGGAAGGGAAGTGGGAACGCTCGACTCGAACAAAAAAGTTTAAATATTTCGCAAAAAAATCACTTAATTGTAAAATAGTCTCCAAAACCCCGCAATGATTTTGAAATACCTATCCAACGATACCCCACACGCCCACACTATAGGATAGACGAGAAAAAAAAACATAACATTTAGGTAGGTACATGTAGGTACGGGAGCAACCATGGAAAAAAAAAATGCTTCGTTTTTTTGGAGTAATTAATATATTATATACTTACTGATGGAAAATTGCAGTTTTCTAGTACAAACAGTCTTACGCTATGCTTCAGACGGACAGACGGACAGACCGAAACTATTTAAGGGTTCCTTGTCCTTGTTAGGACTACGGAACCTTAAAAAGATTCGGACAGAATATTTACCCGGATTTTTATTTTATTAAGATATATTTTTTCGTGGTTGGTTAATTTATGACGAGTCAATGTGGCCTATACCTAACCTACTCAAAAAACCAAGAGCTTTGCAAACATTTTTACATAAAGCATATCAGCCTTATAATGTTCCGACTGCTGAGACTCAGGCCTTCTCTCACTCTCAAGGAGTGTGCCGTAATCCACCACGCAGGCCTAGCGTGGTTTGGTGGAAGTCACATGTTTTCAAAATTTTGATTCTAGGACATGCATATGCCGGTTTCCTCACGATGTTTTCCTTCACCGTGTTGAGAGTACCTAGTGGTGATGAAAATAATAATACTAGACAATGAATACTACTAGTGTACTTTAATACTAGTTCATTAAAGTTGAATTTCCCACGATACATCACTGTCGGCAACACTCCGTCAGGAGAATCACCCTCGTAAGTCGGGGCCATTACCACTAGGCCGTCACTGCTCCACCACATTTTTATCCGATTGCCTCAAAAGGAAGGCAATGCTTTTCAAAGAAATATATGTTTTCATAGGATAACTGCAACTCAGATGCGAATATTTCTCAAGGGCCTGAAGTCTGTTACGCTTGTGACATTTGTGGGAAGCAGTATACGTCTACAGAGGAGTTGAAGATCCATTCCTTGGAGTGCCATAGGCCTCCGCCCACTAAGAACACTCGGCGGACGTACACAAACAGCGGTAACAATAAAATGTGGAACTGTGGCTCTTGTAACCAACTTTTTGCCACTGCCAGGTAATAAAATCGAAGCTGATGTAAACCTTAATAATATCGGATTTTAGATAAAAAACATTTTCAAATTCACTCGCTCCAAAATCTGTAGAAACCTCTCAAATTTGAAACAAAGAACCGTAAAGAACGCCCTGTAACTTCGTTGTAGATCAACAGATGGCGCTAGTAGGCACCCATCTAAAACCCGTAACTTTATTATAGTTCTGTTCGAATTAAACTATTAGTCCGTTTTATCTTTATTTGACTTATTTGACGCTCCTAACTGTACCTCAAAATACTCAAATCAGCTTAAATAAAATATAGTAACTAATTTTGGGTACAGTCAAAATCGTCACATTCGATGGTTACATTCAAACTTGAGTTGGCCTAGCGTAGTACCTACGGAGCTTCAACAGAATCAGAGGACAGAATTGTTTTTTTTTTTCACTGAAATGTGGTCTTCAAGTTGACAACCAAACATCTACTGTTTTCAGTACCAGCAGCTTATAACGTCTTCTATGTTTTTGTTTCCCAGGGAACTTTACCGTCACAAACGGGGCGAGGATAGACCCCCAGGCGCTCCGCTGATGGCCTACGTGTGCGAGGAATGCGACAAGGTGCTGGGCAGCATGTGCGCACTGCACACGCATAAGAAAATGCACAAAGTTACCAAGCCAGTACGTTACACAACATAAACCCACCTACCAACTTGCTTTGTATCACTACTTTGTTGGTGTGGGCACTGATTTCTGTTCTTGTGTTGACGATTCTTAGTGCTTCCTAAAAATTAGTACGCCAGTAAGAAATTTTTGGCTCTTTTCTTTTGGCCAGCAACGGAGCTAATAATAGTACGCCAGTAACTGCCTTATTATTATTGCCATTGCTGGCCAAAGGTGTTCCAGTCCCAATTTAGTCGCTTCTGTTTTTTTTTTCAATACTTACACTTAGTTATTTAGTACCTAGCTACCTAGTTAAGTAGCCGTTATGAAACACTTGTACATCCCAGAACTTTCACAGACTTCATAAAACTGTAGAAAATGTTTTTAAATCTTCATGAAAGGCGGCCAATGCTGCATTTAGTCCAAATTCTTGCTAACGTTGACAGCACAGTTGGCGCAGTGGTTGGCCGATCGACTGCTGCGCTACGTGTACTAGGTTCGATTCCCGCACTAAACAAATATTTGTATGACCTACGGATAGTTACTTTGCTCCGGGTCTGGGTGTCCTGTGTTTGTGAGTGTTCATGTATGTGAATGCACCCACGATACAGGAGTAATTCCTAGAGTGGGAAAATATTAAAAAAAATCTTATCTGCAATCTTGGGGGCTAATTACAATCTTATCTTTCTTATCAAAATATCTTCTATCACGTAGGTAAATTGTAGTAAAAATTCGGCAGTACTGAAGACGACGCCACATCAACAGATGCAATCTTGAACGTAGGATAGATTAATAGGTATTATAGTAGGTTTTTAATCCGAAAGTCCACGCACAAGGTAAACGCTAAATGAGTGAAATGTCACTAATGTGATTAGATGGTGTTTTGTGCACCTACCTACCTCGTAGGTGTACACGAGGAACTAGGCTGGAGACATGTTTTTTCAAATAATAAAAACAGAAGTAATTTGTTCGTAAAATTGTCTGGATCTTATAATAAATACCTACAATGAAGATGGATTTAATCTTATACAGGTTGTTAAGTAGAGAATGCCCAAAGTCCGCCTAAGCTATGTACCAAACTACCAATATTGTACATGAACTATAAATAAATAAATAAAATATAATGCATTTATGTAGGTACCTTTTAATTATGATCTAGTCTTGTCGTACTGTCTCCTTGACTATTCCGTTAGGGTTAGGGGGACATATAACATTATCGTCACGCCCTTAAGACTTTCTCAGAAGGGCTCCCCTGAACGGAGCGTAGGAGTTTCTTTTCCACGATCATTGACATTATAATGCTTATAGATAGAAGTATATCAATGCTATTCGCAGAATATGGAAACTGATTCTCATTTGTTTTATTAAAAAAAAAAACCGGCGAAGTGCGTGTCAGACTTCACACATTTAGGGTTCCGTACCAAATGACGGAATTAAAAAAAAATCTAATTTACCTATCAATATATTGGTCAGTAAAATATACGAAGGTAATATAAACACTATCGGTCAATGGGAATTAAGTTAAAAAATTCATCGGAACAAAATTTTGTGACAGTTGATGGACGGACACGTGAGTGACAGCAATAGGGCTCCGTTTGGACCCTTCGGGTACGGAACCCTAAAAAGAAGGCATGATGACCTTTGCTCATCTGTCTTAGTATGAGGCAAGGGCTTTGCCCCTTCAGTGAGGCAAATAGGTGTAGGTTGGTACTACAGGCTAGATTTTTAACTATGATTCAGATAATAGAGTTAGATCCCAGAGCCGCCAGTCATAACTTGTTTTCTGATTCACAAAATTTGTGGGATTGAGTAGTGTTAAGGACTTAAGGCACACACAGTGCCGCCGCCACTGCCGCCGGGCAAGCCGCGGTGCATCCGGCGGCTTATAAACCCGGTTTGCCGCTCAAAAGAGCCGCCAACATGGCCGCCCGGGTGCCGCCAAGTTTCTGCGGCCAAGTGCCCGCCGCACAGACGCCCGGGAAAAGCCGGTGGCACTGTGTGTAGGAGCCTTTAGTATTAACTTTAAACGTACGCATATCTGCTAGCTTGAGCCGTCGGCCAATCTCACACATTTTGTTAATCAGAAAATAAGTAGTGTCTGTCGCCTTTAGGATCTTAGACTATAAGAGAGATCTTTCACTATTCTAACCTATTTGAGCTGCTATAACGGCCAAGCAGCTTTGCTCTGAGTGTGCTGTGAAGGGTTAATGTCAATGAAAAACACTCTTATTCTTCGTCTTGTAGGGTAGTTCAGCTGCTAGGCTGGCAACACACGTTCGATTCCTTTAGTAATGAAGCAGTAACTACTCACTACTAGATCATGCTAAGCCAGAGCCAACTTGCACACATAATAATAATTTCCATCATATTGATTGTCTTTTTGCTAGAAAACTAAAAACACTAAGTCTGTAGTCATTATATCTGTTTGCACGTCTTTTTTAGGGTTCCGTAATCAAAGGATAGCCAACAGGGCCCTATTACTATGCCTCCGCTTTCCGTCCGTCTGTCAACGGGCTGTATCTCACGATCCGTAATAGCTACACAGTTGAAAATTTCACAGAATGTGTAGGTATTTTTTTCTGTAGCCGATAGAACAACAAAAAATAAATTAAAAATTAAGGGGGCTCCCTATTATTTGTTGTTATAGCGGCTATAGAAATACACGCTGTGTGAAAATTTAAACTGTCTATCTATTACGGATCATGAGATACAGCTAAAAAAAACCAAAAAAATCACGTTTCTAGAAACGTGTTTTTTTTTGGGTTTTTGTTCAGTTTATGGTACGGAACCCTTCGTGTGCGAGTCCAACTCGTACTTGGTCGGTTTTTTGTTTTCTATTTTTCCAATGCCAAAAACCCAGCTAAAATCTTTTATGAGTAGGTAGGTGTTCCGTGGAAAATGTTGATAACACATTTGATCATAATTATTCTCTTGTATTGTTTTCTACAAAATGTAATGTGTCACTGATAGTTTTCCCTAATAAATAAAAACCGGCCAAGTGCGTGTTGGACTTCGCACATTAAGGTTCCGTACCAGATAAAAATTAAAAATACTTAAATAAAATACGAGTAGGTATCACATCAATTCCAAGCCCTTACCAGTAACTTATATTTCTATGTTCCAGGGTTACCCATGCCGTGTCTGTGGACGCCGTTTCAACCAGTCTGGTCACCTGGCCATTCATATGCGTATGCACACGGGGGAACGGCCTTACCCCTGTGACCTGTGCCCTAAGGCCTTTAAAGTCAAGGTAACTTTATCTGATGATAGGTTAGATTTTAGTGGAGAAAACTATTGAGGTTTCTAAACATGCGTTTGAAAAATCTGCTGCGTACCTACAATGGCTCTTATAATAGTTGTTGCAAAGCCTAGAACAGGGATGGCGAACCTTTATTTGAGAATGTGCCATTAAAACTTAAAAAAAATATAAAGTGGCCATGACGTTCCGCCAAAAAATGTTGAATAAATTGGTGATTTCATTAAAAATAAAAAATAAAAATGAAACTTTTTTACAAAAAACTCATTTCTCAGTTTTTAGTTGTGGTTCCCCATTAGATTGTGTTAACAATACATAGACATATGATCGCAGCAATAATTGAAGAGTACCACTGTCTACCTCCAAAGGTAATGTATTATAGGTATTCTAAAACCATTCTTGAAATATATGCTTTTGAATAACGAAAACCCCATCCAAATCGGATCTGTAGTTTTCGAGAAAATCACGAACAAACGACATAATAATTATGTATGTTACATACTTTAATTGTGACGAATTCAGAATCTCCTTTTTTGAAGTCGGTTAGAAAGTTGATGCTCTTTGCAACCTGGAATGCGTACATCTATCGTAATGTTTACAAACAGTTTTATGTCTGCTGGTGAAAATTACCGAGATGCTACAAATCTAACAATGGCTGCCAGAATTATTTTGCCGCGTACCACAACTAGCCGGCGCGGTTTGCCATCCCTGGTCCAGAGCTAAGATTGTATTAGCTGGAGATTTCATAGGAACCTGGCTTAAACTCACACTAGGTGATAGTGTGAGCTTGGAGCAAAAGTTTTGGATAGCTAGATAACTAATAGCTCATAAAAAAACTTGGACATCCTAAAGTCTAGGAGGCGGACTTGTTCAACAAAAGTAGGTAATAAATTGGTCCAAAAGATATAGATGTCTATAACTTGATTAAATAACTTCAATTATAAACAATGCCAAGTGTAAGTAAAACCACAGAAATACTGGGAACTTAATAACAAAAACGCTCATTGCACGCGCTATTTACTATAGGATGGACGCGGATAGTTCCCACTACTTTTTCCGTATGATAATGTATGTGGAATGGTGTTGGTGGCAGGTGGAGCGTGACGATCATCGCAGGACCCACACTGGCGAAAAACCCTTCGCGTGTACAGCGTGCCCCAAGACGTTCACTGCCGCCGCACGCTTGCGTGAGCATGCACGCATACACACAGACCAAAGGTTATCATACAATCCTTTTGTTTTGCATCCAGAGACATTTTTATTTCGCTTTGACTTGTTATTGTGGCAGGTTTGGTTTTCAATTGCTGACATACTCGTAGTCACGTTAGTTATAGAAATTTGATGAAATATCATTAAACCTATCTACATGTATCTTTTTCATTTGATTATTTTTAAATTTGTACATTTTCAAAGTTGTAGAGTAAGTTTTGAAAAATATTATCTGTTTGTTATCAAATCTTTCATCTCTTTCAGCTTATGTTCCTAACTTCACAGCGCTATAATACTTAGTTATAGAACTAGCCAACTTTACGAAAGATGGCGCTAACAATCTCTTATTCGAAATACGAATAAGTAGGTATTTTGAATTACGAAGAGGTTTAAAAAAATTTTTTTTTTTTTTTACGTACCAAACATTTTTTTATATAGCAAAGAGGACACAACCCAATTAACCAATCTATTTTTAATATTATAATGATGTGACTCGGATTATTTGTGAACATGATTTCACCCAACAACTATTTCCAGTAACTGATCCGTGGCTCCAATACGACGTTTGTTATCAATAATATCAATAATATCTACACCGAAACGTTAATTTGCCCGGGATGAATTCTCGGATCTCATTCACGGAAATACGGAGAGAAATCAGTCGGTTGCAATTATTGCAATACCTAGCAAAATTTCGCTTTATATATAAACAAATGAAGCTATTTAAATAAACAAAATAAATGAAGCTTTTCATTTTTATTTATCATTTAGGTTAAATGCTTACAAATTATTCCGATAGTAGGTACTAACCATACTTTGGAATAATAAAAAAAATTAATTAAACCACAACCTCGCTATTGGTCACTATTGATCTGCAGGTGTATTCGCTAACTCAGGTGACATCAATTTGATAGGCACTATGCAATACATTGCTCGGTGGACATCGATTATAATAGGCACTACGGTATAGGGTTTCCTATACGTCAAAGCAGCAATGTACGGCAAAGTGCCTATCAAATTGATGTCAACTGAGTTAGCGAATACGCCTGCTGGCTGGAAAGATAGGTAGGCAGGCATAAGTGGTAAATGGGTAACACTAACACCTAAATCAATTCAGTAATAGTCCCTGACTTGTATATAAATGTGACCGGTTAATTGTAAGCACCCGTAAGATTGTAATAAGTCTTGCAAAAGTGTAAACTCGCGATATTATTATGAATAGATTATTTTAAATACAATAAATCTCATTTAAATTTGATAATTTACAATGAGGGGAGTGATCGAAGGAGTGACCGTGGTCCTGGCACAGGTAACTGAAGGAACACGAGTGGGTTTTAGTCAGTAATAGTCTGACACGCCCTTCCGCTTCAGAGCGGGTTAAGTTATTTTATGATTTTCCACCTAATAAAAAAAACTCGAGTCTTATTAAAAATAAAGAGTTTACAATTTAACCTGTGAAGCCCTGCGACTCACTGGTGAGTCGGACAAAAAAAAAATATTAAAGAGAAAAAAAAAAAACAATCGGCTGTCAACCCGGGTTGTCGTCGGGGTTCAATTTGACAACCCGGATTTGGTTAAGGCGCGGTTTAAACAATTTGGAAATTGCTCCACAAAAATAAACTTTGGCGTCGAATATCTCTGTATTTTCAGAGATAACAACATATTTTTATTTAAGAATTGAATAGAATTAGCATTTTATTAAAACATGGACCGGACAATTTGTTTATAAAGTCCTATTTTATTTTTGGGAATTTTCTATTTTTTCTTAGAGAAAGTTGTTCATATCCATGAGCAGAACCGGTCCCTAAAATATGACCACACCTTTCCGTTACATCCTGTATATACGAATCTCAACAATCAGTACCTACCTGCCTCTAAGAAAATTCTTATTTCATATTACAAAGAGTCATCGTACCTTCACGTCTACTTCCAGACCTTATCGCTGCGACATATGTGGTGCAGCATTTCGGAGACCATACGCTCGCACCGTCCACACCCTCATCCACACCGGAGAGAAACCTCATGAGTGTGACATCTGTGGAACTGCCTTCAGGTAAGCTTCATCTTAGGATGAGCATGCACGGAACCAGTCGATGTAGCGTGGCTTGGGGGAGGATTTTATATTGTATGTCTGCAATGGATGCCTTACGGCTGAAATAATTATGGTGATGATGAAAACTAATCTTACTCACACATTTCCGGCATTTATTTAAAGTATTTAATTCTTAATGCACACAAGTACAGAGGCGGACTTAATGCCTCAGGCATTTTCTACCAGTCAACCTTTGGGTGATGCAGAGACAAATAGGTAGTAGTAGGTGCAATATAGAAAAAATATGCGATGAATATTTATTAAATTATTTAATTCTTCATGCACACAAGTACAGAGGCGGACATAATGTCTCAGGCATTTTCTACCAGTCAACCTTTGGGTGATGCAGAGACAAATAGGTAGTAGTAGGTGCAATATAGAAAAAATATGCGATGAATATTTATTAAATTATTTAATTCTTCATGCACACAAGTACAGAGGCGGACTTAATGCCTCAGGCATTTTCTACCAGTCAACCTTTGGGTGATGCAGAGACAAATAGGTAGTAGTAGGTGCAATATAGAAAAACAATACGATGAATATTTATTTAAATTATTTAATTCTTCATGCACACAAGTACAGAGGCGGACTTATTGTCTCAGGCATTTTCTACCAGTCAACTTTTGGTTGATGCAGAGACGAATAGGTAGTAGTAGGTGCAATATAGAAATACTAAGTTAAACCTATACTTAAGCTATAAATAAAATATAATATTATTTATTACACTCATAAGAATAAACTCAATAGGTACACAAATCTAGATAATCAACAACATACGTACTCGTACAAACAGATAATTGCAAACTCTCTTCTTGTATTCCAGGCGAATTCTTGATGAAAGATTTCAGACTTTACCCAGCAGTGGTATAATAGGAAGCTGACACTAACAAGTAACACATTTCTAGGCAAGAATAACGTATTTAAAACTGCGTCTGATAACTGTAAAAGCAATTCCGCAATGGTTGTTAAGCAAATCTGGTTGTTACTCGCGCTAATCAAGCCGAAATCAATATTTACCGGCCGCCTTTCGCGCGATATCTGTTAGCTAGACGAAAACGGGATCCTTTTAGGATTGCTTGGTCTCATAAAAATATGGTCTGCATTTGAACATTAACAGCTTTATAAATTTATTTATTATTTATAAAATTTACTAACCATTTTCGATTCTTAACTCTAGATAACATGGGTAAGTCCAGTACATCAAATTCAACTGTCATAAGACAAAACGTTCTTTAAATGATTATTCAGCACTTCACCACCCACATCTACCTTCGTCCGGGTAGAAAATATTCAAATATGATCCTGATATCAGTGTTTAAACTATTCACATGTTTTTTTTTCTACTTAAGGCCTTAAGTGCCACATTTCCTTATCCTGTAAGATGTTTTAGGGCCGATTTCACCATTCGCTCTATAAACTAAGTTTTACTAAACTAGGCTTAGCGTAAAAAATAAAAACCATATAAAAAATTATAGTGAGTTTACCTTAAGAGATAGATATATCGATTACTTTTTTTTTTGAACTTTAAAAGGAGAATAATTCCGTCATACACAATTTATGCGTAACTTTAACCGTTTACTCAGCGCACGCAACTGAAGCTCCCAAAAGGATTTTTTTTTTCCCGTTTTTGTCACATTTTTCATTGACGCTTCGCTCCTGTTGGTCGCAGCGTGATGTTATATAGCCTATATATAGCCTATCTTGATAAATGAACTATTAAACACAAAAATAATTTTTCAATTCAATGTTCCTGAGATTAGCGCGTTCAACCAAATAAACAAACAAACTCTTCAGCTATATGACAGCGGCTAAACGCGTTTAATCGAGCTTAAACGTCGAAAACTGGGCGTTTAGAATTGGTGAAATCGGCCCTTAGATTTCGTTTATTTACTTATTTAAACTAGTTATCGAGGTATTTGGCGGGATATTTTCGAGTGAAGTTCAGTGGCTGTTTTAATTATTCGCAAATTGATTCATAGTGGATAATATTGTGATGTTAAATTGGTGTAGGTGTTTATCAAGTGTCTACGCAACTGGACAATATGTGGAATCATTAAAACAGGCGCAATCTCGGTAAAATAAAGCTGAGAATTTTGTCGTAGTATTGACTAACTCAGCGAAGTTAGCCGAGAAGACTGACTCGACTCATTTGCTGCCAAATACAGCAAACACATTAGAATGTGTTAAATCTGCATCCTCATGTGAAAAAAGTACCAGTATTCTGTATCTAAAACTAAATACTTTCTTAACTTGACACTGGCTAAATGCACAAACCGTGCGAAGCCAAAATTAAAGAAAAAAAAAAAAAACTAGCTATCTCTACTCTGTTCAAATTCAATAGATAAAAATACAATACCTAATACCCGTTGCAGTTACGTCATTACCATTACAACTACCTACCCGTATTTCTATGCTTCACGCTAAAGCTATTGCAGGGTAAGCAAAGAATGCCCAAACCTCTCTCCCTTCCGACCGAAATGAGTTGTGTTATTGTGTCCTTTCTACCTGCTTTGCGCTCACAAAAACTTAGTTATGGTCCTTTATCCCTATTAAGCGCACCTTCAGAGCTTTTGCGAAGGTTTGGTGCAGTGTAAAAAAATAAACTATAGAAATAGCAACAAGACGTGATTCTATTACCCACAACTTATTTCTGTTATAGAAGTCTACAAATATTCTATGATAACTTTTTTTTTTTTTGTGGGTTGGGAAATCATCCAATGACTTCGCCCGCTCTGGGTGGAGCGGGAGGGAGTGTCAGACTCTTACTGACTAAAACCCACCCCTGTTCCTCCCTGCCTTGAATGCCCAGGGGCGAGGTAACTCTTTCGAATGTATCCTCAACTCCCGGGCAGGCATCGGCCATGACGGGCCCCGTCCTGTTTGCTGACAACTCTTTGAGGCGCGCGTGGAACACTACGCGCCGTCGACTCTCGGGCCTGGTGCTGATCGGACGGCGAGTTACCCACTACTCGCCGTCCGCAGGCCCGGGTGTTCTAGGATCACGTCCATTACACGATAAGATTTGCTGTCAGTTTAATCACAAAAAAGGTATGGTTGTGACTGACGCATAACCTACCTAGAATACAGTGACTGATGGTTGCATGAAAAATCTCGATATTTACATTTTTGCATCATGCAACCATCAGTCAATGACTATTAGTTGACTGTTAGTTGAGTGACGCTTGCATGAGCGTGTAATGGGAGCCTGAATGATGATGAATTTGAGAAGGATATTTACAGTTGTTGGTCCTTATTTATATAGAGGAGCTCGTGGCTAAAGTAATAACAACCGCACGGGTCGATCCACAGGTTAAGCTACGCTTGCCAGGGTTGGTCCATGGATGGGTGACTATCTTTACATACCGAGACTCCTCCGTGCCTCGGTAAGCACGTTAAGCCGTTGCGAGTCCCGGCTGTCGACGCCGAGGACGAGAAGAACGAGAATTGTAGATCTTTGATAGTCGGTACGGGTCGTCAGAAGCCCGAAAGACTGACAACCAGTCTCTTACCAAGGGGTATCGTATTACCCAGTAACTGGGTTGTAGAGGTCAGATAGGCAGTCGCTCCATGTAAAATATTCAGCTGCATCCGGTTAGACTGGAAGCCGACCCCAAGATAGTTGGGCAAAGGCTAGGCAGATGATGGTCCTTATTTATAAAAAAAAATAACTAGGAAATGTGATAGGTAAGTTATTTAAAATTTAAAAAAAAATATAGGTAAACACTGATTTAACACTGATTTGATTTCACTGAACAGGTTCTTAATTCAACGTTTTCTACTCCGAAGAAGGGTAGATGAGGGTGGAAAAATACTGACTAATCATTTAAATGAGGGTTTGTCCTATCACAGTTGAATTTGATGGATTCGACTAGTACTTAAACTAAGCATAGGTATATTTAGTGAGTTTAATAAATAATCTGTTTAAAAGATGAATATGTCTACTTACTAAATTACGTGTTCATTCAACGAATTTACAAATATTTTAATGATTGACTCTTACAACTCGCGTGCGATGTTAATTAATTTAATTAATACGCGTTATTAACGATTGTCTTTAATTTGTTGCTACTTTTGGCCAACATTCTCCAGTAGATTATATGCAGAAGTCTTCTTCTTACTGTTGAGTTGAGGGTTAATATTTATACAACGTAATTCCTGAATGGAAGTCGTGATACTCATTCATTATTATGAGCAACTTTTATTATGGGAACAACCCTAAAATCGCAAAAAAAAAAACAACTACCCAACAAATTGACAAATTGTACTGATGTTTTTATGCGTTTGATGATGAGTTCAATGACCAATTTTCGGGAATTGCATTGTTTCTATTACCCCCTGTATTATTAGGCCCCACATAAAGAAGTCTAAAAGCATTGTACTGACAGGTAGGAATTTTGGGTGCGACATACATAGGTACTTACATAATTATACATCCTACTTTCTACTATTTAATATTAGAAATGCGAAAGTTTGGATGTATGTTTGATACTCAATCACGCCAAAACGGCTGAAGGAATCTGGATGAAATTTATCACACAGATAGATTATATAGTCTGGAAGGAACAGTAAATAGGTTGTAATTTAACTATTATAATAATAAATATTAAAAAAACGAACATCATGTTGTCTCAAACCACTGCAGGCAATAAAGATAATATGGATATAACCCTTAACAATGAAAATATAGAATTAGTGAGAGACGTATATATGTATATAATTGGATGATTTGCTGAATTGGAAAAAAGAACTAGCACACATAGACTTTACTGTATCATCTGCGTGTTATGCGTTGAGGACATAAATACGGAATAGTTAAAGATGGTATAATTATTATGCTCATGTCGAATCTAGACTTCGATACAGTATAGGTACAGTTCTGGGGAAAAGCTACGGTTATAATTCTCAGCGAGCCTTCATTCTCCAAGAAAGGGCAATACGTACAATTGTCAGAATTACACAAAGAGAAAGCTGTCGATCACATTTATTCTAACATTGCCCAGCTTGTACATAATTGTGTTGTTAGTTAATTTTAAAAAAATATATCCGTGAATACGAGTCTGGGGAAGAAATTCAAAACAAAACTGGGACTGACTGGGGAACTGGGGAAAAATAAAACACTCGTAGAAAGGACTTTAAACTTAAAGTTGTACCTAATTTTAATATTGTCAATCATAGCCCTCATTACCAAGCTGTACAAATCTATACTAATATTATAAAGAGGTAAAGTTTGTGAGGTTGGGGCTCTGGATCTACTGAACCGATTTTGAAAATTCTTTTACCAGTAGAAAGACGTCATTTGGGAGTGTCATAGGCTATATTTTTTTTAAATCCACGCGGACGGTTTCGCGGTCGAAGTGCTAGTGTTTGATAGACTGCCAGCAGATTTAAGAATTTTGTTAAACACTAGCACTTTTGAGGCTAAGCTCAAAGTATTTCTATTAGATATGAACTTTTACTCAGTAGACGACCTATTCCAATTTTCTGTAAAAAAAAATGCAATTTATTTTTACTTTTATTGTTTTTAGTATTTTAATAACCATGGTTTTTTTTATATTACCGCTGCATGTTCACTTTTAGAATTTATATTAATATTATTAATAATGATGTACTAGGTAATGTATCAAACACAATATAAATTGTTTCTGATAAGTAATCAAATATTATTTATAGAGGGTAGGGACTAGGGAAGTAGTAATTTCACGAGGGCGAATCCGCTGGCAGAAGCTAGTATGATATTTTGTTTTAAATCAACGCTGTGAATCTATGATTTATTGGAACAAAGTTCTTTATCACGGCGGTTATCAAGTATAGAAACGATTATCATTCTGTAAATACCTGATTGATAACGATTGTCCGGAGAATTCTTCTGCCTACCCCGCAATACAGTCAAGCATTATGCACGGTGGGTGGATGACTATAAGCACCGTAGCGCAGCAGCCGAACGCTTCACTTTCTGTGCTACACAGGTCGTGGGTTTATTCCACGCATGGAACTAAAATTTATATGACCTAACGTTTAGGTAACTAAAATTTTGTTCCGGGTATTTCTCTTTGTTTTATGTGGCTTGTTTTTCTGCCAATATACCTTCAATAAATACGAGTGGTCTTTTTTTAAACCTTATTTAACTTCAGCCCTTTATTCGCAGACGGTCAGGAGACATGTGGAAGCATAAACGAACTCTTCACGGAGTCCAAGCAGTGTCTATCGACGCAGTACAAAAGAAGTGATTCGAGAAAAGACAATAAAGTTGAACGTCCTACCTCAGAGTTTTTACCTCCAGACGTTGTCAATAGATGGCGCTAGTTGTTTCAATGTAGGGGAAAGTGTTCTCTGTTCAGCCGTGCGCAGTGCCATACATGTATATTAAGTATTTTTATTATAGTACCTAAATAAATATAGACTTTTACACTGATCTTCTTGGCTTTTATTAGCTAATAAACATTTTCGCGTTTCTTTTAACAATTTCGTACCTATTGTATCCCGTTATCACTAAATATACGAATTTGCACCACGATAAGCCAAATCTGGAATTCGTAAGTTTTGTCTGAGTATTCTAGTGATGCAACCTCTTGAATGAATTCAAACTATAAGGAATTGGGGCGATACTAATTTAGGACTTTAGTACCTTTAGAATTTTATTTTCACATTGATGGCATAAAAACCTTGTAAAATAATTATATCAAAGGTCTAAATTAGACACGACAAATATTTATTTTTTATATGTAGGTACACTGGTCAGCAGATAAACCGAGCCACCCGCTACCTAGGAACTCTGATTCGATTTTCTCAAAAAGTATAAAACTTACAACTATCAAAGTTATACCTACAAAAAGTGCGTTTCATGGTGATTAAAATGACTACAAATTAATTCGAAAGTACCGTCAACTCACATTGTAATCAAGCAACAAACACAATGCTAACGATTTGCTCTGTTTTCACCAGAGTTTGAAATTAGCATTCTTTTTCTCTACAATGAGGGTAGTCAGATATTTCTTATCATTTCTTTAGTTTTTGTCCATCGTTTGCTCAGACGCGTGTGTTTTTGCTACTTTTTTCGATTAATAATGGATACAACACCTCAGGAAGCAGCTCAAGCTGTAGCATTACTTCAAGCAGGCATTGCGCAACGTGAAGTCGCTCGAAGGCTTCGAATCAGCAGATCTTCGATGCAACGAGTTTACAGACGATACCTAGAGACTGGAGCATTCGATCGCCGTCCAGGTACGGGCAGACCTAGGGCTACATCCGCAGCAGATGATCGTTATATCCACCTTACTGTTCTGCGAAATCGCCACCTCAACGCAGTTCAAGTCCAACAAAGTCTGCGTGACGAACGCCAAGTGGTCATAAGTTCAGATACCGTCAGAAGGAGACTTGCTGAACGGAACCTGACCCCAAAAAGAGCTGCAACAGGCCCAGCATTAACGGTAGCACACCGTCGAGCACGACTTGAATTTGCTCGAGAACATAGGGATTGGACATTAGAGCAGTGGAGTAATGTACTCTTCACTGATGAGATCAGGGTGAGTCTACATGGAAGTGATCGACGTCAGAGAGTATATCGTCGCCCTGGAGAACGTTATTCTCAGTGTTGCATCGAGGAAACTGTTGCTTATGGAGGAGGATCTGTAATGGTCTGGGGCGGCATCTTTTTAACAGCACATACAGCGTTAGTTTTCATCGAACCGACGCGACGGGCCGTACACGTGGACTGACTTCTCATCGCTACATTACTGAAATCCTCGCAGACCATGTGGTACCTTACGCAGGATATATCGGACAGGATATGCAATTGATGCATGATAATGCACGGCCTCATGTTGCTCATGTGGTGACCCAGTATCTACGCGACGTCAGCATTCGTACGATGGACTGGCCAGCTCGAAGCCCGGACTTGAATCCGATAGAACACTTATGGGATGAGCTGAAACGTCGGGTTCGAGCCCGGGTACCTGCTCCAACAAGGCTTCCAGAGCTGCGAATCGCAATTGAAGAGGAGTGGAATACAATTCCTCAAGATTTTATCGTCAGGCTCGTAAGGTCGATGAATACAAGGATGCTGGCAGTTATCCGAGCAAGGGGAGGGAATACGGAATATTGATCAAAAACTTTTTTTTTGATTTTATCTTTGTTTTTGGCTTTAATTTTTTTTTTTCACTTTATCATTACTAACGATTGTCACAACTGGAAAACGACTCTTCTTTGTAAAATCCTTAATAAACACTGAAATATTGATTAAACCCAATGAGTTTCCTTTCATTTTAATCACCATGAAACGCACTTTCTGTGGGTACAACTTTGATAATTGTAGGTTTTTAAGTTTTTGAGAAAATCGAATTAGAGTGCCTAGGTAGCGGGTGGCTCGGTTTATTTGCTGTCCAGTGTATATTTTAGTACCTTTAATGAAGACTAGAAATGAAGACTATTTTCCCGCGTCTTCGCTCCGCCGGGCCTTTCTCAGAGGAACCGCGCATTTTTCTGGGAGAAAAAGTGGCGTAAGACGAAAGTGTTGCTCTCCATAAGTGGAAAATTTTTCGAACAAACGTACAAAATAACACTTTATAAAACGTAAGAAATAACACTTTAAAAAATCTATTGATTTCATTGTTATAGGTAGATAAATATCACGAGTAGATAAAATCTACTCGTGATATCTACCTATAAACAAGTCCTGTTTTCACCGAAGGTTTCGGCAGAGGTATGTACCGAGTGCGTGGTGAACCAGTGGTAACGGCCCTGACTTACGAGTTCTAGGTACGTCGTGGGTTCAAACCCAGGCAGTTTCTTTACTTTCTGTAATTTTTTTCATCACCTCTACTCTCAAAACGGTGAAGGAAAACATCGTGAGGAAACCGGCTTGTCCCAGAACAAAAAATTCGAAGACACGTGATATCCACCAACCCGCACCGGGTCCGCATGGACCTCAGTCCCAGCAGTGGGATCATTATAAGGCTGAATATGCTTATGCACTACATTGTATAGTTATATTCCACCAGTTGCTACTCACCGGGTGGCATAAACTCAGTCACCAGGCTGCTACCTAATTGTTAATTAAAAATCGCATAACCTCAAACTAATTGCCAGGGTCGCGGGAGTAACGCGGTCCTTGGCACAGGCAACTGAAGGAACAAGGGTGGGTTTTAGTCAGTAAAAGTCTGACACGCCCTCAGCTCCACCCAGAGCGGGAGAAGTCATAATGATTTCCAACAACCAAAAAAAAAAATGGGTCACGGGATTGATCAGAGGAGTCAATGTGGCCCTGGCACAGGCTTCTGAAGGACCACGGATGGGTTTTAGTCAGTAAGAGTCTGACACGCCCTCCCGCTCCACCCAGAGCGGGAATAGTTATTTGATGATTTTCCACCGAATAAAAAGAAAAGCCTCAAACTAACAATGTATTCGATTCTTCGCTGATCTATGATATTCATTAACGCAGATACCTACTAAACAATTAGCAGAACAGAGACAAATTCTACTGCTAACAGTCTATTTTCCTGTTACTACTCGTTGTATGTTTTATGTATAATATCGAAGATTTCGAGTTAATTGCTAATCGAAGGTAAAATACCTATGTATCCCTGATTGTATACGTTCAGGGTGTAACAGAAGTGAGTGCTCATATTTTAAATACTACTTCTGCCCCTATGAAATGAGCAACTTTCTTCAAGAAAGTAAAAGTAGATTCGAAAAAAAATTGGCATATTTTTAAATCAGTAATAGCATTCTAGCTTAAATCAGTTTTTTTTTATTTGTGATGGGTTTGCTCTTGATTCTAGTGTAGGTCAGAGGCGAAAGAGACAGAGTCGATGATGGAGCGAGCTTCACTCTAACTAAAGATCTTAGGGTTGTATGCGTTTGGAAACACAGGCGCAGGTAGAGAGTTCGACTCCTTTGCTGTGCGCATTATAAAAGACGCTTGGAAACGCTTAGTGCGAATTGGTGGAATAGCAACAAGGTAGGGATGATACGAGTAACTTGCCGCGTGTCTAGAAGTCCGATGGTAGAAGGGGGCCGTTTGATGATAACTTTGAACGCAATCCATTTTCTTTTTTTAACCGACTTCGAAAAAGGAGGAGGTTATCAATTCGGATGTTTGTATTATTATTTTTTTTTTTTATGTATGTTCGGGCATAACTCCGTCATATATTAACGGATTTGCAAAATTCTTTTTTTGTTCGAAAGAGGTTTATTCCGAAATGGTCCCATTTAAATTTCTAAAAGATCTGATGATGGATTTCGGAGACAGACAACGGAACTCTTCAAAACTTGACAGCAAATCAACCGCGATTGCTGCTATCGTATGTATAAGAATTGTTAACACAGTTTAATGGGCAATCACAACTAAAAAGTGAAAAATAAAAAACTTTTTTACAAAAAAATAGAACCGACTTCCAAAAAAAGTACAAAATAACTTTAATTTCGGCAGTCGGTGTCAAAAAACGAAGACACAAAACAGGAACACCGACTTCCGAAATTAAAGTTATTTTTCACTTTTTTTGGAAGTCGGTTCTAGTTTTTTGTAAAAAAGTTTTTTTTTTAGTATTTACTATGACTTTCTTGAAGAAAATTGTTTATTTACCTACATGAGCAGAAGTAATAACTATTTAAAATATAAACACCATTTCCGTTACACCCTGTATTAAAAATATAATCGGTCGAGCCGTTTCGGAGGAGTGCAACCACAAACACACTGACACGACAATTTTATATATTAGATAAAACTTGCCGAAAAAATACCTACACCCGATGTATTGAAGAGAAGTGCGAGATAGAATTAGAAGTATCAACAATCACAGCGGTCGTCTGTGGGTCACTTATTAGAAAGCATCTGACATCCCAAGGGCGTCTTGTGGTCACTATCAGGCTAGGTAAACTAGGTAGTCTAGGAACCGTACCTACACAATTTTTTTCCGGGGGGAAATATTTAAAAGGTGCTTAGACTTTTTGGGAAAATAGGGAGTGTGGGATTCTTACCTCACTAAAAAACTTTTTTACAAAAAATCAACCGACTTCCAAAAAAGAAAATACTAAAAATTTTAAAAATACTTTAATGTCGGAAATCGGTCTTTGTATTTTATTTCTTCGTTATTTGACACCGACTTCCGAAATTAAAGTAATTTTTAGTGTATTTTCTTTTTTGGAAGTCGGTTGTTTTATTTTTGTAAAAAAGTTTTTTATTTTTCTCTTTTTTGTTTCTATACACCAGAACTAAAAACCCCAATAACATGGAACGTGGAATTTAAACATACTCGTAATTGGAGAAAGCCAAAACCTCATCTAGGTATACGTATTTTTCGCTTTTGTTCAGTTTTTCAAAAAGCGCCTAAGCAATTTCGATAAAATTTATATACCACCTCGAGAGTATATTCTTTCGGATAAAAAAATAATTTTGAAAATCGGTCCACAACTGACAGAGAAATCGGTGGACATACAGTCAGGCCGCAAAAGTCCATAAGAACGCTAAAGATTACATTGCTACGAACCGAGCGAGCACGATACTTCCGTGCGTATGTGTGCGCGTGTATGAGTATCCACATTCCACAGATAACAAACACACACTAAGGAACTGTCGTCGCACTGAGCTTAAAAACATCATTATTATTTTTCTGTGCTATTGAATACGCATCACACAGTCACAGAGGCGACTTGTTCTTACCATTGCATTGATAAAATTCGCGCAAATATGTCATGTGCTGGTAGCCGTATGAACTAAGTGTTAGATTCGCAAATAACGTAGCCCGAGTTCAAATCATGGTCGGTCTGTTGCGGTTATTTCTTACTTTGAAAATTCCCAATCTATATTAATGTAGTTGTTTTATATATTTCTATGAAAAATACTATTGCATTTTTTGCACTAAATAGTTGCAAATTACGAATATGATCTATTAACCACAAGAAGAATCACATTCGTAATTTGCAATTATTTAGTTGTTACATCTTTTCGATGTTGTAAGGTGGAAATAAAAATACGTGTTTAATAAAAATGTACATTTACAAACTTTAACTTTAATTTTAATTTCACATTTATGAGAATTGTGACGTCGAATTGTTACCTAGACAAAAAAGTTATCTTGTAACCGTTATCTATGTTACGTGTAAGATTGTTTGTTGGAAGTATACCCACTTAGACCATTAATAATATGAATAACGTAACAAAGAAATGATATTAAAATTTTAATAAAATAAAATATAATTGTTTATATCCAGTTTTTTATTGAAAAGATTTAGACTTTGTAAACATTCTATTTTTATGTAACGTCACAAGGAATGTATTGAGGTTATAGCTTAATTGTTCATTTTCTTGACGAAAAGAAGATTGAAACTAAACCTCAATTTCTGTTAAAAGAACTTTAGTTCTCACAAGATAATCATCAATTAGATGAGAAAAATAAATTGAACTATAATAGTTCTCAGTCTGTTAGAACAGTGCGGGTAGAAGAATAAAAAACAAAATAGAATCATGATTATTGTCAACAAAATTGATAGCGAGTTCACTGCATTCTTAAGATAAGGCGATGGCACAAGTTAAAAGATACAGCTGTTTTAAACGAAAGTAAACACAATATAATACAGTGTTTGTTAACGAATAATCACGGATATGTTAAAATAAAATGGCCTACTAAACATTTAGTTATTACAAAAAGTCAACAAATGCATGGGATTTGAACTTGCGGCACACTGATTTGCGCTTCAATCTGTGTGCTCTATACCACTGGGCCATCTTAACTTATGCTAAGTTGATGAAATTATGAATTTCAAGCATTTGTTGGCGAAAACTTGAAAATAGAAGGTCGTAAGTCCAACTAAACGTCAAACTAATACGTTGTGAGAATTCTTATCGACTTTTGCTGGCGTCTGTACATAAAAAAAGAGACATTACATACTGTTGAACATAGAACCTCCTCCTTTTTCGAAGTCGGTTAAAAACCACCCTGGTGATCAACATCAGCACATGGAAGGAGCCCCGTTACCTCTTAAAAGACCACCACCGGAACCCCCTCTGTGCATCACCTCTTAGGGCACATCCTTGAACAGACTGCAAAGGGGTCTCCCCTGATTTGTACTGTATCTAATGTTTTGCTGGACAGTGCATGTTTGTATCCCACTATTTGTTACTAAGAAGAGGAATAAGAATGTAAGTATATTTAAGGTGAAATGGTACAGGGTACCAGCTAAATTCAAATTTTCTCATCTTTTTTGCAATTTGCAGGTCTGTGTCAGGTTGTATGTTGGTCAAAATATGATCCGCGGCTGAAACAAGTATGTATTTAAAGAATTATAATCATTAGAAGCATCAACACGACTCTATAAGTTAGAATTGTTGTCGAATGTCATGATTTCATGAAATAGTCATTTCACAGGGTAGGTATTTTTGATATAGGGGAGTCATTCCATACAGTAAGAACTAAGAATGTTGTACTGATGATTTTAATGATTATAGTTCTGTAAAAATGTACTTGCTTCGGCAGCGAATCATATTTTGATCAACATAGGTACAACCTAATACTGACCTGCAAATTGCAAAAAATGTAAGAAAATTTTAATATCGCTCCAAAAAAACATCAAAGGCATGCGACATAGACCAATCCGTATTGGATGGTGAATTACAACCTACTGCCTCTCACAGAGAATCCTGTGTCCCAGTCCCAGCAGTGGGAACTTATAGGCTGATTATCTTTATGATATTTTTAACCGACTTCAAAAAAAGGAGGAGGTTCTCAATTCGACTGACTGAATTCGATTGACTGTATTTTTTTTTTTTACGTGGGCTACCTCATAACTATTTACTACGTGAACCGATTTTGAAGATTTTTTATTTGAAAGCTGTTGCTTCACATGTGGTCTCATTTTAATTTCGTGAAGATCTGATAAAGAACTTCGGGGATACACAATGGAACTCTTCAATAAATGATAGCAAACCATCCAGAATTGCTGCAATCGCATGTCTGTATATTGTTTTCACCACTTCACAACATTACATCACGCTGATATGCTCTGAAGGGGTATACAGATTTGTACAGTTCACTCTGATACACCCTAATTTCACCAACTATGTTCAAATTCCCTATTTTTGGGGCTATCAATTCGGGCAAAACTTTACTATTAATTTAGTTTTAGAATGGGGTACAACAACTAAAAAGTGAAAAATAAAATACAACCGACTTCCATAAATAATACTAAAAAATGCAAAATAACTTTAATTTCGGAAGTCGGTGTCAAATACCGAAGAAACCAAACTAGAAACACCGACTTCCGAAAGTTATTTTGCATTTTTTAGTATTATTTATGAAAGTCGGTTGTATTTTTTTTGTAAAAAGTTTTTTTATTAATGAAAAGGGGTACCAGTTGTTACTATCTCACGAAAGCCGGTTACTATCGGTTGTGTGCGTAGAATCACGTGCATATTGTTTGCGAGTGCGTACCTAAGCTATTTTCTATGGCATTGATACCGAGCGCTCCAAGCTTACGCACTTATAAAAAATTGTGTACGTGAACATACACAGAATCCAAGACCAACCCACGTGAAACAGAATATCTATACTTACAGTTGTTCTATCTCACGATCGCGGGTTGTTCTTAGGTGTTTGTGTAGATGTTAGTACGTGTACATTGTTTATATGTGCGTTAGCTCGCGAGCAGTCAGTATTCACACTCACACTCAGTCAGTAGTATCTCCCGAGCTGCCGGTCGGGTTACTAGTGCTTACTATTTCGCGCCAAAACTTTCGAGTACCGTCAACATGGAGAGTAAAAGGAGAAAAGTAGTGCACAGTGAGGTAAGTAAATATTCATTTGTGAGTTTAATTTGTAACATGTATTAAGTGATTCTAATTATGTATTTTTTTGGTTTCAGGGTCGTCAAATTATTACAAAAGTATATCATTTTCTCAAGACAGAGTATGAATTCACGTTAAGTTATCAAGAACCAAACTGTGACTTGTCGCATTTGCGTAATATAACACAACGTACTGCAGAAGCGACGGGTGTTAGTGAACGGACGGTGCAGAGAGTATTAAAAGAAGATTATGATGGCCCTGGCACATCATCTTCAAAAGTTCAGCCTCCGATGAAAACCAGGGGAAAGAGAGACAAAAAAGTATTAGTTGATGGATTTACGGCTAATGTAGTTCGGGGTGCAATTCAAGAATTCCATATTGTACATAAACAAATTCCGACATTGGAAAAATTACGGTCAGTGTTACAGGAAAAAATTGAATTCGATGGTTGCCTAGAAACGCTTCGTTCTTTATTGAAAAAATTGGGCTACCAACCGCGTAAAACCGACAACAATACGAAAGTTTTAGTTGAACGGCATGATATCCAGATGTGGAGATTAACATATATTAAAAAAATTACAGAATACCGCTCCCAAGGTCGGCCCATTGTCTATACGGGTGATAGTTACGTTTTGACGACACATGATCGAAATAACACCAAAAATGCCCAGAAAAATAAACAGTCTCAATCTTCAAAAAAACTTAGCTTAGGCACTCTTTTTACCATAGCACACTCTGGAACCAAGGACGGTTTTATTGACAACGCCTGTTTAGTCTTTGAAGCTAATTCAGCAACCGAAAATTCGGAGCTGAACTTTGAAAAATATATCGAATTGTTGCTGCCGAATTTGCCAGATCGTTCTGTGATAGTATTCAATCCGCATCACAATACACGCGCAGAGGTGTTGCCGACGTCGACCTCTAATATATCCGAGATGCAGCAATGGCTCACTGCTAAAGACATACAGTTCGACTCCAATTTGCGCAGAGTTGAGCTATATGACATTATAAAAAAACATAAAAGTAATAGAACGTTCAAAATCGATGAGTACATCAAAAGTAAAGGATTTGAAGTACTGCGCCTGCCTCCTTACCATCCTGAGCTAAATGCTATTGAGAACATATGGAGGGTTCTTAAAGAAAGTGTCACTTTAAAAAACGTTAAACAAAATATGACAGTTACAGAAAAGCTTATTCACGATAGTATTGAAAATATAACCAGCGAAACCTGGCGTAATACGTGCAATAGTGTGATCCAGAAAGAAGCTGAATATATGAAATACTTTGATACTGAACTTGAATTTATCGTTAGTTTGGAAGATACTCGTGACGAAGAAACTGTCTCGGAAGAGTCTAGTTGTGATTCTAACTAATTTTTTGACAGTTACTAATTTTTTTATTAATGTTGGTTTGTAAATTAATATCATTATATTGAAAAAATATATATTGGGAAATAAATATTGGACGTGAAAAATATTGTTATTTAATTTAACTACCTAGATGTTTTGTTCGAGGTTGCTAACGCTGCCTGCAGTTGCGCACATAAGAGTGCGTGTCTATACACATCACAACTACAAGTATGGCTCACCTGCATTCGTGAGATATTAGAACTGTATCATTCTGCGATAAGACCGGTCTTATTTTTGTGGACTACTTTCAAATCCCGTAGCTAGCTAATTAAGCACTAATATATATTATCTAGTACGTTTATTGTATTAAGTACTAATATATGGCACGTTTATTGTATAAATAGTCCTACTATTATTTAAGTACTAATTAGTCATAAAATAGTCAAACAGTCAAAAACTAATATATGGCACACGTTTATTGTGTGTACTATTCTAGTACTAGTCTTAATATTATAAATGCGAAAATTTGGATGGATGGATGTTTGTTACTCAATCACGCTGGAACGGCTGAACGGCTCTAGATGAAATTTGGCATAGAAACAGAAGACTAATTTTTGACTAACGCGGGCGTAGCCGTTGGTAGAAGCTAGTCTATAATAAAGAAGTTTGTTGCTGTATTTTATCATCTTAGGAAGTCCTAGCAGAACATGGGTTTCTACAATCAAATAATTTTAAACTGGACCCTCTGCGGGTTCTGCTAAATCGTTATGATTTTGAATGCAAACTTATTAAGGCGCGGTTATGCGACTTCTAATGGTTTTTAATTGATCATCACGTCTAAACAACTAGTTTTATTTTCTTGAAAAAATATATGTTACTCTAGCTAGACAATATCCGTCGTAATTTGATATGTAAATATTTGAAATTATATTACAGTCTAATTAGTTTGTAAAGTTACGTCTAACACGGATAAAAAAATTAAAATCATTCAAAAACTATAAAGCGTATTTTTATGAAACCTTCACCATTTTAAAGATCATTTAATTATTTATATTTTAGTATACGTGTTATAGTATAATACCTGTTGTTTTATGTATAATAAATTATTAATTGGTCGAATTTCAGACAGCGCTATCAAAATGAATTTAACTAGTGAACATTTTCGTTCAATGATTTTTTTTTTATGATTTTCGCTGTGACTTAGGTCAACAAGACAGTTGCCAGAGACTTAAATTAACATGCAAGCTAACCACTTAAGGTCATGGGTAGTTAATAGCGTCTTAAGATAAGGCTCATTGGGTTTACCCGTGATTGCTACAATGTGGTATAGCGATTACCGTGACCCCTATTTGCAAAGTTAGGCCTAATGAGTATGTTTTTTTAAGAAGAAGCGAGCATTCAGACTCCCACAGACAGGTGCGACGCCAATTTCTACGAAATATGGTCGGCGCATCGGTGTCGCATTGCGTTGCGAGCTTATCTGTATCAACATGCTTATTAAGCGTGGGTTGGCGATTTCAGACTCAGTCTAGATACCTACTTATTACGGGTATGTATAATAATACGTCAAGCAAAAACTTTGTACTTTGTTTTACGAAAATTACGCGGACGGAGGAATAAGAAATTTGGCACAGTTAAAGTTTATATGGAGGTGTGTAGAAAGCTATAATATTTTTTATATATTATGCATTAGAAATATTTTTTTTTAATAGTAATAAAAGTTTATTTAGAACAATTAAATTAATTTAAAAAAAAACATTACACACTACCACGCGTTTGACTCACACACACAATTTAAATGAATTATGGTTAAATATAGACCACTGGGGCGTCCACTATAGTATGTATAAAAAGGCGTGTTTCATTTTAACACGTCATGCGAATGCCGGATAACTCCTACTCACTTTCAGCCTGACGTGGGTACTGTTGATAATCAATTCTTTTCTTCTTGTTGCTGATTATTGCAGCTGAAAAGGTTTTCTCGATAAACATTTTCCCGATATAATGAAGAGGCTTAACTCCGATAATAACGGTTTAATCCTTGTGCATGCCGATTGCCACAGAAGGAGGGTAAATTTTTCGAGAGTTGGTGTGTATGTATGTTTGTCTGTCTATCTCTTTGGCACGCCCTGTAGCCTAAATGGCTGGATGGATTTCAACAAATAAGGTATCATTGGATAGGGTTTTACTCCTGAAGTGACATAGGCTACAAGAATCTTGAAAAAAAAAATACAAAACATTTTTACAAAAAAAAAACAACCCACTTCTAAAAAAGAAAATAAGTAGGTAAGTACACTAACAATAAAAATAACTTTTGGAAGTCGGTTGTTTTTTAATTTTTTGTAAAAAAGGTTTTTTATTTTTCACTTTTTAGTTGTTATACCCCAGAACTAAAAACCCCAATAACATGGAACCTCCTCCTCTTTCGTAGTTGGTTAAAAATGGCTTTTAGTGAGGTCGTGTTTTTTGTGACATGATTATGTGGGGTATGCGGTGGTATCAAGTGAGATAGTGGTCAAAAGCGTGCCTGTCATTAATAAAAAAAAGGTATCAAAATTAAGTGTTCGAGGTGATTCCAAAAATCGAAATCTGACTGCAAAAAATAACTAAAAAGTTCCAAACTATCAAGCAATTCGATGCAGTTGGTGTTATGAAATCTATGATTGAACTAAAATGTTAATAATAATAATTTTTGACTGATTGATAAGTGCTAATAATTTTTTTTTTTTTAAATTCGATATGCAGTTAGATTGAACCTTGATGAAGGACATGGATACTTTATACACGTACTAAATCCCGGCAGTACATATCCTGGGGTTATTTCCGACCGACTTTCACTCGAGCTGCTGGCAAAAAGACCTGGGTTTGAATAAATTATTTCTGTTCTTATTTTACTACTGAAACGGCTCATTTCCACCGATAACAGTAGTAGTGTAAATATTTTAATCAAAATAAAATACTTTCGTCACATTTTATTGGGATGATGAGTTGTGATTTTCAATTTAACTGTATTCATGGTGAATTTACGTAAATATTTCTCATTTGTTTTGTTATTTGAATTGTGAACTAACTGTATCATGCCTTTTAACCGTTTCTAGTTAATAAGTCGGTAAGAATCCACGCCCTATTTTATAAAGAGCACCTGCAGAAATGCAAAATATTTTATTGCGTATGCCCTGTGTCTGCCTGCCGCATCTCTAGGAAGGGGAGTGATTTCAGATTAGTTAGACCTATTTTCCTGGCCATTGTTGTTTTGAATTGAGGTACCTTTAAATATTTTATTATAGCAGGTGTGGCATATTCTCACGGTTTTAGAATTAAATAGGTCAGTTCAGGGTCCCCTTAGTTACTATCAAGGCAGTAGGTATGGAAGTGGATTTTTTTTTATTCCTTTAAATACACACTATTTATTTGGAAAGAAAAATACGATTGCTGGTAACTTTCTAAACTATTTATTTCCGTCGTAGACTCGTAGTGTCGTAGACGCTGCGTTTTCTCCGTGCAGGCGTGAGTGGACCCGCTAGTCGTTCGTAGACGCTGCGTTTTCTCCGTGCAGGCGTGAGTAGACCCGCTAGTCGTTCGTAGACGCTGCGTTTTATCCGCGTAGCGATTCGTAGGCTCCGTGTAGCGCTTCGTAGACGCAGGTCCTAATTCATATAGTCCGCGTAGCGCTACGGAGGCACCGCACCGTGTGGCGCTTCGTAGACGCTGCGTTTGATCCGCGTAGGCCGCGTAGCGATTAGTAGGCTCCGTGTACCACTTGGTCGACGCAGCGTCATATTCGTGAAGTCCACGTAGCGCTACGGAGGCGACGTGTGGAGCTTCGTAGACGCTGCGTTTTTATCCGCGTCGGCCGCGTAGCGCTTCGTAGACGCAGCGTCTTATTCGCGTAGTCCGCGTAGCGCGACGGAGGCACCGTGTAGCGCTTCGTAGACGCTGCGTTTTATTTGCGTAGGCCACGTATTGCTACGGAGATTCTACGTAGCGCATCGTAGACGCTGGGTTTTGTCCGCGTAGGTTACGTAGCACTTCGTAGGCCACGCGAACGCCACGGTTTCGTAGACGCTGCGTTTTATCGACGTAGGCCTGTGTCAGACCTACGTAGACCTTACAGCTCCGTAGAAGCCGCTTGTCGCTGTGCTTTTTGGTAGTAGAGGTAGAGTTCATGTACTACTTGTGTGTTGGGTGGTATATTTATTATGAGAGTTACTGCATAGACGGTTCTTTTGTCTAGCTGGACGGTGTGATGTGATGTCTTTGTGAAGGAACTTCGCGTAGCTAGGGGTACTGGGATGGTACTTATAAATCGGAATAAAAGTCGGAGGTTCTTCAACAGTAAATATTTATTATAAAAATTGCTTTTATAGCCACATTTCTGTTTCTATAATATATATAATATTTATGTTCATTCTTTGTGCCATTGTTTCACAAAATTATTCCTGTTCTTGTTATTTTCGATACAACGGCTTAAACAATAATATATTACAATTATATATCTTACATTAGACAAATCGAGAAACGACTTTGAGACACTCTCAACATGAGGAACGATTTAACAATTCGATGTGCAATATGAGCCCCTTCAAAATGGTTTTCTCAATTTTCTAACGAGAGTATTCTTTCTAAAATATATTCACAATAGTTTCAATAAAAATCCTGTCATTTTTGGTAACCAATGGCAATGAAAAACACTAAGGAAAATACACTTATACAATGTAGTCGTAAAGTTACGTATGAAAACGTTGCGGACGCCTCTTTGAGACGTTTGCAACAGAGTAAAGACGGATGCGACAAGGAGTCTACCTGTCATCATAATTATTGCTGAAGGTCACAACACAGTGCCAGCGACACGCGGCCGCGCTCGCTCGCACGCGCGAGCAGCCCGCGCCCGCGCGAGTGCTCGCCACCGCGCCTGCGCCGGCGCCGCGTGGCGAGCGTGCAGCGACACAAACGATAACAGTTAAGGAGTATTAAATACAATTTAAGGTAGGGCCCACCACATAGTTTTTGTACAAAATTTTACAATCAAGTAGTACATACAATCATAATGTTCGTTCAATGACAACACGACTTGGAAGAATCAGTGGACTATTTTATGAAAATGACAGGATAAAGAAGTTTCTGTACCTACATTATTATATTGCAAGCATTTAATGCTCCGTATTCCTGTCGCACGAGCATTAACAAATATACCACTAATTGAAAAAATTACGGAAGATGACTGTGAGTTTCGACTGATTAGGTTTAAGTACTTCAAAAAAATTAAGTCATTCACTCGTCAGGAATACGAAGTAGTGTCAAAAATGTTAGTACAAATATAGAGTAAATTGTAGTAGGTAGGTACAAGTGAAACAGGGCAATTTGTCGGAGAGTCGCTAACTTACTTAAGTAAACCATCACAACCAACCATACGGACATCGTCAACAAAACAAATAACCCATAAAATAAAATAGATTGAGCTGATCATTCAGTTACTCAGTGCATCACTTATGAGTTTAGAACCCAAAATTATAACTAAACGTTGTTCATGTATATTATTGGTCTGTACTGGCGATAAAATTTTGTGACATCTTATTATATTAATAATGCATAATTATGTAACTTGTAAATCTGTACTTGTTGAATGATTTGGACAGAATAGAGGTCGTAATATACAACAGGGCGGCGGGGCCCGGGGCCCCGAACGGTGAGCTACCCGGCGATGGATGACATCGATACAATAAACTTATTACTTTACATAATATATTTACAACGGGCGCGGTCACACGCCATAATGCCCATCTCCGTATATAATATGTACACTAAATTTAAGAACATAGAGTTTTCTCTCATTAGCTACCGAATCACAATTCAAATATTTGAGTAATTGACAACGGTGGACAAACATGCGCCGCAGCACTAATGCATCTTATTATTGAAATTTGTACTTTGCTCTATTAAAGTCGTGCTAGGTATGTTTGGTCCATGCAGTCACAATTCCGTGGTTCGCGCGGCGGGCGCACTGGCCGGTGAGCGTGCTCGGTCACAGAATCAACCAATCGCTTAAGTACGAAATTATCATGGTGCAGGGCACAGACAACAATCACAGGGGTACAGTCAGCTACACTCGAGCACGCGCAGCAGCACCAGCAGCGCCCGCTAGGGCACAGCGTCACACAACCCGATGTTACTAATGAGAGAACGTATCATCAAGTCAAGCACTTCGTCCAGACATCAAGTTTCGAAGAAATTGTTCGTTACCAGTCTCTGTTTAGAAACGACGGGTTGTTCAACTTTCAGACTATTTTTACAATAATTCAACTGGTTTGTCACACTTTTCAAATCTCAATGCGCACAGAGTCCATCAACGAACTAACTGCTCCTATCGACAACCTAATCTGAGTGTTCGGGTGCCTCCTAACAATAATACTTTAGTACAAAACTAGAAGGTAGCGTTTCGAATAAATTAAAGATTGTTCTAATTAGTTTTAATTACGTATTAGGAACTGCAGTTCACTGTTAGTAGAGTAAATAAACTATTCGATGAGACGTTTTACAGTTATTTTGATTATGTCTAAATAAAAGATCTTAACGGCTATGATAGAGTTTAAATGATCGTTAGAAGGCATCCGAATCAGTGGACAGAAATCTCAATTCCGAAGTATGAGTGATTTAAGTACCTACAGCCACGGTTCAGTCATGTATTACAAATTCCAATTATTCAAATGCACGATTCCTGTAATCATGAAACTTTCATAGTCACAGCTGGTAAGGCTCGTTTAATTGACATCCAGTTACGAGTGGAGTGGATGTGGAACTCATGAAAGTTCATCAGTTACGTTAAGTACTAAGGTACTAGCTATTTCAATTTGTTCAGCATTGTTCGCTACCATCGTACTGCAGGAGCACAACACAGCTTGACGCGTATCTCACGGCACATGTCCACACATTACTATTAATACGACACACGTCGACATCTCTCGGCGGAGTGCGCCCCGAGCGGAGCGACTCGCGCTAGCTGCGCTGGACCCAGGACAGGCCCGAGCCGGCCGCCCGGAGCGCGCTCCACCCGACACATCTCCGTCGAGTCAACAAAACCAACAATAGAAATAAGTCATACTCGTTGTTCAGAAACATTATTACATGAAAATATCAAGACAGAAATAATTTCAAATTGTCACTTTTCTTCTTCTTCGTTTTCTTCTTCTGGTCAACGAAATAAATATAGTCATTTTACCTAATTAATTACATAATAATTTCAACAAAATTTCAAACACCTGAGTTTTAATTTAAACGATAATAACGTCATTAGCTAAGTCACTTCTTCATTCGGTTTGGAATTCACTTAAAGAAAATAAAACTATCAAAAATAACTCGGCTCGCATATAAGTCCTGCGTCACGTCCGAAGCTAGCACCTTCCCTTTTGCAATTACATAATACTAACTACTGACTGCGTGTATGTACGTCCGACTAGAGAACCGCGCGGCCGCACGCGCAGCCGGCCGCGCGGCGCGTCACCTCGCGCTATCACAGGCGCTCAGGGGCGCGGCGGCGCGGGCGCGTCCGGCCCGCGCGCCGCGCACTAACTCGTGGGCACCAGCAGCCGCACGAAGCTGTCCTCGCTCCAGCCCCAGTCGTCGGGCCACGCGTCCTCGGGGGGGTCTAGCGCCGAGCGCGACGACAGGCTCAGCACCGAGCCCCAGTCGATGGTGCGCTGCTCCTCGTCGCCGTAGCCGGAGTCGCGGTCCGGCGGCGGTGGCGCGGGGAAGGGGGTGGCGCGCCCGGCCGCCGGGTCGCGCGAGTTGAGCAGCTCGCAGCGCGCCGTGCCCGCCGCGCACGCCGGCTCGAAGGGCGCCTCCTCGGCGCTCTCGCGCTCCATCTCGCGCTCGATGCCGCGCAGCGTATTGCACACGAGCACGGAGCGCCGCAAGGAGGGGTCCGCCGTTTGGCGCAGGCGCGCCAGTTTCAGCGCGCACAGATTCATCATCTTGAAGCGCCGCTCGCGGTAGCAGCGGCGCGAGGCGCAGCGGCCGGCAGCGCGGCCGTCGCAACAGGCGCGCGCGGCGGCGCCGCCCAGCTCCAGGTAGGACTTGCCGTTCTCGGCACGAATGGTGTCGTGCGCGCCGCACCAGCCGCCGCACCAGCGCCGCCGGCACGCGCGCCTCTCCTCGTCCTCGCGCCAGCAGTCTCCGCCGCCCGCGCCGGCGGCCACGGCCTCGAGGCGCGCGATGGAGTCCTCCCAGCGCGCGACCTTGCCGCCGCCCTCACACGGGGAGCCGGCGCGCCGCTTGGCGCCGCACCCGCCGCCCGAGCCCTGCAATACACAAACAATGCGGTTATTCACTGAATTCCAACTGATTATACGTGCAATGGGAATTCTTCTGATGACGTTTTATGTTATAAAAAAGTACTATTAAATCGATTTAATTAATATAGATACCAGAATAAACATTCCACTGAAAACATACGAATTGTTCGTAATGACACTGACACAGCCCAGTGACATCTTATAATTCATCTTTATTTTTATGAATACCAGTACAGAGTTCTTATGTCGACTGATAAAAGTTAAGGATTGAACTCGAATTCTAGTCTGAAATCAGAATGTAATGCATGGATGAACGAGGCTGGCTGCGACTGCGAGGTAGGTGTAGATGCGGATGTGAGCGCGTGGTGGAGACTGGCTAGCGCAACACAATGGTGCGTGGGCGCAGCGACAGGCGAAGCCGCACGGCGCCACTCTCTCGCTACCTACCACAAGTACCGTAAGCTGAGACGCTTTATGAGCTCTACGGAAAACTAATGGAAAGCGCGTTATAACACTAA
Source organism: Polia nebulosa (assembly GCA_951329385.1). Taxonomy (NCBI): domain Eukaryota; kingdom Metazoa; phylum Arthropoda; class Insecta; order Lepidoptera; family Noctuidae; genus Polia; species Polia nebulosa. Next base: position 15,572,597 of record OX589602.1, on the reverse strand, counting down.
TAATAGTAATAACTTGTTATAATTCCAAGTGCCCGTGAAGCAGAGGTTTGCTTCATTATGAAAATCAATCTAGAGTTCTTTCTTTGAAAAATCTGAAATTTCTTTGTTCAGGTTTAGTTTAGGTTAGTGGTGGTTTAGGTATCTGCTGTTTGCTGCTCTATTGACCTTGCGCGTGATATCAAAACCTACAGTGAATTGTAGAGACTGTTCAGGGTGTGGAATAATATTAAAAACTTTAACCCTACAAACAAAAGACCTAAAATCTCAAACTACCTGCATACAAACTTAGAACTAGCTAATGACTAGTTCAGTACATTTTACAACAACAAACTACAATATCTTCTTCAAACTGAATGTCGAACATAAAGCGCATGGAATGTTCCCATCAGAGCGCTAGCGTAACAGACGCGCACAATGAGTACCTGGCAGGAGGGTGGCCTGAGCGCTATTGTGCGCCGACCCTACTCAGTTTTTTTTAGCGACAATGTGCCGGGGAGCAGCCCCTACGGTTCAGGTAGGGCTCCACACACCCGCCGGGATCATCGGACCCTTCTACCAGAATGCATTCTTTCTTTTGCCCCTACAGAATTAGACAATAAAAATCACCGATTTCAACTTCTCGGATCTAACAGACTAAGATCTCAGACTCCAGGTTCAGGAGTCCTGAAGCTAGTTTCTTATAATTGTGTCCTTATCTTTATTTTAAACTCGAATAACAAGCTATCATGCTAGCAGCTGCAGCGTCGTGACGGACGTGCAGGCGTTGACTTTTACCGCAGAAACGCATATTTATCGAATTACCTTCGTATACATTGCCACTTTCGTTAGTGGTCATCGTGAAATTTTGCAATGCATTGAGTCAACGAACACCGTGCGTGGCGATAAACACGACGTGGAAAAAAATAAAGTAGTAAGTGGGCAGTCCAGCCAGCAGGCGGCAGATGCCCCCGCACCTGCCGCACAATTAGGAGGCACACGCGTTTCGCAGAACCTGCCTAGATACGCTAGTCTTTATACCGTCTATTATTATAAAGAAATTGTAACATTAAACGAAAATTACACGGCCACCTATATTCTTACCTGCGAGCACGAATCTATGTTATTAAAACTTTAATGAGTCGTATGAAGCGCCAATCTAATTGTTTTGTATGAGTTGCGAATAATATATCAACTTTATACCGATATTTTGATAGCAATGAGTTGCTAGCTGTAGCTATTGTGGAGTGCTGAACGAATTCACAATAAAAGCTAACAACGCATGATCGGTTAGTAGGTTAGGTTGCGCGCTGTCAGTGTTGCGAGCGTCGCCTGCCGCCGCGTTGAGTCAGCGGTGGCCACTCATCGCAACGCTGCAAATAATCACTTTGCGTCACCCCTTTATCGCTCCGCGGAAAACGTGCCGCCTCAGTGTACAGCGCGATTACTGCACGCCTCTACAGTTGTACACCTACTGTTCATTATAGGAAAATTATAAGCGAGCGCGACGAGTTTTCAATATGCAGAAATAGCTAGATAATATCTAGCGTGAGGTTGTATCACGCGGCGCGCGGCGACCGCGAGCGCTATATGTATGTAGCAGTGTCGTCGCCAGCGCTGGCGCTCATGAAAATAAATTTAGTAAATGACGTTGGCGCTCGGTGTTGCCGCTCCATGCCTTTGGAACGCGGCTGCGCGACGTTGCCACTCCGCTCGCTCTTTCTAATCTTGTCGTAAAGTTCTTTTTCTGATGCACAGCGCGTCGCTCGTTCTCTCCGCTCGAAACTTGGAAACGTCAGACGTTTATTTTATCGCTAGTCTCGGATATGCGGCATTTTATAACCGTACCGCTCGCTATAGCGCCGAGGCAAGGAGTTAGTGCTTATTCAAAATAACTACCATAAGGAATGGTACTGTATGCGTCGAGAAGTCATAGTCGACGATTCGTCGGAGCGGCGACGTTGTTATAGCGCCTCTCGCTCGAGGAGGTAGGAAAAGTTCGGTCGGCGAGGCGAGTCGAACGGAGACTTTCTATGGCATTGTGGAGACCAAATAGACGGCGGCACGGCAACGGCATTGCCTCACAGCCATGTCGAGCGCGCGGGTCGGCGGGGCGCGGGCGGCGCGGGGCGGGAGGGGGCGCGCGGCTGTGCGCGTGCAGAACACAGGCGCACACCGTCGTCGTACGGCGCGGTATCTAGCGCTACAGCTACCTACGCCCGGCCGCGCCGAGCCGCGCGCTCGACAGCGTCGTATTATATAGCCAACTATAAAGCGGGGTAGATAGCATGGGGTGTACTGTGCCACGTTATGGGGTCGCTCTACCCACATGAGAAAATACGATGCCGCCGTTATGCGTCAGATGCTATGAGGATTATAAGCAATGGAATTACTTTTGATTAAACCTTGTTCTTTTTATTTAAAAAAAGGAAGGACACCTACTATGTGGACAGATACGAAGTTTAGGTATTAGGCATTTAGAAAACTGAAAACATAGACATCAAAACAAATAAACATCAGTTGAATTTCAGCGTTGTTAGTTTAGTTTCAGCGGCGAGCCCCGGTGACATTCCCCTCCCACGTGTTAGCGCCACTTTCGTGTTTGTGTGGAATACATCGATGCCTGTATAAATAACGATTGTTTACGACGCCACGGTCATAACATCGTAGTAGATTTTTATTTCATTTTTTTTCGCCCATTCATGAAACGGTTCGAAGAGGCTGCGCTGTGCAGTATAGAACCGATTCAATGACCGATTAAGCCATTAACGCTCCTTTTCAGTACAATAGAGCACGTGACCGCCGGTGGTAATTTCATTCATCTCGAAGGGCGGGTGTTGTGGACCTGTTCGCGCTATCGAGATTACAGATCGTAAACACTTTACTTTGTTCTAATGTTTGCGACTTTGCAAATATTTTGTACACGGTGTGCAAATTTGCGGCACAGGCTGTTGATGGGAAACTAAGATTTTTCTCTTACTAAATTCTCTTTTCAAGGTCTCAAGAGTGTGTTTTTGGAAGAGAAATGGCTGTTCAATGAAATTTCAACCCGAATCTGAGATGTGGCAGTGCAACATTGTCAAACAACCTGCTCGGAAACAACGAATTGTCAAAAAAGTCGGAGGCTATCGCGGCGTGGCATGTGCACGATACTCGGCACGAAGGTAGCCTCGCCTGTCGCAGCCCCAGGGCTGTGCCACACTATCACAAAATTTACCGACCAAAAATATTACCCAAAACAGCTCAGTCTTAATCTTTCACATTCTTCGCACAACGGCAGCTTTTTATCCCTAATCCAAAACTCTCAAAAGACAATAATCCCAAGAAATAGTATTTTTACGAGCCGATAAACTTGCAAATTTCAACGACAGCGTGAGTGGAAGGAGGAATGATAAAAATAAAATATGTAGTCGGTATGGTCGTCGCAACTCGCAGCCCTGGCTGGCACGCACATTTCCGTGAGCGGAGAGCGGCGAGCGCGAGGCCGCACGGGCGTGTGTGCGACCGCGTACGACTGTGTGTAACTGTGTGCAAGTGTGTGCGTGCGCAACCAGTCCCACATCCTGTTTCTCCGTGCCTTCGTGGGCCGCGCTCGCGCAGCTTCGCCGACTCAGTGCTTCTGTCGAGCTTTTTATTTCACGCCTCTGGCTACTGCATGCACAAGATTGATTTAACAGTAGTTGTGTTGTGTAATTCAATTTTTTTGCCAACACCTAACCGTAACAAATGACGGCTTTTATGTCAAGTTAGAATTTGGCTTTATTGATTATGTTGTGCCTTTACGCCAATTTTATTTAAATTTTTGTGTGTTGCCTAGGTACTACAAATACCCAACTTTGTATGCCGTTTAACCGTTGAGTCTTCTTCTAATATGCCTAGCTATTTTCCAACTATGATGAGATCGGCTTTCAGTCTTAGAATTAAGAGCTAGCTTTAGTCTCATCAGTCTAAAACCGTATAAAGAATAAAGAAAGAAAAAATCAATCAATCTAAAGAAAGAAAAATGCATGTACAGCTAACCCACAACACAATAAAGGTGCTTTGTGATGATAGATCAGCTGAGTGGGCTCACAAAAAGCTCATAATCTATGCGTACCGTTACGCAAGTGTCAATAGAGTCAAATAAATCAAGGTGACGACGAAAAAAAATGAACAGTTGAAAAGCAAACAAAAGGAATCCCTCAGGAATGTGATCCTGTATAAAAAGAGAGGGAATTCCCGAAACGCATTGTTTACAGTGTGCGCGTGTGACCGGAGCCGACGCGTTATGCGTTTATTATGATGAGCGTGGTCTCTGCGACCACTCGATGCAATGAAAGGGAAAATTTGTAGTTTTTGTCGGTAGAGCGCGAGATGACGCACGCTTCCCCGAACGCGCCCGGCGCTCAAGAGATGATCGGAATGTCGGCATCGTACTCCGTCCCACGAAGTGTTGCTTTTAGCGACCAGCCACCACATGCCCCATGTACTCGTAAGCAAACTTCCGAACCACTGTTCCATTTGTCCAACCCATAGGTGCCACGTATTTCTCTAATCTCCTCCTGCCTGAGCCTGAGTCTGAGCCTACGTAGGCATATGAGGGACCATAATATGCCACTCAATTTCACCTTTCAGCTTAGGCTGACGCTATTTGGTCCTATAAGTCTGCTTCGTTTCACTAACAACTCAGACAGTCCTCTGAAACCATTTTCGTGGAATCTATTGTCGTTATAGGATTAAATGCATCGGATATGACTGGATGTGATTACCGCCCTGCCATTATCATTGAGCAAATGAAAAGTGCATCTGAAGTGAAGTAATTACGCGACAGATGATAATCCGAGCGACCGGTTCAAGGCACTAACACTGACATTGTTAGACTTACGGTAATACGGTATAAATCTCGATGGGCAGGCGCGCAGGGGTGGAGTATATCGCGCTCTGTCGAGATAATAAATCAGGTGGCGGCACGCGGGCAGATAATGACGTCACTGGCACGTATCTCGGAGAATCCCCGGAAGAGAGCGAATAAAATAAAAATGTCACGTCGCGATCAGCTGTTGGGCGAGCGTGACGGCGGCGGGCCGCGCCGCAGCGATACGCATAACGACGCCGCAATAAAACTTATTTTTATGTTTTTCGCTCACAATGGCCGCGCGAAGGTCGAGCTATCTAAATGGGTCAATACACTCTCGTAGTACGAGCGGTGAACACGTGCTGCCGCGTTTGTAAATAGCGAGATATCGGCCGATTGTTGCAGTGATTAATGGGGGCGCGTAATGACTCGCCGCCTGGCCGCCCGCGCCAGCGCCGCTCGCTAATATGCTCATTCATCGGTTCGACACTATTATTATTGTCGGAGATGGTTTTGTTCGCATTCCGCCAATCGATGCGACATTAGGGCGGTTCAATGTCAAGGCTGCACTTGCTATGCGCCGCCCGCAGGCCCGCCCGGTCGTGTTCAATGCTAATTGTCTACAAGTTCACTCGACCCCGTTATGCCAATTTACTGAACAGAATTATTGTAAGTAGGTTTGTACAGTTGTTGTGCACCAGTGTGCAGTGGTGCACGCTGCTCGGAACATAGGTTTTCAGATACGAATCATGCACTGATTAAGTTTGACAAAAAACGATCACACATAATGTATTTTCGAGTGTTACTGAAAATATGTATGTTCGTTTTTTTCAGTTTTGTCATCTGTACATACATAGAATGAAAGCTTATGTACCTGACAATTTTTACGATGGGTTCTGAACTGTTTTTTCACAAAAACCATTTTACATTTGGCAACTCACCTATGACAAAATCTTTCCAGAATTTTACTGAAAACAAGTTGTCAAGACAAAATCGGAGTGGAACTCTTATAAACTTTTACTAATTCGCTGCTTTGGTTAGACTAAGCCATGGACTTTTCTAACAGACCTAAGGAGTTAAGGACTAACTAGAGTTAGCGTGATGTATGCAGGCGTCATCGACAGGCGGTGATAAGGGCGAGGTCACGGCTATCAATGGAGACATCTCCATACGCGCACGTGGCGGCCGGCCACGACATCTCGCGCCCATTCACTATGAAGACGCCTCCTCACCCCGCGCACCCGCGCCCGCGCACCGCGCCACCCCCGCGCCCCCGCGGTGCATCCATGCAACAAGTTAGGGCACAGGTTTGTCTTGTAAGGAGCCCGGAAGATGAGTCGCGCCGCGGCCGCGAGCCCGGCGCTACGCTCAACTAACTGCGTCTATCACACTCGCTAAACTTTCCATGACACGTCTCTTCTATCTCAAAACTTGCAATTAACACTTAATTTCAATATGTGACAAAATCAAACCTACTATCAAAAGGGCTTATCGTAGCAAGACGCGTAGCCTGTCTACGAACCGTAGCAGACATCAAGCCAACCCGTAGCACCGTAGGCCGAACATTTAATACCTACAAAACGTTTTGCAATAATTGGTAAAATCAGCACCAATAATGTAACGCAATTCAAATAAAGTTCTCGTAAAACATGGCGGTTCAAACACATTTTCCAGCTTCGTGATGCCCAATTAAATATGGATGTGATTGAAAAACGCGTGTCCGGTAACGAGCGTGTACATAATTGGTGGGCGGCCGGGGCAGGCCCGGACTGACCCAGTTGCCGTTGCCTGGCGACCCGGGGTTGTTCCCCCCCCCGCCGGTTGCCACCAGCCACCCCCGCCCCCGCACTAAATAACCTGCCCGAAACCGACACCTTAGCAAAGGTCGTTCAACCGTCACAGAGGCAGTTGCTCTCGCCATTTTTAACCCGAAGTGCATGCATCACACATGATCACCACTCTCGAAAAATTTGTTTATAAAAATAATCAATACAAAAGCACTGAAAATTTATCAGTAGGTAGATGAAAAGTCCGGAAAATTCGATATTCATTAGCCATACTTTTCGTTTATTTGGAATATTTTTTGTACTGGAAATTGTAGACCACTGCGAGCTTTAATTAGTGGTAAACCTATTTTTTGCTGAACGCTCGATACTATATCAACAACTGGAATCGTATAGCAGGCAGATTATGTTGAGAGGACGTGCATGACAACAATGCTTACCAATGTGACATTGTTTTAGGTTTTTCACAGCGTATTTTATAATGAAATCGAGTCCTCCGCGATCACTTCCCTCCTCCTGCTACAAGTCGCAAAGAGTGCTTAATTACGATTGAAGAATTTACGAAACTTGGCAGAACAGTTTATAATCGAAATATTCGCAATAAAGAGGACCACGGTAAGGAATCCCCTGGACGTAGGCACTGGACAAGCCGACCGCCGCAACACCGCCGGACAACTAAATGAAATTATTTTCTTTAACTCTTAACATCGAGTGTTTTTTGTTGAGTCGAATAGAAGAACCTGCGAGCGAATAAACTTAATTGTTATAAGCCGCGTTTGCGACTGCCACCCCCTCAAGTCGTGGGGGCGCCGAACACAGTTGTATTTCTCCGAACTTGTGCTAAATTTCACTTTCTCTGAAGACGCTGTGCGTAGACTTAGCCACCCACCACGTCCCCGTCCTCTCGTAAACTTTGTTAAATAGTTTCGACACTACTAAGTACCTATCTTCTTAAAACTTAAGTCTGCTGTCATCTTTCGCGTCGGCTCTCTGCGAAGATACATGTGTCCCAATCAAGTCGGCATACTGTTTTATGAAAGTCACATTCTATTTGTTATTAAACAGCAGTGCTGCCGAACATGTATCTTCTATGAAAGCGCTCTCCACCCTCTGTGAGATGTCGTTATCTTAGCGAACCCTAACCGAGTAAAACATAAAAAACGTTACTCAAAAAAGTCCTTCCACTCACAAAAACTCTGCTGCCTCCTCGCCCTCTGAAGTTATAAAACGCTGAAGGCGAGTGAGGCGAGGCGGGCGGCTTGCGATCTTATCCCCCCGCATTAGAGTCGAGTTCGGCGCATCTACCCAGTGCACACCAACAAGCAGCGCCTGAAAGGCGAGCACACGAGCGTGGAAGCTTTAGCAAAATGAAAGCCGACTCGCTCTTAATTCACCAGCACATAGACGCGGCGTACGGACGTCGATAGCTCCCCTCACCCACCGCCCGCCGCCCCCACGCGCCGGGCATAAATAAGGGGGGCGAACTCGGGTTAACAAGAGAGTGAGTGCCCTCCCTCGCAGCAATGCTAGAAGGGAGAATTAAGGGGGCTGCGGCGAAGGACGAATTAAGGAGATGAGAGAGCACACGCTCTAGACGCGCCACCTCGCACCAGCAGGGAATTAAGGGAGCGCGCAGCCACGGTGTCAGTGCGACCACCTACCGCTAGCTAAGGTTTTTGTGTTGTGTTTTACCATGGCTTTAGTTATTGTGAAAACATCAGAATCGTATCTTACCTATGTGTAACTGCACGATACTATTGATTTTCCAGAGGACTCTATTCTATTGGACTGGCTTAGCACAAAGTAGAAAAAAAAACATAGAACAAACCCGATGCGCCGCCCGCCCTTATAGCCACCTCCGAGCTCCGTGACGTCACTGCTGCGTTTTCAAAGCACGTGAGCCACTTCGTCACATAAATTACAAACTATATCCCACAGGAGTTAAGGTTTGTTTTCGACGAAATTGCTGGTGCTCCTTTGTCTTGCTCTGCCGGAGCGAGCGAAAATGTTCTTTATTAGTATGAGGGAAGGTTGAATTTTGTGGAGTCGTGCCGTAATGATCTTGGGAAGAGGGTGGGTATAAATTTTCCATGGGGGCAGACGGGGCGACGTCGCGCGAGGGCGCCGCTGAGTCACGACGGCGGCGGCGGCGGCGGGCCGGAGTGCGGGGCGGGACGGGGGAGGGCACAGAACATATTGTAAGTATCTACCACTCACATGTCACAAAGTTTTCTCCGCATCGGGAAACTTTGTTAACGTCAACGGAGCACGTGGCCTTGCCGATATTATACATAATTGCTGCACGAGTTCCCGCTCAACATGTGACAGCTTAGCGACAACTTACTTTCTCACTTAGTTCGGCTAAAAAGTACGAGCAGATGATCACATGTGCTGGTGCGCCTTACAGTAGTGCTGAAGTAAACAGGCGAGGAGTTCAAGTTGATAGTGTTTGATAACAGTGATTCGTGACTCATTGCCGAGTGCTGTTACTGTTTAATATCCGAGTTATTGAACTTGTGATAGACACATGCATCGATATCTACTGAACCGCTATATTATGTTACTTTTGGAAATTTGCATTTCTTACTCCTTGAACCCTTCAGTGGCATTGAGCTGTATTCTTTGCTCATTTTCCTGTGATAGTCGCTGCAATCGATCTCCTTATCATATAATTGTGAAACTCAGGATTGGACTGAACACATAATAATTGTCAGCCGTATCTTTAGTCGTGCAATCGGCTCACATCGGCCTGTCACCTTGAGGCTGATAACGTGGCTGTAGTGATAAGAGCCGATACGCCGACCCGAACAGCGCGCTGCACACCATCTTATATTTTTATGCTTTAACATTACTATTTTGACAGTGAACAGCTTTGATTTCATAAAGCTATATCTCATAAGCTTCATGATGCCAACAATAGTTTTGTTCTGTAATTATAATCTGAATTTGATAACAGTTACTTAGTTCTAAATCTGTCATAACAAATCATTGCAAGTATGCATTACTTGCTATCTTTATTGATATCAGTCAACGAGAAACGTAAGTAATTATTTATTTTGAAAAACAAAACAACATTTTGGGAGACGGCATTATTGCTCAAATATTGATATCTGATAACTTTTGAAATAACAAAATTATCCTACATATCAAATTAAGTCTACATAGAAAGTTCGGTATCGTTAGAAGATTGGATAAAAACATCATCAACGTCTTGCGAACAGAAACTCTAATAGTCTTGACTTCTTTTTCGAGAAGTTTCAGCTCCGTGTTGGCGGCACGTCGCTCGCTTCGCTCGCTCCGGCGTCGTGTAGCGTCGCTCGAGCGAGCGCCCACAATGCTCACGCTGAACATCGGCCGCTGTTGCCAATTACATTATGTAGCGGAGGGCGAGGGGAAAAGAGGGAGTCTTATATAAAGCCCTCCCCCTCAAGCCTTGGAAACTCACAGGTTATAAAGCGCGGGAATGAGTTTTCGCGCGAAAACTTTATCGCAAAAGCTCGTGCGCTGAGCGAAGCTTTTTCACAAGCTTAGCCTAGTTCGACGACATCGAACGCTTAGGATTAATTTTACGATTCAAAGTTTTTCTTACATGAATTGTTTTAATTTATGTAAGAAAACTTAAGTAGTTGATGTTGGAGAAAAAACAGCGAGGCTGAAGTGGGAGTGGGCTGGCCACGTTGCAAGAATGCAACCAGACAGGATCGTCACTCATTGGACGCTAGAGGGAGGACGTCGCCGTCGAGGTCCACCGCGGCGAAGATGGTGTGACGATGTGACTATGTTTGCCGAGCAAACTTGGCCAGAAATCGCTCTATACAGAGAGGTTTGGATGGAGAAAGGGGAGGCCTCTGCCCAGCAGTGGAACACTGTGAAGGCTAGCAAAAAAAAAACCTCCTGTTGTTGTGTTGTTTATATGAGGTTGCATTGAGGCCTATGAAAAGCTACACGTAAGCATTTAACTATATTTTATTAAGTTTTTTTCCTGTATTTACTTTATTCTGCGTTCATTATCAAAGTTATTCCTTTATTCGGACAGTGGAATCTTTATTTTAGAATTTAATTAAGACTCCGGCTTTGATGACGTACTTTAAATACATTGCACCCAAACAGTTGAATACAGCACAAAACAAAAGTCAGGGGCGAACCTCCGGCTCCGCGCGACTCGTCGAGGGAGAGCACACAAAGACCGACTGCCGATTCAGTAACGAGTCCCGGGCCCCGGCCGGGTAAGCTGAGTGCCAACTCAGATGAGGGGCCCAAACTTTGTGCCCAATGCGAGCCAACAAAGGATTCGGCTTCGGCGTCATCAGTTAAATGAGACAGTGACAGAATATTAGAGCTGCGTCAGTTTCAGTTGGTGTCGGGTCGATAAATCGATGTCAGAGTAAGGTCAACAGCGGCGGCATCAGCAGGGTCGCCGACGGCGGTGGTAGCGGCGGCGGCGGCGGAGCGTGCGGCCGGCTGCCGCCGCAGGCCGCAGCACGCCGCTCGCAGTGCCGATGCTGTTTTGCATAAGTAATGACCACCGCCGCCGCCGCCCCGCACCGCACTCGTTCCCCCCGTAGGCCTATCGATTGCGGCGGCGCGGGGCGGGCCGCATCGCCGTAATTGTCACACTGAGCGAGCTGAATTTCACTCCTCCCTCGCGTTATCGACCTTACTACCCCCGCATAAAACCCACTCTCCGCCGGCAAGAATTACTGATTGAATACCAAATGCGTTATAGTCCGCTCTAAGTTTGGAGGCGGCTCGTAATAGAGCCTTCGAAGAGTCTATGACAGAGCTTAATTAGACAGGCGTGCGATGGCACCGAATGGATTTTACTTGTTCGATATTTCAGCGCGAATTAAAGCGCAAATTGTTGGGACTGAATTAAAGTACTTTTAAAATTAGTGGACCGGAGAAGTGTGGCGTCAACCTTCGGGCGGGCGTGAGCGGGCAGTTGGCGGACTTTGTTTGTACGACACATTAGCAACTGCTCGCCGGCGCGACGGGCTAATGTGATCATTCGTCAACAAACCAGACTACCAGGCAACTGGAAAACTTAAATATTTGAGTAAATAAGTCTCAGCTGGAAAAGTGCAAGCTACAACTAACTGTGGAACAGTCGTAGCGGTTCTCGGCGCGGGGAGAGTCGACAGCGGTACACGCACGCCAGTCGCACGCACAGAACAATAATTCCGTATCGTTTCGCGCGGCAGAGCGTGCGACGTCGCATCGTATACAGTATGTATTAATAGTCGTCGTCTAGGCGAGCGCCGTTTTTTAGCGCACCAGCAACGACGAAAGTATGGAGAAAGTGGCTGGTTGACGTCACGCACACACGCGCAGCACACGCGTGCCGTACGCGCGCCGCGCTGAAGACGACGTGACAGCCGCCAGCCGCTCTCTGTGCTCGATACCTCGCCGCTTGCTACACGCCGACGTTGCAACACCGCACACCGCTCCGTATGAGAAACACGACGCGCGACGCCAGCAGCGATACGAGCTGCCCCCTCTCGACACGTTCACTTGCTCAACTGAAATGCCTTTAAATAATACGTCAGCTCCGAGCTCTCAACGACTACACTCGATACTCTTGATAACTGACAGACTCACCAAGTCGAAGGAAATTGGGCGTTCCCCATTCTTGTGATAATTGGCTCTGATAGGGGCGCTTGCGCTTCATTATAGAATGCGGGCGGACTGTAACTCGCGCTCAAGCTATAGTGCTGAGTTTTTTTTTCGACTTTGACTTCCAGTCAATGCAAAATAATGACCCATAAAACAAGCACCTGTTTCGGTAGGAATGCGTGGATAACCGAACAAAGGAGCAGTCGTCTCACAAACACGATTCTTTATTGCGGTCCATTGCAGTTGTCATTGTCGATTGGTTACGAGCTGAAATCGCCATTGTTAGCGGTACATGACATAACACGGCTCGTGCCCACGCGATCACAACATCTCACAGCATAATAGTATGAAAACAAATAAAGAAAGAGTAATGATCATCGATACGGCAGACCAAACAAACGTCAAACAACGGTCGCACGCGAGTCGCGACTACCCAACGTGTACTACACTCGGAACTAGATTAAATTGAGATCAAACGTGGTTCATTCATAATCTGATCTGAACACCGGGTAAACGTAGTCAGTTTATAGAGGCTTTAGTTCAGCGGTTAGTCGGCTTAACCGAGACCGAGCGCCGCCCGCGGCGAACAATTAATTAAATAAAGTGCAAGATGAAAAGGAAAACGGCCGCCGATCAGCTGATCTGTGATTGATGTGCACAGCATCGCACCCCGCTGCACGCAGCCGCACCGCAACCGGTTTAGGACCGTTATTATAAAAAAAACCTTGTTTATTTACGATTCGACGGCGATCACATCGTGTATCAATTAAGTTAAGGTTCGTATGCTCGAGGCTCACTCACTGGGTGTCGGTTCACAAAAAGCCGCTACTTTTGAACTCATTTTCCCAAAAAGGGTTAAACAATTCGTATATACGAGTATTTCTTCCGCAGATACAAATCAATGAAATCATAAACATCAAATGTTAATAGAACAGCAAATAAACAAAGCCACGACCTCGGAGACTTAAAAAGTGAAAGAAAATGTGTAATAAATATAACTTCATCACTTTTTTCATTGCCAAAAAAGAGCTGTAAGTGGTGACGTCACTGGCCAGGAGGGGTGGAGGATTAGGACGACGGGGTGGAGGCGGGGGGCCGGGGGAGACACCCTCACTCGCCGCCCCTACCAGCGGAGACTCGACTCGATCTAATAATGTACAAAGCTACTAATTGTAAGTGCAATTCCAAATAAGCACGCTGAAACTGAAAACCCAACTTTAATTTTAATGAGAGAGACCATTGTTTATTTGTGAACGTTTTCAGTGCAGTTGCTATGTGGTGAAAATGTTTAGATTTCGAAGCAGACTGATTAATCTTTGTAATCAAAAATGGGATTTACAATTAAAGCTATTATATATAAGATTTGAGACTTGATCTTTAGGAACATAAAAACTCACAAGCATTAAAATTTCATATCTCCTGGTTCGAGTAACAATCGTGTTCGAGAGGACCAAATGGTACGGCACATCAAAGAGACGCGTCGGTGTGGGTTGGGGGCTCCCACCCCCACCCAATGGGGGAATATGGTGAACACACACATACGCGACTACATTACTGTAATTATCCAATTATTAAAAAATGTATGACTATGCATTTAATTACCAGCTATTGGGTTAGCGACACCCGTAAGATAATGTTGTTTATATACCTGTTGGGGAACTCATTACGGTTAATGGAAAAGGAATGTTAGGCTCTTTGTGATGAGCGAAGTTGGGGATGGAAAGTCGGAGGTCCTTTTTCGTAGCAGGAGTGCTACGCTCGTAGCGGAATGCTACGCCGTAGCTACGTTGTAATTGCCAAAGGAGAGAAGTGATGTTTGAATGATTAGGGGTTCGTTCTTTGTTCAACTTCTACGTTAGGAACCAAAAATACTAACTAAGTGTTTATTCCATAGAATTCAAAAGGTTGACTACGAAATATCACCTTCGTAGCGGTTGCTAAGGCTCTATTCTGAAGGATGTTTGCTCGTTCTTTCTTTCGACCTCTTGTCATCAGAATTAAATGGCTATGATTTTGAAGACAAATATGCTACCATGACTGTATCAGATATTTTTGTTTGCTGCAGAAAATCTCCGCAATAATCAAAAGTATCAACCGCAAAGTTCCATCCCAAATACAAAACTAATAAATCAGTAGATAAAGAAGAATACGCAGCACGTAGAGTAGTCCCCCCTTTGCGGCTGATTACGAGCGCGCTACCAAATAAGAATGAATTTTTAATGAGAACCCACCCCCAGCCAGCCTCTTCCGAACAGTACGCACTTAGGAGATTAGTCCCGGGAGCTTCTAACTTGCTAACAAGTAACAACAGTACTGCCGCTAAAAATAATATCTGCAGACGCAGAAATTAATACTTTCCACTTTATGTAACACGCTGTATTTCATCTCTCGCAGAAAAAGCGGAACTAGCATAAATAGTCAGAAACCATATAATTAGTTATATTGAAAGAAGATTTGAAGTCTACGTGCTGTATTGTAACAGCTGCTACCTCTCGTATTCGGTAATTTCATTCACGTAAACGTTAACATCTGAGAGCCGAACATCGAGAGACAGGTAGCCAATAAAGACAAGCGAGCCGTAAAGCAATAAAGTGATAAGACGACGACCCCACACAACAATAACAATGTAAATACCGTTTTATAGTGTAAACAAAAAGTATAATAAATGTTACGTAGGCGGACTACGTCAGAGCTACGTCACACGACGTCACAAGCGGAAGTCCGCACTAGATATATTTAGTGTAGGCGTGCACCGCAGCGCCGGGTTCAATGTCGAGGCGCGACTATCTATCGCCCATCAATCACCGCTCCCGGCAGCGCTCGTCCGCACCGCTACCAAAGGACGCCCGCGATACACTTTTCCTCACTCGCCCACAACTCGAACGCATCCTCCGAACACCGCGTCAAGACCCCTCTCTGATTACAACTCTCGCGATGCTGCGATAACATCGCCGGTGTGCACGTGATAATAGTTTGTTGTTACACCCGTAGTAATAGTAATCCACCTGTCTTCGATTCGCAGATATGAATCGAATCGATTGTCACGGTCGGTCGAGTGGTACATTATCATTTTCATTCATAGATTGATACAAGTGTGTAATTGGATATCGGAACACGTCGATGTAGATTGTGCGTGACCGGGTGAGTGCGGTGCACGGTGCAGGCGGTGCAGTGCCCGGGAGCGAGGCCGGCGCTGTTTACAAACTTCCGTCACGACTCGCGACACTTGTCACTCGGCTCCTCGCTCCTCGCCCGACGCACACGTGTCTACGCAAATAATAGCGAGCCCTCACAGTTGACATTGTCCCACTTCGAGCGACTGCCCGCCCGTCTAGACTTGAGATACGATCGCCGTAGATCGCTCGCTAACATTTTGCATTCGTTACCGTCTCAATACATCGCCGTACATTCTCTATCACTCTATTATTAGGCGGCTCAGAGATACTCGTACTGTATCACGCTAGAGATAGTATTCTTAAATTTGGAAGGCATGCACCCTTGTTGTTCGCGGTGCCCTACGCGGGGTGAGCGAGGGTGAATGCAGTAGGGTGGCGCCCCTCGCCCGCTCCCCGGCCCCGGTGCACAGTAGGCGCGTAGTAACTGCAATAACGGAGCAGTGAAAGTGTCGCGGGGCGCTTCAACCGTCAATGGGTGAAGACTTTACTCCCTTCACCCCGCCGTCTTGTGCTCAAACTCGTAGCTAATAGTACGATCTTCCTAGTGTCGGTCGCCGCACACATGTTTGTGTTCACATAAACAATGTTTATGTTGAAAGTTTCTCCTGGAGCACGCGAACAAACAAACGAGCGGCGACCTGGCGGCTGGCGAAGTGGCGACGCTTATTAAATTATTGCTCGATTTACCGAAGAAGTTGAGCGTGTTGGCTCATTACAAAGCTGTGACGTGTTGCTTGGCGATCGCGAGTGCTCGTAAATTGCGCTTGATCAGCGGCCGATCGAGTATGTAAAGTGCGCGAGACGATCAGACGATCAGGCGGACACCGGCGGCGACAAGCAAAAGCAAATAAACAAGCGGAACGAGTACGTCGTCATTATCTCGAGTCATGAATGAAACGGAACGTAAATTGAAATGTATCGCGTGCCATAATCCGCGCATTAATCTCACTCAAACGCCGATCGTTGCGTAACTGCGAGCACAACAAACGACTCAAGTTCATTGATCCACTTAATGTCCGCGCTAAATGTGTCGCTGTTGAATGTCAAAACATTGTTACATAATGATCCGCGTATGCGTGAGGTGTGCGCCTTGCGAACTGCGCGCGCGCACTCCCGGAGAGCAGCACTTCCGAGTCCGGCCGATCGCCATCGGTGATCACCCGCGATACGTCATCATGTTTATTTATGAGCTTATGATTATAAAATGACGTTTACAACATTCTGATATCGTTGACCGGTTGCCGTATAATAATAACATTCATTCATTCATAAGTGATTAATGGTTACTACCTACGAAATAGATTTGTAGTAGTATATAATAAAGCTATTATCATAATTATAAACAAGATTTTACTCTACTTGCTGGCTGTAGTAAAACATTATTTACAAACATTTGAAGCTAAATCAAAATTACTCCTTTGTTTTACTTTTACGTTTTCGTTCAAGCGTGAAGTTTTTTTGCTGCGGTTACCGATATTTTTGATGGTTCTATATACTAGCTAAACTTTACGACCTCTATAAACATTCCTTTACCAAGCAAAACTATCGATATAACTTTTTACAACTCTGTATTTACAAGTGTAATGAAAGTAATTGATCGTAGAGACGGCCTGTTAGATTTGCACGTGGTGATTGATTTGTTTTCGTAGTAAAAGCAGCTGAAGTAGTGAATCCTCTGCTCTGAATACTAATAAAGTAGATGTAGTAGAGCGGCGGGCTGTAAGTTCAACGTATGTCACGGTGCACGCGCGCAACCTTCGCGTTCCACGACACATGGCGATCGCTTCAGATGCGCTGCAAACTTTAAAAGTTATTGTACTTGTTTAACTTTCGCCGCGTGCCGAACTTGACCGTCAAAACAAGATTGCAATAAAACATCACTCTTATACAATGACGTGAATTTACATAAATTATTGGCGGCGGCACGTCTCGCCCGCCACTCCGCGGACGCTCCTCGCTTGTTTACCCAGATGCAATGTTGACATAGCAATCACACCAAACGGAGGGTTCAACGACTCACATATTGTTTTATTGCCAGACGTAATTGGGTCGCGGTGCGGCATTGAGGCCATGGGAAATATATTTAGAGCGTGGAAGAGACACTGCGAATGCCAAAGATATTATTATCCTCCTGTCCTCAATTCTACATCCGATGAGCTGGCGAATATTACTGATAAAATAAACCCAAAGATATGCAATTAGCAAAAAATATCAACAAAGCAAATTTTCCCAATTTCCTATCACGCCGCAACATTTAATGAAGATAAGATTGCGATACTCTGTACTGTAATCTGATATTTTGAATGTTGATTAGGTTTTGGAAAGCATACACTTGCGCAAATACAGAATTGTACAAAACAAACCGTATTATAATATGGAGTGAAGTAATTGAGAAAGCCGGCACGGGTTTGTGAATGCATCTCAAACATGACAATAAGCCGACAAAAAATTGTAAACAAACTGTTGGCGGGCCGGTATAGCGGCAATAATAATAAAATACTGGCGAGCATTGAATTCGGTGCACCTGACATTCGCATATATTTTTTCTAAACAGCCGGCGCGTGTCGATGCCCTATATTATTGTGTCTCTCAAGTTCACTGAGTCACACAATGCCCATATAATTGGTCGTTAGCGTATGTCAAAACACGTCGGCGTGGTTCATAATGCTTTACATAATTAGGCTCGTTTGCATAAGCGATTATTATGCGTGTCTTCGCCGATGACGTCGGCGCCGCTATGGCTAATTCATTCATTTGTTTATGAGTTTACTATTACTTTTACTCCACGTGGTCGATTGTTTACAATGCGAGCGTGAATTTAACGGCAAATGTGTAATAAAAGTTGTTATTATTACGCGGCGTTAAGGAGGAGCTCATTGTGACGTTGATTCATATGCGGCTGATAGACTCTGTTTACATACATGTTTATTTAACGCGCGTGGAGTGAGGCTAGAATCTCTGCCTTGTATGGCAACTATTTACATTGTTACGGTGCTGTAACTGAATGCGAGAAATGGACTCTTAACACGTGATTTCAATACAAGTGATCGAAAGGCTTATGACCAGCAATTTCTAGTAACTCCTGACACTGTTAACTAAAGATTTCATTCTTGATATTATGTGCAAAATAGAGCGATTCGGTCAAGTGGTTTACATAGTGTAGGCCTAACACATGTTCGTACACGAAAAGTGCAACTTTTCATTGCGCGTAGCAATTACTACGCGTCGTAGCAATGCTACGAATTTACCTAAAAGGGTCCTACGACATTTGTCTACGAAATCCTTGCAAAATATATCACTCGGACTTAGAATTTGAAAAGAAAAATGACTATGCCTTAGAAATTCTTGTTATATCATCCTCCGGATGACGTTCACAGCGACGCACTCAAGAATGCTATGATACCGCATAAAATAACATCTCATTCTCAAGCCGATCCCATTGTCCTATTCATAAATAGAGAAATACTTCATAATTAAGACGTTCCTCCCTGCTAGCCGACGGAAGACGGTCAACTGTGTCTGATCGCATGTGTACTGTGTATTTTTTTAAAGAAACCGGATTGTTCCTGCACTTCGTCTTCCGGTTCCCCGTCGATTGCACCCACAGAGCATCATCCGACTTCCCGGACAGTTATTTTGGCCTCTACTCTAACCATATTTTCTGTTAGTTTTATATATGCGACGGACAATTAAAAATGACGATCGAATACTCATTTTCAAGTCGTGTTTAGTCTAATGCTGTCTTTGTCAGTTTAAGGTATATTTCAGCAACAGATAGACTTCTTGGAACGTCTTTCAGTTTAGTTTCCTTTAAGTTTTCGAGCTAAGTCTATAAGGTCGGGTACCTTACCGAATACTCAAACGAAACTAAACTTAAAGGCGATGATATTAAACAATATAATCAAACCGAAATAAGACCCGAAATAACAGTACAAATCAAAACTATTACTGGGATATCGATTGCGGAAACTGCCGCGTCTCGAACTATAAATTCCATTACAATAAGCACTTGTTGATCGCATTTTTTGTCCTCAGATGGCCATCTTATCAGCTGTCGTGGAACACTTGGTCTTGACCGACGGGAGTGACTTCGCTCCCTGTTTCACTATCGTTGGGCCAGACTTGCCCAGTCACGGTGACGCGCGGGTTTTTTGTCTTTATTCACCTATATCTATAGTTTTTTAGGGTTCTGTACCCGAAAGGTCCCAACGGAGCCCTATTGCTGTTACTCACGTGTCCGTCTGTCTTTCCGTCCGTCGTCTCCGTCTGTCACATTTTGTTCCGAAGAATTTTTTAACTTCCCATTGAGCAATGAACTTGATATTTGGTGATAATGTTTGTTATTATGTTTATTTAACTAACAAATACCAAAATAACAGATTTCCCCTTATATGGTACGGAACCCTAAATGTGCGAAGTCCGACACACACTTGGCCAGTTTTTTTATGAAACTGTTAAGTGTATAGTCGATCGTTCACTCAGAGGTTAATAACACCATTCAAACGAACTATTTATTATGGTAATATGTTATGTTTTGTGTACTGGCTGTCAACTTTTTTTTTGCTATTAAGTGTTATCCGTAACATCTTTTTGCGCAAAAATATTACTTACTACAATAACTTATGTAATTTCGAGTAATAAAGTTTTTATGAGTCTTAGTCATACCTTAGATTTTGTAAACATTACTAACTTATAGAAAAACAGCTGAAACGGTAGACCGCGATGATATTTGATTTCTTTATTTTACTAATTCATATTTTTATGACGTGTGTTTGCTCATTGGCTGGTTCCAAACGTAAGATTGAAACAATAGCGAGTTTGTTCCCGAGAATGTTATAATGAAGGCACGAAATGGTATATTTTACAAATGTTTGTGTCAAACTAGTTTCGTTATATAGCGTTTCTCATTAAAAATGAAGATAGTCGCGTCGGTAAGGCAGCAATCAACGATCGAACGAAACTGGGTACCGCATCTAGTTTATTACATTGGGTGGCCAAACTAGTTACTATGAACTATGTATACGATGGACTTTAAACTCTATTCTCTTGTAGTGAGAGTTTGAAGTCGTTTGGGGAGGAGGTCTAGAACAATATAAGTGCATAAGGGTAGTTTGAGCATAGTTTCTCAGCGCACGAGACTGCAACAAGTCGCATTCCACGCGGCCCCAGCCCACCCCCGAGTCCCCCATAGGCCTACAAACAAACCTATACATCTCAACAACTTATACATTTATTGTGACGGCTCACATCACATGTTGAACCTTTAAAATGTGTAGAAGATATAAATAGTACGGAATTTGTTTCATTTTTGTAATACGTTATTATTTATAACTTTATAAACGTATATTTTTAGATTCTGGGTACCGCATTTCTGTCTACTCGCGATCGACTTCTCGGAAAGGATTCGGGACAAGCTACATACATAAATACATTAGATCTTATTGTTTTAACCCTTAGAAGGAACCATTGACACAAATCGTCAGAATTTTTTTTTTGATGTTCTTTCTGAACTTATGTTTTAATCAGTGACATCAGGTCGGTTATCAATTTCGTTCTATGGGTTTAACATTATGTAGTCTCAACAAAGCTTTTTCCTTTTACCGTATACCGAAACTGTGCATATGAATAATGTATGTTGGAAGGATTGGAGCTCCCAAACAAAAGTTTATAAGTGTCGTGAAGGACACACATACTACTATACGGACCTATAAACAAGTATCTTTATTTGGATCCCGTAGACTTCAAAGTTTTGGACCCTGTACGGTGTAGAGGGTTGAATATATTTCCTAAATAACTGCCGAATAGTCTAGACTTATACTTGTACCTAGACTCTATCGAGGTCAGAAAAATACAAAAGAAATCGAAACCTAGGCATAATTAACTTTTCGTCTCCAGACTGTTTAGTTCAGCAGTTCACAAAAGAACAGCAAAAAGTATCGGAGTGGACTCGCCAATGGCGACTCCAGTCGAGGAGTAAATCTCAATAAGTGGAATGGAGGAGGCGCTCCGGGCCGGCGAGGGCGGGGCGCCCCAGCCGTCGCCATGGCAACGCGCCCCTAGCGCTACCAGGAAAACCCACCAACCTCGGATCACACTCCTATTCGTTTATACAGGAGCTTTACAAAACAAAGACCAAAACATAGACAGTTTCGCCTCAAACAAACTTTACTCTATCCTTTTTCTACTTCATGGCTTATTGAAGATCCTACTAATTGTCTAATTCTAAAGCTATGTCAGATCTGTTGAGTATCATTCAGTTTAACGAATCGCAGTGGACATGCATTTATTTATTACGTTCGAGTAAAAACCACGGCGCATTTTAAAAGAGTCCAGTAATATCGTAGCAATATAGAAAGTAAACTGCGTTAGCGCTGGCTGCCGATGGCGAGCCAACTCGGCGATAATTAATGTGGAGTCAGTGGAGTCGAGCGAGCGGGCGCCGCGCCGCCAGCGAGCAGCGCCACAAAAAACCCGTCCGACACAAAAACACCAGCCGCCAGAGCGAGACAGCGCTACGGTACAGAACGAGACAACAACAACTACGTATTTCTGTGACGAGTCCTCGCTCGCCTCGAGCGTCGCGCAGTTATCGAGATTCGAGCCGAATACCGCGCTTTGATTTAAAACTCCACCGAATGCGCCCTTCTATCTATCACATGGCGTTTGACAGGTCGCCGGAAACGCGCCGAGCTGTCAGTTCGAAAAAAAGGCGCGCGTCTTGTAAACTTTATGAATATTTTAAGGGCTATTAGTAAAAGTTATAAAACCTATAACTAAGACAATACCTAATATATGATGAAATGTACAGTTCTGTAGTTGCACAATATTATTTTTGTTAGTTCTAATAACAATGAAAAGTTAGAAGAAGTTACAACAGACTAAAGTGTGAATGTGCCGTTTAAAGAAACACAAAGAAAGACTAAAAATATTCTATGCTATAAAATAATTTTCTACAAAATTACATTATTTAAACAATTATTTTTTTACGAAATACTTAAGCTGATATATGTCCGAAGAAGAATAGGTTAAAAGCCAAATATTCACTTTCATCACCCAAAAGACTTGGTAAAAATTCTCTAAGTTGAGAAATATTTCACTAAACTTTTAGTAAACATCAGTTTAGCACAATAGTTCGATCCACACATAGACTAGATTTCGAGTTTCATCAGTATTACAAACTTGTAACAAAATTGTATTCAACACAAAAACTATGACTGGGAACACAAGTCAAATTTGAATTAAATGCGAAACCTTCGCTGCCGCTACACTTAGCTAACTAAAACTTATAACTAGGACGACTTACCTGGAAATCACTCCACATTTTCATTGGGATACACCATAGTTCCGATACGAAAACATCACACGATTCACGATAACAACTGTCAAATGTGTCACAGCGCGGCGTCACAGTCACAAGCGAGCAGGGTGGAGGCCGAGCGCAGACTGGCGCGGCGGTCGGCGGGTCGGGCGGCCCGCGCGGCCGGCGACGGGCTCGGGCGCGCTCGGCGCAGATCGGCGCGGCTCGGCCCGCAGCGCCCACCTGCGACTCAGCTGAACGAGCTGCCTGGCTGCCTGCTGCCTGCTGCCTGGACTCGTCCGTCGCCTGCCTGCCCATTGGAAATACCCGAGTTTCACTATAATACTGACAACTTTTAAATAACTGTTCGTCTACGATTAGATGGTGCAATCGTTAATTTTTTGCAATATTTGGAGGTTCAATGCTTAGCAGATGACTTTCTTTAAACAAAAACGAGACTTAATACAGTCAAAAAGGTCAGTAAATAAAAACAAATACACCTCAATATAAAACGGGTCGTCAGGCACGCAGAATATGAGACACAATATCTTATTCACCCGCTTGATAACAACGCACCGAATTGAAATCTGAACCCTAACGCTCAAACATAAAGAGCTCAAGTTTTCAGTCAACTGATAACAGAAAGTGACAAATAAAAAAGCTTTCTGAACAAAGTTTTGAGTGCGCCGCGCTACGGCCGGCGACCGGCGTAGCAGGAAGTTCGTAGCAGTAAAACTTCGTAGCGCTCTCGTAGCGTGAAAGTTTTGATTTCAACGATTTGCGTTGCGGCGAAGAGGGCCGCGAGGCCGCACTAGCTCTGCGGCCCTGCACCCCGCACCATCGACTTCGACTAGCGAGAAACACTATTGAGCATGCGCTTATGTACGAGGTACATTGCCGCGTAGCAACGCCGCACTACTCACCCGAAACGGCGTAACAAAGCAATGTATGCGCTACATGGAGTGCAGTCGCCAAATAACATTGCCCTCAGATTTATCTGTTCGTTCATCTCTCACGAGAGTGCGCCACTTGGCTGTCGACCGACTACGCCCTTACCGTGTTTAGGTACGTTTTGCAAATCACCACATGACAAAAGAACCTTCAGTTTGTCGCGTTCCATTCCACGTCTAGTGGAGGTTTTGCGGCGCGGCGTGGATAGCTCGCCGGCAATGGGGCGTGTGCCGATCGATACGGTTGCTAAAGATACGCGCCGAAGAGAAAAATCATACGGCGGCAATTTCGAGTATACTCTTTACTATTATAAATATTTAGGTCGCTCGATATTATTAGTGTGATTAATTTATATAAGTTTAGGAGTATAAAACCAAAGGTAAATAGTGCTGGAGCTGCAGTGATCCAGTATCCAGTGGTCACGATGACGGCGCATTTTTGACAGATAACAAGTGAACGCTAGTGGCGAAATAAATAAAGTTACCTCGTCGCCTGCGTGTGCACTTATTGCGAAGTATCGCTCTTTATCCTGAACACGAAGGAGGAAAGGTAGACTTGCAGGTGTTCAAGGTGGTAGTAGGGTCTATTGGAGTACTGGGGCTCTGATTTTGGATACTAAATAAAAGTAGCAAAGTGAAAGTTAGAAATCCAATAGTGTGGAAAAATAATAAAAATATCAAACAAAGTGGTTGACATTTCAAGGTTACTCGTTCCAATGAGTGTAATGTGCCAGACACCTACCTATCTAATTACTTAAAAAAAGAAGAAAAAATATTTAAAAAAAAAACTGTAAATTCAGCAATAGTATTGACAAAACATTCAAAAAATCGTAATTATTACCTAAAACGAAGTAACTAAACAACACGAAAACCAACATCAAAAGATAATAACAAATAACCTACATCAGAATTACAATAAAAAGGCAATAAATAACTAGGTATAAATATATTAATAGATTCGATTTCAAGCAGCCAGCAAGAAAGCCTGTGGTGTAAACGCAAGGTGTGCAAACTGCATGCGTCAACCTGCCGGCGACATGCGCCTGCGCATGGCACGGTGCGCAAGAGTCGCCAACCCGGCAATTTAGCCACGACGACGCATGCGCGAAACCGACTCCTTGCTAGTATCATTTTACTGCTGTGCTCTTGAAAAATATCTTGTAGGTACGATTTGTATACCTATAAAATAAGGAGTGTGCAATTCATGTTTAGTTTAAAGACGTGCTGTTTATAATACGATATTGTAACTGGGTTTATTTATTGTAAGAACTATGTATGTAGTAGATACTTAGTAGGAAGCTCTGTCAAGCAAATAAAGTATCTTAAGCTCACATTTTTCCATCGAATTGTCGATTTATCAACATTGTAGTTGCCGAAAGTGATATTGATAACTATTATAGCACTCAATGGCCTCAATTATTGTTGACTTGACTGTACCTGCGCGCAGTTGCACTCGCAGCTAACTTCGCACACGCCTTTAAGTTTGATGAAAAAGTATTTTCATTGTATAAGAATGCCTAAAGAATTCCTGCGTTCTGAGGCGGGTGGAGGAGTCTCGATGTGTTCCTGGGGAGTTTGTTACGCCACTTCTTCTTCCCAGCTAAAACACTAGGAAGTGGTTAAGGGTGGGTTTTGGGGGTCTGTCTTCATGTAGAACTTTGACATTCAAAAAGTGCTGGCTCTCAGCCTAGTTTGAATAAATGAGTTTTGATTTAGATTGCCCACATTTCAGAGAGAAACATGCATGATGTTTGTTACCGAGGTACTGTTCTAGAAACATGCATGTTGTTTGTTACCGAGGTACTGTTCTAGAAACATGCATGTTGTTTGTTACCGAGGTACTGTTCTAGAAACATGCATGATGATTGTTACCGTGCTATTGTTCTAGAAACATGCATAATGTTTGTTACCGTGGTATTATTCTAGAAACATGCATGATGTTTGTTACCGTGGTGTTGTTCTAGAAATCATCATCATTCTGAGCCCCTGTTGGCCTGCTAATGGAATAAGCCTCATCCCCTTAGTCTCAATGCCAATCCACTCTGATTTATACCGATAGCATCCAGGAATTCAATCCGTTATTGTTATGATGAATTCTACGAAGTGTACCTAGGTCATCAGCGTTGTGCTAGAAAAACCAATGAATGCATTGACTTTTCTGGGACACTATTTTGATATGTCTAATATCACTGTATAATTGCTAACACTTTTTATTTTTTTTGAAAAATCCCGTAATGTTGTTGACTTTTTATTTTCATAAAGATTCCAGTATATTGTAAATTATCGAATTTGGATGAGATTGAGATTTATTGTATTTGAAATCTATTCATAATTATTACAATCTCACGGTGCTTGCAATAATTCGGTGACATTTATAAAACAAAATCGGGTTAGTTATACCATTTATAACTCAATAACGGCTGGAGCGATGATCTTTGATTTGTTGCGTTTTTCGCTGCCCCGAATAGCATAATAACTATTAAAACAGAAAAAATCACGAAAAAAATATATTAAGATTTATTTTCTCATGAATGTAGTCTGAATCAATAAATCAGACAACACTTGACTTCTTCTTGACTTCTTTTTGTTGACTGATTCGATCAGGACGAAAAAAAATATCTTATAATTTGAGTACTAATATTTCAGACCGACTTTGTTTGATGGGGTCCAGTCATTTTCAAGATGCTGTTACCAGTAATGCACAAACGAGAATGGTGAAAAATAGATTATATAGGCTTCTTCTTCATAACGTGTCGATAGCAAATTTAGTTTTTAAATATAATGTTTGACCCAGTGTTCAGCCAGTCCTCACATGTATAGGCGACAATGCGGCGCAAGATGAGAGGTAGGCCACGGTCTGCGGAGAGTCGCCGCATTAACACCGAAGATCGGAGTCCACCGATTTAGGCTTAGAAACCATTATAAACCATCGTAGTAAAAACCTCGGTTTCTTCAAGTCCTTATTTAGGATATTTACCCCCGACATGCTCCTGTGGATCCTACCTGTGTTTCCTGATAGCTACAACCTGGGAGTCTTTAAGTCACGAGTGAATAGGTTACTTCTAGGCAAGCGTGCTCCATCTGCGACCACATCATCGCTTAGCTTCTGGTGAGATAGTGGTCAAACGCGTGCCTATCATCATCATCATCATTCTCCTGCCCTTATCCCAATTTATTTGGTGTTGCCGCAACATGTCTTTTTCTTCCATACCTATATATCTTCCTCTATTAGTCGTCATTCTCCTCTTTCACACAGTCCAACCATCGCGTGCCGCATCAACAATAAAAAAAAACCTGCTACTAATTTCATAAATGCAAAAGTTTGGATGAATGTATGTTTGTTTCTCAATCAAGCCAGAATAGCTAAACGGATCTGGATGAAATTAGGCACAGACTAAGAATAGCACATAAGCTATAATTTGTGGGCATCCAAGTAAAAAGAGTCCAGTGGTGGGGTCTTGTGTTAAGACTAGATTTGGTATCGAGAATAGTCAATTGATACTAAGGATTAAAAAAAAAATATTATAAAACTGGCATTTTTTTTTATCACATTTGAAGTTGTAACTCAGAAAAAGCTTGATTTGAGAAAACTATAAAAAAAAATAAAAAAAAGAAATTGAAGCAATAAAGTACTGGTACTTAGAAACATTATATAAAGTCATTTACGAGTACCATAGGAACTTGTAGATAATTGAGAGCATTAATTAATAATCATTTAAAATCGCGAATGAATTTTACCACCCAACTTTAAAAAACTGCATAATCTCGGAAACTAAATGCCGAGAACTGGAACCTTTTTGCTTGGACCCCCACATTTATAGTGGGGGAATTACCTACTAATTCCACTCTGGTGAATCCACTGACAGAAGCTATTTTATAAAACCTATGTATAGCTAAGGTATCAATAAACTTGTTTTAGCTGAAATACCTCATGTAGGTACTACTAATATGTGATTTTTGCCTCTCCCTGTAAATCTCGTAAAAAGTAACATAATATAACAAGTATTTAATTATGTTCCCCGTCACATTTTGAAGAGGGATGAGGTTTCCCGAACCCTTTCTGAAAGGTTTATTATTCATTATTATCAAAGTGTTTGTATGTGTGTGTGCAAGTTTTATCTTGAAACACCTGTTTCCTTACTGTGTATTTAACAAATCATTCATGAAACTGCATTCAATGAATTAGTAATTGTAATCAAAATTATTATATAACGCTTCTATTATATTTCGCTTCTTGTTAGAGGAAAAAGGTTATGTATCAAGAGTATTTATATCATAATATATAATTCGATTATCCTTCCTTATTAATCTAACCATTTTCATGATGGTTCCTGAGAGAGAATGGATCATCTCATGTCTTTTTTGTCATCTTTCTACGAAATTTTGTAACATCATTATACTCGTAGATATTACGTAGGCATGGTATATATTTATGTTCTTCTTCTTTCGAACATATGGTTTTAAACTTATTAAATACTTTGGGCCCAGAAGCTGGCCACATTAATTGCCGCGTCAGTAGCTTTCATCATGTCCTCTATAGTACAGATGAATGGTATGGCTATGGCTGTATAGGTATGTGTATGATGTTTATCTTTAATGTAAAATATTGATTTCCAAAGAAGGCGCAGTTATACTACTTCTAATGATTTTTAATTGAACATCACGTCTAAACGACTAGTCTTATTTCTTTGAAAAAAATATATGTTACTTTAGACAATTTTTTTCGTAATTTTATATGTGAATGTTTGAAATTATATTTTTAGAACATAGTGTAATTAATTTGTAAAGTTATGTCTAACGCGGATAAAAAATTGAGAATCACGCAAAAACTTTAAAGTGTATTTCCATGAAATCTTCACCACTTTAAAGATCATTTAATTATTTATTTTTTAGTATACGTGTTTTGGTATAACAGTTGTTGTTTTATGTGTAATAAATTAATAATGCGTCTAATTTGGGTGGACATACGACGTGTTACTTGAGCTCAGCACAGAACACGCAAGCTAACCACTCAAGGTCGTTTGGCAGTTAATAGCGTCTTAATTTATTAGCAGTACACGGCCTGCCCGGGGGTTGAGGATAAATTCGAAAGAGTTACCTCGCCCCGAGGCATTCAGGGCAGAGAGGAACAGGGGTGGGTTTTAGTCAGTAAGAGTCTGACACGCCCTCGCGCTCCACCCAGAGTGGGAGAAGTCACTGGATGATTTCGCACCCCCAAAATAAAAAAAGCAGTACACCGCAGACTACCCCCTTTGACATCACTGCTAGCGATAAGACCGCCATTGAACCCATACGTGTAAAAGAGTTGTGTCACTGTTTCATTGTACAATAAAATATTATTCTATTTTATTCTCTCTCTCTCTCTCTTCTCGTTCGTGGCTATAGTTGAAGACAACTCAATTGACTATATCAAGAAGATAGGCAATAGAGTGTTGAGTATCATAGTGTCAGGTTCTTCTTCTATATCGGGTCAAACCAAGCCGTGACTCAAATGTTGACCAATCGGCACCTTGTAACTCGGTAATATAACATTTAGTCATCATCATTTCTGCCCGGTATCATCAACACTTTCCTACCTCTTTCCAGTGCATCCCTCATTGAGATATTTCCTTGACTTTGGCGGTATTTTTATCGTTATTTTGATTTCGTCAACGCAACACATTCCTGGCAGCCCTTGAGTCTTATAGGCAAGATGGTATTAATTAATCTTGCCCAGCAATGGGCTCTAATTTGTGCAGTAGCTAAAAATAGTCACTGACATTAATTCACCGTCAAGAATAATAACATGCTGTATTCAGGCCAAACTTAGTCACTTCGTTCACACCAGCTTGTTCTCTGTTCACCACTTTATTGATCATCACAAAAAAAAACATAACTCTATAGCCAGGCGGTAAAGTCAACCTTTCCTTTAGTTCGCCGTAGTCGAGTGATTACAGGTCATTCCACACAGTTTTCATCATTACACCACATAATAATAAGCGTTATTTTCCTGTCATCGCTTGCGCATGGTGCGTCATCACCATTGTTATAGGAATTCTGTGTTTTCAGTACGTCAAGGGTAATGACAGCGGTTTATAGTACTCAGCAGACAAGACTATGGACTAGAATAACATGGATTGTGTGATTATGGGGGGTTTTAAAGGCAGGAGGGAGGTTTGTTCAGCACCGATATACTGAAACTAGTCTGGGTGATCATTGTTCCTGAAACAAATGTTTTCAGAGAGCAAAGTATGACTATTTGCGGTTAGAAATGACACCAAAGTTTATTTTTAGTTTATTTCCAGTTCCATACAATATTAACCGACCTAATAAAGTTTATTCGAGTTTCGAGTTCATTGCGTGTACTATTTTCCGAGTATGACATAAGGATAGCAGAGTTAGTGTGTCGTGAATGTTTTCCTCCAAAAAAATTGTTTTCTTATACTAAAGAAACGTCTTGGAATTATGTAAATGAGGAGTAATAAAAAGTGCTAGGTAAACGAACGACCAGCGGCCAGCCAGTGCCTGCTGCCTGCTGCCCGCTGACTATGCCGAGTTAGTTATTTAACGACTCTTTTGTGAAGCATTGACATTAGCTTCGTGTAATAAAAGATACCAGGATTATATTGTTGTGTTAATAGAAACTTTTACATATTGATTTGGAATTTCAGTAAGTAGTTAATGGAATTAAATCTGTTCTACCTACTTTTTTTCTTTGTATTATTTATCTTAATATTTTCAGGCCGAGATTTCGTTAGCTGTACAAAATTAAAGTAATGGATCTGTACCTAATTAGCTGACATCCTGCTGTTTGTGTTAAGAAGTAAAGACTAAACTGTTCCAACAATAATACTATGTTATAAATGCGAAAGTTTAAATGGATGGATGAATGTTTGTGACTCAATCACGCCAGAGCGGCTGAACGGATCTGGGTGAAATTTAGCACAGAGAATAGCACATAGGCTATAATAATTTATAGTGGGACTAGTACTAATTTTTAGTGGGTCTAGTACTAATTTATAGTGGGACTAGTACTAATTTATAGTGGGACTAGTACTCATTTATAGTGGGACTAGTACTCATTAATAGTGGGACTAGTACTAATTTATAGTGGGACTAGTACTAATTTCACGCGGGCGAAGCCACTGGTAGAAGCTAGTATTAAATATCACGTGTATCAAACACAAATAAAATAAATTCCAATGAAGCCAAAATTAGAAATAATTAACTGAATCCTATATCGTTCGTATTATAACAGTTCCAGTTTTAGCAAGGCTGCCGGGATGAGTAGACACTGATGACAGCCTTAATGCTGGATAGTGGAGGCGGATGCAAACGACTGTTATAGAATTTTATTATAAAAGATTTTGACATTACAGGGTGTGTGAATATGATAGACAATGTCGGGGAGTGTGCGTTGAAATTGCATAGTTTAATTCCGCAAAGCAAGTTCCATCATCGGACAACTAGACGTACGACGAAGCGCCACCGGTACATGGGGGACATCCCACCCATACACACAAAACGTTTTAGGAACACATTCATTGTCTGTGCGCACTAAGGAGTGGAATTCCCTGCTACAGTCTGTGTTTCCTAATAATTACAACCCCAGTGGACTTTAAGTCAAAAGTGAATAGGTTACTTCACTTAGAAGCAGGTGAGATACTGGTCAAGCGCAAGCCTATCAAAGATAAACAAAAACCGGCCAATTGCATGTCGGGCCACGCATAGTGTAGGGTTGCTTAGTCACCCGTTACAACACGAATTGTGGTAAGTAAGGATTTTGTATTTTGTATTAGTTTATCTTTCAGGGGGGGGGCATCTTTCATCTTCATAATAGCAAAGTTTGTGGAATTGGGATGACATGCCTCATGTCTGAATTTCATGTTTCATTCTAGGCCTACGATAATACCACTGAGAATCATGTATTTTTTAATAACCTACACTGTCCCAGTGCTGGGCACAGGCCAACCTCGAGTCCTTCCAGGAACTCTTCTCCGATGCTTCCTCAAGCCAGAGAGGTCGTTTCGTCACCTCTTTCGAATGTAAAAACTAAAATTAAAAAAACCAACAACAGCTCTTAAACAATTCAACGAAAATTCAGCTAAATTCGCAAAGAAGACGCATGAATTCATGAACAACACGAATAACCAAGCAAAAACATGACTGGGCGAGATTGCAGAGTGAATCCTTAACATCTAGCACGGAATAATTATTTTAAAGTCACCTTTAGAACGCCTTTGACTCACTGCTTGTTTGTTTTCGTTCGACTCAGCTTCGTAAATACGCCTCACTATCTTCGTGATGATCAATGTCCCTTTATTTCGCTGAGAAGGCGGTAGATGGCAATAGGGGCGAAGTATTTATGTTTAGATACGTGCTCTCCATTCATGGGAAGGTAAGCAGAGGAGTAGGTGATTGTGTGGAAATATTTCTGTGATAATGTAATACTTAAGCAGGCTATACGTACGTCTTTGCGTGATTCTTATGGCAGATGAGGAGCGATCTTAATGATACAGTAGAGTCTTACTAATCTGGCAGTATTAAAAACCACGGAGCGAGAGGGACTGGGCAGCTGTCAAGAGAAGTCATTGGATAATTTCTTAACACCAAAACAAAAATTTCGGGTGTAAACAGAAAGTTTCCGAAGCCGAAAGCCACATATTCTTCCCATTATTTGGATCATTTTTTTCCACTAGACCATACCTGGGAAACCACTGGTTCTGGAGATATTAAAGGTCAAAGACGCAATTTTTATTTTTACTTTTTTACAAATATGAATTCTATGTGTTATTACTAAACTTTTTTCATAACAAACATTACCTAAATTTTCGATTTTTTTTTCGAAATTTTGAAATTACGAATTTGCTGTTACGAAAACGCAATGAATATCGAACGTATCCGACAAGTACCTACGTGGCTTAGAGCGAAGGGGCGGGGTTTAACTCCACTTGCCTTTGTTCGCGTTACAGTGCGTGGAATAAAAAAAAAGTTTTATTTTTCATACCCAAAAATTAAAGTCGTTTCCTAGCAATAATTTTTGCGCAAAACTACTTTGTTGGACGTACAGTATGCGTAGTTAACGGCTCTGTGATGTGTCTTTTTACACTCTGTATATAGAAAAGTCAAGATTTTTAGAAAGTTAGTTAAAAAAAATAAAATAAAAAAGGTGCAATTTAATAAGGTATAAGAAGCAGTGCAGGTGTAGGCACGGGCGGAGGGAGCCGGTCTAATGGATGTGCCAGAGTACTGACGCGTCAGTACTCAGGCCCGTCATGACGGGCCAGATTATGGGTGAGACTACTCTATTACTTTTCTCTCGTAACGAAATTTATCATGGCACACAATCGTTGATGTGGAGATGCTTGGGGGACGCCTATGTCCAGCAGTGGACGTCTTTTGACTGAAATGACGGTGATGGTGGACAAAATATTATTTGCTAAGCTTGGTGATTTTGATAATATTGTCATATAAGTTCTGAAAATGAGTTACCGCACCCCTGGGCACTCGAGCAGGGAAGGAGCAGGGATGGGTTTTAGTCAGTAAGAGTCTGACACGCCCTCCCGCTCTACCTAGAGCGGGAGAAGTCATTGGATGATTTCCCACACCCCCAAAAAAAAAAAAAACTATATTAAATTTTTTTTTTTTTATAAGTGCCTTAGTCACGGACGCTTTGTAGCTGGATGTAGACCAGTTAATTGACTGTAGTATATTTCCTAACATTTCCAACAATATTTTTCCTGAAAAGAGACCTGACCTATCCCATGACAAGACATAATAATTCCAAGACCTTCAGTAAACTGCAGGATATGAACACGACATACAAGTAAACTAAGGTGGCAAAGAAAGCCGAATCAGTCGGCAGGTTGTCGACCTGAACAGACGTAGATAAAACCTGATAGTGATAGCATATCTGAAGTAATGGCACGCAGGCCGAAATATAACTGAAAATATTTACTTTTGCAAAAGTGACAAGTTTTTTTGTATTGCACTTCTTATAAAGGTGGACCATATAAGGATATGCAATACAAAAAAAAAAACTTGTACTACTAAGCTTCATATTTTTCAACATCATTTTTGGATACACTTTGATTCACTGATTTCATGATATGAAAATAAAGGGATTCAGTGATACCGTGATGGTTATACTTATAACATAATACAAAATAAAGGGATTCAGTGATACCGTGACGGTTATACTTAACCCGGGCCTGCGGACGGCGAGTAGTGGGTAACTCGCCGTCCGATCAGCACCAGGCCCGAGAGTCGACGGCGCGTAGTGTTCCACGCGCGCCTCAAAGAGTTGTCAGCCAAGGGAAGGGGCCTGCCACGGCCGATGCCTGCCCGGGGGTGGAGGATAAATTCGAAAGAGTTACCTCGCCCCCGGGCACTCGAGGCAGGGAGGAACAGGGGTGGGTTTTAGTCAGTAAGAGTCTGACACACCCTTCCGCTCCACCCTAGAGCGGAAGAAGTCATAGGATGATTTCCCACCCCCCAAAAAAAAAAAAAAACAGACAAAAAAAAAAAAACGGTTATACTTATAACATAGCATAATACAAAATAAAGGAATAATAGTGATACCGTGTCGGTTATAAATATAACATAATACAAAATAAAGGGATTCAGTGATACCGTGACGGTTATACTTATAACATAACATAATACAAAATAAAGGGATTCAGTGATGTATAATACAAAATCAGCCTTATATTGTGTGGTACTAACATTATAAGGATGATGCTGGGACTCAGACCTCCAGAGTAGGCCGTAATCCACCACATGGGCGCGGGCGTAGCGTCGTTTGGTGAATGTCACATATCTTCGTTTTTATTGTTGTAGGACATGCCCGTTTCCTCAAGATGTTTTCCTTCATAAATTACACAAAGTAACGTTCCTGCGTGGGTTTGAACCCACGACCTCGAACTCGTAAGCCGGGGCTGTTACTTCTGGGCCTCTTCTGCTCTCGGTGACGTCTGATGGAGTCTGTCTGCTGAATGACAACTTTCAGGACTGAATAGAAGAAAAAAACAGGCTGCATCCACGCCAAGTAACATGGGCAGGAAGATATTGATAATTAGGCATTACTCGAGTACCTACAGTTAGCAAGAATAGGGATGATGACGATAATTCTCTGCTAGTCCATCAGTTACATTATCAAAAAATAAATAACACGTATTTTTTGCTTTAAGCAAAACATAACAATAAAAAATTTAAAAAAAACGCTTCAAAGTTTGGGAGTGGGGGCTTGTTACGTCACTTCTAGGTAAAAAGTACATTTAATATGTAGAGCCACTCGAAATTTTAATGCTCTGTATCGTTTTCATTATTTGGTTACCTACGTGATAAAAGAAAAAATACGTGTCCTAAATTTTATGGTAATAACTGACGGGCCAAATAGATTTTTTTCGTCATGTACCTTATAGTAACCATTCAAGAATATAAAATTATTTCAACACTAAGTCATCATCATCATTATCATCAGCATTTTAATGTCCCCACTGCTTGGGCACAGACCTGCTCTCTGTGAAAGGGCGTGGGCCGTAATCCACCATGCGGGCACAATGCGGATTGGTGGATGACACATGTCTTCGAATTTTTGGTTCCAGGACATGCCGGTTTCCTCACGATGTTTTGCTTCACCGTTTTGAGAGCAGCGGTGATGAAATACCTTACACAAAGTAAAGCGCCTACCTGGGTTTGAACTCACGACCTACAACTTGTAAGTCGCGGCTGTTACCACTGGGCCACCACTGCTCTACCTCACCAGTAAGTAGGCAAAATTATTTTTTAAAAGGACTTTTGGGAATTGGCACAAGAAAACAGGCCTATGCCCAAATGTGGGCAACTTCGGGATGCGGATGATGATGGTTAAAGAATTTTTGAGGCTGCCTATTATTGTCTATGCCCAAAAAAACTAAAAGAAACCTGCAAGTAGTGTAGAAACTTCTCAAAATAAGAATCAGAATCTGAATTTTTGTTTGTAAACATAAAATAATTAAAAAAATATAGTTACACGAAGTGTGAGATGTTGCATTTTTCTTAATTTCTCTGCCAGTAAAAAAAAAAAGGCGTACAAAAGGTGTTGTCAATTTCATTAGATTTCATTATTCATTTCACATTATCAATTAAAAATTATAGAAAGAACTTGAATATTAAATATTATTATATCAATAAAATATATCCATGTCAATTAACTTTCAAATAAAAACTAGAATGTAAAAGCAAGTACCTACCAAATAAAAAAAATATACATACATTATATATCTAATAATTTCAATGAATTAAATTTCAAATTAAAAATATCAAAATCAATAATATATTTAAAAAGTCAACAATAAAATCTAAGAAAGAATATTAAATGTCATTAAAAATCATCAGAGTGTCAACAGTAAAATCTTAAAGTCAATTATGTAATTACCAAATAAATACAAGAATGTCCAAACAGATAAAATTACTTAATGCTTATTAGCTGAAGGAGTAATTATAGAACTGTTATCTAAATAGTCCTATATCGAGTAGTAACATTTATTGATTTTTTCAAAAACTGTACACTTTTGAATTTGTCTTGATTTTAAGATTTTAAAGTCTCAGGCGTTCCATACAGAAATACTTTTATTCTTAAGGCTTCTGCCATGTGTAATTTTAAAGTCTCAGGCGTTCCATACAGAAATATTTTTATTCTTAAGGCGTCTGCCATGTGTAATTTTAAAGTCTCAGGCGTTCCATACAGAAATACTTTTATTCTTAAGGCTTCTGCCATGTGTAATTTCGAGCTCTAATTTATTTTTGTCACGTAACTTGCTATAGTAACTTATGGAAGCTAGTTTGTATTGCGAGATATGTGTTTTGACAAATTATGTTCATAGATAGGTATTTAAACATGGTAGGGTAAGGATGTTAAGGCTTTTGAAAAACGGTTGACAACTGTCGATGCTATTTAGGCCACACATAGCTCGGATACATTTTTTTTAGCCGTATGTATAACGGGTGTAAAAAGACAGTTTCCGAAGCCAAAAACCACATATTCTACCCATTATTTGTATCATTTTTTTTCCACTTTTTTCTGTTTTTCCCTAGCTAGACCATGCCTGGGAATCCACTGGTTCTGGAAATATTGAAGGTCAAAGACGCATTTTATTTTTAACTTTTTTACGAAGATGAATTCAAAGTGTTATTACTAAACTTTTTTTATAAAAAACATTACCTGATTTTTTTTAATTCGAAATTACGCATTTGCAGTTACAAAACCGCAATGATAATCAAACGTATCCGACAAATACCTACGTGGCTTAGAGCGAAGGGGCAGGGTTTAGGGACATATCAGATTTTTTTTTTGTTGCAAATTTCGTCTACTGTCAAGCATAATTTCAGGCAGTTGGATGAAGCTGCGTGCAGTGTTCATTGATAGTTGATTTTCAATGAGCTTTAATGACGTAGTTGTAATGTCATGCTAGTGTACTGTAACTCCGCTTTTTAACCGACTTCAAAAAAGGAGTTTCTGTATTCGACCCGTATGTATGTATGTATGTAAGTATGTATGTACGTTGGCTTGTGTGTCCGCGATTTTCTCAAAAATACTGATTCGATTTGGATAGGGTTTGCGTTATTCAACTGCATATTTTTCAAGGAAGGGTTTAGTATATAATACATTGGATCTGATGAAGATCTGCGGAGATAGACAGTGGAACTCTTCAATAACTAACAGCAAATGACTCGCGATTACTGCGATCGTTTGTCTATGTATTGTTAACACAATTTAATGGGGAACCACGACAACAAATTCTATCCCCTGTTCTTGTTACTTCACGGTAATGATGAATATGACTGTTAATTCACCTTCTTTTTCACAAATTCCCAAACTAAGGAATTATAACTAATGCCGTGAGGAAACGATAAGCCTGAGTAGCACCGCGTTGTAGTGGCGTTGAGAAGCCTTTTGGTAGGTATATCTACCTACAGCATTTAGCCCCAGAGTGGAAACTCGGTGCGCCCAGTGATAACGTGCTGCCGTGCACAGCAGGCTCAGGGGAGACCCCTTTACAGTCTCCTCCAGGGATGTCTTCTAGGAGGTCACGGAGCCCCCTTCCTTGTGCTGATGGCACCGGGGTGGTCACTAAAAGTGAGGTTAAAATCATACAATCTCTTATGTTTACCCCAAAAAGGCGCTAGGCGTCTTTTGAAGATTTCCTGCCGATAACCAAAACAGAGGTACATGATGACGAATTACATTATGAAATGGCTAAAACAAATAATTGCACACAATAAGAGATAAAATGTTAACCTATGACCTATATGCATCACAACGCCGCTATATTTCATTTGAGTGGGCAACAAAATTTAAACATTTTCAATGCACGATTTTTCATGTGGAGGCTTTTCCTGGTAAAATTATTAATCAACAAACGCTTGTGTGGGCAATGTTGGCTTCATATATATGTGCTTGTGTACTATGTGTTACATAGCATTATGTACTTACTCATCATTGATTGAACTATCTCTCTCCACTAATGTTATCAAAGGATTGTGTTTGTTGGTTTGTTTTGATTCTGTATTAGAACTGTCCCGTTGATTTTGTAGTTGCAATATGCAAGGTGTTCTTGGTTCGATTCATAGGTAATATCCTCTTACAGAAATGATTTATCTAATTTTTGGTCATTCTTGAGGCAATTATTAGGGGTGGTAGTCAACCGGGCCTGCGGACGGCGAGTAATGGGTAGCTCGCCGTCCGATCAGCACCAGGCCCTGTAGACAAAGTAACATCGCTTCGTAGCGAAACGATATCTAAATTCGTCATCGTCTCTGAGATATCGATAAACATTTCCTAGCGTTAGCGTTCCTTCGTTATCTTTTTTGGCGATCACGATCGAGGCGAAGGCGAACTCTGAAAGCGCTGCTTGTCTACGCATTTGTATGGGATAAACACGATAGCAATTCGTTTCTTTATGGTTTCGTTACGAATTATAACATTGTCTACCAACTTGCGATAACGATCTCGACAGTCGACTGACCACGTGACTTAGCGCGGTTTAGGTCAATCTCATACATTTTAGTCTTTTCTAACTTCGTTATCGTTTTTAAATTGTTATAGTAGTTGTCTAAGCCCCCGAGCGCGAGAGTCGACGGCGCGTAGTGTAGATAGCGACGCGCGCCTCAAAGAGTTGTCATGGCCGATGCCTGCCTAGGGTTTGAGGATAAATTCGAAACAGAGTTAACTCGCCCCTGGGCACTCAGGGCAGGAAGGAACAGGGGTGGGTTTTAGTCAGTAAAAGTCTGACATGTCCTCCCGCTCCACCGTAGAGCGGGAGAAGTCATTAGATGATTTCCCAACCCACAAAAAAAAAGGGGTGGTAGTTTGTACCTATTGTTTCTGTATATTTGTGTATTTATTTTATTAATATTTTATTTAGAGTTTATATCTTCGTATTTGAATGAACATTAATCGTGTTTATTTTCTATATTGCACCTACCACTATTTTTCTCTGCATCACCCAAAGGTTGACTAGTAGAAAATGTCTGAGGCATTAAATTCGCCTACTACAAAACTGTACTTGTGAAGGGCATCAAATAAATAATGAAAAGTCCTTTACTTAAAAAAAACAATGTTGGTTTTTGGGTTATGTCCAGTAGCTGAGGCTTTTCTAGTGACTTCCTAGTTCTAATAATGTTGTAGACTCTAGTCCATAACTATACCTTTAGTACGGTGGTTCGCCCCTACTCAACCATTTCCTTACACACTTATCTAAGCATTTTTTTTTTTTTTTAAACGTTGCCCCACACTAGGAATTATTCCTGTATCGTGGGTGCGTTCACAAACATGTAAACTCACATACACAAGACACCCAGACCCGGAACAACTATCTGTAGGCCATACAAATATTTGTTCCGTGCGGGGATCGAACCCGCGACACGCAGCGCAGCAGCCGAACGCTCAACCACTGCGCCAACCGTGCCGTCATTATGATACTTACTTACTTACGTAATTAGGATACTTACCTAATGATCAATTTACTAGATACCAAGAGAATTCAATAAAATACTTGGAAATATGAAATAGGGAAGAAAGATTAGGAAATAGCCTGTTTTTCCGGAAAAGCTATAGAAACTGAACGATGTATTCCATGAAAACATCTACAAGAAAAACAAGATGTTAAGAAGTTATTTATACCCGTATCAAGCATATTAATATCAGTAGAAAACTGCCTTGTAATGAAGATAAAATTATTGCACAACTATTGCGCAATCTCTACTTACAGCACTGGTGGCAGGATCTGATTAACCTGTGATTTTGCTTAGCTCCTTCTCCATATAGTCACTCATCGCATGTTTATGATGCCATCAAGCTTACGTCTATAATGGCACCACAACAGACCTCAAGGTACTAATTAAAATATTGAAATATTTTGATCGGTACTATAGTTAGATATTTTTTTTATTGTTGATAGGCACCCGTTTGACCACTATCTCACCTGATAGTAAGCGATGATGTGGTTGAAGATGGAGTACGCTTGCCTAGAAGTAACCCTTTCACTCTTGACTTAAAGACTCCCAGGTTTTAGCTATCAGGAAACACTGACTCCGGCAGGGAATTCTACTCCCTAGCTGTAAGCACAATGAATGTGTTCTTAAAAAGTTTTAAGTGCGTTGTGCGTGTGGATGGGATGTTCACCATGTACCGGTGGTGCATCGCCGTACGTCTAGTGGTCCGATGATGGAACGGGCTTGGCGGTATCAAATTAGGCAAATCCGTCGCACACTCCCCAAAGTCTATGCTTAAGACTTTGGAGCTTCGACTCGACGAGCCTATCATTGCCGATGATCCTCTTGGCTCGTTTCTCAATGGTCTCAAGGGCATCAAACTGGTGAACCTTTCAGCCCCATCGACCATCTGTTCTGCCAGCAATGTGATCTGCCCACTGCCACAGGCCTCCCATTAAGTGGATTGAGACCTGGAGAGGTTCGCGGGAATCCGATGGATGTGAGACGCACAGGACCGGGCGTTGTGGGGACACTTGGGGCAGACCCATGGGCAGCAGTGGATGTTTTTCGGCTGAATTGATGATCATGATAGTAAAATCTGTGTTAGCGTGAGAGTTGATAAAGAAGAATGGAAGAGGGAAACCTGTGTGTGTGTTTCTGTGGCAGGAAAATGATGCTCATGACGAAGCATAGTTTGAGCGAATGCCGATCAAAATGATCTTTTTGTAAATCATGCTTGTATGGAAATTCAGTTGGACCGGACCTAGTATCTCGAGCTGCCGTCCACAAGCTATAATGCCGTTATCTGACAAAATCATATTTTTAATAAAGCACAAAAATGCAGCGTTGAATTTCATAGAAATCAAGGGAACGTAACGGTGATTTTATTTATTTATCTCTATTGATAGTAGAAAAACACTGCTTAGACAGATCGATAGAGAATTTTTGGTTGATTACCGTGTCTTAAAAAATCGAAAACCGGCCAAATGTCGGATAACTGCACTTTGGCAAGGGTGTAAGACACCATAGCGCAATGCGTAAAGCGTTGGTTTGGTGATCGAAGCGTTCTGAATTCAAAGGATTTGCGATTTGGTTGCATTCAAAGTTCACAACATTCCGGGTTCAAGAATTTTTATTAATACCCATGTACATGCTTTTCTTTAGCTTACTTACTCATCACGATCATCATCATTTCAGCCGAAAGACGCTCACTGCTGGGCATAGGGCTCCCTACAGCTTCACCACATCGACCAGTCCAGTTCTTCTCGCATTCAGTGGATTTCAGCGGCCTTCTCTAGGTTGACTTTTTGGAAGGCCTTCCATCCAATGTACGCCACTCCAGAACCGTTTGATCTAATCCCCCATCCTTTCTGCGTAATTCCTCTAGTACACTATGTTTACTCTACTTGCATAAATGCGGACTTTTGTCGCAATAAATAAATAGAATACACATATGGATACTCTTTTTTTTGGGGTGGGAAATCATCAAATAACTTCTCCCACTCCGGGTGGAGCGGTAGGGAGTGTCGGAGTCTTACTGACTAAATCCCACGCTACCCCGTGTTCCTTCAGTTGGCCTTTGCATTCCAGGGTGGGAAAAAAAAAATAAAAGTGTCGCGGAGACTTTTTCGAACAATCTCGCGGCCCACACATATACCCGGATTTATGAAACTGGCCTATACTGATTAACGGATTCTAATTACAAATTCTCCATAGAAAATTTTTAATTAAGAACCTGCTCATCAGTGTTTAAGGTGGAAGCGCCAGGGTAGCTCGCGAAATTACAAATTTCTTACGTTTTTTACAATTTGCAGGTCAGTGTCAGGTTCTATTTTGGTCAAAATTTGATTCGCGGCCGTAGCAAGTATGTATGTATAGAGTTATAATCATAAAAATCATTAATACAACTCTTTCATTTAGAATTAATGTCAAATGTAAGTATTTCATGAAATCAGGGCATTTGGCATCAATTCTAACTGAGAGAGTTGTATTGATGATTTTAATTATTACACTTCTGTAAATACGTACTTGCTACGGCCGCGAATCATATTTTGACTAACAAACAACCTGATACTGACCTGGAAAGTGCAAAAAACGTAAGAAAATTTGAATTACCGGGTTACCCTGGAGCTTTCACCTTAAACTAATCACATTATTATTATTTTTTTATATGAGGCCCATAAATATAAACAACATAAGCCTAAAAGTGAAAACCACCACTATGTTTTACCTTATAATTTAAGGGCCTACCTCCGCATTAGTGGCGCCCTCATTGAATAAAAAATTGTATCATAGCATAGAAAATAAACATTCAAGAATCCTATGTTGCGTTTGTAAAAGTGTCAAAAATGGCCATTTTTGGTACTTTTGCTTACTACTTTGGATACGAAACATGGGTCCTGTTCTAACAACGTAAAAATACCTTATCCTCTTTGTAATAAACGCAACATAGGATTTTTTAATCTTTATTTTCTATACTTTGCTACGATTTTTTATTCAGTGAGGGCGCCACTTGGCGGCTATATGGGCCTTAATATTATAACAACTTCGACAATCATGCACTGGAATAGTTTTGTAATTAATTAGCGGTCTCATTAATTACAA
Organism: Polia nebulosa; assembly: GCA_951329385.1. NCBI lineage: Eukaryota > Metazoa > Arthropoda > Insecta > Lepidoptera > Noctuidae > Polia > Polia nebulosa. The sequence continues at coordinate 15,529,908 of OX589602.1, read as the reverse complement.
TAGATACTATTCAACCATCGGCAGACCAATAAATCAACCGCATGTCACCAAGTCGGACATGGGTGCCATTGAATTCCTTGCTAGCACACATGATGTACAGTCGCGAGCATGAATATGTGACAGTAATGAAACATTAGAATACGATTTTTTCCATAAATGTTATTTTTAATTTAAAAAAAAAGCTTTTTTTATCAAGCACTTACCAATACTCATAGTAACAATTTACTTACAAAATATGTTAGTAAAAACAATACAGGACATTACAAAACATTAGAAAAACAGTTAGTGACACCACTAAGTATTTTCAAAACTAAACTATAGTGAAACAGGTATTTCTCAAAGTAATAAATTGTTATTACTATAATTATGTTCTTATTTAAGGCGCAGTTATACGACTTCTAATGATTTTTAACTGAATATGACGTCTAAACGTCAAGTTTTACTCTAGACAATTCTTTTCGTATTTTGATATGTGAATATTTGAAATTATAATTTTATAACATAGTGTTATTAATTTATAAAGCAATGTTTAACATGGATAAAAAATTTAGAATCACACAAAAAATATGTAGCGTTTTTTATGAAACCTTCACAATTTTAAATATCATTTAATTATTATGTTTAACCCTGCCTGTTGTTTTACGTATAATAAATTAATAATGCGTCTAATTGTGGACAGCGCTCCTTGATTGGCGAGTCCTATTACTGGGTGGACATATGACGCGTTACGTGAGCTCAGCACAGCACATGCAAGCGCCTTAATGTACAAATCTCTATACCAAAATTCATAAACACTGGTTTACCCGTTTAGGAATGAAACCTAACAAACAGACAGACAGATAGAGGTACTTTTGCATTTATATAGCCTTATTTATAAAATCTACTAACCAAATCCATATTTTAAATACTGATTAGTGGATTCTAAATTCCAGATAACGTACGTCTTCTGACAAAACCGCCTTCAAATGATCAGTCAGTTCTTTATCATAACCCACATCTATCCTTCTTCTGGGTAGAAAATGTTGAATTAAGAATCTGCTAATCAGTGTTTAAACTAATCACATTCTCTCTCATCTTTTATAAATAAGGCTCTGAATGTTAAAAATATGAATTTCACGAATAAATTGTCTTTGAATGTTGCGTAAGTGTAATGTATTTTTGCTGACGACTGTACAGGACCTATGAAATTATGTCATATAAGTCGAAAGGGTGAATTTAAGGAAATGGGATTGAGTAATACCTTTATATATTTTAAAAATAACTTCTTACGAGGAAAAAACAGTAAGATACCTTACGTTTTCCTATTGCGGAACCCGAAAAACAACGACAGTGCTGAGGTCAGCGTTTTCAGGCAAAAACTCGTCTAGCGTTTATTCAAATTCGCATGAAAATTAATGTGAAGCAAATGTACGTAACTTATTGTCACTAGATTTTGGTGGCGAAAATATGAATAGTGTATAGGCAGGCAGAGATGTAGCTTTTCGATAAGTTCTGTGGTATTTTTGACGGTTTTCGGTGTGGTTGGTAACCCAGCCAAAATATTCAATGTTTTCTGTACACAATGTACACATTAGTAGTGTAGGATTACCTCGCGCTTCCCCTCAATATCAGGACGGCCACCAGTCAGTATGCATTTAAACGAAAGTTGCGGAATTACCTTCTTAACAAGTAAAGGAGTCGTCTCAAAATCCTTATCTCTAACATTATATATTATTTTTATATATGTAGGTATATTATATTAAACGTATATGTATGTTTATTTTAACATATATATATATACTTTCGTAACTATTTTCGTCTTAGTATTATTATTTTTTTCAGTTTATGCACCTGCCATGTTATTTCTCCACCACCCTTGGTTGACTGGTAGAGAATGTCTAAGACAGTAAGTCCGCCTTTGTACATTTGTGTTGCATGAAGTTTTAATAAATAAATAAATTACTTCTTGCAAACATCTAAATAGGTTAGTTACTTCTAGGCAAAGCTTAGGTACTTCATCGTCGACCACATCATAGCTTGCCCTCAGGTGAGATAGTGGTCAAGCGTGAGCGCAACAATAATAATAAAAAACTGCAGGGTTTCGTAGTCCTAACAAACAATAATAAATAAATAAATCGTTTATTTTGGACCAAGCACATTTAGGGTCTATCTAAATGTGCTTGGTCCAAAATAAAATTGGTGGGCACCAAACTGCGTATCAGTTTGTCAAGGACAAAAATCCCTTATATTTTCGGTCTGTCCGTCTGAGGTATAGCTAAGAGACTGTTAGTACTAGAAAGCTGCAACTTTGCTTGGATATATAATTATGTATATTAATCACACCACTATAACAAAATAATACAATCTTGAAAAAGATTTTTTTTTATGGTAGCTCAGCTCCCATACATGTAAAGTGGGGATGAATTTTTCTTTTCGTGCCTATCCTATTCTCCCCCGCCCCCTAAAAGATAGACTATTGGCTTATAATAAACTTTAAATGAAAACTCTCACGGCTAAGTTAGCTCTGTTAGTTTTAGAGTAACAGTCGCCCAACTTATAAAATGTTTCTACTTGTACAAAATACAAAATCCTTGCAAAAAAATTACTTAGGTGAAGTACGGCCTACATTACGCGTGGGCCCGCACGTAATTAATTAGTAAATAATTATTACCAGTCAGGCCGAAATTACATAGCGTAATTTTTATAAAAAACGTTAAGTATCATGGGGAAATTTCAACGCGCTTTAATAAAATTATTTTTGAGACATGATGAGATGATGAAGAGATTTTATTCTATTCTTTAGCATCATCTTGCTGACTGTTTCCTTACAATAATCAATCTAACTGCGAACGTAAGCATCCTAAAAAAAAAAAGTTGGAATTTTCAAAAAACCCGACTGTTATAAACAACTAGAAAGTTCCAAACAAGTTACTTTTCAAGCAGTCTGATGCTGCTGGTGGTATTCGTTTTAGTTCAGATTGTTCAGATTTAAAGCATGATTTAAAGCATGATTTAAAGCATGATTTAAAGCATGATTCAAGTTTTTTATTTCCTACGTTTTATTGAGTTATATTTATGTAGTTTTGAAACTCCTCAAGCTCCTTCTTTTGATATCCCACATGACCATGACACAAAAAAACTGGCCAAGTGCGAGTCGGACTCGCGCATGCAGGGTTCCGTACCATCGTACAAGATTTATTTATTTATTTATTTACACTTCATGCAACAAAAGTACAAAGGCGAACTTGATGCCTTAGGCATTCTCTACCAGCCAACCAAGATTATACGCGTCTACTTGTTACCATTATTAAGATAGAGCAAAAAAAAAACACGTTTCTAGTAGGGGAGCCCCCTTTAATTTATTTTTATTATTTGTTGTTATAGCGGCAAAAGAAATACACTTTCTGTGAAAATTTCAACTGTCTACCTATTACTGATCATGAGATACAGCTCGCTGACAGGCAGTCGAACGGTCGGACAACTTAGGCTTAGTAATAGGGTCCCGTTGGTTACCCTTCAGGTACAGAATCCTAGAAAGATTTTTTTTTCAAAATTTATAGGTATATCTTGTGTCACTTCGACTGTCAAGACCAATCAAATGATACCTCAATATGTGACAAAAAGAATATATATATACCCACCTACAAACATAAATACATACTCTCGAAATACATTACCCTCCTTCTAGGGCTGTCGGGTAAAAAGCATGGTAATTTTAGAAACTTTTTCTTAGTATGAGACCAAATTTCAGTAGTGGACCATAAAGTCCTAATTAATAGTTAGGCCTCTTCCTTTTGCTAAACAGAAGACTCCAGTTTCATCTGATTTCCTGCCTACTTGCTTATTAGGGATGACGACAGGGTAAAATAAAAATGATAATTAATGAAAAATTACAAAGATATAACACATCAAACTTCAGGAGTGCGGGCTTGTTACGTCACTTTTAAGTAAAAAGTGGTACAATTTTTACCTGAGTGTGACGTCATCCGAAATTTCAACCCATGATATCGTCTTAATTTTTTGTTAAAGTGACAAAAGATTAAATACGTGTCTAATATTTTTTGGTAATCTAACTTGCGAACTAAATAGAATTATTATTTTTTTCGTCGTCAACCCTATTATGTCTCGTTTAGATGACCTAAATCGATGCTAGAACTGGCAGGATCGAAGAGGATTAATAAATAAATAGGTGTCGCCTCTTTTAGACCAATGAGGCCAATGACATTAGGGCATCTATCTCCTAAAAGGAGTGATATTTGATGATATTATGTTGATCGTGCTTTGTTTCCAATAAGGACTTACGATTCAGTTATGAACTCAAGTTACCATGGAAACGGTGGTTACATGAAATGGTACGGGTTGGATTTGGGTTTCTTTTATAACAGCATTACATAAATATGATTATGGAAGCAGTAGATGGAAAATTTTGTCAAAAGTAGCTCTAATTACGTAAGTATTAAAGAAATGGGTGTGGGTAGATTTCAGTCTTTTGTGTTTGTAGGAATCCTTGGACTGAAAAATCGGACTATGTAAGTTTGTGTAACGATTTGATTGTAGTCTGGTGTTATAAAGAAAAGTAAGTATTAATGTGTGTGGATTGATGTTTATCTATAAAGAAATATAAAACACATAATTAATTACATATTCATTACTTTACTTTTAATCATGAAGACAAATTATTATCTACTGGTTTTATTTTGCTTTTATGTTATTAAATAAAAAACTTATCAAATTAAATAGGCATGTATTTTGACATGCTTACGCCTTTTTCGTAGGAGGTTAGGCAGAAAACACTACATAAAAAACGTAATCACAAAGTTTGCAGACGTAACCCATATCACACACACAAGTCACACAACGACACACACGGATCGTGAACATTCTGTCAACAATTCTGGATACCAAGAAATATTTTAGATTTTCATAGGAAGTACGCACACTCGACTGATACAATTAACTGTACCCGTTCCCCATAGTGATATCGACACGAGTTCAAAGTTGCATTCCTACGTAATATTCGAAGCTTACAGTCCTAATCAGCTGTTATGACGTAGGCGTGATAGAGATGTGACGTAACACCCGCTAAAAATAACACTGTATTATTGACCGCTTAATGACATGAATGAGTAACCTTTACCTTGTGTCAAGTTAACAGTGAAAAACTTAAATAGGCAAGTAAAATTATCTTTTCGTACTGTAAATCTAATAAACATGAAATTTTGCGTTCAGTATCGTTTTCGGTAAAACCAAAGACTCAAGAATCAAGGATAAAATGTGTGGAAAATTCCACGCTTTAAACGCTCAGTGACCAAAGTATTATTCGGAGGTTCGCTAATTTATACACTAGAATTTACTTATTCTTTTGGCTGTCAATGTTGTTCAATGTAAGTTTCAGAGTGTCAGACAGACGGTGTAGTGGTCGAATGGCCCATGGACGGCCATGGTGTAGATAGCGGTTTCACCACTCGCTTCTCGGCACTCGGTACTCGGCTGGCCCGTCAAGTGTGTGTAATTCTCCGAAGGTTAATTCCTGTCGTCAGTCGTCACCATCAGCGTTTATTAGAGTTGATTAGTCTCTACACAGCTCTGCCACTCTTATCTACAACACACACTTAGTTTCAATTTCCACTACGTGTAGCGCACAAGAACAATTTGTTCGAAGAATTCCGTACAAAAATTAAGTAGGTATAATATTGTATGCGATATTGCGCTGCCAATCTGCTGGTAGTTGTAGCTTGGAAAATTACGATTTAACACTTTACTGAATTACCTTCGATTATTTTTTTTTGATTTGGAGAAGTTTATACCTTTTCTTCTATAGTTAGAACCCTTTAAGGCGCAGTTATACGAATTTTAATGGTTTTTAATTGAACATTACGTCTAAACGACTAGTATTATTTCTTTGAAAAAAAAATATGTTACTTTAGACTATTTTCGTCAAATTTTGATAAGAGAATATTTTTGAAATTATATTTTTATAACATTGTGTAATTAATATATAAAGTTATGTCTAACGCGGATAAAAAATTGAGAATCACGCAAAAACTATAAAGCGTATTTTTAAGAAACCTTCACCATTTTAAAGATCATTTAATTATTCATAATTTAGTCTCAGAGTTTTAGTTTAATACCTGTTGTTTTATGTGTAATAAATTAATAATGCGTCTAATTTCGGACAGCGCTCCTTGATAGGCGAGTCCTATTACTGGGTGGACATACGACGCGTTACGTGAGCTCAGCGCAGAACACGCAAGCTAACCACTCAAGGTCGTTGGCAGCTAATAGCGCCTTAATATTATAAATGAGAAAGTTTGGATGGATGGATGTTTGTTACACAATCACGTCGGAACAGCTATGCGGATCTGGTTGAAATTTGGCACATATATAGATTAGAGTCTAGAAAAGCGTATTGGCATTTATAGTGGGGGTAGTAGTAATACCACGCGGGCGAAGCCGCTGGTAAAAACTAGTCAAATATACTCGTAAAAAACCTTTAAAAAAAAGAAAAACTCACAGCCAGAGGCTGGTTTTTTAATTCAGTATTTGGAGTTCCGAACTTGTCAAACCCTAGTTACCAAATATTGACTGGTTTTTAGGCTAATGTGGAATTTGACAAAAACCCAACTTTAAATTCTTAATTCAAAAATCATTGGAGAATCCTACAGCTATCCAGTCACAACAGAGCAGGATAATTAAGGATATATGGGACAAGGCATCTGCGTGTGGGTACTAATGACGTCATCTGAGCTAAACCCAGGTTTTCCTGATAGCCACCGAGCTCAGATACGGCATACTGTAGATAAAGAAACTAAATGCTGTACCTAGTACGTACAACCTACAAGACCCATTGAGTAATGGAATTGTAGTAAGACCAGGAAAATGCTGAGTTGATAATGAATAAGGAAACTGTTTACCTGTGATACCTGAGTACTTCACATGGAATATACTTAAATCTAGCTACTGAACTAAGAACAGTCCAATCCTGGAAATAAGTCTAAGACTCGGAACTCCTGCGCATGGAAAGTAGGTAATAGCTTCTTTCATCATCCATTCTTGGTTAAACTGTACCTAATTCGGGTGTAAATTGACAGTTTTCGAAGCTGAAAGCCACATATTCTACACATTATTTGGATTTTTTTTTTCACTAGCTAGACCATACCTGGGAATCCACTGGTTCTGGATATATTGAAGGTCAAAGTCGCAATTATTTTTTTTTACTTTTTTACGAAAATTAATTCCGAGTGTTATTAGTATTACTAAACTTTTTTCCAAACAAACATTACCTAAATTTTCGAATTTGATTTTTGGAATTTTCGAAATTTCGCATTTGAAGTTACAAAACAAGTTACAAACGCAATGAATATCAAACTTATGCGACAAGTACCTACGCGGCTTAGAAAGAAGGGGTGGGACCTAACTCCACTTGCCTGGGTTTGCGTTACATTGCGCGTAATTAAAAAATAGCTTTTTTTTCACCTACCTAAAAATAAAAGTCGTTTCCCAGCAACAATTTTTGCGCAAACCTACTTTGTTAGATGTAGGTACAGCTACAGTATGCGTAGTTGACGGTTTTGTGATGTGTCTTTTTACACCCTGTATGTCACCGGATGATTGTAAACTCCGTAAGATTGTAATAAATCTTGCAATATATGGAATCCTATCCTGCTTCCTACCCTATCCTAGGTACTATCCTTCTAACATTATCACTAGCTTTTGTCAGTACTTTTCCCGTTATAAACTTTCAACCCCTTTTTCACCTCCTTAAGGGTTGAATTTTGACGGCACGGTTGGCGCAGTGGTTGAGCGTTCGGCTGCTGCGCTGCGTGTCGCGGGTTCGATCCCCGCACGGAACAAATATTTGTATAACCTGCAGATAGTTGTTCCGGGTCTGGGTGTCTTGTGTATGTGAATTTACATGTTTGTGAACGCACCCACGATACTGAAATATTCCTAGTGTGGGGCAACGTTTTTAAAAAAAAAAAAAAATTCCAAAAACCCTGTCGTAGTGGATACCTACTCTTCTCAAAGAACACACGGTTCAAATTTCATGTCTTATAAGACCAGCGGTTTATGCTCTGCTATAATTATATATCAGTCAGTCAGTCAGGACTTTGAATTATATACCTACAGATAGATAGACAGATGTGAAAGTTTATGAGGATGGATGTATGGATGTTTGTTACTTACAAGCAATAAACCACTGAAGGGATTTTGATGAAATTTACAGTAATATAGCATAAAAATCAGTTTTTTTTTAAATGCACGCGTTGACCTCCATCTCACCTGATGGTAAGCGATGATGTGGTCGAACATGGAGCACGCTTGTCTAGAAGTAATCTATTCACTCTTGACTTAAGGCGCAGTTATACTACTTTTAAGGCCCTACTACTGGCCAAGTGGCTCCCTCATTAAATAAAAAGTCGCATAGAAAATAAATATTAAAAAATCCAACATCACGTTGGTTACAAAGAGGATAAAGTATTTTTACGTTCTTAAAACAGGTCTCAAAATGCTTCGTATCCAAAGTAGTAGGCAAAAGTACCAAAAACGGCCGTTTTTTGACACTTTTGCCTACTGCTTTGGCGGGTAATAGACCCTTAATGGTTTTTAATTGAACATTACGTCTCAACCAATAATCTTATTTCTTTGAAAAAAATATATGTTACTTTAGACAGTTTCCGTCGTAATTTGATCTGAGAATATTTGAAATTATATTTTTTATAACATAGTGTAATTAATTTGTAAAGTTATGTCTAACGCGGATAAAAAATTGAGAATCACGCAAAACCTATAAAGCGTATTTCTATGAAACCTTCACCATTTTAAAGCTCATTTAATTATTTATAATTTAGTTTTCTTTACATTTAAGCTATAATTAATAATAGGGGCAAGTACCTACTAATTCCACGCGGCCGAAGCCGCTAGCAGAAGTTAATTTTCAATATTTTATGAATAGATCAATTCGAATACAATAGAACGTAGGAAAATTTGAGACTTTGTAAACAATCAGAGCCTTACCGCGGTTTATTGTAAACTAACCGATTCTGCAATTCCCCAGTGATATATATATATTTATACTCGAAATTATGATCTATCTCTGATGAATATGCGCTTTAAGATGACATAATTATTTTAATTATTCCTCTTCCTATACTGTGCTAGTTATCACATACATACTTAATTATTTATCCTACTTTTCCATATTGCCCCATTGACGAACACAATTAATATAAATTTTAATCTTTTGTATGGAAAATTTTCTTGACAATAACATTCTACCACCATCAAAGCATGGAACCAGGTCTTGTAGTAGATCCCTCGACTATCTCACAGCTAAACGTCCCCGGGAGCCGGGGGCACTCGCAGGCTCTGATAAATCCCTCCTTGGCTCGCTTCTGTTGCCCCTGACCTGAATGCGGAATCTGGCAGATTGGCTGCGACTTAGCTTTATTTTTTACAGAAATATCACGATTTTCATCGTGTTTTTATTTTATTTTTGCACTTGCTTTTAGATCCCGAATGGCGCAGTGTACTTACTTAATCTTATGCGGATTCAGCGATTATTATTATAATAGGTACAAATAAAATGATAAATTCGACAATCCCTTACACGATCTAAAAACTTTAGTTTAGTCCCAAATCAAATCAAGTCCTCACTATTACGAGCACAAAGTACTTTTGTCATAAATAAATTAGTAAAGGGCTGTCAGAAATTCTCCTAAGAAGTACTTAAAACGATATGAAAATTAGAAACCCTACCACTTGAAACTGTCAGGAGATGGCACAAAAACCGTCAAGTACTGCTAAGTCGCGTGATTAGTGCTAAGCATCATAAATCACTACTACAGGCGATACAAATCACAACACTCAGTTTATCAACTGGCTTTCTTTTGTTTTTATCAGCAAACTACTCGAAACTACAACTTTCAAGAATATCTGAAGCTGTCGTCACTGAGGTTTCCTGAACAAAACAGGGTATACTTGCCGAGGTGTCGTTGATAGTCCTATTAAGGGCCTATGCCACCTCAGCTCAAATTCTAATTTCGCCCCCACTTCCCCGCGTGCCACTGCACTCTTTATCTCGCTCGCACACTTTTGCTCGCAGAGACGCGACACGCGCGGCCTTGAGGTCGAAGCGATTTCGTTAGAGTAAACTACACTATTATCGGACGAGTACTAAGGAATAAAATTATCAATCTAATTTAATTTTAACTTGTAATTTTATGAATATAAAATTATATATTATATCGAAAATACAATTTCAATGTATCTATAAACGATAAGTTTCCAGTATAAGCTGACCTCTCAGTGTGCGGAAAGCCTATAAAATGCGAGATCAGCTTATACTGGACGGCATAGGTGATGTCTAGCCATGCACACTGGTTGAGGATAAATTCGAAACAGAGTTACCTCGCCCCTGGGCACTCAAAGGCAGGAAGGAACAGGGGTGGGTTTTAGTCAGTAAGAGTCTGACACGCCCTCCCGCTCCGCCCAGAGCGGGAGAAGTCATAGGATGATTTCCCACCCCACAAAAAAAAAAAAAAAAAAAGCCGTGCACACTATTTTATTTTACCTACCTACTTCTATAAAATACTAGTCAAATGCGAGCCAACTTTGCGCTGTGGGTTCCGCCAATTAGTTTTGTAGTAAGTTTGCGTTTTATAGTTTTAGCCGTGTATGTATGTTATGTGACAGCCGTTTGCGCATGTAGGTAATTATGTAGGTTGTATGTATATGCAAGTACCTAGATATACATACCTATATGTTAGAAAAATCGATTCTAAACCACTACATAAATTGTAGAATTTATGCAGTGGTTTAGAGTCGGTTTAGTAGCAGTAGAGCTACAAAAAACTAGTCAAGTGCGAGTCACCATTGCACTGAGGGTTCTGTAGGTACATTGGCTTGGTAGTAAGTTTACGCTGTGCCATTTTAAAATCTTATAATAGGTAGCTTTCGCCTTGTATTACCACTTTCTTAGTTATTATATAAGAATGAATCGCCGAAATGTAGGTACATGCGTATATTTTTCGAAGGACTTCACCAAATTGCATAATTCTTTTTTGTTGTGTTCGTGATTCTCAGGACAAGGTTTGTATAAATATAAGGTAGGTAGGTATAGGTAGGATAAGTAGGTAAGTATGCAGGTAGGTATGTAAGTAGGTATGTATGTATCTAGGTACGTAGGTAGGTATGATAAATACCATAAGTTTTTTTCAAAGTAATTAAAAATAGTCAAAATTAAATAACATTTATTTTTAATCGCTTAAATCTCTAATTTACATAGTTAGAACATGTCTGGGATTGCATAGCTCAGGTAACATGCATGTTTTATAAAAATGTTCTAATTTTAGTTCCATTTCAGAAATATTGGTCATCTTTCTATAATTTCGACTTTGATGTTTTTGTAGCATCCAGACCTTATTCCGAAAATACATTTTTTTTTGTACCGATGATATGTAATTGTCCTTGCACTTGTATATACCAACGATGTTTTTTTATTTACGACAAGTCCGTTTTGAGTTTTTCTCCAAAAATTTACTTCTATCTTATCTATATCTTAGCTTCGTCCAAAGATGTTTTGAATGCTGCAATGGGACGCTTGATTTCAATGATTGTGTATATTATAGTGAACAGCTCATGTTCTCAGGTGGTACTAGTGATCTGCAAGAAAACACAACATTCATTATAAAACACTTTTTTTTGGGGTATGTTATGTTATCATCCAATGACTGGCGTAATGGGCGTTGGTGGCTGCGCCAAAGTTTTAAACTTTTACAGCTACCATCGCTGTACATTGTTTTTTTATCTGCCATCTCAGACTTTTACTAACTAAAACCCACCCCTGTTCCTTCAGTTGCCTGTGCCAAGAGCCGCGGTAACTCTCTTTCAAATATACTCGCGACCCCGGCAGCATAATTTTGTCAACATGAAAAAATAATACAGAACCCTAAAAAGTCCAACATTATGAAAATTTTATCATGAATTCGCCAATTTCGTGATAGTACCGTTACGCGTTAGTACCAAGCGGTAGTGCCATGGGGGAACAGCAAATTTCGTGATTATCACACACGTATGATAGATAGGTACTTACAATTATATATTTTGTAACACATGAAGATTTGTTTCGTCCGAATTTATTTCTACAGTTTTCGGAGGTCATACCTCCGTCCGTCCGGTCCTGTAACAATCACACGGGACAAATAAATACCTACCTAGACCTCACATATTTTTATTTATGATTTGGCTATGGAACCCTAAAAATATACAAAAGAAGACTAAATCGTCCATAGAAGCAGACTTGCCCTATGAATAACAAATAACAATTACCCACCCAACATTTTTATTGAAATACAAATTTGGTGAATTGGTATTTGATGGTGGAGGGATACTTTTCCAGTACAAGCTGACCTCTCATTGTACGGAATTCCTATACAATGTGAGATCAGCTTATACTGGAAAATTATAGCTTGATAATTTTTTATTTTATTTTTTTTTGTCTTTTAAAAAAACGTTGCCCCACACTAGGAATATTCCTGTATCGTGGGTGCGTTCACAAACATGTAAATTCACATACACAAGACACCCAGACCCGGAACAACTATCTGCAGGTCATACAAATATTTGTTCCGTGCGGGGATCGAACCCGCGACACGCAGCGCAGCAGCCGAACGCTCAACCACTGCGTCAACCGTGCCGTCAAAATTATATAGCCATGTGTAGTAATAATAATAACAGATCAGTGTTTTATGGCCTACATAATAATATAGTTGTGTCGGATCTGCGCGTTTGTGAATGTGAAGATTTGTGTTTGTAATCGCACCGTCTCCGATTCAGTTGAAATCCTGGAGTCGGCAACATTATAAAAAAAAACAATTAGGTACTACATAGATACCTATTTGTTGTATATTGTCAAAACAACAACAAACCTATTTTGGGAACTTTTTATCTTTTTACAAAACTGGACACCCATTTTTCACATTTTTTATAAAAAAAAAAAGTGGACACCTGGATTTCGCCTGAATCATGAAAGGTGCGTTTACAAACACAAATCTTCACATGCAGAAACACCTGCAACTCCTAACGCAGCAGCCAATCACCTGCCACTGCACCAAACGTGACATGTTTGTAATCACTAATACTGTAAGTAGATAGGTAGCTATATACTTACTTCATTACGTTTATCATGTTTTCCAGTTTCTTTGCGCCAACCCTTTCGCTTCTTATTTTTATTACGGTTATTTCCCATTGCACCAACACTATAAGTATAAGTACTACAAGATTTGTATTTTACGTAGTCTTGTTGCGTAATGTGTGCTCTGAGCGCAAGCGACACAGCCCTCCCGTTCGAAAGCCGAAGCGAGACTGAACGGGGGCGTCGGGCGCCAGGGAACAAGCTTCAAGACGGCATAGTTTAGGTGATAGTTTAGGTATTTTATTTTTACTGTGAAAATAATGGTAATTTAAAAATAAAAAAACTTGTAGGACCTGCTTTATAGTAAGTTCAGTTAGTATGCAAAGTTTCATGATCTAATTTTAAGCATTTTTTTAATGCTAGCGGTTTATTGTTTTCGGTTTAGAGGTAACTTTGGATTTTTTTTCTATCGAGAAAATTTTATGAAATCGTGTTTTTGAGGTTTATAATACTTAACATTGATCCTCAACCTTGCCATATATTTATTTCAAAATTAATGCTGCAGTATTATCGACATAACGGAGGATCATGCTAAGCCATTTGAGGTAACATAGACTCTTAAGTCTAATACTGGCAATAGGATTCCATTTTTAGATATAAGAGAATAGTTCATGAAGTGCCGTGCTCGTGTTAGTTAGTCAGCAGCAAGTTGGTAGCTGACTTCACTTTTTTATCATTGATACACACGCGTTTGACAACTATCTCACCTGATGTTAAGCGTTGTTGTGGTCGAAGCTGAAGCACGCTTGCCTAGAAGTAACCTATTCACTCTTGACTTAAAGACTCCCAGGTTGTAGCCATAAGGAAACACAGACTCTGGCAGGGAATTCCACTCCTTAGCTACGCTCACAATGCTCACAATGTGTTCCCAAAATGTTTCACTACCCAGGCTTTGCCAGACGTAGGTACTTCTTCTGTAAGTTAAAAAAAAAAAAACTGAATACCAGCATACTGTGATCACTATTCAGTCTTTAAAATTTCCTTGATGATTCTGGTAATCACTTTATCTTGTCTATGGAAGGCACATGAAGCAATAGACGTTTTCCAAATGTTTATTATCCTAACTAGTATGAAACTAAACTTAAGTCTTAGCTGCCAAACTTCAAGTTCAACTATTGTTAACTGATTACCATGAGTTCAAAATGAAGTGTTAACTATTGAGCCGAGCCGTGCTTCTACGTTGTTGGAGTTTTCAAGGATTTTTCGATAATACCATGAATTGCTAATGTTAGAGTTACTTCTGAGTTCCCAACAAAAAGTTTATCTACTGTTCAGGATAGCAATACGATGTCTCTTCATTGGCCTAGTAACTGGATTTGTAGGATAGTTCTCGATTCTTATTTAATGGGTTTGAAACCTTAGTTATAGAAAAATTTTGGTCGATTATTTTGGTACTACAAAAGTTCAGTGTTTCAGATTAGAATTGGGATGATAAACCGAGAAATAGATTTTTGCGCGTTTATTTTGAGAGAGTTTCATAACTCTTTGTTTTATTCAGTTCTATACTGAACCTGAAACAGACGTATTCTTTTTCTGTTCGACTTACTAAAACAACATTATAGGCCTTCTACAGCGTGTTATGGTAATGCGTGGTCATATCAGCTGATCAAAATAAGTATGGGAGGTCCAATTTAATTTTTTCGGTATTGACTATTTAGCTTTCTTAAGAGAGTTGTTCATTTCTATATGCAGAAGCAGTATTTGAAATATGACCATCCATTTCGGTAACACCCTGTATATTTGGCATAACCTTACGACCTATGGTTATTAACCGACTTCAAAAAGGAGGAGGTTAACAATTCGACGATGTTTATGTTTTTTTCTTTATTTTTTTACGTGCGGGCTTAGAATATGAAAGGTTATAGACGGAGTGTCAAATTCCAGCAATCTGAAGTACCAGAATGAGAAGCCGGCTTGTATCTGTACTCGCGAAATAAGCTCACATAAACAAAATGAGAAGCCGATACGTCATCGTTACCTTCATCAAGTTTTTTTTTTTTTTTTGGGGGGTGGGAAATCATCCTATGACTTCTTCCGCTCTAGGGTGGATCGGAAGGGTGTGTCAGACTCTTACTGACTAAAACCCACCCCTGTTCCTCCCTGCCTCGAGTGCCCGGGGGCGAGGTAACTCTTTCGAATCTATCCTCCACCCCCGGGCAACCTTCGTCAAGGTCACTCACACATTTTAACGACCCTGCTTCATTTAATGTCCATGACGTTCCGTCTATAACCTTTTTTAACTTAGTCATATATAGACGGATTTTCAAAATTCTTTTTTTGTTCGAAAGGGGTTTATTCCGAAATAGTCATATTTAAATTTCAAATAGATCTGATGATGAGCTTCGGAGACAAACAACGGAACTCTTCAAAAAATTACAGTGAATTAACCGCGATTGCTGCTATCGCATAAATATGCATTGTTAACACAATTTAATGGGGAATCACGACTAAAAAGCGAAAAATATATATATTTTTTTTTTACAATAAAACCCAAAAAACGCGTAAATAACTTTAATTTCGGAAGTCGATGTCAAAAAACGAAGAAACAAAACTAGACCCACAGCACCTTTTTTGTTTTTTTTTTTTGGAAGTCGGTTCCATTTTTTTTTAAATGTTTTTACTGAAGTTTCTGCTTTGCCTCGCAAGGTTTCCAAAAACCCAGAACCATTTCTTAGTTCCCAGGTCTTGTGTTTGCGAACCCGTACATTTCTGACCTCTGCCAACTCCCCCAAGGATTATAGGCGTAACGCTATCGTTACGTAAAATATAAAAACTCATTAGTTGCTTAGGTAAGTTCCCGCGCTCGACTCGAAGTCGAAAGAGAGATTGTTCTGTAGTTCTCAGGGTGAGCGAGATGGCAGATGTGTAAAGAGTTTGTACTATTTTTACCTTACCTTTGTAACCAACCAGCGTGTGACGTCAGAGATGATGGGTAAGTGACATTTGAGGTTTCAAGAAGTATTCACTGAAAAAGGAAAATATTGTAGGTACTTACATGTTTTAGCATAGTAAATTAGAATTTCAGTAACATGGAGTATATACCTAAATACAGTTTTTTTTTCGTAGTAGATGAGTACATTAACTTGCAGTATGCTCAGTGGGATAAAATTTTGGTCTTATACGCGGTTCCTGAATTTAGAATTTGAAGTTGCGTGACAAACTCTTCTGTCGCACAATTTGTCAAACTTTAGAATTGATATATTTTGACCATTTGACCAGTTCTCAATTCGGAAACGGGGTGTGTATGGGTGGTCGACCGCGGCATTTATGGTAGAAATGGAATTTAAAACTCTGGATAAGTACTACGTAATCACGAGCACATAGAGCATAATCTGTTTGAGAATATTTCTTTCAATGTGGCCCAATGCGAATCAAACATAGTCCACTTATTTTGAGGTACCTATCCAGGTAAATCAAAGACTAGAAATGACGTCATCATATAAATTTCATTCTAGTGATCGAGTCCAATAACCGAATTATGATGCTTCTAAAAACGTGAACCAGTAAGGTTTAGAACCCTGAACTTTCCAGCTGGTCGACCAAGTCCACTGCATCATTGGTTTCTAAAACAATATTTCTATCGTCCACAGTTCAGTGACGATAACAATTTTGGCTGTCTGTTAATGACTTACACCACAATTGAATATGAACTTTATTTAAAGCGATGTAGAGTGGGTTTTCAATTGGTGATTATTTGGACAGTTACCGCCCAGCCAGCGATGGTAGATTTAGGTAGAATAAACAGGTTTGGTTCGCCTCGTTCGTCTAGTGGAAGGTGCCTCTCTTCTGACGTCGAAGTGCTGGGTTTGATTCTCGTGTTGCGCCACGTTGATTATCCTTGAGTTGGTGGCAGAATTTCTGATTACAATAAATAGAGATGATTTTTATTATTTTCTGGAAGATATTCTCTCGTGTAGACAATTTTTTCTTCTTATTGGTTTTTCGGGAAAAGGTCAAAGGTACAGTTTTTGGCGTAGCAACGTATTGTGTCTATTCGGTTGTGTACAAAAGGACATCGATGGGATTTCAAAGAGTAATTTTACGTAAAAGGGAAACCAGAAAAAATATTGTCAACATTTTATTTGTTTTTTCTGGAGAAGATTCTAGAATCCTGCTTGATGTGGGGTTTTTTACTAGCTTATACTATCCCACTGCTGGGCAAAAACCTCTCCCAAATCCTTCCAGGAACTTTTCTCTGTGATAGGAAAAATAAAAAAAAATATTCAACGATTTCACATATTTTATCTGGCACCTAAACAAATATCACACAAATTCATTAAATAAATCAATTCTGTCAGTTAACATTATATTTTCCCTCTCTAAAACAAACATTTAAAACAAGCTTGAAAAGTTTACGTGAATATTTAATGTTTTTATACATCCACAGAGTATTGAAACGATAAATAAAAAAACAATATCCAAAATTCCAAACTGCTGTTATTTAACGTAAAAAATATAATAAAGAATGAATGTGTTACTAAGTTGTTTGTAAGGATAGGTTAGTATAGTCGCCAGTAGACTACGGTACTAATCATATAGGATCGTATGCCATACGGTCATTGCCCTACATGGGTTTAAAAAAGCACCGTAGCTCTCATACTGTTCGCCCCATAGGAGTACCACAGACTTCCAAACTTCGCGCCCAACCTGTAGGACGGTCGCTGTGAGCACCGGTTGGCATCGGCCTTAGATAACGGGAACACCGACCGAATTCACCCACAGCCGACAGACGGCCCCATTCACATCCCACCACGAGATCCACTCCATAGATTAGCTGCTCAGGACGTCTGCAACCCATAAACATATGCACTTATTCGCGAAATTATAATCGCAGCCTCATTAACCTGACTCCGACTTCCCCGAATGACAACCTTCAACAAAAGTGTAATAAAGATACGTTCTATCTTAACAATTGTCAGAAGCAGAAAGACGGAAGTCAACAGCTACCAGATTAATGTCTAGGCATAAATTAACCACAAACTGACCTGTAATAAACTCCATATATTTGGACCAACACTCATGTAAAGTTCATTGATTGAAAACAAGTCTCAACACACAAAGAAACATTCCAGAGAAACGCAGAGACGAACTGACTTACAGTACGGCTCAGCAAGCCAAACCATCCGATTTCTATTACAACGTCTAAGGTTCATAAACTAGAGTCCTTGGCATCAGACTCAAACGCATTAGAACCAATAGAACAACGCCGAGGCTACCCTGAGAGGATGCTCGACAATTCAAGATCAAGCAATTGACGACGAATTAGTGGAAAAGCTTGCCCTCTACAACATTACAGAACAATATAAAGAAGATTGGTAACCTTTTTTTGGCACAAACAAAGCCTAATTCATTGCGGTGCTCGCAGGAGCGACGCCACGTTCGTAAACAAAGAGCGCGCAAGCTACAGCGCCGGCCAAAATAGCCCCCTACGACGGTGCCGAAGACGACGCTCTCTCGTTATAATTTCGTGTTTTTATCGAGTCGAGACGAGCCCGAGCCGGTGGCGGCGCTCGCAATGTTTTCCTCCAGCGCTTTATCTCTCTCTGCCTCTCTGCTCTTTGACATCGGCTGACGTACACAACCTCGGTTCCACTCATTATAAACCTTATACCCAACGACTAAGGACCAAATCACACCGAACGTTATGTCTTGAAATTTCAGACTCATTAAGCGTCATTCGGAAATTTTGGATTTAGTAAACAGAATTTTAGAGAACGAAACAAACGAGAAATACAAAACAAGTTTTAATTTCTCTCCTTGATTAAAATCGACTAATGAAAATTAGTGTTTTATGTTTAATTAGGGTTCTATGAAAATGGGAGTGCCTCTACGTTAGGTTCGCTATCACGCCAAACTGACGACATCTACAACATTTGGGACTACGCTACGACATACGGAAACATGACTAGCGTTGTGCGTTTAGAAATAGTCGACAATGTTAGTCAAGGCTAGTATATATTTCGGCAGTGTATGGTCGGCGGCGCGGGTGTGCTGCGCGGTGCGATTGTCAAGCGCTAGCTGGTGCCGGAGCCGCTGACGCAACGCGCGACCTCTTTGTCCGGCCCCACCGCCCCACGGACTCCGGCGGAATGTCCGCGGAGCCGGCCTCGCCTGCGCCGCGCCGCCGTCCGCGCTCGAGTAATTACGAATGTCAAATGTTATCGCACGCAACCGTCCGCCGCGCCGTCCGCACTCCGCTGCGCCGCTCTTCATAATAATAAAACCTGATATTTAAAACGGAACGTCCTTCTAACGCCGTGTAGTTGCGCCGACGCCAATCTACGATAATAATAAGCCGGCTACCTAGAAAGCGTTGCGCTGCAGCGCTGTCGCACCAAGTATCGTTAGACGCCCACAAGCCGCGCAGCGCTACAGCGCTGTGTGCGCGCGCCACGTAGCGCTCACATAAGTACGGCCAGTTCTATGCGCGCCTGTATAGCTATTAAATGTATATAGAATATATAGTAGTAATCGCTCGACGCAGCGGTATTATGTCGGAAATATACCGGCCGCGCCGCGCCTCAAGCCGGTATACGGTTTTGCTATTTAGTTTGTATGGGAAGCTTATTTTTGATTTTTTAATCTTGTAGAAGGAGTTATGGATTCGGTTCTTTTGTTAAAATATAGAGTATAGGGTAAGCTTTCCTTGAAGTTATATGGGGTATGTCTTGTGTCTCAATTTTTTCCGAAAATTTTAAAATGTCAGATATTTTAAAACAATGCTACATAGGTTGAATCAACGTCAAATACTTGTTTACACCCAGTAACAATGCATAACGGAAATCATTTATATTTTTAGAAACAAATAAAAATCTAAACAAAAAAAAATATATTTTAAGCTGTGATTTTTTTTTTTTCTAGCCTTCTCTAAGTACGAAGATACTTTACTGACCAAAGATAAAAACAATTCCCAGTTACATTAAAAACATCAAATAAACTCTCAAGAAAAGAGGTAGGTACTACATTTTGAATGACTAATTTTACTTTTAAAACAATTATAAAACATTTAAATAAATAATAGTCTATTTATTCTCTGAACTTAGAAGATAGTTTCAAACTAACAATAATGGCTTAATGGTCATGTATTAACAGCAGTATTCATTTTATTTCTTTTAAGTTATCCATAATGTAAATAATTGGATTTATTATTATCAGGATATAAAACCTAAACCCCATTTGTACCAGAAATGTATCTAGTGTTAAACTTAATTAAACTATTGATCTATCGTCGTCCAAATAGGCGTAAATGTTGATCGGATCACCTAGAAAATTAAGAATATGCGAGGGAGTTGATTTTCTGACAGTTTTGAATTTTCCAAATAAACTGGTATATTTTTTTAGTCTTAATGTTATTTATCTTAATGAAAAAAAAAACCAAACTTAGGATGATTTTTAAGACGTCAACCAAAAGCCATGACAGACATGATAAGATTGGTGATGGTTTCTGGAATGCGATGAATTTAATTACGTTGAAACTAACAAATAAGTTTCTTTGAAGAAACGCATTGCTGTATCTTCAAAGATGTAGCTTACACAATGCCAAGCCAGCTCTTAAATTATTTGTACATGGTTTAATAACTCATTAGTAAACTATTTTAACTGACTTCGAAAACCGATTTCTTACAAAATTAAAAACTATACTAAAAATTAAAAAATAACTTTAATTTTGGAAGTCGATGTCAAATAACGAAGAAATAAAAATTAACGAATAACTTTAATTTCGGAAGACGGTGTTTGTCTTCCGAAATTAAAGTTATTCGTTAATTTTTAGTGTATTTTTTTTTGGATGCAGGTTGTTTTTTTTATGTAAAAAAGTTTTTTATTTCTATTTATGATGGAGAAAAATAGCCCAAGCAAGTGTACTGTTGGCCGAAAATGCTGGATTACGGCATTGCTGAGGCTTTTAACTAAAAATAAAAAAGATTACAACAGTTTCATTTTAATCCGCTACCCCGCAATAGCTACCTACTAAAGTAATACGTAAAATAGCCAACATACATAAAACCAAAACACAACAAACCAAAATACTTAAAACCGTCAAAAAAGTCAAAAGAATTAGGTAAATTAAATCTATAAAATATACTGAGTAAGAGCTTTTTTATAATAACAATGTAGAAATATCAATAGCAAGCCTAAGTCTTGGAAGATGCAAAACCCTTCGCTCAAGCTCATCTATAAGCACAACGCGCATCCACGCTCATTTCTCCAACAATTCCGTCGCTACCTAGATATAAACATGAACAAAGAAAAACCCAAATATGCAACCGGCTCGTGGCGCGGCGCGTCCCTCCGTCAGCTATAGCGTGGCCTTATAGATGGTTGTTTGCGCTCACAGAGTGCGGTGAACAGCGCTCACCGGCGGCGCGCGCGTGTGCGCGTGCACGGACACGCCGCACACACACACGCGCGCGCGGCACACAGGCGCGCGGCTGTACGGGTGCGTTCCGAAACCGCTCTCTATTCTATCTATGCGAAGGCGTCGTACCGCCACGTATAGCGGGCACGCTCGGGGCGAGGAATTTAGAGGCGGGGGTCGTATCGTTAATTGTTATGAAGTTGATTTCGGTCCTGAAATTCCGAAATAGGTATTTTGAAATAACGCCTCTTTTTCGTCAAAACGGCGACGCGGCACCGCGTATCGCCGCTAACCCATTTCTGCACGAGTTGATCTCGAAGCGTCGTCGTCTCGATAGAGCCGAGAGCGGCCCGTGTGATTGTAAACATATGTTTTCATTTATGAGTGCGTCGAGTCGGCGTGTTATCACTGCGCGTGATAACGACGTGAATGCGGCCTTGTGCCCTGCGGTTAGGGTTTAGAATTGATCAACATGGTTAGTACGAACGTATTGCCAATCGCGAAACAAGTCCATGGTTAGCGAATTGACTGACCACGGAGGGGTCTCCAGGTCACGGCATCGCTGCTGATGACTCGCTACAATAACTTAGAAGAACTTTGAAAAAGTTAGGAGACTAGTGGTCTTTTATTCGAGTGAAGTTATGGAGTTAGCTAGAGTCATGGGTCTCTCTTTGTCCTGTTGTTATTTACGGTTTCAAATGTAGAGTTCTTCACAGATAGGAATCTTAGTATTTTTCTAACTTTACAAACTTTTCAAAACAACACAAAAACTATAAATAAACAAATTGGAATTGTTAGGCACGAAGCGCCAAAGACTATTTGTCACCAATTCGCTTCAAGCGGGAATAAACAACGCAAGAAATTAATCTAATAGAGCGACTCATACTCATACCTACTCGAGACTACATCGAGCACAGCAACAACACTAGCTGGGCTGCTACAGCGCCTTACATCGCGTGTTCCATATCAACAGACGCCGCCGCTGCCGGCAGCCCCGGCTCTAGGCCAGCAGTGTATATATAAACAGTTTTTTTAGCCTATCATCTGGCAGCAACATGCGGCAGAGTCCGAAAAAGATGTCATTCCCCTTCATTCAGTCTCTTCGACTAACATTCAAAGTCGACGCTCCGTCGCGGCCTCTATTCGAACAAAACATTCTACTATTGTTCTCCTACTCACTCATAAACTCACTCACCTTCACCTTTTTTCAAATAAATCTCGCGTGGAACGATAAACGCGCGACTTTCAGCTCTATAGTAGTCGCTAATACCAAAAATTCAACCACGAACGAACGAAACACGGGTTTCAAGACTTTTTACAGTTCATCGCGTTGTTTCTGCAACGTGACTGCTAAAGTGACCTTAGGAAACCAGTGGAACGAAGAGTTTCGGAACTCCGTGAGTTATTTTCTCGCATTTGAGACTTGAGTCACGGAGAGTGGAAACGGTTCGAGTTCGCGTGTTAATGGCAAAGGTTAGGTTGGCTGAAAAACTGAACAGAACTGATGTAGCACCAAAATAATTGGGCGCTCATTAAAAGTACACCTTGCACGAGTTTTGGGATTTTAACGTACGGTTCTTTTGCTGAAATAATGAAGCGATACTAATGGCAGCACCATTATCTGATTTAGGTACTTACTTAACAGAGTAAACTTGAAAATGGATTCTTTGATCATAAATATTCTCATAACTTCTTAAGTCATACATAGGCATAACAGACAATAATATTTAGTCGGAGTTACTATCAGCTAACAAACAATTAGACATATCATTATTTGTACCTCATTAACGCTATTTACTCTTATTGATATTGTTTCCTAACTTCTGGCCATTAGCAGCTCCTTATAGCTTAACTAACAACCAGTAAAAGACTAAGTCATCACATTAACTAATCATCTTTAAGTCATCACATTAACTAATCATCTTTTATCCCACGTTACATAAACTCGCAAACTAAGTAATTCCCAAATTTAAAAAAAAGTTAGACATAAAATAAATACAATGTCACAATGACATTAAATTAAAGATGGCGGCCGTGCGTTACGTCTGAAAGGCGTGCCGCGTGTGTTGCTCTGTCGCTCGCAACACGTCGCGAGGACGCCGCAGTCATGGCTGGTTGCTCGAAAAGTCGAAATATTCCACCATTCGTACTTTCGCTCGAGTTTCATTCGAGTTCTCGAGCCAAGCCACTTAGACAAGCAACTCGAGCTACGAAGAAACCAGCTCTGAGAGTCGGGCGAAGACTTTCCACAGAACAAGTATAAAATTCTGTGGAAACCACAGCCGAAAGAGATAAAAGGTTGTTCTTTCTAACATAAAATAGCAAGAAACTTAAGATTAACTACTATCTTGTCATTTCTTCGAATGTTTCATAAAAAAATAATAACATAAAATCATACATATTTTCGGATCAAGCAGATCATGTTTTTTTTACTGCAAAATAACAAAACAGAACATACAAGTATGAGGTCATATTTATCAGTGTAAACATATTTACATTGAACCACATTGAACGCACCTAGTTCGTGAACCGCGTAGCACTCGTAACCCCGCGATGTCATAATTGCTCTTATTTTGCAAAAGACATCAACGAGAGCGTGCTACGCCGCTACGAACACCTACGAACCCTAGGCTCAGGCCATTTGAAAAGTTATTGAAAACTCGACGCAGCTCGACCTAAACGTCAAACTGTCGCATAGACACCGATACTAACTCCACGCGACGACACACTCTGCCCTTTACGGCTTAAAAAACTTATTATTTAAACCCTTCCTCCAAAATCATCAACAATTCATAAAAAACAATAATTTCACAGTTATGATCCACTAACATGGTGTCAAACGAAAAGAAAATCTGAAAACAGAGCGATATAGTCTGTGGCGGCGCTGTCGGTCCGGGCCGCTAGGTGGCAGCACATAGCTCGCTATTCACAGCGTATATTATTTACTGCGTTTATATATGTATGTCGTTATATAAGTGAACAGAAAGCTACGTTCGGTGGGCGCGCGGCCGGGCTGCGGGGGGCGGTGGCGGGGGCGTGCGGGCGGCGGAGGGGGGCCGCCGCACACTAGTAAGGACGCACACACACAGCTGCGCGCCGCCGCGTCCATGTGTATCGAACGAGCGAGCGCGCCAACCGACCGACTCGCCGTATTCTTATTATTATGAAAGGAGAAACGCTTTTTGTAGGGCAAGAACTAAATTTGTAGTATTACGGCTGCCGATAATAAAGATCGTAAACGCATTTCAGTTCGCTGAAGTTCGCGTGTTGGCTCATAGATGTCGCGCTTCCTGTCGCTTTGTGCGAATTAAGTTTTCCGCGTCCGACTCGGCATTACGTGATCATAGTCGTGATGTGTGGAGCTTAATGAATAAAGAGCAGTCAGCAGTCGTGGATGTGGTACACTCTTACTTCTATCAAGCGTACTTTACGCTAACCATAGAATTTACATAGTAATGCGTAGGTGCCTATCTGTTTAATTGTATTACGTTAGGCTCAATTTCGAACTTATTTTGTCAAATAAGTTGCGATTTGTATTAAAATATTTTGATATTGTAACTTTTCAACTATCCTCCATTTAATTTATAGACACATTGGGCAGTAAACGCTATATGTACGTGCAATACCAACCTACGAATATTTTTGTGATGAAAAACTGATTGAGTAACTCAAATACTCTAGATATTTTTATCACCACGACTTTTAAATCTCAAAAAAAGTTTCATCAAACTGACTTCAAACATAATTTATACACAATAACTTGAAAACAAAGAGCCTAGTATTGCCAGTCGTAGGTAGGTGGCGCCGGCGTCGCGATGCGTCACCGTGAGTGGTCGTCTTATGATGGGACGATGTTCCCGCCAAAACTGAGCGCGGGAAACGCAACAACTTTCACATGCATACTCTGTGACAGCGAACGAACGAATAGTTGAAGTAGAATGCACTACGAACTTACGAATATTGCAGTATATAGTATGAAGAAATAGGGCTTGACTATTATCATGTATTTTTTCTTTTGTTAGGTAAACAAAAACTGAATAGGTACGATACAGTGCGTTGAAAGGGGAATGCCCAAAAATGCCTGAAACGGACAGAAACTACTAATAGTCCTTAATTCTTTTTAGAATAAAATAGGTATAACGAAATAATTCTTAAGTTTGTTTGTAAAAATATAACGATCACTAAATATATTTCACTTGATATCCGCTTATATTTATATGGAGGTCGTGTTTATTTGACATGAGCAGTAATGTCAAACTGTCACTAAAGCAAAGGACATGTGGTTCATACAGCCTAGATACGTTTTCTATTTAAAAATAATTAATTTGAATTAATATTGACAAGCGTATATTATTTTAATTAGACTTACGGTACATATAGATCGTATAATACTAAATTAATTATAACTGTGCACTAAATGTATAAAATAGTTCCATATGGATTATTTGATGATTTCTCTTTGGCTGATTGTCACTTACTCATGTCAAATAAACACGACTTCCGTAAAAATATAAGCGGATATCAAGTTAAATATATTAAATGATCGTTATATTTTTACCCTAGTTAAACCAACTCAAGAATAATTTCACTATACGTGTTTTATTCCAAATAGAATCAAGGACTATTAATAGTTTCTGCCCATTCCAGGCATTTTTTGTATGGCAGATTGGCATTCCCCTTACGCGTACATTACACCTAATACGTCACAAAATATGTGTAACAAGCCGGACTCCTGAACTTTCATGCGTTTTATCTTTGTAATTTTTTATTGATTTGGTAAACCAGAAAATACGTGTCCAATATTTTTTGATAATCTGGTTACAAAGGAACTAAATATAATAATTGTTTTTGTGCATACGTATCATGATATTGTAAAAAAAGCACCTACAAGTACAAATTTCAATAATACGAGTATTATTAGGTTTTCATATGACAGTTCAATCGTGTTTTTTTTTGCATGATATGGTCAACTTTGGCGTTCTTATTCAGAGAAACTGAAAAACTTCGACAACATTGACTTATTGAATGGTGGAGAACAGTTATTAGTATAGTTCATAGTAGCCGGGCCTCGGAATTTTAATAATATGAGTGGAATATAGAGAAAAACTCACATTCAAAACAACACACTGAATTAACTGTAATTTTTATCTCACCTCATTAATTTTATTACTTAAAATTTATATCAGAATAAACATTATACTATGTTTCAGATAAATTTGCAATAAAGTACATTGACCTTTCCCTAATAACTCTTCGTAGGTACCTGAACAATTAAATATAAATCGTTTTTCATTATTAGACAATGTTAAGGATCACGAGAGATGTTGATTCGGGACAGCTTTGAGTCATTAATTCCGTTTTTCAAATTAAAAATGTCAATAAATGTTGGTGGGTCAATGACCGTTATTGCACGTTTATTTGGAGCAACCTATAGTTCGTATGAAATAAAAATAAAAAATATAATAAATTAAAAATCCTTAAATAAACGTAATTGCAACTGCTAAATGCTACATTGTGCGATGCATCGGTCGTTCGAATTTAGAATGTACAAAAGATCGAAATTTTGTGATAGTGCACAGTGCACATAAACACCTTAAAACTATTTTATACAAACCTAACCCTATAAAAATAAACAAAACATAATTAACGGCAAAAAATTGACGGCGGTGTAAAATTGACGGCATGGTTGGCGCAGTGGTGGAGCGATTGGCTGATGCGTTGCGTGTCGCGGGCTCGATTCCCGCACGGAACCAATATTTGTATGGCCTACTATAGTTGTCCCAGATCTTAAGGAGTTTACATGTTTGTGAACGCACCCACGATACAGGAGTAATTCCTAGTGAGGAACAAAAAAAAAACATATATTGCCTCGTTGCTTTACTGCTGTGCATCAAATCTTGTGTTCGATTCCCGGGTCGAACAAAGTGTTATTGGGTTTTTCCACCCAGAATTTTGCCCGGTTGATTGCAATGGCCACGGCCCCCTCTGCAGGGGACTTAAACATATCAAGCGGAATGTGGGTGTACCTCTTTAGGTTCACGTCTGCCTAAACTATCGGGGAATCCAGGCGTTATGTTAAGACCCTACTACCGGCCAAGTGGCGCGCTCATTGATCGTATTTATCCTCTTTGTAACAAATGCGACGAAGGATTCTTTAATATTTATTTCCTAGGCTATGCTACGATTTTTTATTCAATGGGGGCGCTACTTGGCGGGTAGTAGACCCTTAAGGGTCCGACCAAAGCACAATTTTTCTCTTCTTACAGTTTCGCCCGACCACGAAACCGAAACTTACGTGGCAACAGAAAGATTAAGAAATTTTTTTTTTTTTATAAATGATGTTTATTTAGTTTATTTTATGAAGAGGTGTTTGTGGGGGGTGATTTTAATGGACATGTAGGAAGTCTGAAGTACGGTTATGAGAGAGTGCATGGTGGTTGGGGGTACAGAGACCGTAATACTGATGGCGAGACATTGCTGCAAGCTGCTTCGGCTTTTGACCTGGCAATAACTAACACCTGGTTCAAAAAGAAAGACGAACACCTGATCACTTACAAAAGTGGTCAGCACGCGACCCAAATTGACTTTTTCTTGGTGAAACGAAACAGTCTCAAAACAGTCAAAAACTGTAAAGTGTTGCCAGGCGAAAGCTTAGTCTCTCAACACAGGCTCATAATGATGGACGTAACAGTCAGTGTCTCGTCCAGTAGGAACAAAGAACGGCCCCCACCCAAAATCAGATGGCGTATGATAGAAAATGAGGAGTGTGCAAGTATGTTTAAGAGTCAAGTGGTAGATAAAATGATAGAAATGAAGGATATGGAAGGAAAATCTGTGGATGAATGTTGGAAAGAGATGGCGGATTGTATAAGGCGAGTAGCAAAAGATGTGTTTGGAGAATCGCAAGGTAAAGGCATGATAGAAAAGGATACATGGTGGTGGAATGAAGATGTGCAAAAGATGCTAAAAGAAAAGAAAATTTCGTTTAAAGTATGGCAGAATGTAGAAACCGGAAATGATAATTTGAAAGAAGAGAAAAAGAAAATTTATAAAGAATGGAAGAGGAAGGCAAAAAAGGCGGTTGCAGTTTCCAGGGCTAAGGCGCAGGAAAAGTTATATGATTTACTGGACAGCCCTAGAGGCCAGAAGGAGCTCTACCGGATTACAAAATTAAGAGAAAGGAGAACGAGGGATATAATGCACATAAAATGTATGAAAGATGAACTCGGTAAAGTCTTGTCGAAAGATGACGAAATAAAAGAGCGATGGAAGGTTTATTTTGAAAAGTTGATGAACGAAGAGAATGAATGGAATGGTGTGCTCAAAGAGGTACAAGTAAATATGGGTTTGGTGAGAGAAATTAGCATGAATGAAGTAAGAAGGGCAGTTCAATGTATGAAAAATGGAAAGGCCATGGGCCCTGATGACATACCAGTAGAAGTATGGAAGTGTTTAAAAGAGGTTGGATGTATGTGGCTGACTTTATTCTTCAATAAGTTGTTGTATGAAGAAGTGATCCCACAAGAATGGTGCAATAGTTCGCTAGTGCCCATCTTCAAGAATAAAGGGGATGTACAGGACTGCAACAACTATCGAGGGATAAAGCTCATGTCACATACTATGAAAGTATGGGAGAAAGTGATAGAGAAAAGATTGCGAGAGGAGAGTGAGATTACCCCGAACCAGTTTGGGTTTATGCCAGGTCGAGGGACAATGGACGCCACCTTCGCTCTCCGTCAATTGTGCGAGAAGTACAGACGTGTGCACAAGAACTTGCACATGGTGTTCATTGATCTTGAGAAAGCGTATGATAGGGTACCTCGGGATGTGTTGTGGTGGGCCTTGAAAGAGAAAGGTTTGCCTGGGAAGTATGTTGAGTTGATTCGTGCTATGTACAGACAATCTAGTACCTACGTCCGGTCGGCTGCTGGCAACACCGATGAGTTCAGTGTGGCTGTAGGCTTGCATCAAGGGTCGGCTTTAAGTCCTTACCTCTTCCTGTTGATTATGGACGCTCTTACGTCGGAAATACAGGAAGAGGCACCCTGGTGCATGCTGTTTGCCGACGACATTGTTCTGGTCAGTGAAGATGGACCTGAGATCCAGAGCAGATTGGAGAAGTGGCAACAGAAGCTGGAGAAAGTTGGCTTGAAAATCAGCAGAACCAAAACTGAATACATGTTCTGCGATTTCGGCGGTCTCTCCAGTTCTGAAGCTGTAGTGCTAGATGGCGCGCTTCTCCCAGTCTGCTCCGATTTTCGGTATCTCGGTTCAATCGTGCAAAGCGATGGCGAAATAGATCGGACTGTTAAGCACAGAATTAACACTGGATGGATGAAATGGCGGCAGGTCACCGGGACTATCTGTGACTCCCGCATTCCCCTAAAACTTAAGGGGAAGATTTATAAAACAATGGTCAGACCTGCTGTCTTGTATGGTTCAGAATGTTGGGCCACAAAAGGGATGAATGAAAAGCAATTGCATGTAGCTGAGATGGGAATGCTAAGAGCGATGTGTGGTGTTACGCGCATGGATAGAATTAGGAATGAGTATATAAGAGGAAGTCTGAAAGTGGCACCGCTGACTGAAAAATTGTGTTGAAATCGGTTGTCGTGGTATGGGCATGTGATGCGGAGGAATGAAGAAAATGTCGTGAGGAAAGTCTTGTGTATGGATGTGGATGGCTATAAGAGTAGGGGAAGGCCAAAGAAAAGATGGTTGGACTGTGTGAAAGAGGATATGGGTAAAAAGGGGGTGACTACAGAGATGACGACTAATAGAGGAGTATGGAAGAAAAAGACATGTTGCGCCGACCCCAAATAAATTGGGATAAGGGCAGGAGAATGATGATGATAACTGATGTTTATTCAGTAAATAGGTTACAGGGAACACTTTTACACGTCAATGTTTTTTGTCAGTTTAAGCTAGATGAGGCCGGTGTTTCCTAGCTGACTACCCTAAGAAGAAACACCGAAACAAACTCAGAGGTCAAAGTCTCTTTTAGTGTTCAAATCCATACAATGTGTACTGGTTAAATCATATGAGAACCATGTACGTTTATGTCTGGGATGAGCTTTTTGAAGAAAGCAACACACGAATTCGAGTGGACCTGTCCAGACAGTGCAAGCATTTGTCAGTCATCGCGAAGCTCAACTCAGAACTTTGAGGAGCTCAACGAACCGACGAACAATACTAAAGTAAGGACATTTGATTAGGCCGCAAAAATACTCAAACTGCCAGACAATCATAAAATCTACATGAATATAACGACATACATAGTTCTCGCATTCACATTATTCTATATGAGGACCATGCAGCTTAGTGTCTGTAGTGGTCTTTTGAAGAAAGAACCAAACATATTTGAGTGGACCTGTCCAGTCAGTGCAAGCATTTGTCAATAGTCGAATAGCTCAACTTAAAAACCACTAAGGAGCTCAATGACATGACGAACAATACCAAAGAAACGACATTTGGGTAGGCCGCAAAAGTACTCAAACTGTCAGACAACGTTAAAAATTACTGTAAAAAGGAGGAGAAAATAATAATAATAACCCACATAGTCCTCACATTTACAATAATTAAGTAATCAAAAAAAATAAAAATATAATACTTTACAAAGTAAATATTTGTGTCAAACAAAATAGTAATAATAATATGTCAATCAAAAAATAAAAAAATAAATATAATACTTAACAAGGTATTCAAGTCAAAAAAAAAAAATAATAATAATACTATACATGTATTCATGTCAAAAACGAATATTAAAAAAAAATATATAAAAATTTCATCAGTAAGTAGTACATATGAAAACAATGGCTCATGTATATCATTGAAGCGGCTCAATCCCACGCCTTTTTGTCCTCAAGAAAGTCATTAATTGTTTAAAAAGCTTTCTGGCATAGCTTACGTTTAATAAATGATTTAAATTTATTTATGTTTAGTTCTTGAATTTGGCTAGGAAGTTTATTATAGAAACGTATACATTGGCATCTAAACGAACCACCTATTTTTTTCTTGAGCCTGGTTTTAAATACAATAAATTTGTCTTTGTTCCTAGTATTTATGCTATGGATATCACTGTATCTTTTAAACAGATTAATATTTTTATGTGCATACATGAGATTCTCATAAATATATTGAGAGGGAACAGTCATAATATTAATCTCTTTAAATTTGTCTCTGAGGGAGTGTTTTGACTTGAAAACCTTATCATTTAACGATAAATAGATCATTGTAACTTTCATAAAATAATAAGATCATTATGAAGATAAGAGAATAGATCATTGAAACTTTCATAAAATAATAAGTTAATAAAAAAATAAAATTTGTTTATTTCAGACTATTGAAATGTCTATAATTTGTATTATAATATCTTAAAATTATGTTAGTAATTAGGAGCTCAAATAATGTAGGTATTTAAGTTCTTTAGAGCATTGAAAAAAATTAAATCATTGAAAATAAATTTAAATATATCATTTGAAAATAATATTTAAGTAAATTATTTAAAATAAAATTGAAAATGAACTAAAATAAAATAGAAATTGAAGTAAATAAAACGACGATAACACACAAATGATTAGGATTACACACATAGACGAACGAAACAGTCAGTTTTTAGGTCCCTTTCACAACCTTCACCTCAAAAACGTTCGTTTCGGTCAAGCCGAATATTCGACCGGATCAAGATTTTTTGGCCGAAACTGGCCAAAACCGAAACCGAACCTTCGGTCGGCCACTAGTTATGTTATACTAGGTAGTGCCTAGTATTTTTTTTAGCTGCAAATGTATTTATTTAAAAACTTATAAAATACTTAACAAACTGTAATTAAAACAAAAACCCCAAACGGCACGAAAATGTAGCTCCCGACGAGGTTGCTATATTTCCGCCGCTTGAGGTTTTCCGCAGCCGCAGCGGCAGCACCGGCACAGCACGACGAACTAGGAAGATGAGATGGCGCAAGAGTATCGACACATGTAGCGTCCCACACTAAAAGCCTACCCAACAGGTAGGCCTAGTAATTAAAATAATAATAATTACTCCGAGTAACATAATCCTTCTCCAAGGTCCAATCTATGTAGTACTGTATATTCATCACAATTGGTTCAGCGGTTTCGGCACGAAGACGTAATAAAGACAAAGTGACTTTCGTATTTAAAACATTAGGTTGTATAATGTATTAAGGCGCAGTTATACGTCACGTCTAAACGACTAAATTTATTTCTTTGAAAAAAATATATGTTACTTTAGACTATTTCCGTCGTAATTTAATCTGAGAATATTTGAAATTATATTTTTACAACATTGTGTAATTAATTTGTAAAGTTATGTCTAACGTGGATAAAAAATTGAGAATCACGCAAAAACTATAAAGCGTATTTTTATGAAACCTATACCATTTTATAGATTATTTAATTATTTATAATTTAGTCTCAGTGTTTTAGTTTAATACTTGTTGTTTTATGTGTAATAAATTAATAATACGTCTAATTTCGGACAGCGCTCCTTGACGGGCGAGTCCTATAACTGGGTAGACATAATACGCGTTACGTGAGCTCAGCGCAGAACACGCAAGCTAACCACTCAAGGTCGTTGGCAGCTAATAGTGCCTTAAACTCGCTACGTCAAGCTCGATGCGTTAAACTTTAGCTTAGTACGTTTAGAATAGGGTCTACGCCGCTACGCAGGACTACGCAGCATCGCTACGCCAACTTTTAATGTGTGCATTAAAGTGTGTGTTATTATTTTGTAAATGTGACAGTCTAGCCAGTCAGTTGAGGTAGAGGCCCAGTGGTAATAATAGCCCTGACTTACGAGTTGTACGACATGGTACATAGACAAGTGCTTTACTTAGTGTATTTTATTTCATCACCACTGCTCTCAACACGGTGAAGAAAAACATCGTGAAGAAAACGGCATTTTATCATCATCATCATCACTTGTTACTTGGGGTCGGCGCAACACGTTTTTTTCGCTATCACTAACTCCCTTTTCTTTCATATCACTCATCACACAATTCATCCATCTTTTCTTTGGCCTCCCTCTCCCACTCCATCCACATTTATATTCATTACTCTTTTAGTTACATGTGTTTCTCTTCACATGACCAAAACGGCATATCCTAGATCCAATAAAATTAAGACATATGACATCCACCAACCCGCACTGGGCCCGCGTAGTGGATTACGGCTCATTCCCACTCCTAGAGAGCACGTCTGAGTCCCAACAGTGGGAACGTATTATATTATAAAACTGATTATGAAAGCAAGTCAAGGAGTATCGTGTTACCCAGTTGCTGGGTTGAAGAGCACAGGTAGGCAATCGCTTTATGAATAATACTGGTATTCAACTGCAAATTATGGTTAGGCTGGAAGCTTTCCCTAACATAGTTGGGAAAAGGGTAGGCAGATTGATTATATTTAGTTATCTATATTAGCAAAAACTTTCTATCCCTTTCACACGGACGGAGGAGTATGAAATTTGGCACAGTTATAGTTTAATATGGAGAATGAGCGGGTCCAACATGGACTAGAACGGCAAGGGATAGATTTGAATGGCGATCTTTAGAGGAGGCCTTTGTCGGAAGACAAGTTGAGGAGTAAATACCGTTTGCCGAAGTATAGATAATATTATAATTAGTAAATTTTGTTATTAGTAACGTAGTAGTAAAGATCTTAGGCATATTTACAAAACTTTTGTTATAACCAAGATCAACAATAAAGGCTTTTTATTTTTATTTATTTATAATGGAGAATGAGTGCAGAAACCTAATATTTTTATATTATGCATTAGAAATAAATTAAATGAATAAAGAAATTATTACATTACCTATTTGTTTCGTTTCACAGTCATATGTCATGTTTATGGTCTTTGACAATAAAACCTTAAAACGTTCAAACTTAAAATTTAAATGTGAACGAATTTCGACCTACGGTTGACCATTAGTAAAAGTAAAATGCTAGAATACAATATAGTTTTGCGGCATTGTTCAAAAGAGACACCGAGGAACGAAACGGGCTTCTGAAGGAACAAGAGTGGGTTTTAGTCAGTAAGAGTCTGACACTTCCTCCCACTCCACCCAGAGCGGGGGAAGTCATCTGTGATGATTTCCTACCCACAAAAAAAAAAACAAAAAAAAGGCAATAATGTTTGACCTAAACTTTAAAATTGAGGTCGTAACAAATATAACTTTACAGTTTGTTTTTTGGAAACTAAGTAAGTCGGATTAACACGGAAAGTCTTAGGCTGATCCATTTTATGGGATGCTAGCTTCTGCCTGCAGCTTCACCTATATAAAAGTTGAAGACCTATAAAAAAGGGAACATACTCTCGCGATAAAAAAGTATTATAAGTGTTAAATAAGGTTACAGACTAACCGTGTGAAAGATATCATCCAAAGACGTTAAGGCGTTGATGCGTGATTGAATCAAATACGTACAAACTTACTTAAGGGGGAAGCGCCTGGGTAACCCGCGATATTCAAATTTTCTTACGTTTTTTGCAATTTGCTGGTCAGAATCAGGTTGTATGTTGATCAAAATATGATTTGCGGCTGTAGCAAGTACGTATTTACAAAACTGTAATCATTCAAATCATCAATACGACCTTCTAATTTCATATTGATGTATGGAATGACTATTTTATGAAATCACAACATTTGACATCAATTCTAAAAACTGAGAGAGTTGTATTGATGACTTTAATGATAATATTTTTTTTAATACATACTTGCTTCGGCCGCCAATCATATTATGACTGACATACAAACTGACACTGACCTGCAAATTGCAAAAAACGTCAGAAAAATTAAATTTCGTGGGCTACCCTGTACAGTCACGAGCAAAAATGTATACGCAAGCAAACATTACTTGTAAGCTCGAGCATGTTAAATGGACGGTTTTAAGATACTCGACCTTACAAGTAAAATTTGCTTGTGTACATATTTTTGCTCGTGACTGTACATGGTTCAGGTTTTCATACTAAACACCAACTTAATCTAGAAACTGGGTGTAAGAAATTCCTTGTTTACGAAATTTCTTACCTCGTTTCTCAATTAATATTCCACATTTAGATTAGTATAAAAATCTGTTTGCACGTTTCCACTCATTATTATGATATGACCATTTAATCAAAGTTTACATGTCGATGATAACACGAATAAAATCTTAGTAAAAATAGAGCCCCATTGATCTGACTGACGTACCCTTCGTTCTAAACTTCTAATAATACCGTCTCCCTTCCTCTGAGTACAGTCCACCACGCAAATTTGTGACAGTTTGAGTCTGACAGCGCGGTTGCTCAATAGCAATAAGGTCGGTTTTTGTAGGTTTGGTGTGCAGTGCGGTTGAGTGTACGTCTCCCTAACGAGTAGAAGTCATTACACTCCGAGACTCGCAGTGTAGGGAGCCTACAGGCTGCGGGTTCGTTATCTGAGCTCTATTGATGACGATTCTGCTGGCTTTCGAGATGTGCTTTATGGCTTTGAAAGAAATACTTAAACATGGTTAGAAGAAGGTATTTTTCCCGTATCTATAAACCAACTACTTTTATGTCAAAAAGTTTAGTGAATGAATGAAAAGTAATAAAAACTTTTTACAAAAAAAATACAACCGACTTCCGTAAATAATACTAAAAAATGCAAAATAACTTTAATTTCGGAAGTCGGTGTTTCTAGTTTGATTTCTTCGTTATTTGACACCGACTTCCGAAATTAAAGTTATTTTGCATTTTTTAGTATTATTTACAGAAGTCGGTTGTATTTTTTTTGTAAAAAGTTTTTTATTTTTCACTTTTTAGTTGTTGTACCCCATTCTAAAACTAAATTAATAGTAAAGTTATGCCTGAATTGATAGCCCCAAAAATAGGGAATTTGAACATAGTTGGTGAAATTAGGGTGTATCAGGGTGAACTGTACAAATCTGTATACCCCTTCAGAGCGTATCAGCGTGATGGATTGTTGTGAAGTGGTGAAAACAATATACAGACATGCGATTGCAGCAATTCTAGAAGGTTTGCTATCATTTATTGAAGAGTTCCACTGTGTATCTCCGAAATTCTCAATCAGATCTTCACCAAATTAAAATGGGACCACATGTGAAGCAACAGCTTTCAAATAAATAAAAAGTCTTCAAAATCGGTTCACGTAGTAAAAAGTTATGAGGTAACACACATAAAAAAAAAATAAAAAAAAAATACTGTCGAATTGAGAACCTCCTCCTTTTTTTGAAGTCGATTAAAAATACAAACATAAGAATAGAAAACCTACTTCTTTTAAACTGACTTCAAAAAAGGAGGTATGCATGTATGTACGTTTGTATGTCCGCGTATTTCTCAAAAACTCCTGATTCGATTTGGATGGGGTTTTCGTTAATTAAAATTTTAATGCATAGTTTTCAGGGAAGGTTTTAGTATATAATACATTAGGAAGTGATAAAAATCTTCGGAGATAGACAATGGAACTCTTCAATAACTAACACCACATGACTCGCGATTGTTGCGATCGTACGAGTAGGTATGTCTATGTATTTGTTTACACAATTTCATGGACAACCACAACTAAAAAGAGAAGAATAAAAATAAAAAATACAAAAAATTCTTTGTGGTCGGTTCGAGATGGCCACATATCGGTCTGGCTATTTTAGGTAAAATATTATGTTATGTAAATTACAGTAGAAAGTTGTCTTAAAAATCTTACAACCAAAAATTTGCGTCAATGCACTTTCTATCACAAAAATAAGTTATCGAATTATTGATACCAATTCATAAATGCATAGGTCAATTTGCAATTAAAAATGCAATATATAAGCTTTATATTTTTTTTAGGTTCACTTAAATGAATGATCCTTTTCATTGCTGTGGGGAATTCCTCATGGACCCTTCCTCTGGGGATAAAGGAGGACTATGTTGGACATCAACCGCCTAAAACCCCATGGTTCCTACCGCTACGATGGGTTGCGAGCCCGGGCAGCAGTACCTACTTCGCCACACAAGGAGGGTAATGCTTTATGAGAGTTTGTATGTGTATGTTTGTATCTCTATTTTCTTAGTACGCCTAAACGACTGGGTGGATTATAACAAATGAGGCATCATTAGATTTCGCTGGGGAAGACTGTTGCGCCACTTCTTCTTCCAGTTAAAACACTAGGAAGTGGTGATAGGCGGGCGTTTTTTGGGGACTATCTTTATATAAAACTTTGACTTTCAAAAAGTGCTGGCTCAAAGCCTAGTTTGAATAAATGAATTTTGATTTTGATTGACCTTGACTCCCGAAGTGACATCGGCTAAATGAATTTTGAAAAATTAAAGCTAAAAAATATTTAAAAAAAACAAGCTTTCTTCTGGGATAATGAACTAAAAAGTTAAAATAAATTCTAGTAAGCATTTGGCGTGTAGGTAATTACCTATATTCTTAAAAGCTTAAGGCAGTGCGCTCTACAGGTTAGGTACTTACTATACTTCTGTTGATATTATGATGTGATGTAAAGTGCTCCTCAAGACGAATCAATCGAGCCCAAACTCGGTGGGGTTATGTTGTTTTATCACAGAAATGCTGGGGCCACCTTCCAGCTTCATCATCAGACCCTCTATATCATCTAGGTGTACAGTGCTCCTCAAGACAAATCAATCGAACACAGACTCGATGGGTTTGTCATGTTTAGTTAAGAAGTTCCTATAGCCATCTTCCGTCTCCATCATTAGACCAGCTCCATGGTACCATATCATTGTATTGTCACCAAAGATACATAAGCACACCAAATTTGAGTCCAATCGTACATCGGGAAGTGGGTCTAATTTGAGTTGCAAGATTCTACCCGAACAAACATAGTTACATACTCGTACATACACACATTGCAAGTTGAAAAAAGAAAAATTACAAACTGGCGACCGAGTGTAG
Organism: Polia nebulosa; assembly: GCA_951329385.1. NCBI lineage: Eukaryota > Metazoa > Arthropoda > Insecta > Lepidoptera > Noctuidae > Polia > Polia nebulosa. The sequence goes on along the minus strand of OX589602.1, from coordinate 15,491,486 downwards.
TCGTATTAAAATAAAGAACATACAGAGACGATCCTAAAAATATGACTCACTTAAATGTAGAAAATAAATAAAATCACAAAATACAACTAAAAAGTTCCAAACAGTCTGATGCAGTTGGTGGCATCAAAACTCAGATCTAACTAAAATAAATTCCACCGAATACATCAGACTGCTTGAAAAGTGTCTTGCTTGGAACTTTTTAGTTGTTTTTAGCAGTTTGATTTTTTGAAAATTTTCGTCATTCTGTTAATAATTGGAACCAATGAATTAACCGTGTTTCCAAGGGGTATCTACTTTTGTTACCCAGTCAGTCAGCGACCGAGTTGTGGAGGTCACATAGGCAGTTCCTCCAACTCCTTATATATTACTGATACTCAGTAACATAGGTAGTAAATAGGACAACTAATAAAAATGCAACTAACAACTTTATAATTTTACCCATATAAAATTTTAAATATCGTAGCTGTAGAATAAATAACTCTTATGTCAAAAAACTCATTTTTAGGGTTCCGTACTTCAAAAGGAAACCATGTAGCCTCACTTTGTTGTCCGTCCTGCCCATCTGTCCGTCGGCCCTTCTGTCAAGACCCTGTTTCTCAGGAACGCGTGGAGGCAACACGCTGAAATATCAAATACTTAAGTCAGCAATCCCTTGGAGTAGTGAAAAATTCAAACTTCTAAGTTAACCCAATCAAAAGATACGGCCGTTTATGCTCTATTTATGCCGCATGTTTTGACATTATCGTTCAGGAAATCAAAACCTATAAAAAAAGGTACTTCCCGTTGACCAAGAATCATGAAATTTAGCAAGAAGCATTGGTATAGAGCACAAGTAAAGGGAAAAATCCGAAAACCGTAAATTTATAGCTGCAAAATAAAAATAAAACAAAATAAAATATTTTTTTGTGATGTAAAAAAACATTTTTTTTTATTACAAACTTAATTGCAGTTAGTAAACTAATCGCGACCTATATCGATGTATGGGGGACAAACAGTTTTGCAATGGCAAAGTTAAGTTTGTTTGAGATACTATTCCCATGATGGGCGAAATATTACATACATGCCGTACTATACCTTCAAGTTTGTACGGAACCCTCGGTGTGCGAGTCCGACTCGCACTTGGCCGGTTTCTTTTATTTGGTTAATCACATAAAATAGTCCTTTTGTCATCCAAAACATGAGACAAAAGCACATAACAATTTTTAAACATTGACGAAAGAAACCATTTTTTTCATTTCTTGTAAAGTTTTTTGGTTCTGGCCATAAGAGATTATCATTCTACAAAGACGATATCCAAGTAAATGTGGACCCAATCCAGAAAAAAAAATTCTCCCTCGCACTGATAAGTTGGACAAAGACTTAGCAGGTTTCAGTACCTGCTAAACCTTTGTGATCTATTGTGTTATACTTATAAGTCAGAGGAAGGAAGTCAGCAGGTACCTGATTGTATTCACTTTGGTCACGGGCGGTGACAATGGCGTCGATAAGAAAGTGCAAGTCTGGGAGTACTTACGTGCAAATGTTCCAAATATATTGTACTTGGAGATTAGAAAATTGCCCTGGAGCTGAAGGTTTAGGTAAAGCTAGCTAAGTATATTTGAGCAGAGAAGTGAGATTTTTCAGCAGATGTTTTAGATCGACTGCAAGTTTCATAGTGATTGATTTTATTTTGTCTGAAGTCTCCACCGCTGGGCAAATGAAAGCTTGCGCCTCAAATGTATAGAAAAAAGAGAGAGAAAACAACAAACCATTTTTTTTAAATTATTTTATTAATGCCCGGTACATATATTGATGATGTGATACACGTTAAAAGAAATTTGCCTAGATTTTGTGATACATTTCATGTTGTGGATAAGTTCGGGCGGCTAATTTATTCCAAAACTAGACCACTGTTTTATTTATTTTTGTAGATAAGTAAATATATTTATATTATATATAATACAAACGATTAAATTACAAAGCTTCTAAGTACAAGCTAATAAAAACTTTTTACAAAAAAAATACAACCGACTTCCATAAATAATACTAAAAAATGCAAAATAACTTTAATTTCGGAAGTCGGTGTTTCTAGTTTGGTTTCTTCGTTATTTGACACCGACTTCCGAAATTAAAGTTATTTTGCATTTTTTAGTATTATTTATGGAAGTCGGTTGTATTTTTTTTGTAAAAAGTTTTTTATTTTTCACTTTTTAGTTGTTGTACCCCATTCTAAAACTACATTAATAGTAAAGTTATGCCCGAATTGATAGCCCCAAAAATAGGGAATTTAAACATAGTTGGTGAAATTAGGGTGTATCAGGGTGAACTGTACAAATCTGTATACCCCTTCAGAGCGTATCAGCGTGATGTAATGTTGTGAAGTGGTGAAAACAATATACAGACATGCGATTGCAGCAATTCTGGAAGGTTTGCTATCATTTTTTGAAGAGTTCCATTGTGTATCTCCAAAGTTCTTCATCAGATCTTCACCAAATTAAAATGGGACCACATGTAAAGCAACAGTTTTCATATTAAAAAAAAATCTTCAAAATCGGTTTACGCAGTAAAGAGTTACACATAAAAAAAAATAAAAAAAAAAATACAGTGGAATTGAGAACCTCCTCCTTTTTTTGGCGTCGGTTAAAAACAAATAAAATATGTAAAAGCGGCATAAAAAGGGGAGGCATAGAACTCATTGGCGGTCGAAAAATTCATCCACATCGCTGTCAATAGGAAAACTACTCAGAAAGTTGACAGCTTTGCCACGTTGAATGGCGATGCTGACTCTTTGGCTGAAAAAAATACCAGCTCTCTAGTCTTTCTTTTTTTTTTGGGTTGGGAATTCATCCAATGACATCTCCCGCTCTCAGTGGAGCGGGAGGGCGTGTCAGACTCTTACTGAATAAAACCCACCCCTGTTCCTTCCCTGGCCTGAATGCCCAGAGGCGCGGTATCTCTGTTTCGAATTTATCCACAACCCATGGGCCTCTAGTCTACGGCTAATTTATGTACATACCCCCGGCATAATTCATAGCCAACATCAGAAACGCGATTGTGTGACTTTGGTTCTCCTCCAGTTCAAAGTCCAATCGCGCTTAGATCCAAAGTGTGAGAACAAATCGTTTACCTTGTAATACTCTTTTTCCTTAAACTGGACTTAAATATGGATTCGTAAGTCATTAATTACTCATATTTTCAATGAGATAGTCTGACTAAAATCCTACTATCTTACTAAAAATATAAATGTGAAAATTTGGATGCATAGATGTTTGTTACTCATCACACCAGAACTTTTGAACGGATCTGGATGAAATGTGGCACAGAGATAGATTATAGTCTGGAGTAGCACATAAGCTAATTTAAAGTGAATGAAGTAATAATTCCACGTGGGCGATGCTGCTGGCAGAAGTTAGTACTTAATAGTTACTAGGTAGTGGTGAGCACTGGTGGTCTAGTGGTAATGGCCGCGATTACAAGTTGTAGGTCTAGGTCGCTTTACTTTGTGTAAATTATTTCATCACCAATTCTCTAAAAACGATGAAGGAAAACATCATAACGAAACCAGCATGTCCTAGAATCAAAACTTCAAAGATATGTGACATCCACCAAACCGCATTGGGCCCGCGTGGTGGACTGCGGCCCACCCTCTCGTAGAGAGGAGGCCAGTCTCCCAGCATTTTTTTTGAGGCAAGCCCGCCACAATATTCCCAAAAAAATTGTAACTTTTGTAAGCCAGAATCAACAGTGGCGACCACCAGAAAAAACCCCGAAGCTCGAAGAGTCTCAGAGAAACGATTAAACTGTCTTGGGTCCCGCAACGAAATTCATCAGAAAAGACATCACCAGAAAAGACCAGTTTCCTAGCTGTGGGAACATTATAGGCTGATTATGCTATACTATGTTGTGGTTGTGTGGTTGAAGGGGTGCGAGACGTACGCCGGTCGATGTCGATGTGGAGATTCTATGATGATGGTAACTAGGTCGTGGAGATCAGATAGACAGCCAGCTGCATCCAGTTATACTGGAAACCAATCCTACTATAGTTGATTGATTGAGTCCGACTAATTGCAGAGGTTGGGAGAGGCTGAATTTTAAACTAAACGTCCAAGGCGACTCATTACCTGTTCACAATTACTAATAATGTAAGAAACTTATTTCCTATTTATTATTATAAAGCCAGAACTAGAAGGTTCAAAAAGAGTTTTCACTATGTCTACTTCAAACGTATGCAAAGCCTTCTTTCCAAATGTAAGCGTTAAGCGTAGCATACTCTTAGTCTTTTATCGTTCTCACTGCTGGGACATAGGCCTCCTCTCTGTGAGAGGGAATGGGCCTTAAGGCTCTACTACCCGCCAGTGGCGCCCTCATTAAATTACAAAATCGTAGCCAAATAGAGAAAATAAAGATTAAAGAATTACGTTGAGTTTGTCACAAAGAGGACAAAGTATTTTACGTTGTTAAAACAGGACTCAAAATGTTACGTATCCAAAGTAATTTTTTTTATTTTTTATTTCTCTCTCCACAAATGTTCGCTTAGAACTAACATTTTAGGACTAGACAATATATATTAAGTAGACAAAGCTCCTTTGCGAGAGACTAGAGTCCGTACTAGGGAAAGCCTGTGTTACGGAACGTAGTAAGCAAAAGTGTCAAAAACGGCCGTTTTAACAAACTCAAAGTAGGTTTCTTAAATCTTTATTTTATATGCTATGCTACGATTTTTTTTTCAATGTGGGCGCCTCTTGGCGGGTAGTAGAGCCTTAATCCACCACGCTGGCCCAGTGGGGGTGACATGTCCTAATTTTTTTTGTTCTACGACATACCAATTTCCGAACGATGTTATACTCATTAATAAACCCACAGCACAATTATCAAATCACTAACGGTCAGTAAACAGGCTTTAACCGTAAACACCAACAATATAGGATGTAGTGTGACGTTACAGTAGCATATAGGCTGTAACTAGTGAGGCTCAAAGCATTCCTGGAACCAGTCAAAGCCGTCCTTTGTCTCAATGGTGTCGTATCGCACTTACATTGATATGCTATTCATGGGAAATCTCTCTCACGTACCTGTGTTAGCAATAGCCACACGTTACTGTGCTGTGGTGGAGAGTTTGACCGGTTGTGGGTTCGATTCGGGGAATATACAGGGTGTAACGGAAACGGGTGATTAATAATAATAAAAATTAATTAAAATATGACCACTCATTACACCCTGTATTTTTTAATTAGGAGAAATTGGGAGTATGTATACAACCTTCATACCATATATAACCTCCTCCTACTTGTAGGTTTGAATAAATGTTTTTTTCCAACCCACACTGGACCCGCGTGGTAGCTTACGGTAAGTACAATCTCACATAAAGAAGACCTTTGTCCCACCGGTGGGAACATGGGCTGATAATGTCAAGTTCATGCTAATTTTAGATGTATTTTGAATGTAATTCTAATCAATTGAACCTTTTACTCAAATTGTATACCGCTTGTTATAAATACGTATTATCTCGTGTTTGTGGTTGCACGCCTCCGAAAAGCTCGACCGATTTTAAAGTTTTTATTTTGTATATTTGGTAGGTATGAGAATAGGTCGTACAGTATTTTTCACCCTATTTTTTAATTGCAGAACAACATTTGTTGGGTCAGATAATTATCTATATTATTTTACAGTCGCTCCATATAACGTGGAGCCGAAATGCACCTCCGCCTGTGTCCACCCTTTCCCTGAATATTCGAAAGGAGATTAACTAAGAATGTTTTCAGTGCTATCTGTGAAGGGTGTATTTATAATATATTTTAACAACCACACATCGCCACGCCAGTAATCCGTAAAAGGGTAGGCAGACATAACGTGTATAACTACCCGCCGTAGCATTAGGCGCCTCTCCGCTAGGGGGCGCTTGTCAGCGTTTGTAGGGTACGATGCTAATGCTCCATTTTACCTTTTTAGCGAACTGTGTCTATTGAAAACTTTATCAGTTTTTCAGGATTGAAACATACTTCGTCCGTTTTCTTTGTCTATACTAGTTGTAAGCTAAACTCCGTTTCAATAATTTAAGTCAAACTTAAGTATAGAATACACACAAAACTCACCTGTATAGATTTAACATAGTCGCTCCGACTGTCTGTACGCTTAGATCTTTTAAGGCCCTACTACCGGCCAAGTGGCGCCCTCATTGAATAAAAAATTGTTGCATAGCATAGAAAATAAATATTAAAGAATCCAACGACACATTTGTTACAAAGAGGATAAAGTACTTTTACGTTGTTAAAACAGGTTCAGAATGTTTCGTATCCAAAGTAATAGGCAAAAGTGTCAGAAACGGCCGTTTTTGGTACTTTTGCCTACTACTTTGAATACGAAACATGACGTTGACGACGTGACGTTGGATTCTTTAGTATTTATTTTTTAAGCTACGCTATGATTTTTTATTCAATGAGAGCGCCACTTGGCCGGTAGTAGACCCTTAAACTACGCAATGGATTTTCATGCGGTTTTCACCAAAAGACAGTGATTCATGAGAAAGGTTTAGGTGTATAATTTGTACCTATGCAAAGTTGGGGCAAAGCAAATTCTCAAACATATAAAACTAGCGACCAGTTTTATATATTTGAGAATTTGCTTATTAAAAAAGAGAGAGAACTCCTTCTGACTTATTCTATGGAACTTCAATCATTTTTGATGCGAAAACGAACAACTACAACCGTACACGTAGCGCTGATACTAATCATGTACCTACCTAGTGCACCTAGCAATGTGTTACTTCTAAACCGTGGCTTTTTTACTATCTTTATCATTTTCTCCTCTTCGTAATATCTTTGTCTCACTATTAGAGGGATTAAGAAGGACTCCGAAGTAAGATAACGAAGATAACAAACGAATAGATCTTTGTTATACTCGTTCTCTCACTGCCCTTCATCACCTATCATTTCAGCCGAAAGACGTCCATTGCTGGACATAGGCCTCCCCCAAGTGTCGCCACACCGACGTCCTGTGCGTCTCGCATGCATCGGATTCCTGCGACCGTTACCAGGTCATCAGACCACCTTGTGGGAGGCCTTCCAACGCTGCGTCTTCCGGTAGGTACTAATTTTTCGGCTCCATCGACCATCAGTTCCGCCCTGCCCACTGCCACTTCAGTTTGGCGATTCTTCGGGCTACGTCGGTAACCTTGGTTCTCCTTCGGATATCTTCAATTAAACGGTCCTTCACTTTCATTTCATAACCGTTAGTTCGTTCTTTGATTCACCGTTCATTGGATACATTGGAACGACACGGGAATGGTTTAAGAGTTACTCTGAAAATAAACACAAATAGGTTTTGTTAATTAGTTATTTTGATAATGGTTAAGTATTAACGATTAGAACAAACAGCGACAAAAACAACAACATTGGAAGCAGCAGGTCTGACAGAAAAAATATGAGTTATCTGAAGTTTAGTAGAATTTTCCTAGCGATTGAGGAGAAATATACACATTAGAACACATATTTACGAAAGTGATGATTCTGTTGTTTAATGTCTGTGAGTGTTTTTTGAGTTATAAACTTATAACTAATTATCACAAACTGATTGCTATAGTTCTTCCGCGTAGCACCGTAGCACATTTACCTCGGTAGACGACACGGTTGGTGCAGTAGTTGAGCGATTGGCTGCTGCGCTGCGTGTCGTGGGTTCGATTCGCGCACGGAACAAATATTTGTTTGACCTATAGATAGTTGTTCCGGGTCTGGGTGTCTTGTGTATATAAGTTTACATGTTTGTGAATGTATCAACGATACAGCAGTATACCTAATGTGGGGCAAAAAATTAAAACTTTTACCTCAGTGTTATGAGTCACGTTGAAAGATGCTGCACTTGAGTTAAAACTTAGTTAACGCTTACTGTTTATTACAAGCATGGGGATCGAAACTTTACAGGTAAAAGAACTTCTTTCATAAAACCTCGTCGGGAAGCACTCCTTTTTCTCCTGCCGAACTGTAGGTATGCAGTTGTAGTCTGACATAAAAAGGAGGACTTTTTTTCAGGGTGGGAAACCATCATAATAACTTCTCCCGCTCTGCGGGGAGCGGGAGGGCGTGTCAGACTCTTACATTAAAAAAGTAGGATTGAAAATGGATTTACAGGAACAAGAAATGTTTATTAACCCTAGACGGAAACCACAAGGATCTCGAGAAAATCTAAGTTTTCAATTAGCAGTCTTAAAGAAGATGATTTAAGTAACGATTCTGGAAACATTACCATTTACAAAAAAAAAAGCTATTGGTTAATATTATTATAGTTCTTTACTTATAGATTACCGATAAACCTTTGGAAGTCAATGTTTAAAAAAAAACTTTTTAAGAAAATATGATTCGTTTGGAACCAACATCGTTCGTTTGGCACGCGAATCGGACACGTAGGTATTTTTTTTTTTTGGGGTGTGAAATCATCCAATGTCATCTTCCGCTCTAAGTGGAGTGGAAGGGCGTGTCAGACTCTTACTGAAAACCCACCCCTGTTCCTTCCCAGCCCTGAGTGCCCGAGGGCGCGGTAACTCTGCTTCGAGTTTATCCACAACCCCTGGGCAGGCATCGGCCATGACGGGCCCCGTTATGGTTTGCTGACAACTCTGTGAGGCGCGCGTGGAACATTACGCGCCGTCGACTCTCGGGCCTGGTGCTGATCGGACGGCGAGCTACCCACTACTCGCCGTCCACAGGCCCGGGTGGACACGTAGGTACTTGGAAGGGGTTTTTGGTATCTAAACAGGTATCGGTAGGCTGGTGGTAAGTTAAATTAATCTATCAATGAAACTAAGAAAATAGTATACATGATAAAAAAAACACTACACCTACTCGAATCCAAAATTTCTAAGTTTACCTGATCTTTATGCACCGTGGAACCAAACCAACTTAAGAGTTAAGACATAGACAACACAACACACGTCTGTCTAAGCTTCCCCATCTTACATCCCATCAATTGTCGTGGGACACCAACATCAGCAATTCCATTCAACCATTACATACATACAAATCGAGCCAGAATCAGGATCATTAGCAGTTAGAGCTACAGTCGCAGTTCCAATTCACGACAGAATGGTCCTGAGGCTTCCTGTTGGTGGAAATGAGTGATTAGCAATGTAAGAGCAAGGATGGGGCTAGACTAAGTAGCCTAGCGTACGTTAAGGCTCCCACGGACAGGCACGAGGCAACGATGCGACGATGATGCGACAACGCATTTTTCGAGAAATAATTATTCTACGGATTAATATAATTTTGATGTGAAAGCGTTATCGCATTATCGCGTCTTTGTCGTGTTGTCGCTTCGTTGTCGCAATGTTTACGTCAAACTTGACTCAAAATGAGTAGTTTCAAATTCAAATGTCACAACACAAGCTCATTTTCTGCTACACAAATTACGCCGCACGCTCATCCTTGCCTCTCCCTGTAACACGTTGTACAAAGTACACGTGACGTCTAATCGACGTGCGTAACAGAAATCTCGACGCCCCGGAGGCGTAACTCACTATTAATTCTCGAACACGAGTCCAGACTTTACTGGGAAATCTTATGACCTAATTACCGTTATTCTGACTATGGATGCGTGTTGGACAAAAGGTCCCGAATGGGTGTTTACAGAACTGTATTATTGGTGTATTTTTAGACTAAAAAACTTTGCTGCAGGATTACAGCTGAGCCTGTGACCTTGCAGTAGTGGTGTCACTAATGTTTCTCTATTGTTTTGTAATGTCCTGTTTTGTTCTGTGTTGTTCTGTATTGTTTCTGTTTTGTTCTGTATTGTACTTTATTATTCTGTATTGTACTGTCCTATTATTTTGTGTTGTTTTAAATTGTTTAGATTTCGTATTGTTTTTACTAACATAGTTTGTACATAAGTTGTTAGTAACACTCTTGATAACTGACAATATTTTTTTTTTTATGTTACTTGCTGAAAATTTTGCAAGAATAAATGCTGACATTTTCGTTAATACTTTGTAGTGCCTATATCCGCATTATGGTTTCAGTATTAATGTTTGATGATTTGATGTGGCAACAAGTTCTGTGAATGAAACAAGGAAAATGTTTCAGAGATTTATGACTAGACGACCTTAACATATTGAGGAGCTCGTGGCTGAAGTAATAACAGCCGCACGGGTCGATTTGGCGGGGTTGGTCTATGGATGGGTGACTATCTTTTCATACCGAGACTCCTCCGTGCCTCGGAAAGCACGTTAAGCCGTTGGTCCCGGCTGTCAATCGTGCATCTTTGACAGTCGTTACGCCCGAAAGTCTGACAACCAGTCTTACCGGGTATCGTATAACCCAATAACTGGGTTGTGGAAGTCAGAGAGGCAGTCGCTCCATGTAAAATACTGGTATTCAGCTGCATCCGGTTAGACTGGAAGGCGACCCCAAGATAGTTGGGAAAAGGCTAGACAGATTGATGATTGACCTTAACATATTGCAAGATACCTGCCTGGTCTTCATTGGCCAAAAAATAATTATCTTTCTAACGCTTCATTCATCCAATTTCATTCAATTCATAACAATGAGAACGTCATCATCTACTAAGCAAAGTTTTTTAATAATCACAATCTTAAAACATGCCAAAGCAATCAACGTCAGTGAGTGCCATGAACCATGATCATCACAGCTGACACGCGATTGGTGATAGCAGGTGACTTCAATGCTGATGACGTCACCTAAGGCATCGTCATAAGTATTGAAGTGAATGTTGCTGGCCTGCCAACGCAGTCTATCGCTTAGTCACCTCTGACGATGAGTACTGGAAAGGTATGAGTTTGCAGCTAGTAACAAAATGGAGCGAAGTTTATAGAATGTGTCACAATCATACATATATCTTCTTACAATAAGATAGGAGGGTAGAGTCATGTTAGAGATTGATTCTCTTATAGTGTCATCGTCACCGTCATCAGCGTACAGCATTCCACAGCAGGAGATAGGTCTCTTCAATCTTGGACAATTTGTCAATTTAGCACCGATATGTTCTTTTTCTGTGTAATGTTAACTACTTTGCATATATATGAATATATCTAATATATAAAAATCTCGTGTCACGGTGTTTGTGGTTGCACTCCTCCGATTTTTTTTTATATTTGGTAGGTATGACAGTAAGTCGTAAAATATTTTTCACCCTTCCACATCCCTCATTTTTTAATCCCAGAACAACGTTTTCCGGGTCAGCTAGTGTATGTATGCCTAGGGTTAGCGGATAAATTCGTAACAGAGTTACCACTCCCCTGGGCATTCAGGCAGGGAAGGAACAGGGGTGGGTTTTAGTCAGTAAGAGTCTGACACCGCCCTCCCGCTTCACCCAGAGCGGGAGATATATAAGAAAAAAAAGCTAATATATATTTGTCGGAGTCGGTGTTTCCTGATAGCTACAACTTGGGAGTCTTTAAGTCAAGAGTGAATAGGTTACTTGTAGGCAAGCGTACTTCATCTTCGACCACATCATCGCTTACCATCAGGTGAGATAGTGGTCAAATGCGTGCCTATCAACAATAAAAATAAAAAAAATGTATAAACTGTACAGTTCTTAAAACTTAACACATAGATGTGTTGCTGGGGAGTTTGTTGCGCCACTTTTTCTTCCCACCTTAAACACTAGGAATTGGTGATTATCTGCTAGTCTCACCCAGCTCCCACCAGCCACCCAGCGATGATCATGATCGTGAGAGTATTTACAAGAAACCCACATGCACCAACACATTGACGCGGTACAACTCGGTACATGCGGGACTCGAACCCTCTACCCGTATAGTCGCAGTGCTACAATACATATTGTGCTACTGTCCCTTACTAACATCCGTACTTGCCATAGAAGTATGCAGATTAACAAAAAATATCTGGTCCCATGATCTTTCCTCGATCTAAGAACTTAAAAAGAAAGTGGGTTAAAAATGATTCTTAAAGTATACTCAAGATTCTAATAGGCAGCATGTTTATAAATGCCCAAATAATCAGTAACTATGCTAAAAAATACACAATGGACAGAATTTGCAACATAATTTATCTGCCAGAAGAGAATACCTGAACTTATAAGGAGGTTGTGAGTGAATCAGGCCATAATTTTTATTCCTACTTACGTATGAGAGAGCGTGGATCAGCACCAGCACCTCTCAGAGGTGCTAGTGCTGATTCACGCGTCATGTTCGTGAATGAACAGGCGCCGTCAGTTGAGACTGGTCATCTCATACCTACTACTGCCTTACTTTAATCTATATTTTTTTAATTGTTTGTTATTAAGGTTCCGCACTTCGAAAGGAAAAAGGGAACCCTTATAGGATCAGGATTATTGTCCGTCTGTCTGTCCGTCTGTCATGACCCTTTTTCTCGGGAACACGTGGAGGTATCAAACTGAAATTAATATCAAATGTTCAGGTCTACAATCCCTTAGAGCAGTGAAAATCAAACTTCTAAGTCAACGCGATCAAAAGATACGGCCGTTTATGCCGCATATTTTGACACTTTCAAAGGAATCAAATCATGTACTTCCTTCGGCAGTACATACACTAATATTGGAACGATAAAGAGACGTCAGTAAGATTCTGACACCTGCCCTTCCGCTCCACCCAGAGCGGAAGATGTCATTGGATGATTTCACACACCCAAAAAAAAAGGGATAAAATCATGGTACTTCAAAAAATTTTTTTTTCTGATTACAAACTTATTTGCTGTTGGTAAACTGATCGCGACCTTTGTTTTCCAACGGACAACGGACAACAGTTTTCCAACGGCAAAGTTCAGTTTGTTCGAGATTCGATTCCCGTGATGGACGAAATATTTACATACCTACAAGTTGGTACGGAACCCCAATGGCCGGTTTTTATTAATATTGTTCTCATTTATCTAATAGAAACAACAAGAAATATGTAACCAGGATTTTTGTAATACATAACAGGTTTTAAAAGAGTGTCCATGGAGTTTGTTGCACGTTCTTCTCCAAAGAGATCAAAGTGGAATATGCAATTAGCTTCATATTTCTGACTGACTGTTTTCTTGTCAATTCAAAAGTGCCTGTAAATGGTTTATTTGAAACAAATGCTTTGAGTTTGAGTAAATTTTAATTATCCAGACCACAAGTCTATCATTATCAAACACATAACAACAAAATAGCAGTTTTCAGTATTATTGCGCCAAGCACTGAGAGGAATAGACACGATGATGTCATCACCTAGACCGAGTCCGCTTGGACGCGCCACCAATCCACAGGCAAATACCTAAACATAGTGCTTATATGTGCTTTGTATGGAATAAATAAATGTCCGACCGAAGGTTTGATTTCGTGTTCGGCTTCGGCCAAAAAAAGCTGGCTTCGGCTGGTCTTTGAGCTGAAGGTTATGATAGACACCTAAAAACGGACTGTCTCGTTCGTAATCAGTTGTGTGTTGTGTAATCATCGTTTTATTAACTTTTCAGGGTTCCGTACCCGCAGGGTACTTAACCAACGGGACCCTATTTACTAAGCCTCCGCTGTCCCTCCGTCCGTCCGTCAGCGGGCTGTATCTCATGATCCATAATAGGTAAACAGTTGAAATTTTAACAGAATGATTATTTCTGTTCCCGCTACAAGAATTTTTTTTTTAATAAAAATAAATTAAAAATTAACGGGGCAGGGGGCAGGCCCTACTAGAAACGTATTCTTTTTGTTTTGTTTTTTTGCTTGATTTTAATAATGGCAACAAGTAGACGCCTGAAATGCTCACAGCGCGTTTACTTGTTTTTGTTTTTTGGCGGGTTAATCATCCTAAGACTTCGCCCGCTCTGGGTAAAATAAAAAATATATGTTACGGAACCCTTCATGCGCGAGTCTGACTCGCACTTGGTCGGTTTGTTAGTATTTCATGAACGTTAGGGCTAAATTTTCAATGATCTGATAACTTTTTAACCGACTTCGAAAAAGGAGGAGGTTATCAATTCGAATATTTGTATTTTTTTTTTTTTTTTTTTTATTATTTTTTTTTTTTTTATGTATGTTCGGGCATAACTCCTTCATATATTGACGGATTTGCAAAATTCTTTTTTTGTTCGAAAGGGGTTTATTTCGAAATGGTCCCATTTAAATTTCAAAAAGATCTGATGAAGATGATGGGTTTCGGAGACAGACAACGGAACTCTTCAAAAATTGACAGCAAATCAACCGCGATTGCTGCTATCGTATGTCTATGAATTGTTAACACAGTTTAATGGGGAACCAACACTAAAAAGTGAAAAATAAAAAACTTTTTTACAAAAAAATAGAACCGACTTCCGAAAAAAGTGCAAAATAACTTTAATTTCGGAAGTCGGTGTCAAAAAACAAAGACACAAAACAGGAACACCGACTTCCGAAATTAAAGTTATTTTGCACTTTTTTTGGAAGTCGGTTCTATTTTTTTGTAAAAAAGTTTTTTCAAGTCAAGTAAGTCAGTAATTTTTTCTGATACCACGTGAATTCCGGTTTCGGTTTTGGTCGAAATTGGAAAGGGAGCCGAGCGTTCGGTTACGGTTTCGGGTAAAAATCGTGTTTCGGTCGGACACTAGAAGAAATACAGTTTTAATAAGTTTGACTTCTTCGAGTGTTAAACTTGTTTACCTATGTACGTCATTGCACTGCGATGTGCTCTTGGGACGTCATGTCTGTGGCATGCATACGTTTTGTTTGTGTGTTTGTTTCCGACGAGGTTCAAGACGATACTGATGAAAAGGAAGTTCGTCAACGATTGGGAGACTGGTATCATCATCCCGGGCAATAATAGATACCCAGTCGTTGAGATCCTAAGTGCCTATAATCGCGATGAAGTCCAGATATTTAAAGAGACTGTGACTTCTGAGATCAGTGAGGTAGGAAACTTTGACCTTGACTAACTTTAAAATATTTTTCTAATTTCTAGGGTTCCTTACCCGAAGGGTCCAAACGGAGTTCTATTGCTGAAACTCACGTGTCCGCCTGTCCATCTGTCTGTCTGTCCGTCGTCTTTCAAAAATATTGTTCCAAAGAATTTTTTAACTTCCCGTTGACCTATAAACTTGAAATTTGGTGATCATGTTTATTATTACGCACATATATGTTACTAACAAATACCAATACATTGATAAATCAGATTTCAAAAGGGTTCCGTACCAAATGAGAAAACCCTAGACCGCTGGTTCAAGCTGCTTCTGTAATGCTTTTTTTGTTTCTGCACTACGTAATGATTAGAATCATTACGCAGTACTGATCAACGGAAAGTCACGGGAGATTTTTTCCATTCGTAATAACTGAGACTAAAATGAACTAAGTATATTGGTGTTTCTAGTTTTAAAATTGCATTAATGATTAATTTGTGAAAGTTAACTAGCCGCCTACGCCGTAGCAAGCGCTTTGCCAACTCGACGGAATTTGTACGCGATAGGAGATAATAAAAGTGAGTGATCCATCCTAGCCCCGGCTTCGTACGGGTACAAATATACACACAAACCTTCCTCGTTTATGACTCTTTCTATTAGTGAAAACCGTATCAAAATCTGTTACGTGGTTTAGGAGGAGTCGGCGTAAAAAACAGACAGAGTCACACAGTGTATTTGTTTTATAAGTATCTATTTAGAGATAAAACAGACTGAGTCACACAGTGTATTTGTTTTATAAGTATCTATTTAGAGGTAAAACAGACTGAGTCACACAGTGTATTTGTTTTATAAGTATCTATTTAGAGATAAAACAGACATAATCACACAGTGTATTTGTTTCATAAGTATCTATTTAGAGATAAAACAGACATAATCACACAGTGTATTTGTTTCATAAGTATCTATTTAGAGATAAAACAGACATAATCACACAGTGTATTTGTTTCATAAGTATCTATTTAGAGATAAAACAGACAGAGTCACACAGTGTATTTGTTTTATAAGTATCTATTTAGAGATAAAAACTGATTGCGTAAAAGCAGGAAAACTTTCACAGATTTTACTTATATTTGACTGAATATCAAATATTTATGCAGAAAGGCAGTGGTGGCCCAGTGGTAACATCTCCAACTTACGTGTCGTAGATCGTGGGTTCGAAACCAGGTAAGCACTTTACTTTGTGTAAATTATTTCATCACCACTGCTCTCAAAACGGTGAAGGAAATCATCGTGAGGAAACCGGCATGTCCTAGAACCAAAAATTCGAAGATATGTGACATCTACGAACACAGGACAAAAAAAAAGGCTGATTTTTTTGCAGAAAGGCTAAAAAGGGGATGACTGATTTGGTTACATAGAACAAACTCATAATATCTACGTTGTTACGAAAAGTTCCCCCTATAAAACTGTGTGATTTTTTTTAACATTGCTATAAATAAACGATCTAATATCTTTTTAACCGACTTTCGAAAAAGGAGGAGGTTCTATGTTCGACTGTATGTATGTTTTTTTTTTTATGTATGTCCGCCTGTTTCTCCGTCAGTTGTAGACCGATTTTCAAAATTCTTTTTTTATCCAAAAGAATATACTCCCGAGGTGGTCCCATATATTTTTTATCGAAATTGCTTCAGCACTTTTTTCACAAATAAGATCTAGATGGATCCTGACCCCCTTTATACAGCTCAGTTAAATTTTCAGAATAATTAAAATGCTATATTAATTTTCTGCGAAATCGAGCTCGATCCTCCTTTGACCGTTTCGCGTTTTATTTATCGCATAGTTTCTGCACTTTATTTACACTTTTTATTAAACTCACTCTACAGAGATGAAAATTCTCTCGAAAAGAAAAAGACAAACAAGGTTCCCGCTACTAGAGACTATAAGTAGCAGAATTAGCACAAAGGGCAGACATTTGAGATATATTTTCTAGTGAATAACTAACTGGATACGAAAGTTAAAGAGCCGGCTTTTACGGAGGTGATCCATGGGTAGGCAGTCATCAGCAGCCGAGCCTTTTCTTTGCCAACTGTTTGGGTCGGATTTCAGTCTAACCGGATGCAGCAGAAAACCAGTATTCCACATTGAGCGACTGAGCCTCTGAGCCCATCCCTAATATAATATTATGATTATTAAAAACAACATTTTTACAGAAAAAAAAAAGACCGACTTCCAAAAAAGAAAATACGCTTCTTTTTTGGAAGTCGGTTGTTTTTTAACCGACTTCAAAAAAAGGAGGAGGTTCTCAATTCGACTGTATTTTTTTTTTTTTTTTTTTTTTTTTTTTTTTATGTGTGTTACCTCATAACTTCTAACTACGTGAACCGATTTTGAAGATTTTTTTTTATTTGAAAGCTGTTGCTTTACATTTGGTCCCATTTTAATTTGGTGAAGATCTGATGAAGGACTTCGGAGATACACAACAGAACTCTTCAATAAATGATAGCAAACCTTCCAGAATTGCTGCAATCGCATGTCTGTATATTGTTTTCACCACTCCACAACATTACATCACGCTGATGCGCTCTGAAGGGGTATACAGATTTGTACAGTTCACCCTGATACACCCTAATTTCACCAACTACGTTCAAATTCCCTATTTTTGGGGCTATTAATTCGGGCATACTCGTAACTTTACTATTAATTTAGTTTTAGAATGGGGTAAAACAACTAAAAAGTGAAAAATAAAAAACTTTTTACAAAAAAAATACAACCGACTTCCATAAAATAATACTAAAAAATGCAAAATAACTTTAATTTCGGAAGTCGGTGTCAAATAACGAAGAAACCAAACTAGAAACACCGACTTCCGAAATTAAAGTTATTTTGCATTTTTTAGTATTATTTTATGGAAGTCGGTTGTATTTTTTTTGTAAAAAGTTTTTTTTTGTAAAAATGTTTTTATTTTTCACTTTTAGTTGTTACACCCCAGAACTCAAAACCCCAATAACATGGAACGTGGAATTTAAACATACTCGTAATTGGCGTCACTAGTTATACATATTTTTCGTTTTTGTTCAGTTTTTCAAAAACCACTGAAGCAATTTTTATAAAATATGTATGAGACCACCTCGGGAGTATATTACTTTGGATAAAAAAAGAATTTTGAAAATCGGTCCAAAAATGACAGAGAAATCGGTGGACATACCTACGTTAAAAAAACATAGAACCTCCTCCTTTTTCGAAGTCGGTTAAAAATGATATTAGTAGGTATTTTGTGTAACTTGTATTATATCCTAGTAACCTATAAAAAACAGAATTATGATTATATTAAAGGAGTGCTCCGCAGCCGGTGGCGGCACCCGCAAGTAACGCCGTTGGGAACCGCAACCGGCAGTACTTTTTTCTTTTTCTTCGTTTTTTTTCTTCATTTTTATTAGTATTTAGTCCAAAAGCGAGCGAAGCGAGCTCGGGGACTTAGGGCACCTGCCACGGACAGGTTAGGTTAGAAGGGGAAGTGAGCGAGTGAAGCGCCTTCGTGGTTATTTTTTTTTAAACCAATCAGAAGCCCGTCGACCACCTCACCTTATTACGAGGCTCCGTCGTCTTTCCTTACTTATGACCGTTATTAGCACATAACACCATTATTTCACCAATATTTCAACTGTTCTGTTAGATATAAGCTTAGACGACAGGTTCAAGCTCCTGATACGTATGCTTGTGATTGCAAGTTCAAACCCAGCTTGCACATGTTTACTTTTTGGATTTTTTGGGATTTTTGGAACATTTTAACTGCATATCGCATGTAAGATTTTTTTTTCAAACCTAGTTTCCGCATTTTTTTTTTCAAAGTCAGCGCTGGCTGCAATTCCGGGTCACGGCGCTGACTGTGGAGGCACTCTCTTATATTTATTAGCAGTACATCACTGACTACCCCCTTTTCATTTTTAGTTCTTTCAGTAAATCGAAAGGTTGTCAGACAACCTTAGATATCGCTGTCAGCAATAAGACCGCCGTTGTACCCATAGATTTAAATTCGTTTAGAAAGTTGTGTAATTTTTTTGGTGTACAATAATGTTAATTCTATCTACCTACTATTTATTATTTATTTGACCAATATTTGTGTACATAAGGTAGTCTATAATATTGACATTGTCTGTTATATTAAGTATTTCACTATTATTAGGGTTCCGAACCCGAAGGGTCTAAACGGAGCCCTATTGCTGTCACTCACGTGTCCATCGTCTGTCACAAAATTTTGTGCCGAAGAATTTTTAACTTCCCTTTGACCTATGAACTTGAGGTGATGTTTATTATTACGTATATTTTACTAACAAATACCAATATATTGATAAATCAGACTTTTCTTTGAAATTCCCTCATTTGGTACGGAACCGTAAATGTGCGAAGTCCCACACGCATTTATCCGGTTTTTTGGAAAAAAAAATTTTTTTACTTTACTCATAAACATCACCTTTGTACCTATTTTTCAGTTTCCTTCTTCTTGTCTGTTTATTATATGTGTGTAGAATAATTGTTAAATAAATAGGTATGATTACAGATATCTACGAGGTGCATTCAATAAGTACCTAGCCTCATCGCCAGAGGGCGCTGTAGTTTCAAAAGAGTTTTACCACAGTGTAGCACATTCTTTTTTAATTCTTTTTTCAAATTTTCATTCCAATCCCTTCATTTGTTGTAATTTGACAACTTATGGAAGCGAACGTGTCGATCGGTTTTACAAAAATGGAAAAAGAGCAATATCGTTCGGTGATTCGATTCCTATTTTTGGAAGGGAAAACGCGCATCGAAATCAAAGAGCGCTTGGATGCTGTGTACGGTGACTCTTCTCCATCGATGGCCACCGTCAAGAATTGGTTCAACGAGTTTGCACGTGGCCGTACGTCGGTTTTTGATGAACCACGTCCAGGTGCACCGAAAACAGCTGCTACGGAGGAAAACATTAAAAAAATCCATGATCTCGTATTGGCAGATCGCCGATTGAAGGTCCGGGAGCTAGCTGAGACTGTAGGCATTTCAGAAGGAACAGTGCATCATATTCTTCACGAGGAACTCGGCATGAGAAAGCTGTCGGCGCGATGGGTGCCGCGTTTACTCACACCAGAAAACAAGCGCAACCGTGAGACCACATCGGAGACGTGTTTGGCGCTGTTTAAGCGGAATCCAGCGGAGTTTTTGCGTCGTTTTGTGACCGTCGATGAAACCTGGATCCACTGGTACACACCAGAGACCAAGGAGCAATCAAAACAATGGATGCAGACCGGGGAACGTGCTCCAAAGAAGGCGAAAACTGTAAAATCGGCCGGAAAAGTTATGGCCACCGTTTTCTGGGATTCACAAGGTGTGATCTACATCGATTACCTCGAGAAGGGTAAAACAATTACAGGGCTTTACTATGCCGATTTATTGGGCCGATTCGACGCCGAATTAAAGAAAAAACGACCCCATCTGGCGAAGAAAAAAGTGCTGTTTCACCACGACAACGCACCGGTTCACACGTCTGCCGTTGCCATGGCCAAATTGGTCGAATTACGCTACGAATTGCTGCCCCATCCACCGTATTCTCCAGATTTGGCCCCTTGTGACTTCTTTCTGTTTCCTAATCTGAAAAAATCACTCGCCGGGAATAGATATGGATCGAATGAGGAGGTTATCGCCGCCACGGAGGCCTATTTTGTAGAGTTTGACAAAAACTATTTTTCGGACGGGTTAAAAAAGTTGGAGCATCGCTGGGCTAAGTGTATCGAACTAAAAGGAGACTATGTTGAAAAATAAATTGCCACTTTTCCAAAATTTTCGTTTACTTTTTGCAGGCTAAGTATTTATTGAATGACCCTCGTATTTGTGGGACCGATACAATTAGGTATAAAGTTAGAAAATTTGTATAAATTGAATTAAAGTTTGATGAATGGTTCATTCTTATCATTATACATAACTTTCCAAATGCTTCCTTAACCCGTCCCACTGCTCGCGGCGGTAGTGCCCCTCTTTTAGGAGTGGCTGGAGAGGCGCCACGGCGCCCTCACCTTCCGCCTGACGCAGGTCCTCACCGGACATGGCTGTTTCGGGAGGTACCTGTGTCGGATCAAGGCGGAGGTGACCCCCGGGTGTTTCCACTGCGAGGATCGCCCAGAGGACACGGTGGAGCATACGGTGGAGGTTTGCCCCGCTTGGGCAGAGCACCGCCGTGTCCTCGTGGATGCGATAGGCGGCAGCGACCTCTCGCGCCGTGCCCTGGTTCAGGTCATGGTACGGAGCGAGAGGGAATGGGAAGCCGTCTCCTCCTTCTGCGAAGCAGTAATGCTCGCGAAGAGGGACGGGGCCCATCATGGCCGATGCCTGCCCGGGGGTTGAGGATAAATTCGAAAGAGTTACCTCGCCCCTGGGCACTCAAGGCAGGGAGGAACAGGGGTGGGTTTTAGTCAGTAAGAGTCTGACACGCCCATCCGCTCCACCATAGAGCAGAAGAAGTCATAGGATGATTTCCCACCGCCCAAAAAAAAAAAAAAAAACCCGTCCCTCTGCTGGTCACATGCCTATAACAATGAACCAACCCAGTTTTCTAACCTTTAAATCTTAATTCCAGGAATGTTCAGGCCTGTTCTTCTGAATACCTACACTTACTACAACCACATCTTCCACAGCGAAGTCGTACGAACATTTATGAATACTCCCGATCCCCGGAACTACAAATTGCTTCCTAGAAACAATTAAAGCTTTTCGAAAGCCGATGGTTACTCCGCTTCGGTCGGATAACGAGGTCTACCTCTCTCTCGTTTCTGCATTGTCTTTTTCACAGATAACTACAGTATATTCCCGAAAATACCAGAGCCTTATATGAAGTTGTTAATCTTTATAATTATTATCATTATCAGGTTCGCCGAAATAAAAGAATATCATGGAAAAACAGAGGTTATCATGATATCAGTGTGATAACAGCCACGTACGATGGTCTAAAATTGGCGGCTGACAAATGTTGTGTTATCGCTTGCAGTAACATACAATGTACGTTTTGTTCATTGCATGTAACCAAACAGCTTTGTTAAACAAGCAGTGTATACTGTAATAAGTAGAGTTGCAGTTTTGATAGTCTTAGCTTAGTAGCGTTGAAAGTATTTTTGCAAACATCATGGAAACAAAGAATTTCCACACAACAATATTTTCTTTTGCATCACTTAAAATGGCTATCTATGAACAGATCTAAATATGAGCATTAACGAAGCAAAAGGTGTGTGTAAGGATCATAGTTCAGGTATTTCTGCCTATCTCCAAGGAGAAAAGGCGTGAATTGGTGCCTTAAAAGAAAAATTACACGTGAAAATATTCTTCTTCTAGATCTACCCTGAAATGGTAGTACATGATAATCTGTCAGCATTTAACCAATGTTGTGGGCAAGCCAGACTGCGGTTAAAATAAAATATTAAAACGGCGCGGTCTGGTCCTCTGACCTCTCACCTTTGCAACCCAATTACTGAGCATTACAGATATCAGACCTTCAGACCGTTGTCAGGCATACCGTCTACTGACTGATGTAGGTCAATATTTTTATGACGTTCAGGATAGACGGTCCCGATATGGAGAGAATGTTCACCCATCCGGAGTCTGGTAGTAGACTGATCGATCGCTTTGCTTACTCTTTTATGCCCTTCAAGTTCAAACTACACGGCATGGTCAGTGCTGTGGGCGATTGGCTGCTGCGCTGCGTGTCGCGGGTTCATTTCCCCCATGGTAAAAATGTTTGTAGGGTCT
This sequence comes from Polia nebulosa, assembly GCA_951329385.1. NCBI lineage: Eukaryota > Metazoa > Arthropoda > Insecta > Lepidoptera > Noctuidae > Polia > Polia nebulosa. The sequence goes on along the minus strand of OX589602.1, from coordinate 15,468,930 downwards.
ACAAATAGTTGTGCTGAGTCTGGGTGTCTGTGTATGTGAGTTTACTTGTCTGTGAACGCACCCACGATACAGGAGTAATTTCTAGTGTGAGGAAACGTTTAAAAAAAAAAAGGAGAAGAAAGAATAAAAAGATGCGTGCTGATGGTGATGATGAAGTGTCGGTTAAATCATTGTTACGAATTTAGAGACTACAGACTGCGTATTAATACATGTCAAAGTGAATGTTATGTAATTTAGAGACTACAGACTGCGTATTAGTGTACATGTCAAAGTGAATGTTATGTAATTTAGAGATTACAGACTGCGTATTAGTGTACATGTCAAAGTGAATGTTATGTAATTTAGAGACTACAGACTGCGTATTAGTACATGTCAAAGTGAATGTTATGTAATTTAGAGACTACAGACTGCGTATTAGTGTACATGTCAAAGTGAATATTATGTCATTTAGAGACTAAAGACTACGTATTAGTACATGCCAAAGTGAATGTTATGTAATTTAGAGATTACAGACTGCGTATTAGTGTACATGTCAAAGTGAATGTTATGTAATTTAGAGACTACAGACTGCGTATTAGTACATGTCAAAGTGAATGTTATGTAATTTAGAGACTACAGACTGCGTATTAGTGTACATGTCAAAGTGAATATTATGTCATTTAGAGACTAAAGACTACGTATTAGTACATGCCAAAGTGAATGTTATGTAATTTAGAGACTACAGACTGCGTATTATTGTACATGTCAAAGTGAATATTATGTAATTTAGAGACTACAGACTGTGTATTAGTGTACATGTCAAAGTGAATGTTATGTAATTTAGAGACTACAGACTGCGTATTAGGGTACATGTCAAAGCGAATGTTATGTAATTTAGAGACTACAGACTGCGTATTAGTGTACATGTCAAAGTGAATGTTATGTAATTTAGAGACTACAGACTGCGTATTAGTACATGTCAAAGTGAATATTATGTAATTTAGAGACTACGGGCTGCGTATTATTGTACATGTCAAACTGAATGTTATGTAATTTAGAGACTACAGACTGCGTATTAGTGTACATGTCAAAGTGAATGTTATGTAATTTAGAGACTACAGACTGCGTATTAGTGTACATGTCAAAGTGAATATTATGTAATTTAGAGACTACAGACTGCGTATTATTGTACATGTCAAACTGAATGTTATGTAATTTAGAGACTACAGACTGCGTATTAGTGTACATGTCAAAGTGAATGTTATGTAATTGCGTTACATGATGTTCTTGGCCGAAAAATAGACCATCATCGCTTTCCATGATAGCAACTAAACGTAACAACTAACGTAGCAAATCCAGAACACCTGAGTCAATGCAGAAATCACTAAATTATTTCCCTAGTCTGAAACTTTAGACCGCAAGAGTGCCGCGAGAGAAAACGTTCGCAATGGTACTATTTATGGCACAGTAGCTGAGCGGTTGGCTGCTGCGCTAAATATCGAGGTTCGAATCCCATTCATCCATAATTCCCACTTTTTATGTCCGATACAGATGGTTTTTACAGGGTCTGATTGTTTATGTTTGTCATATTATGTACCTATGTTTTATAGGAGACACGATACGAGATTAACCCTTGTATCCTTCAGTGATTTTTCCAATTAAATTCCTTTTTTCACGTAAGCTTGATATCAAACTCTTTCCACAAATTCCCCATTACACAAGTCATCAGATCCAACATGACGCACATACAAGGCCACCTCCAGTGTTTGTGCGTGTGCTGATGACGTCAGAGCGCAGCTGAGCCGCCCACCCGACCCTCGGGGCTCGCTCGTGGTGGGACCACGTTTTGTGTGTTTTGGATTTGGTTCTGCTAAGTTCAGTATTTTGTTAACAGAAAAGAGATTAACCAACGGGAGATAAATATTATCGCGTCAAAAATTTTATGCGAGTCTATTGATAGACGAATATTCACTTAACCAGCTATAGCGTGATTGGCAGTTGATTACATAAATGTACAATGCAATGGCGGTCTTAACGCTGACAGTGATATCTACCAGACTAGGATTATTCTTGAAAAGCATATTCATCATTCATCATCAGTTTGAACGAAAGGCGTCCCCGGCTGGACTAAGACCTCTCCAAGCAATGCTACATCGACCGGTCCTGCACTTCTCGCATCCCGCGGAATCCTGCAGTCTGTTCTCATAACCGCCTTACAACAAACTTTAATTACCAGTCTATTTGCCAAAAGTGAGGTTAATGAAAATCCTCCTCCTCAGCTATTGATTAACCACTTTGGATGGATGAATGGATGGATGTTTGTTATTCAATCACTCCAGAACGGCTGAACGGATCTGGATGAAATTTGGCACAGAGATAGATTATAGTCTGGAATAGCACATCTTATTTAACTTTATATATAAAACTAAGTCAGGTTTTTTTTTTTTTTTTTTTTTTTTTTTTTTTTTTTTTTTTTTGGGGTGGGAAATCATCCTATGACTTCTTCCGCTCTAGGGTGGAGCGGAAGGGTGTGTCAGACTCTTACTGACTAAAACCCACCCCTGTTCCTCCCTGCCTCGAGTGCCCGGGGGCGAGGTAACTCTTTCGAATTTATCCTCCACCCCCGGGCAGACCTCCACCCCCGGAGTTACACCATTTACAACTCAAGAACGGCTGGACCGATTTTAATAATCTTGATTTGTTGGATTTTTCTCTGCCCCGAATAGCAGAATAACTATTAAAACTTCGGAATAATACACAAATAAAAATGTGTAAAGAAAATACATTTTCACATAAATTTTGCATTGAACTGCTTTTTGTTAGTTGATTCTGAGGCGGTACGAAGTTTGCCGGGCCAGCTAGTTGGTTCTAATTTTTAGTGAAGCACCTACTTATTCCACCCGGGTAAAGCCTGGCAGAAACTAGTTCAGTATACTCGTAAAAGGCAATGTTACCAGTACCATGCCACAGCCTTTATAATCAATAATCAACTGCTTATGTAGATCCCACTAAAACAAACAACACATTGCTTGATATAACCCACACTCCGCATAATATCATCACTGATTCATCAAGCACAAGTTCAAAGTTGTAAACTCAAAATCTCATTGAACTAGTACATAATTATGAGTATTTAAAGAAATTCATGAAAATATACAACACAATAATGGTTAGAATTAGTATAGCGGTGTGAGTAGGTACAGTGGCGTGTAGGTAGACGCCAGCTCAGCGTCGGATCGATGGCGCCGTGGTCGTCGGCTCTGCCACTCTCCAGATAAAACATCACTGCTGGAACCACTTTCCTTTTTCTACGTCCATTTATTTTTTTGCAGGCTTATTAGTTTCCCTTTTATACAGAAAAAAAAATACTTACCTACAAAATGTAACACCTATTTACTTCATTTTCGTGGTAAAGTAAAAGCTTTCCAATGTCATCGAAACAACATGTTGGTTTTTAAATCCATAATGTTCATGTTAAAACGAAACACTTTCGTGCTGGAGGCTGTAAACCTATCCATGTAATTGAAATACATAAATGTCATATTATAATTATATAAATATCACGTCAAACATATCTTAACTCCATTAAAAAAATCAAAGAACTCCAATTTTATTCGACACTAATATCATAAAAGAATTCTGTAGCAATGACTGCCGAGCAATCTTGGAGCTAATGAACTGTTATGAAAAATTCTTTCGCTATCCCGGAAATCTGTTCCCACCTAGAAAAGTCTGGAATACTCCGACAAATTAGTAGCAATTACAATATATTGCTTGCACGCTTGTTGACAATGGTTTTAACGAAAACTTTCCATCAAAATGAATAGCAACATTACTTTTTACAACACTGCATAACTCTGTTAAGATTCGTGTTTCGTAGAAAGCCGTCCAAACCACTACTTAATATAAAATAAATAAGACGAACTGAAAAAGCTCTCGTCTATTTTAAGATAGAATCGAGCGCCATTTTGCGTGTCCTAGTTTATCGACGGATTAATACAATTTCCTAGCACGTGAGCTCTCGCCGTGGAAAACATTGCGCTATTGAAAATTGTTGATAATTTCGTGCTCATCACAAGCCAATGTGATTTCAAACACATTCGAAAATATTGTTTACGGGTTTATTTGGCTTTTGGTGTACGTGTTGTGCTTGTTTTTCGTTGGTTTAGAGACGAGCTCGTGGTAGTCGAGCTCTGAATGTTGTGTTTATCATGTCTGCTGTGTATGAGAATAGACCTTCCCATCTATTTCTGAAATGATTCGAGAACGATCACAAATTCTCTTGAAGCGAATTAAGGAAAGACTCCAGGTTAGATGTTGATATCCTGTAGGTAGTCAACAAAAAGGATGAAAAAGTCGCTGATTATTATCATCAACGACCTGTCGAAATGGGGCTCCTCATTACATCATTATGAAGATAACCATTTTGGTTCAAAAATTAAAAATAATAATGTTAAGATCCATCGTCACGTTTATTTTGTACTGGCTCCTGTCAGCGGCTTCGCCCGCGTGGAACTAGTACTTCGCATCGCTATAAATTAAAGCCTATATAAATATGTTATTCAGATATGCTATATTATTGTAAAGTTTTATTAAGTCCGTTTTGCAGTTTTTGCATGAAAGATTAACAAACATCCATCCTCACAAACTTTCACATTTATAATATTAGTAGGATTTTTGAAAGCACCTGGCTAAGTTCTGCCTTTTCTCAAAACTCTTTAATAAAACACTATTCATTAATTCTTCAATAATATCTAAAATTCAACAAAAAATTAAAAAAAAAATGAATACCTACCTAATTAAATTTCTAACCTAACCTAACTAAATTTATAAAAAACATGCATGCAACATATAGCATGTTTATTGGAAATACGGATTATAAATATGTAATACAGTTCCCGATTCGATCCCAGATTTTACAGGAGCAAGTGAACGAGTCTGGAGATACAATCTATTCCTGGAAGCAGCGCTCCACGGACCAATTAAAAATGTCCAGAACCGCAGACTATTCCTGCCAATTGATAAATATTATACAACAAACCTTTCCTGAAAATACAAACTGAAAATGATGCCAGGCATTTCCACTGATACCTATGTAATTGTGGTTACGACGAATTCTGCAGTATCTGTAAGTTATCGCGATTTTCTAAGAATTAATAATTTTATCTTGTACAATTTTCAGGGAATGAAAGAAAAGAGGGTAGTATTTATTTTATTGATAGTCAGTTTATTTCTGAATTTCTACTTGAGATAGTGAAGGCAGACCATAAAGTCCGCCATAGGAGACAAAATTCTGTCTCCTATCCTATCAGCCATTCGCTATGACGTGACACATTCAGACAGTTAAAGGACAGAATTAGGAAAAGCTCATCTATTAAATATGTTCCTAATCAGCTAATAGAAAATAGATAAAATAATGAAATTCCCAATATATTTATTTTTTGTTTTCATTGTGCCAGGAATCATTATGTTTGAGCTATCTCCATAACTAACAAGTTGACAGTGTAAGAATTAAAAACAAAGTCAAGAGCGCGTCGGACTCGCGCACCGCGAGTTAACGGTATTTTTTTACATTTTCATCAAAAGTCAAAAAAGACCACACACTTTCTGGGTGGAGCGGGAGGGCGTGTGAGACTCCTACTGACTAAAACCCACCCCTGTTCCTTCCCTGCCTGAGTGCCCAGGGGTGCGGTAACTCATTTTCAGAATTTATCCGCTGATGATAAATGATTTTATTTTTGTAAGTAGGTTTTAAAAACACTTTACACACGTCAACATTTTTTTTTAGCTACCCCTACGCATACCCCAAATGCCCTACACTTCGAATTTATCCCTGTTGCTAAAAAAAATGTATCTAAATTTTTATTTCTTTCTTTTTTGCTAAATAGTTAAGCAAACGCCATCTAAAATTGTTCCAAATTTCAAGTTGATTACATTAGTAGTTCTTGAGATATCCAGCTCAGACAGGCGGACAGACGGACAGACAGACAGACAGACTGAGTCGCACCATAAGGTTTCCTTTTACCATTTTGGTACGGAACCCTAAAACGGACTAAGTGCGTGTCGGTCTACGCACAGTGTAGGGTTCCGTAGTCGTCCGTTATAATATGCGGATTTAGAACCCCGGGTTTATGTTTATTACACTATGAACATATTAATTGAGTTCATTGTTTTACGGACAATACGTTTAAATTAAAAATGAATAATCGTTTTTTTTTTCTTAGGATTTAGTGTTACATTATACGAAATTTTCCAAGTAGGTATATTTTATAAGTTGGTAGACTATTACTCTTAAACTAACAGAACTCATTCATCCGCGACAGTTTACTTCAAAGTTCGTTATACAGGGTGTAACGGAAAGGCGTGGTCATATTTTTAGAATCGGTTCTGCCCATGGAAATCAACAACTTTCTCTAAGAAAGAACAGAAAATTCCCAAAAAAAAGTCTGCCTCTATAAAGTTATCATCAGCTGATCAAAATTTATATGGAAGGTAAAAAAAAAAAATGAGAATTTCCTCAGGTTTTCTTGAAGAAATTTGTTCATAAAATGTAGTCCTTAAAATATGACCACACCTTTCCGTTACACCCTGTATATTCACCACCATCACGATTTTTTTCATATTTTTCAAGCCATCAGTTTAGCTTTTAGGGAAGGAACGCTCGACTCTAACAAAAAAGTTTAATATTTCGCAAACGAATCACGACATCGAAAAATATTCTTCACAACCCCAATTATTTTAAAAGACCTATCCAATAATTCCCAACACTATAGGATAGGCGAGGAAAGAAAAATATTATACCCCCTTTACATGTAGGGGAGGTATTTTTTTTTTGTTTCATTTTCTTGGCGTGATTAATATATTATACTAGCTGCGCCCCGCGGTTTCACTCGCGTAGACCAGGATGAAAAGTAGCCTATGTGTTAATCCAGGGTATAAGCTATCTACATACCAAAATTCATCCAAATTTATCCAGCCATTTGAGCGTGAAGAAGTAACAAACATACACACTCACAAACTTTCGCCTTTATAATATTAGTGTGAAGTGTAATAGTGTCACCCCGGGGGTTGAGGAAAAATTCGAAAGAGTTACCTCGCCCCTGGGCATTCAGGGCAGGGAGGAACAGGGGTGGGTTTTAGTCAGTAAGAGTCTGACACGCCCTTCCGCTCCACCCTAGAGCGGAAAAAGTCATTGGATGATTTCCCACAATATCCATGCAAGATTGCAGCTTTCTTGTATTAACAGTCTATAAGTTATGCCTCGGACGGACAGACGGACAGACGGACAGACCAAAACTATAAGGGTTCCTTGTCCTTGTTAGGACTACGGAACCCTAAAAACCATTCAAGAGCGTGTTTGATTTGCATTCGTAAGGTTCCGTACGGTTTTTGTTATAGTGGCAAAAAATATACAATGAAAACTTAAATTATCTACCTATTGCGGTTCATGAGATACAGCCGTGACATGAGATAGCAGAGGCTTAGTGATAGGGTTCCGTTGGTTACCCTTCGGGTACAGAACCCAAAAAAACAGGATTGTTCTATATATGGCCCATATCGAAATCTAATATATTACTTGGCAACTATTAATGCTATTCTTGAAACATTCAACCCGTATGCATCCTAGCTTTGCTCGATATTGTCTCAACAATGTAATTAATTGGATACAAGTATTTAAAGGTAGGTATATGGTGACAATACTATACTGATACTGTATTACTGTGTACAGTATCGTAGATGGGAAGATGATATTAAAAAGGTGGCAGGAACGACTTGGACGAGGAAGGCGAGAGACAGATCGTTGTAGAGAACACTTGGGGAGGCCTATGCTCGCAAGCAAGACAATCTAGAAACCGGTGTCTGATGATGAATATTCGTATTCACATTCACCTGCATAAACCATTTTGTAGAACTAAGCAATATCAAGATGTAATTAGTTAGATTGTTAATAAAGGCTATTATTATTATATGGTGACATATAGATATACAGGTAAATACAACCTCCTTCTAATTGCCGTTTCTACGTAAACAATTTCTCGACATTGGATCACTGCCTGGTGCAGTATTATTGTAGCTGGTTCTATGAACTAATCATCAAGGATAATTAAGGTAAATCTAGACAATATTTTTTTACAAACATCTAAGTATCTATGTGCAGTTCTTTGACAATAGTTACTGTTTTTGATATACTTAACACATAAATACTGTCAGTCGTAGGACTGCATGTCAAAAGTGAAAACTTCTTAACTTCACGCGACGGCGGCGGCACGACTTCGCGTGACGGTGAAAACTGCCCAACGTGCCTATAGAAGTTTTCAGTTCAAAAAACACTCGCATTTGATAATTCTTATTTGAGGGAAAGTCTGTTTTACAACAGCATACGAAAACTCAAATGGAGGTGGGCGGGTCATAAGATGAAAAGTGATAAAGAAAAATGGGCTATGGATGTGACTGAATGGTGTCCAAGACAAAATAAAAGAAAGAGAGGAAGGCAGTGTCTCAGATAGGAGGACGACATTCGGAGAGTAGCCTATGTTACTTGGAGAAGGATGATACACAATCGAAAAGTGTGGCAACGCCGGGAGGCCAATGCGGTAACGCAAGACACGGTGTCAATAATCAATAAATTTAATAAATACTAGCTTCTGCCAGCGGCTTCACCCGCGTGGAATTAGTACTTCCCCCGTTGTAAACTTTTAACCCCTCTTTTATCCCCTTAAGGGTTGATTTTCAAAAAATCCTATCTTATTCCTCGTCTACGTCTTCAAAACAACACATGTGAAAAAATCAGCTTTCTAGGTCCAAGGCTTTACGCTGTACGTTGATTAGTTAGAGAGTCAGGCCTTCTCTTTTTATAATTGATTAGTAACAAAGGCAAGTTTTGTAAGATTGTCAAATAAAGGCTGTGTTTGTGTTAATCTTTAATAACTAAGGTACATAATATGATGGCTATGTATTCCACCCAAATCTGCTTTCAGTAATGGGATATACATAGATCGTGCAAATGAGAGGTAATATAACGTACAGGGTGTAACAAAAACAAGTATATAGTCATATTTTAAATACTGCTTCTGCCTATGTAAATAAACCACTTTTATCAAGAAACTCATAGACAATTCCGAAAAAAGAATATTGGACCTCATAAGCCAATTTTGATCAGATGATGAAAAATTATGGAAAGTCTAATTCATTTTGGGAATCTATGACTTTGTTGAAGAAAGTTGTCTAAAAAGTGGCCACGTATCTACGTTACCTTGTAATTTGTTTAGTAAACTCAGGAGGAGTCACTAGTGCAGTCGACTGGGGCAACTTCAACGCTAATTGCACGTGGTGTATGCCGCTGATCAACTTCAACGCTACTTGCACGTGGTGTATGCCGCTGATCAACTTCAACGCTACTTGCACGTGGTGTATGCCGCTGATGAACTTCAACGCTACTTGCACGTGGTGTATGCACGCTGATTAACTTCAACGCTAATTGCAAGTGATGTATGCACGCTGATCAACTTCAACGCTACTTGCACGTGGTGTTTGCCGCTGATCAACTTCAACGCTACTTGCACGTGGTGTATGCCACTGATCAACTTCAACGCTACTTGCGCGTTGTGTATGCCGTTGATCAACTTCAACGCTACTTGCACGTGGTGTATGCCGTTGATCAACTTCAACGCTACTTGCACGTGGTGTATGCTGCTGATCAACGAGATATTAACGATTAATTTATAGAAAAATGAAAAGAAACGAGATTAGTTGTGCAGCACCAGTACTGCACAACAACTAACAAATAGCTATACAGCTGGTCCTTGACTTACCCAGCGGGTATCACCGATATCAAAACGTCTGGTCACCGTTGCTAACTTTTTCGGGAAATTGCCAAGTCCAGCATGCGTCACGATTCCATCTCGTAATCACAGAGGGGTAATACGTCGGCCCTATCCGTGTACACTCATATCAGAGTGAATCATACGAGCTTCTTTTTAGGGTTCCGTACCCGAAGGGTCTACATGGCCCCTTTTGCTGTCACTCACGTGTCCATCTGTCGTCTGGCCATCTGTCCGTCTGTTGTATGTCCGTCGTCTGTCAAAAAATTTTGTTCATAAGAAATTTTTAACTTCCTGACCTGTTCTGCCTAGCCTTTTCCCAACTATCTTGGGGTCGGCTTCCAGTCTAACCAGATGCAGCTGAATAACAGTATTTTACATGGAGCGACTGCCTATCTGACCTCCACAACCAAGTAACTGGGTAATACGATACCCCTTGGTAAGACTGGTTGTCAGACTTTCGGGCTTCTGACGATGTAACGACTGTCAAAGATTAACCCACGATTGACAGCCGGGACCAACGGCTTAACGTGCTTTCCGAGGCACGGAGGAGTCTCGGTATGTAAAGGTGGTCACCGTTTTACTTCCTGACCTATGAACTTTAAATTTGGTGATAATGTTTATTATTACGTATATTTTACTAACAAATACCAATATTTGGTACGGAACCCTAAATGTGCGAAATCCGATATGCACTTGGCCGGTTTTTTTTGTTAAATAAAAAAGTTGTAGGTACTCTTGGAAACAGAAGGGGAAACCCAGGAAAAAAGTCAGGAACAGATAGTACAGGGCCTCCAAAACATTTAGTTTTGAATAGGTATACACGGTATCTACTTCTCTAGTTTTTCCTTTAGCAGGTACTCTGGAAGAGATTTCCTTAGAAATGAGCTGCTGCTCTCCTTTGTACCTATTTTTATGTTTCCTTCTTCTTGTATGTTTATAGTATGTGTGTACATGAATTGTTAAATAAACAAATTCTGGACAAGGATATGATAATATTGCAATTTCGAATACAATGTAAGGTAAAAATTATACAAACGCATTTTACAACAGTCAATGAAAATATTGTGAAGTTCAATGATCTAAAGATAAAAATACCAGAAAAACTTACGGTCTTAATTCGGCCTTCGAAAGGAGAATTAGAAACCACCAAGGCTTTCGAACTTTGATTGAATAAATATTGCTACATAGACTTACTTTTGTACTAAAATAATTGCAGTCGACTTTAAAATTGCTATAGCCCAATCATTGAGCAAGGTCCACATCTTTTAGCAATGATGTTAAATGACTCTTATTAACTGGTTTATAGAGATTGGATTCGCGTGTGTTTTTCTAGATGGAGTTGTGTGGATATGACTAAGTGTTTGTGCTACGTACCAAACGTTTTCCTTACTCCGCCATGAGTCACCGGCAGACTGGTGGCCGCGAGAGAGGCTGGATGTGATGTGAACTATACGGATACGGTGAACGAGAGTAAATATATATCTATTTGATATAATTTGAAAGATATGTTGATTTCAGGAACATTTGTTAGAGTGTGTTTATCTGTCTGTCTGTTTGTTATGACTTAACGGTAAAACTTCTTAAACGATTTCGATGGGAATTGAGGGAGAGCTGCCAAATCAAGCTTCAACCTGGAAAATATAGTATATCTTTACTTTGTACCTATGTTATATATAGTATCATTGTTTTTTTTTTGTTGTATATATCGTTTCAGCAACTCATACACACGGTGTCTACTTCTCTTTTTTCCATCTCTCCTTTCGCAGGTATGCTGGAATAGATTTCTTTAGAAATTAGCATCACCTCTGTGCCTATTTTTCTGTTTCCTACGTCTTGACTGTTTAGTATTATGTGAGTACATTAATTGTTAAGTAAATATAGATGCAGAAAATCGTTGAATCAGAAATCCTTACAACTCAAATTCAGAAAGTCCTCTCAGGTCCTAAACTGCTATGAGATTGGTTCTTGGTTCTATTCGCTGATCGGACAATATATTTTTCAGGATTTTCTTTAGGGAATCGCCTAATAGCAGTTTAGAGAACTTGTGTAAGTTTTTACATTGGACTTGAAACAACCGAAATATAGGTGTTAAATATCTCTGCCTAACCTTTTGGGACACACAGGCGTGCAAAAGCACGATGAAACAAAAAAAAAATAGAAAATAAAAGTTGTAACATATTAATGTTAACTTTCATCAACTATCATCGAGCCTATCATTGGCAGGATAGGCACTTCGTGATCAGTTTAATGACGTCACTCATCTCGGCGCACTGATTGAAACTATAACTTCACGCTCTTATTGGCTTGCACAATGAGCAGAACTCCAAACCGTGTCATCATGCATCGCCGTCGACCCCGTCGTTGTTCAGTAACACACCGGTACACTCAGTTTCGAGCGTTTTACCCGACCGTAGCGAAGCCCAAAAGGAGAGTAATGTTTTGTAAAGTCTTTGATTTATAAAATAATATAGGTACCACATTAGGCCTGCGTGGTGGATTACGGCCCACACCCTCTCACAAAGAGACAAAAGGAAGCAGAGGGAAAAGGCTGATTATGCTTGTGCAAGTCTACACTAAGGTCTTTATGATATTTTACCTTTTTAGGGTTCCGTATCCGGAGGGTCCAAACGGAGCCCTATTGTTGTCACTCACGTGTCCATCTGTACGTCTGTCTGTCTGTACGTCCGTCGTCTGTCACAAAATTTTATTACGAAGAATTTTTTAACTTCCCATTGACCTATGAACTTGAAATTTGGTGACAATGTTCGTATACTACTAACAAATATCATCAATATTTGGTACGGAACCCTTAATGTGCGAAATCCGACACGCACTTGGCTAGTTTTTATACCTTTTGTCTATGCTTTCGCTAGCTTTTTCGTTATAATTTTGTTTGACTGAATATATTTTTGTTTTTACTACCAAGAACCAGCGCCTTTTGATATATATAATTAATAATGCTTATGCTTAGATATCAATTAAGTAGATAGTGCACCAACTTAACTTAGTTTTGTAATACCTGCGCGTACGCTTATGTTGATGAAAACCTTGCAGACCCTTACATAGGCTAATTTACTCAAGCCGAATCAGCAATACTGCTATAATACTCGTACGATGCTACGGTTAAAGGTACATAATTAACTAACTGATTTCAAACACAAGGAAGAGTCATGCCTAATAGATAACATCAAGAATGGTTATGCAGGTCCGAAGTGGATCGAGATGGATGTCCAGAGGATCACGGTACTATAGGGACCTGGAGCAGCTTCTCTTAGTGCTGGTCCCTGGAGATTCCTTTTAGGTTCCTGGGGGTTTGTCTTACTCGCTAGCGGTGCGAGAGTGTGGTGTATAAGAGTGACTGCTTATGTGTGATGTGTTATAAAAGAAAGAGAACTGGCACACTAATACGTTATATTGAATAATCAGATTAATACATGTGCCCTCTTCGAGCGGGCTACTAGAAGTGAACCCAAAAACAAAAGTCTTCCTTATACTTCTTAATTTTCAATCGGCGTTCCAAGAGTTTCTAGAATGTTCCAAACTTCCAACGTGCCAGTCTCCACCATAAGGTTGCCAACATAAGGTCGTCACAGTACCTACCGTTAAGTGGATCTAACTGTTCAGAGGAACTTGTGTAAAACCTGGTGAAAATAAGCACAAATTAGGAAGACACCCATATCATCCGTGGTAAAAAGTTACGCTATTGAATATCATCGAAATATTACGTCTTTTTAACCGACTTCGAAAAAGGAGGAGGTTCTATGTTTGACTGTGTGAATGTTTTTTTTTATGTGTGTCCACCGATTTCTCTGTCAATTGTGGACCGATTTTCAAAATTATTTTTATCCGATAGAATATACTCCCAAGGGATCACCCATATAAATTTTATTGAAATTGCTTCAGCGCTTTTTGAAAAACTGAACAAAACGAAAAATACGTATACCTAGATGACGTGTTGGTGTTCTCCAATTACGACTATGTTTAAATTCCACATTCCATGTTATTGGGGTTTTTAGTTGCTGGGGTATAACAACTAAAAAGTGAAAAATAAAAAACTTTTTTACAAAAAAATAGCAACCGAAAACTTAACTAAAAATTTAAAAAATACTTTAATTTCGGTAGTAATTTTTAGTGTATTTTCATTTTTTGGAAGCCAGTTGTATTTTTTGTAAAAAGGTTTTATATTTGTAAAAACGTTTTTATTTATTACTTGTTAGTTGTTGTACCCTTTAACTAAAACTAAATGGTAAAGTTATGCCCGAATTGATAGTCTCAATAAATATAATGAGAACATCGTCAATGTAGTCGAAGTCAATTAAATACGCATAAAAAACTGCTAGTCTGATCTTGATCAAATTTAAATGGGAACACATGAGAATCACCAAAGTGTTATTGGGTTTTTCAATCTAAAGTTTCTCAGTAGCAGCCCAGAGTCTGAATTTGTATTCGGTTGGCGGCAATAGGCTTGCCACTAACGAACTTATCGTAACTGGTCTAGTTTGATGTAAGTACTGTACTATACGTACTCCTCTGCCTTACCCCTCACCTAATACAGGCATAGTGAAGGTGGTTCACGGCGAGAATTGAAATCACGCTTACCCTTTTACACCGAAAGATGTCTAGCGTGCCAGCGCGTGCCAAAGCGAGCCGTCGCGAGATATCGCGAGTCAGCGCATGACGGAGAGAGACCGTGCGGGTCCTCAATGGCCGGTGCGAGATTTGTATAACCGTTTCACAAAGTAAATTAATACTCTATTTTTAGAGCAATAAAGTTCAATATTGTACTTACAAATATTTCAATTTAATTAACGCCTCGCACATCCTCACGCATCTAGATCTTTTACACCAAAGATGGACAGGGCGTGGATAGAAATTTTGCCAACAAATTTCAATTCTCGCCCATCCCATGCACGCCTCGTCTCGCCGGTGTGAAACCACCTCCACATTTTGTGTGATTGGACCTATCTTCCATTGTACCAACACACTTCAATCACTTATCACTCGGCCTAGTGCAGTTATCCGAATGCGTCATGCGAGACATGTACACAAACCCCCAGCTCGCTTGTGTCGAATAGTGCAGTCAGTTAGGCTCATTTTTAGCTGCTGATATTTTTGGTGTCTGAAATGAAACTTCAGCCGATTTTTCGAAAAAGTTACTACGGCTCTGGAACATCATCATTCTCCTGCTCTTATCCTAATTTATTTGGGGTCGGCGCAACATGTCTTGTTCTTACATACTTTTCTATTAGTCGTCATCTCTGCAGTCACCCCCTTGTTACCCATATCCTCTTTCACACAGTCCATCCATCGCTTTTTTGCCTTCCCGTACTCTTATAGCAAGCCTATCAATGATAAAAGAAATCCGATGTGAGACAGAGACCGAGCTATATAGGCCTTTTAGTACTATCCCTTTCTCACACCGGATTCATAACGATTTTAAGACATCTAGGTAGGGCTTCTGTATGCCCAGGAGTCGCGGATATGCCCAGTAGATGCGGATAAATTCAAAACAGACTAACCGTGCCCCTGGGCACTCAGGCAAGGAAGGAACAGGGGTGGGTTTTAGTCAGTAAAATTCTGATACACCCAGAGCGGGAGAAGTCATAGGATGATATCCCACCCCCACAAAGAAAAACATTACAAGGTAGGGCATCCTATAAATTACGTTATAGAAATAACGTAATTTATAGGATGACTGATGTTTTTGGGGTGATTGGAAAACCTTAACGGGGTAAAAGTACCCATGTTTTCTTTTACCATGGAATTAACCATTAAATATGAAAAAACAGTGTTTTTTTTCGCATCATCATGCTTGATCCCATAGCACAAGGGTCATGAAAATAATAATTAGATACTTGTTTCTTTTCGTAGAAGATAACCGACGAATTTAAACTTACCCTGTATCGAACCAAAAAGCACGTGTTCGCAGTAATTGATTCAAAACTACTTTCACAATATCAACAAGCATCCCTGATAGAGGTAGCAAATAGGAGCACCTCCCCTCTTTGATGTTACTTTTTTTTTTCATTTTTTTTTTTTGGGGTGGGAAATCATCCAATGACTTCTACCGCTCTGGGTGGAGCGGGAGGGCGTGTCAGACTCTTACTGACTAAAACCCACCCCTGTTCCTCCCTGCACTGAATGCCCAGGGGCGAGGTAACTCTTTCGAATTTATCCTCAACCCCTAGGCAGGCATCGGCCATGACGGGCCCCGTCGTGTTTGCTGACAACTCTTTGAGGCGCGCGTGGAACACTACGCGCCGTTGACTCTCGGGCCAGGTGCTGATCGGACGGCGAGCTACCCATTACTCGCCGTCCGCAGGCCCGGGTCTACGGTGGCCGCAGATCGTCTCGCGGCGCCGTAAGCCCCTGGCGTCTCTTTCGGAGGCTGCTGCTGAGGGCGTGAGGGCGAGGCTATCGTTGCAGCCTCTCCCTCACCCGTTCCGCCTCCTCCTTCGCGAGCATTACTACTTCGCAGAAGGAGGAAACTGCTTCCCATTCCCTCTCGCTCCGTACAATGGCTTGGACCAGGGCCGGGCGCAAGAGGTCGCTGCCGCCGATCGCCTGCACGAGGACACGGCGGGGCTCCGCCCAAGCGAGGCAGGTCTCCACCATGTGCTCCACCGTGTCCTCTGGGCGATCCTCACAGTGGGGACATCCGGGCGTTTCCCTCCGCCTTATCCTATACAGGAACCGCCCGAAACTTCCGTGTCCGGTGAGGACCTGAGGTGCTAACGCCACGAAGTAAAAGGCACATTTTAGAATTCCAGGTTTCACAGCGTCACAAGCCTGCACCACGATTTTTCTCAGAGTAAAATGTATAACATAGCTATAAGAGCTTCTAATGTCGAATGTAATAAAAATTGCAATATTCTGAACTTGCTTTTAATTAATATCTTTTCTAATGAACCAGTAGGTGTGAAAAAAGTGACATTCTATCAGATAATGTTTTTCGAAAAGTCAAAATATTAAGCTACAAGCTTCTGCCTGTGGCTTAGCTTAGTAATTAATACTTCCCCCATTATAAATTATAGCCTATGTACGTGCTATTCCAGACTATATCTATTTCTGTGCCAAATTTCACCCAGATCCATTCAGCTGTTTTGGCCTGATTAAGTAAAAAACATCCATCCATCCATGCAAACTTTCGCATTGATAATATTAGTAGGTTACGTATTTAGCGACCCCCTCCAGCTTCTTATATGTATCGGGTGTAAAAAGACAGTTTTCGAAGCCGAAAGCCACATATTCTACCCATTATTTGAATATTTTTTTTCCACTAGACCATGCTTGGTAATCTACTGGTTCTGGAGATATTGAAGGTCAAAGTCGCAATTTTTTTTTTACTTTTTTACGAAAATGAATTCCAAGTGTTATTACTAAAATTTTTTCTTAAAAAAACATTACTTGAATGTTCGATTATTTTTTCGAAATTACGAATTTGCAGTTACGAAAACGCAATGAATATCAAACGTATCCGACAAGTACCTACGTTGCTTAGAGTGAAGGGGCGGGGTTTAACTCCACTTGCCTGTGTTCGCGTTACATTGCGTGGAATAAAAAATAGTTTTATTTTTCATACCTTAAAATAAAAGTCGTTTCCCAGCAATAATTTTTGCGCAAAACTACTTTGTTAGACGTACAGTATGCGTAGTTAACTGCACTGTTATGTGTATTTTTACACCCTATATATGGGAGCAAAATTATTCGAAAGACATGTAGCGCCATCTGCCGTGAAAAGTTATTGTTCTCTCCTTCGGGAACAGTGCTTTTTTTCTGGATTAAACGTACTCTATGTCCTTTTCTGTACCCCTGACAGCCTGTATGTGCAAAATTTCATGCTGATTGGTACAGTGGTTAAGGTGTGAAAAGGTAACAAACAGACAGAATATGCATTGACCATGGTGTCATTTTGGTAGCGCATGTCAATCATCATTTTGGAGATTTTGACAACAGAAATCGCTAACAGAATTTCACTTTGTCTCTGATCGCAGTCAACTTCTTCTTATTTTTGGGCCCAAAGTTATTTTATTTATTGTATCTAGTAGCTTCTTATATACATCATTACATACCGATACTCCTCCATGCTTCGGAAAGCACGTTGAGCCGTTGGTCCCGGCTGTCTATCATGGATCTTTGATAGTCGTTACGGGTTGTCATACACCAGAAAAGTCTAACAACCAGTCTTACCAAGGGGTATCGTATTACCCAGTAACTGGTTTGTGGAGATCAGATAGGCAGTCACTCCATGTAAAATACTGGTATTGAGCTGCGACCGGTTAGACTGGAAGCCGACCCCAAGATAGTTGGGATAAGGCTAGGCAGATAGATATAGCTTCTTGTATACATCTAAACGCCCACAGTGATATTAGCCATGGCAGTACAGTGAATGTACTTTGATGTCCCAGTTGCATATGGAGTGTTACGGAAATATTTAGTCATATTTTAAATAAAGCAGTATCTAAAATAATAATGAATGGACTACCCATTTCTCTGCTCATTTGACTGCCCACTGAAATGAACAACTTCTTCAAGAAAGTCGTAGTCAATAGGGATGTTTTTCCTGGGTATAAAAATAATAATTCTATTTAATCCGTAAGTTAGATTAACAAAAAATATTGGACACGCATTTTTCGCTTTACCAAACCACAAAGTTCAAAAGGCCTGTTACCTCACTAAACGGTACAAATTGTATCGAGGTGTGATGACACACGAAATTTTAACGCACTGTATCGCCCTCATTTTTAACCGACTTTCGAAAAAGGAGGAGGTTCTATGTTCGACTGTATGTATATTTTTTATGTATGTCCGCGCATTTCTCCGTCAGTTGTGGACCGATTTTCAAAATTCTTTTTTTATCCGAAAGAATATACTCCCGAGGTGGTCCCATATAAATTTTATCGAAATTGCTTTAGCGCTTTTTGAGAAACTGAACAAAAACGAAAAATACGCATATCTTGATGATGACATTTTTGTGTTCTCCAAATGTTTAAATTCCACGTTCCATGTTATTGGAGTTTTTAGTTCTGGGGTATAACAACTAAAAAGCGAAAAATAAAAAACTTTTTTACACACTTTCTCTAAGAAAAATGGAAACTCCCAAACAAAATTAAACTTTCCATACAGAGTTATCATCAGCTGATCAATATTTGTATGGGAGTAAATGTTTTTTTTTTTGAGAAATTCTCAAAAAAAAAAGACATTTATGTCCTCATGTTTTCTTGAAAAAGATGCTCATATCGATGGGTAGATGCAGTTCTTAAAATATGACCACACAATGGGTAGTCATAGTTAATTACCAAAAAAAATATTTTTTCTTTCCGTACAAAGTTCTCATCAGCTGATCAAAATTAGTATTGGAGGTTTGATTCCTTTATTCGGAATATGCTAGTTTCCTAAAAAACACTAATTATATGTATTTTTTTCTTTTATCACGTAAACCAAAAAAAACTTTTTTACAAAAAAAAAAACCCGACTGCCAAAAAAAAATACACTAAAAATTAAAAAATAACTTTAATTTCGGAAGTCGCGCGGTGTTTATATTTTATTTCTTCGTTATTTGACACCTACTACCGAAATTAAAGTATTTTTTAAATTTTTAGTTAAGTTTTCGGTTGTTATTTTTTTGTAAAAAAGTTTTTGTATGTTTAGAAGAGCTTGAAACCCGAATATTTTTTTCTATGCTATTGAGGGACGCAACCAAGATTTGCTCTGCGTAGAATAGAAAACAATATCTCTGTGGTAGCTACGCTAACTGGCAGAGTTGTCAGTAGGTCTAGTAGTAAAAAAGTTTTCATGTCAGGATACAAATCTTCGTCACATGTTTCAATGAGATGAGCTCCCGTAACTCGGCCGCTGTTAATTGATCTCAATTAGGATTGGGGACATGTCCACCGTGCCTACAAAGCTGAATCCGCCCTTGTACACATGTAAAGAGTACGCTAGGATCGCTTTATCTGGATACGGTCTATCAGTCAACGAAACAGACATTGGAGCTTCCACTACTCACCACCAACCCATGGATAGGTTGAGAAGCGACCGAACCTGTCTGGGAGGCTACATAAAACATGGACAGATTAGGTCTTGACTCAGGCTTTGACTTTGAGATGAAGGAAAGGTGAAACCAAATCTCGAAGGGTTAGGACAGTTGCCTACCAAATTAATATCTCTAGAGGTTGAAGGTATACGAAAAAAAAAACAAAAAAAAAGGTATACAGGGTGTAACGGAAAGGTGTGGTCATATTTCAAGAACCGGTTCTGCTCATGGAAATGAACAACTTTCTCTAAGAAAAATGGAAACTCCCAAACAAAATTAAACTTTCCATACAGAGTTATCATCAGCTGATCAATATTTGTATGGGAGTAAATGTTTTTTTTTTTGAGAAATTCTCAAAAAAAAAAACATGTATGTCCTCATGTTTTCTTGAAAAAGATGCTCATATCGATGGGTAGATGCAGTTCTTAAAATATGACCACACAATGGGTAGTCATAGTTAATTACCAAAAAAAATATTTTTTCTTTCCGTACAAAGTTCTCATCAGCTGATCAAAATTAGTATTGGAGGTTTGATTCCTTTATTCGGAATATGCTAGTTTCCTAAAAAACACTAATTATATGTATTTTTTTCTTTTATCACGTAAACCAAAAAAAACTTTTTTACAAAAAAAACAACCGACTTCCAAAAAAAAATACACTAAAAATTTAAAAATAACTTTAATTTCGGCAGTCGGTGTTTTTTATTTTATTTCTTCGATATTTGACACCGACTTCCGAAATTAAATTTATTTTTAAATTTTTAGTGTATTTTTTTTTGAAGTCGGTTGTTTTTTTTGTAAAAAAGTTTTTTATTTTTCGCTTTTTAGTTGTTATACCCCAGAACTAAAAACTCCAATAACATGGAACGTGGAATTTAAACATTTGGAGAACACAAAAATGTCATCATCAAGATATGCGTATTTTTCGTTTTTGTTCAGTTTCTCAAAAAGCGCTAAAGCAATTTCGATAAAATTTATATGGGACCACCTCGGGAGTATATTCTTTCGGATAAAAAAAGAATTTTGAAAATCGGTCCACAACTGACGGAGAAATGCGCGGACATACATAAAAAATATACATACAGTCGAACATAGAACCTCCTCCTTTTTCGAAAGTCGGTTAAAAATGAGGGCGATACAGTGCGTTAAAATTTCGTGTGTCATCACACCTCGATACAATTTGTACCGTTTAGTGAGGTAACAGGCCTTTTGAACTTTGTGGTTTGGTAAAGCGAAAAATGCGTGTCCAATATTTTTTGTTAATCTAACTTACGGATTAAATAGAATTATTACTTTTATACCCAGGAAAAACATCCCTATTGACTACGACTTTCTTGAAGAAGTTGTTCATTTCAGTGGGCAGTCAAATGAGCAGAGAAATGGGTAGTCCATTCATTATTATTTTAGATACTGCTTTATTTAAAATATGACTAAATATTTCCGTAACACTCCATATGCAACTGGGACATCAAAGTACATTCACTGTACTGCCATGGCTAATATCACTGTGGGCGTTTAGATGTATACAAGAAGCTATATCTATCTGCCTAGCCTTATCCCAACTATCTTGGGGTCGGCTTCCAGTCTAACCGGTCGCAGCTCAATACCAGTATTTTACATGGAGTGACTGCCTATCTGATCTCCACAATCCAGTTACTGGGTAATACGATACCCCTTGGTAAGACTGGTTGTTAGACTTTTCTGGTTTATGACAACCCGTAACGACTATCAAAGATCCATGATAGACAGCCGGGACCAACGGCTCAAGCGCTTTCCGAAGCATGGAGGAGTATCGGTATGTAAAGATGTATATACGAGTAAGAAGCTACTAGATACAATAAATAAAATAACTTTGGGCCCAAAAATAAGAAGAAGTTCACTGCGATCAGAGATTCTAGACAAAGTGAAATTCTGTTAGCGATTCCTGTTGTCAAAATCTCCAAAATGATGATTGACATGCGCTACCAAAATGACACCATGGTCAATGCATACTTTAAATAAATGAATGTAACTCTGTATGTCTGTCTGTTTGTTACCTTTTCACACCTTAACCACTGTACCAATCAGCATGAAATTTTGCACATACAGGCTGTCAGGGGTACAGAAAAGGACATAGAGTACGTTTAATCCAGAAAAAAAGCACTGTTTCCGAAGGAGAGAACAATAACTTTCCACGGTAGATGGCGCTACATGTCTTTCGAATAATTTTGCTCCCATATATAGGGTGTAAAAAGACACAAAACAGAGCCGTTAACTACGCATACTGTACGTCTAACAAAGTAGTTTTGCGCAAAAATTATTGCTGGGAAACGACTTTTATTTTAAGGTATGAAAAATAAAACTATTTTTTATTCCGCGCAATGTAACGCGAACACAGGCAAGTGGAGTTAAACCCCGCCCCTTCACTCTAAGCAACGTAGGTACTTGTCGGATACGTTTGATATTCATTGCGTTTTCGTAACTGCAAATTCGTAATTTCGAAAAAATAATCGAACATTCAAGTAATGTTTGTTAAGAAAAAATTTTAGTAATAACACTTGGAATTCATTTTCGTAAAAAAGTAAAAAAAAAATTGCGACTTTGACCATCAATATCTCCAGAACCAGTAGATTACCAGGCATGGTCTAGTGGAAAAAAAATATCCAAATAATGGGTAGAATATGTGGCTTTCGGCTTCGGAAACTGTCTTTTTACACCCGATACATATAAGAAGCTGGAGGGGGTCGCTAAATACGTAACCTACTAATATTATCAATGCGAAAGTTTGCATGGATGGATGGATGTTTTTTACTTAATCAGGCCAAAACAGCTGAATGGATCTGGGTGAAATTTGGCACAGAAATAGATATAGTCTGGAATAGCAAGTACATAGGCTATAATTTATAATGAGGGAAGTATTAATTACTAAGCTAAGCCACAGGCAGAAGCTTGTATCTTAATATTTTGACTTTTCGAAAAACATTATCTGATAGAATGTCACTTTTTTCACACCTACTGGTTCATTAGAAGAGTAGTGGGTAACTCGCCGCCCGATCAGCACCAGGCCCGAGAGTCGACGGCGCGTAGTGTTCCACGCGCGCCTCAAAGAGTTGTCAGCAAGTGTAGGGGCCTGCCAAGGCCCCCGGAGTTACCTCGCCCCCGGGCACTCGAGGCAGGGAGGAACAGGGGTGGGTTTTACTCAGTAAGAGTCTGACACACCCTTCCGCTCCACCCTAGAGCGGAAGAAGTCATAGGATGATTTCCCACCCCAAAAAAAAAAAAAAAAAAAAAAAAACTGGTTCCTTAGAAAAGATATTAATTAAAAGTAAGTTCAGAATATTGCAACCTTTATTACATTCGACATTAGAAGCTCTTATAGCTATGTTATACATATTACTCTGAGAAAAATCGTGGAACAGGCTTGTGACGCTGTGAAACCTGGAATTCTAAGAAGTGCCTTTTACTTAGTGGCGTTAGCACCTCAGGTCCTCACCGGACACGGAAGTTTCGGGAGGTTCCTGTATAGGATAAGGCGGAGGGAAACGCCCGGGTGTCCCCACTGTGAGGATCGCCCAGAGGACACGGTGGAGCACACGGTGGAGATCTGCCTCGCTTAGGTGGAGCCCCGCCATGTCCTCGTGCAGGCGATCGGCGGCAGCGACCTCTCGCGCTCGGCCCTGGTCCAAGCCATTGTACGGAGCGAGAGGGAATGGGAAGCAGTCTCCTCCTTCTGCGAAGCAGTAATGCTCGCAAAGGAGGAGGCGGAACGGGTGAGGGAGAGGCTGCAACGATAGCCTTGCCCTCACGCCCTCAGCAGCAGCCTCCGAAAGAGACGCCAGGGGCTTACGGCGCCGCGAGACGATCTCCGGCCACCGTAGACCCGGGCCTGCGGACGGCGAGTAATGGGTAGCTCGCCGTCCGATCAGCACCTGGCCCGAGAGTCGACGGCGCGTAGTGTTCCACGCGCGCCTCAAAGAGTTGTCAGCAAACACGACGGGGCCCGTCATGGCCGATGCCTGCCTAGGGGTTGAGGATAAATTCGAAAGAGTTACCTCGCCCCTGGGCATTCAGTGCAGGGAGGAACAGGGGTGGGTTTTAGTCAGTAAGAGTCTGACACGCCCTCCCACTCCACCCAGAGCGGTAGAAGTAATTGGATGATTTCCCACCCCCAAAAAAAAAAATGAAAAAAAAAAGTAACATCAAAGAGGGGAGGTGCTCCTATTTGCTACCTCTATCAGGGATGCTTGTGTATATTGTGAAAGTAGTTTTGAATCAATTACTGCGAACACGTGCTTTTTGGTTCGATACAGGGTAAGTTTAAATTCGTCGGTTATCTTCTACGAAAAGAAACAAGTAATTATTATTTTCATGACCCTTGTGCTATGGGATCAAGCATGATGATGCGAAAAAAAACACTGTTTTTTCATATTTAAGGGTTGATTCCATGGTAAAAGAAAACATGGGTACTTTTACCCCGTAAAGGATTTCCAATCACCCCAAAAACATCAGTCATCCTATAAATTACGTTATAGAAGCCCTACCTTGTTTTGTTTTTCTTTGTGGGGGTGGGATATCATCCTATGACTTCTCCCGCTCTGGGTGGAGCGGCAGGGTGTATCAGAATTTTACTGACTAAAACCCACCCCTGTTCCTTCCTTGCCTGAGTGCCCAGGGGCACGGTTAGTCTGTTTTGAATTTATCCGCATCTGCTGGGCATATCCGCGACTCCTGGGCATACAGAAGCCCTACCTAGATGTCTTAAAATCGTTATGAATCCGGTGTGAGAAAGGGATAGTGCTATAAGGCCTATAGAGCTCGGTCTCTGTCTCACATCGGATTTCTTTTATCATTGATAGGCTTGCTATAAGAGTAGGGGAAGGCAAAAAAGCGATGGATGGACTGTGTGAAAGAGGACATGGGTAACAAGGGGGTGACTGCAGAGATGACGACTAATAGAAAAGTATGTAAGAACAAGACATGTTGCGCCGACCCCAAATAAATTAGGATAAGAGCAGGAGAATGATGATGTTCCAGAGCCGTAGTAACTTTTTCGAAAAATCGGCTGAAGTTTCATTTCAGACACCAAAAATATCAGCAGCTAAAAATGAGCCTAACTGACTGCACTATTCGACACAAGCGCATGACGCATTCGGATAACTGCACTAGGCCGAGTGATAAGTGATTGAAGTGTGTTGGTACAATGGAAGATAGGTCCAATCACACAAAATGTGGAGTTGGTTTCACACCGGCGAGACGAGCCGTGCATGGGATGGGCGAGAATTGAAATTTGTTGGCAAAATTTCTATCCACGCCCTGTCCATCTTTGGTGTAAAAGATCTAGATGCGTGAGGATGTGCGAGGCGTTAATTAAATTGAAATATTTGTTAGTACAATATTGAACTTTATTGCTCTAAAAATAGAGTATTAATTTACTTTGTGAAACGGTTATACAAATCTCGCACCGGCCATCGAGGACCCGCACGGTCTCTCTCCGTCATGCGCTGACTCGGGATATCTCGCGACGGCTCGCTTTGGCACGCGCTGGCCCGCGAGACATCTTTCGGTGTAAAAGGGAAAGCGTGATTTCAATTCTCGCCGTGAACCACCTTCACTATGCCTGTATTAGGTGAGGGGTAAGGCAGAGGAGTACCTGTAGTACAGTACTTACATCAAGTTTTACGTTAAGTTCGTTAATGGGGGCAAGCCTATTGCCACCAACCGAATACAAATTCAGACTTTGGGCTGCTACTGAGAAACTTTAGATTGAAAAACCCAATAACACTTTGGTGATTCTCATGTGTTCCCATTTAAATTTGATCAAGATCAGACTAGCAGTTTTTTATGCGTATTTAATTGACTTCGACTACATTGACGATGTTCTCATTATATTTATTGAGACTATCAATTCGGGCATAACTTTACCATTTAGTTTTAGTTAAAGGGTACAACAACTAACAAGTAAAAAATAAAAACGTTTTTACAAATATAAAACCTTTTTACAAAAAATACAACTGGCTTCCAAAAAATGAAAATACACTAAAAATTGAAAAATAACTTTAATTTCGGAAGTCAGTGTTTGTATTTTATTTATTCGATATTTGACACCGACTTACAAAATTAAAATTATTTTTACATTTTTAGTGTATTTTCATATAAGGATGTCGGTTGTATATTTTGTAAAAAAGTTTTTTTTTATTTTTCACTCTTTGGTTGTATATACCCCAGAAGTAAAACTAAATATTAAGGTTACGCCCGAATTGATAACCCCAATAACATGGAACATGGAATTTGAACATACTCGAAATTGGAGGAGCCCAAAACGTTATCTATGTATGCATTTTTTTTTTGTTGTTTTTTTTTTCAAAAAGCGCTGAAGCAATTTCAATAAAATTTATATGGAACCACCTCTGTAGTATACTCTTTTGGAAAAACGACGTCATGCGAAATTTCAACGTACAGACTGTTGTCAACATTACCTGACCCACCCTAAAATCAAACTACTTTGGGCCCTCTGCATGTAACATTAAGGTTTATTTAATTTATATGAGCTTATCAGACAACTGCTCGAGGATTTGATGAACAAATACAATAATAATATAGACACGCAAATTTGATCTTTAAAACGTTAGCATTAGGTCATATTTTATAACTATTTGTTATAATATGATAAGTGTAATAGCTTATTTTAATAATTGAGTTCAAGTAATTCTGGTCTCGTGGTCTGTGTGTAAGACTGAGAAAAACAAGGTTCGAGATCAAATCCTGCGACAAAGATATTGTTTTGCTTTCAATATAGAATTGAATTTATATTCCAAAACTATTTCTTGTATTATTGTAAAGAACTACAGACTATACATAAACTTTTTAAAATGGTAATATTTTCACATAACTTGTAATAAGTGGGTAGTTGAAAAATAAATATTCGTATTCATTATAAAGAACTGTGAACTTAAAGTTTTTTAAATTACCCACCCGTTTACAAGATAAGTTATTAGGCGAAAATCATATTGGTCGTTCTTTAATATTGCAAGCAATATTGTAGAAATGAAAACAAATTAAAAAAGAAACTGATGTATAGGTGGACTGTATTTTCGAACCCACATGCTGTTCGTCGTCAATCCAGCATCAAACCGCTAAGCCACAAGAACTTGTTGAGACTATGCGAAATTAAAGATTGGGTTGTAATTATGTAGTGTGACTTAAAAGCTTTTCAACTTTAATACTAACGAGATAATGATTAAAATAGCTTAACAAAAACATATATAATGCCGGTGGCTCCGACTGTGTTGGGTGGGTTTACCTTAACATTACGTGTTAAAGATCAAATTTGAGTGTCTGTGTTATTATTGTATTTTTGTTCATCGAGTCCTCGTGCATTTGTGTGATAAGCTCATATAAATTAAATAAACCTTAATGTTACAGGCAGAGGGTCCAAAGTCGTTTGATTTTAGGGTGGGTCAGGTAATGTTGACAACAGTCTGTACTGTAACTTAGATTTATTTTTTATTCACGTGACAAAAAAAAATACATGTCAATATTTTTGGTAACTGACGAACTGATTAGATTTTTTTAGTCATCAAACATCAACCCAATTTTTTTATGGAAGTTGGTTGTATTTTTGCTATGACACCGAGTGAGTTTACGCACACAGAAAACCTACACACACATCCAAGACCAACCCGCCTTCGTGAGATAAAACAACTGTAAAATTGACCTATCTGGACAACTTTGGCGACAGACGACACGGTTGGCGCAGTGGTTGAGCGTTCGGCTGCTGCGCTGTGTGTCGCGGGTTTGATTCCCGCACGTAACAAATATTTGTACGGCCTACAGATACTCGTAGTTGTTCCGGGTGTGGGTGTCTAGTGAGGTCAGGTGCAATAATTTTTACAAAAAAATGAAAGAGGTATTGGCTTATTCCATGTAAGAAAACTGTTTAAATATTTCAGGTCAGTACCTGAAGGATGAAGATAAAGCTTAAAAAAGCTAAGATTAACATTTCTGTTAGCTGGATTATTCTGCTTTATTAGACGTTCTCTTTTTCCATTTCGGTATCGGAAATCATGTTCGTTCATGACTGAAAAAAAACGACTTTATCCTCTATATCAGTGTTTTCCAATCTTTTTGAATACGCGAACCTTTAACAAGTAAAAAAAATGTGGCGACCCCCTTTTTATAGGGTGGAAAATCATCAAATAACTTCTCCAGCTTTGGGTGGACCGGGAGTGCATGATAGATTCTTATTGACTTAAACTCACCCATGTTCCTTAATTTACCTGTACCAGGCCCGCGGTGACTCCATCGATGACTCCCGCGTCCCTGGTAGGCATCAGCCCTAGCGGGCCCCGTCACTTGCTGCTAACATCTCTTTGACGCACGGGGAACATAACGCACTGTCGACCTGGGCTTGGTCCTTACCTTAATGGACGGCGAGTTACGCATTGCTAGCCGTCCGCAAGCCCGCGCCTACGGTGGCCGGGAATCGGCCTACGACTCCCGATGCCCAGGGCGTCTCCTACGGCGGCTAGAGGCTTGATTGCCTCTCCCTCACGGACGGCGGATTGCATCTAATTTTGGATCTAGACGTCTAAGTCTAATGTGTTTCAAATCACACATTATCTGTGTGTCAAAAATAGAACCATGTTTTAAAAATATGTATTGAAAAATAAACAGGAATTGCCTTCTTACTGAAATTATTATACTTTATTTCTAGTGTAGGTAGGAACAATCCCACGCTTTTTACTTTTACCTGGCTGTCGACCCCGACCCCCCAAGCAAGACTTCGGGCCCCCCTGTGGGTCGCGACCGGTCACACAGACACGGACACATTTTGAAAAACACTGCTTTAAAGCATCATGTATCTCTTAAATTAAAGTAGATTTTTTTTAGTTTTAGAATAAGCATACCCGAGATTACTCTCGATATTGGTGACAATGAGAGAGGGGCTCGTGGGTCAGAGGTACGCAATACGGGTCGTCTTCTATTTTTTAATTTTTTTAATTACACTGTTTGGACCCTGTAGGTGGCCACGTTTATCAGAGGCGTTGCTCAGGTCATCTATGGTGCAGGTAAATGGACATTTGGCGCATTCTAAAAATGCGACGTAGTCTGAACAGGAGCTTGCTCTGTGTGTTTGAGAGATCAATAATCCCCCAATTCGCAAAATTATATTTTCAACGGCCCATTTGGGCACGTAATCGATTCAGTGCTTTCCAAATAGGCCACTGCAAATCACGACCGAGAAGTATGCTGTGGGCTTAACAAAGTCATGTGGTGGTGGGTATTGATAAAGTTAAGTTACGCTTGCCCAGGTTCTTGGATAGGTGACCATTCCATTTCAAATCGAGACCCCTCCGTGTCTCGGAGAGCATGTTAAGCCGTTGGTTCGGCTGTCATTTGAAGATATTTGCGCTCCGTTGCAGTCAAAACCTTAAAACGATCAGTATTTTTTATTTGGAACAAGTCCGCTACACTATTCCCAGTTACTGCAACTCCTGACAGCCAGAATCAACAGTGACGATCACCAGAAAAACGCCGAGGGAATGAAGCTCGACGAGTTCCACAGAAACGATTAACTCTTCTCACTATGAAATTAATCAGAAAAGAACAGCGGAGGAATAAGAAAAAAAAGTCCACTTCCTCCTAATTAAGAAGGACATAACAAAGGCCAATAGACACAACCAGTTGTACTATCGCTAACGTGTGACCCAGTAACTGGGGAGATCAGATAGGCAGTCACTCCATGTACTGCACTGCTATTCAGCTGTATCCGGGTATACTGGAAGTCAACCCTACATAGTTGGGAGAAAAAAATGAAAATTTTTAAAAAACCCGACTGACAAAAAAAAACAAGTCACTTTTCTAGCAGTATGATACAGTCATTTATAAAGTCCATTCAACCGTTTAGAGTTTAGACTACAGGGCGTGCCAAAGGAATAGACATACAAACATACATACTCTCGAAAAACATTAGGTACCCTCCTTCTGTGTCAGTAGGGTAAGCAAGGCAGTTTTTAGTAAAAATTGCAAGTTGGACTGGAAGATTGGTACCTGAGTCATCACACATGTGAGTAATAAGCGGAGATTAGAACACTCTTATCACGCTGATAGCAGAAATTGGTTTGATTACGATATCTTCAAGTTATTATCCGTTGATATAAACATTTCTGTGTTATTGTTGTGATTGTGACTCATTTTTGTCATGAATGAAAACTGCGAGTAGGATTCAAAAGCGGTTTTCTAAACTCATATAATAAGAGGTAATATTGTTTAGCTGTTTGTTGAGGTTTTCTCTTAAAATACTGAGCTGATTATGTGTATTATTTAACTGCTAGGAAGTTACACTACTGCTAAGTGCCGCCATAGACGGACTGCTTTGAGCAGTCATAGTCGACAGCTTCAAGCAGCTGCAGTTTCAGAACAAAATTGACATTCGCCATACACGGAACGCTCAAGCACTTCATTTGTTTTACATTCGAATGCACTGACTGCTTCAAGCAGTCCGTCTATGGAGGCCTCACCACAACACGACTGCTCTCGTGCAGTTGGTCTTGACTGCTGCCAATGACCTTGAGTGGTTAGCTTGCGTGTTCTGTGCTGAGCTCACGTAACGCGTCGTACGTCCGGGTGTAATAGGACTCGCCAATCAAGGAGCGCTGTCCGAAATTAGACGCATTATTAATTTATTACACATAAAACAACAGGTATTAAAATAAAACACCGAGACTAAATTATAAATAATTAAATTATCTATAAAACGGTGAAGGTTTCAAAAAAATACGCTTTATAGTTTTTGCGTGATTCTCAATTTTTTGTCTGCGTTAGACATAACTTAACAAATTAATTACACTATTTCATAAAAATATCATATCAAATATTCTCAGATCAAATTACGACGGAAATTGTCTAGAGTAACATATATTTTTGTCAAAGAAATAAGACTAGTCGTTTAGATGTGATGTTCAATTAAAAACCATTAAAAGTCGTGTAACTGCGCCTTAAGCCACAAATAGGCCAGGGAAGCGAAGCCGCGGAAAAAGCTAGTGCTCTATCCCATCCTAACATACAATCCTTTATTGTAGTCCACTGCTGGACATAATTTGAAGATGACTGAGGCAAATCTACAAGCAAAACAGTTGTATGAAACTTTTAGGTAATCTAATTTTAGATTAAGTTATTTGTTGTGACAATCGAAGCCAGATACGAATCAATAACCCATCTAAGTTCACTAATTATCTTCGCGGCTAATTGCAAATGTTCCGCGCGGTATACATACCTTCACACGCAACTAGCTTTGTTATCATATCTAGGTATAGTGGTATAGGAACGTAGGCATTAAAGGAACTTACTTCTATGGGAATAAAAGCAAAAAAAATACGAATATATTTTAATTGTTTAATCATCATCATCATCATCAATTCCCGAAGACGTTCATAGCTGGACAGCCACATCGACCTAGTTCTATGCATCTTGCGGCATTACCATCCAGCGACTCTCACCAGGTAATCGGTCCACCATTAGGGAAGCCTTCCAGCGCTGCCCCTATAATAAACCGGTATTCTAAGAAACTACTTTATTTTAAAAATCGAACTGATCCGTTTATTGTTAGCCGAAATGTCATGCATCTCTTTAGACCAGCAGCGAATATCTTTCGGCTGGTATAATGGCGATACGATACTTTCATTGTGACAAAAATTAGTGTTTACTGAAATAACAGTCGTACACTAGGTGGCGGCACAGAGCCGTCAGGTCCAGGCATCTGTCAAATATTCTCAATAAATGTTATCTGACATTAGTTCAAATTGTCTTCAACGTCATGTTGACTTGATATGTGGAGACTTCGTGCCAAAGTGGAGCCTACTGATGGCGTGAATTTTCCTGAAAAGCTTCATTTAATTCTAACGCGCTAAGGCATACCCAAAGTAGTAAGCCATATTCCCCTACTTGCCAAAGTATGGCGAATTTGCCTTCAAATTCGTTCGATACAACGGTCAATATCCAACCAGTAACCAGCCGTACTTTCTTAGCCAATTTTAAAAGAGTACAGGTGCCTTCACAAGATTTACGATTTCAAACACTATTTCGTACTGAATAGGGTACGTATTAAGAAATAATATCGTCAGTGCAAAGGAAATTTTTGCTCGACAGAAAGGAGGAAAAACGGAGAAAAGTCTAGAACAAAAGATGAACTCTTCTATTTCAGGATTTCTTAAGTAAGTACAACATTAATGTGACTTATAAAATGGGGTAAGAGAGTATTTCTAGTCACGAAAAGAGCACCGAAACAATGAAATGACTTTTCGCTTTGAGTGTTGCGGGTTCGATTCCCGCATTGTATTGCAGTACGCGGTGGTCGGTGTCTGAAAATTCATAAATGATAGTTAGACTTGTTTGTGAACTATTCCACTCCACATTATCATACACACAATCAAATACTTTCAATTAATTTAATGAAATCATCAAAATCAATTTAATGAGCTACATTTCTAAAAAACAAAACAATTTCAGCATTATACCAACCCTCGCCCATCCAATACCC
This sequence comes from Polia nebulosa, assembly GCA_951329385.1. Taxonomy (NCBI): domain Eukaryota; kingdom Metazoa; phylum Arthropoda; class Insecta; order Lepidoptera; family Noctuidae; genus Polia; species Polia nebulosa. Next base: position 15,436,575 of record OX589602.1, on the reverse strand, counting down.
TGAAATCAGTAATGCGTCAAGCTCTCGGCGTATTTAATTTAAGATTTGGTCCATCAGCAATGCGAGTGGCCTGTGACCTTTCGCCGGCGCCCCCTGGTCCGGAGCCGACCGGATCCGACCAGAGCCGACCGGAGGCGGAGGCTTCCTGTGCCGGACCGAGGCACAGCCGGCCGGCCTACCCGCTTCCGCCCGACTTCGCTCAGCCTCCAAATCATTATTGAAACAAAATAAATTAACTATCTCACTCACCTATGACATTTTGTCTCAATTTGTTGTTGCTATTTTTTCACGGTCGTTTCTAGAATTTGATTTTGGGACATTATAGTTTTCAGTAATTCTTTAGGGTTACTAGACGAGGTACCTAATTCTGTCTTTGTGTGATTACCTCTGTCGACTTACTCTAGTGATCATAATTACTGCCCTAATTGGATAATTTCTGCGCCACCTTTGTTAGTGATTATATCTGTTTAATATCAAATAAATACCAATAGCTTGTAGTAATATACGGCACAAAAGGATAGAAACTGACTGATTTCAGTATAGATACTCTACTAGGTACCTACTGAAATCAGTTTCGGGTTGGTCGCACACTGCGAGTACCAACCACTCGCCTACTAACGGTCCCGAAAACTTCAAAAGTCATCTATTTACTAAATTAACCCGGCAATTTTATTTCCCGCCTTTAATATTGCCATATTTTATCACGGGCCTGGAACGTTCAGAATCCAATAAGTTTGTCTATGACAATATTCCGGAGTGAGACCAAAATAGATAGGCCGGAGTTGTTCTTTGTAGCAGCCCCTAAATAGAGTGCGTAATAGGAAGGGGAGGGCTGAGGGCGACCCTCGGCCCGCGCATGCGCGCACACACCTACCGCACTAATATCGGTTTTATTACAACGGTTTTGTTGTTCTTCTCCTGTTAATTTTATTTTGCGAAATTAATTGTGAACTTAATATCAGTATATTAATAAGACGAAAGATCCTTAATTATTCTGCAAAATTACACTTTTAGATATCTTTTTAGAGACCAGGTTCTGTGGGAACCATTTTCCTAACAGCATATTTTTAGGTCTAAGGCCAAAGAACAAAGAAAGATGCCAACCTAGAAATAATTTAGTTTTCAGTAAAATGAAGTTTGTTTAAATTCCGGGTAAATAATTTTCTATAAATTGATGAGTGAATGGGATGTTGAGCTGTGTTTAGAGACGCAGGCAGGAGGGTGGCCGTGTCACCCGCGCGGCAGCTGTGCTCCGCACGTGGCCGGCCGTCGCCCAAGCGCTGCGCACAATGGAACGCAATTCACATCCAATATGGCCGCCGCTGGGGAACTTTCCCGCTCTTTTCACTGACGTTTATTATGTTGACGTAACAGCCAACATTATAATTTTAATTAAAAGTAAAGCAGTTTCTAGTATTTAGCTTGATTAATGAAAATTTTGATGCTTCTTGATGAATCTTCATAGGTTTGATGATTTTATGATCATATTTTTTTCTGTTTCCTAGAAACTTCTATTTTTGTATTGTAAGTACCTATTGAATAATTTATTAAACTTACAAAGCTTTTTGATAATTTTAATAAGTAAGTTTTTTACGTGCCAACACTAATTTATCAGTTGCGAAACTAACTGGTTGGTAGATGTTAGACAAAGAAACTCTGGATTTGTTTTGACTGAGATTTACAATTTCTAGTATCTTCATTTCTCGATTATGTTCTGATACCCCTGCCAAAGGCGCTCTAAGTTTATGAATCCATCCATACGCACAAAGCGTTTTGAGAACACATTCATTGTGCGTACAGCTAGGGAGTGGAATTCCATACCGGAGTCTGTGTTTCCTGATAGCTACAACCTGGGAGTCTTTAAGTCAAGAGTGAATAGGTTACTTATAGGCAAGCGTGCTCCATCTTCGACTACATCATCGCTTACCATCAGGTGAGATAGTGGTCAAACGCGTGCCTATCAATAATAAAAAAAAGAATATTTCCCCTAAAAGCATGACATAGGCGCAAGCCACTCCTGCATGTGCCAAAAATGACCAGACAAATAGGAATGGAACCAACCACTTCTGTATTTCCATTTATAAAGTAGTTTTTAAATGTTGGCAGAAAATTATGAGACTAAGTTTTAATTATTTTTAATTATACATTGAAAGAAAGAACTTAAGATATCCGTGGTTTGGAAGGGAGAAAACTTCGACACACACAACTGTCTCCAACAGTTTGATAGTACACGTTTGGTACCAATTCTTTTGTATGAACACTTCGTTTCGGCCAAACGCCAACATTGTCACGCTGTTGGGGATAGTGTTGGTCATACTTTAATCTCTAGGAAGACGGCAGCACACATAGAGTCATGATCTATGACATTTGACCACGGCCACTGTGAGAGGTGATTTTATTTTTAACAGTCTGCCTAAACATGCTACACACTTAGAGCATCAAGGCCTATGGTAATGAGATTCTGCATGGAATAACACAGATAAAGTTGCAAACTATTGTATCAATATTTCTACACGGTTGGCGCAGTGGTCGAGCGATTGGCTGCTACGCTGCGTGTCGCGGGTTCGATTCGCGCACGGAACACGTATTTGTTTGGCCTACAGATAGTTGTTCAGGGTCTGGTGTGGTTCTGGTTTCTCGTGTATGTAAGTTTAAATGTTTGTGAACGCACCCTATTACAGCAGTAATTACCTAATTACTAGTCTGGCGCAACTTATTCTTTACAGAAAAAAAAACTAAATATACCCGAAGTTTAGCAATCAAACTTCAAACTGGAAATGTCTTGTATTAAGTCAGCGATTAAATCACTATCGTGGAAAACTAACACATAATATTAATAAGAAGATATTCAGGGAAATAACTATTTAATTTAGGATACGACCTCAAGTTCCAGCGAATTAGATCTAAATTGTAGCGATATGTCAACTAATTTAATATAAGTCATAAGCATTTATTTATTTAAGTATCGTAACAGAAGATATACCTACCCGGGATGATATATCACAATAATATAGAAAAATAAAAAATAAGAAACTTGACACAATAAATAACTGTGCCCCCAATGTGAATGAAAAATTCTAAATTACAAAAAAACCCGTCTGTAAAAAATAACGAAAAAGTTCAAACAAGTTACTTTCAAGCAGTCGGTTATGAGAGAGAGATAAAGATGCAGATGCAGTTGGTTGGTGATGGTGGTTCAATCATTGATTTTATTTCCTAGATTTTAGTGCGTTATATTTGAAAAAGCTTCCTCAAATCCTTGTTTTTAATATCCCACATGACCATGTCACAAAAAAAGACTAACTTACCTAACGGAAGAAATTTTGTTTTGTGATTTTTTCCAGGATTCATATAATTTGTATTATACAGGGTGTAACGGAAAGGTGTGGTCATATTTTAAGAACTGCATCTGCCCATCGATATGAACACCTTTCTTCAAGAAAATCTGAGGATATAGTTAAACATTTTTTTACCTCACACAAATATTGAACAGCTGATAATAACTTTGGATGGAAAGTCCTATTTTTTTTATTTGGGAATTTTCCTTTTTTTCTTAGAGAAAGTTCATTTCCAAGGGCAGAACCGTTTCTTAAAATATGACCACACCTTTTCGTTACATCCTGTATAGGCGGTCAAGAACTCTAGCAAGACCAACCTAATGACACCTGATTCGTTAAAATCCATCCAGCCGTTTAGACTACAGGGCATGCCAAACAAATAGACATACAAACAAACATACATACCTACAGACTTACATTCATACATACCTACTCTCGAAAAACATAACCCTCCTCCTGGGGCAGTCGGGTAAATAGACGCCAAAAAGTCCTAATTCGTGTTCTCAATGCAATCTTTCAAAAAAACTTTTTTACAAAAAAATGGTCGTTTTTGGAAGTCGGTTGTTTTTTTTTGTAAAAAAGGTTTTTTATTTTTCGCTTTTTAGTTGTTATACCCCAGAACTAAAAACCCCAGTAACATGGAACGTGGATTTTAAACATATTCGTAATTGGAGAAAACCAAGACGTCGTCTATGTATACGTATTTTTCGTTTTTGTTCAGTTTTTCAAAAAGCGCTGAAGCAGTTTCGATAAATTTATGTGGTCATTTATATATGGGACCACCTCGAGAGTACCTACATTCTTTCGGATAAAAAAATAATTTTGAAAATCGATCCACAACTGACAGAGAAATTGGTGGACATACATACAGTCGAACATAGAACCTCCTCCTTTTTCGAAGTCGGTTAAAAAGAAGATCTGACAACATCTAATTTTTCCAATAAAGCAGAGGCGTGCCGTATTGAAAGTTATCCCAAGAAATCCGCATCGAAAAAACAGCAGTCCTATAGTCTGGCTGTTAAATTTGTGTTTTTTTTTATCATTGATAGTCTCTCGCGCTTGACCACTATCTCATCTGATGTTATGCGATGATGTGATCGACAATGGACCACATTTGCCTAGAAGTAACCTATTAACTACTCTTAACTTAAAACCCCCAGGTTGTAACTATCAGGAAGCACCTGACTCCGACAGGAAATTCCATCCCTTAGTACGCACAACGTTTTAATAAAACCGGCTAAGTGCGAGTCGGACTTCGCACATTTAGGGTTCCGTACCAAATGTATTTTTGACTATTTGTATGGCCTTGGGTCAATAAGATGCTTATACTGTGAAAATTTAAAGACTGTAGCTCCAACCGTTTGGCAGTGAAACCTGTATGTTTGTGTGACAGACGACGGACAGATGGACAGACGGATAGATGGACACGTGAGTGAGTGATAGGGCTCCGTTTGGACCCTTCGGGTACGGAACCCTAAAAATATGGATTAAGTAATAAAATTAGATGGAATAGTGGTTATTCCATAACACATGAAATTCTGTACCATCCTCGTAAGCAAGTTATAGATCCTATCTGGACAACGTTGGCGACAGACGACACGGTTGGCGCAGTGGTTGAGCGTTCGGCTGCTGCGCTGCGTGTCGCGGGTTCGATCCCTTCACGGACCGCAACAAATATTTGTATGGCCTACAGATAGTTGTTCCAGGTCTGGGTGTGTTGTGTATGTGAGTTTACATGTTTGTGGACACACCCACTAAACCTGAAGGTTTAGTAAAACCATCAGTTTTACTAAACCTTCAAGGAAGGTTAGTGGGTGACCGGTTCCTGTTTACGTTGTAATATCTTTTTGATATCGATTCAGAATATCTATAAACTAGGTATTACCATTATTATTAGGTTCTCCCAGCGCCAACTAACAGATCTTATCAGAACATCATCAGAATCATTAACTGAATAACCAGTTTTGTAGCTTTTGGGACCACATAAAAATAAAATACGAAGCTAAAAATAAATGTAGATGCTTACTGCGTAAAATACGCGGAGGAGGAAACATTGTTTGAATCACACCAACTACGTTAAAAACCTCATTAGTATAATAGTTATTATTTTTCAATTAAACATCTAATATTGCAGGTTTAATCCAGGATGCAAAAAATTGAAATAAAAATTTCTTCTGCATCAATAATAACTATTTGTAATAATGCAAAGTAGGTAGTCATTCGATATTTACCTACACCGATTCTGTTAGTCGCTCGACCACGGCCGCTCGTCATTACCCGAGCGACGGTCAACCGGTTTGTGATCACATCAGAAAAACAGCTACCCCGGTACCACGAGATTCCTCAAACCATCAGAACGACAGACGTGTTAAACGGTTAGTTCGAAATTAAAAGGGTAATAGACGTGTCGTGGTAAAGGGTGGCCGATATGCGCGATCGTGGAGAGTGCCACAAATTCGGTGTCAAAAATTTATATAATGCTGCGAATTTAAAACGCGTTCGTTCACTGGTATGGCACAACGAGCTGACAGTAGTTAGCCAGGATGACCCAGGACGCAATGGGACGTACCTAGCAGCGCGCAATGGAATACAAATAAGCAGTATCAGCCTTATCATATTCTCATTGATGGGACTCAAGCCTCCTCTCTAGGAGTGGGAATGGGCCGTAATCCACCACGCGGACCCAGTGCGGGTTGGTGGATGTCACATGTCTTAAATTTTTTGGTTCTAGGACAATGCCGGTTTCCTCACGATGTTTTCCTTCACCGTTTTGAGAGCAGTGGTGATGAAATAAATTACACAAAGTAAAACGCCTGCCTGGGTTTGAACCCACGACGACAACTCGTAAGTCGAGACCACTAGGCCACTACTGCTCAGGTGCTTGAGTTCGATGTTTATCAACAAAAGTGGGATTGTAAGATTTTTAACTCTAAGATCGGGCCGCTACTTGAGAAGGTAGACAAAGTTGAACGAGTAGCAACTTTTACTCAGTTTCCCAACTCTTTATTAGTTTTTGGCAATGATACTTAGGTGGCTCATTTGCATCTTTATAAAATACTGTGCGAAGCTTTGATTACATTTTATGATAGCGTGAGTAGAATTGTTCAGGGTGTGATTATATTTTTAAAACCGCTTCTGCCCATCGAAATAAACAACTTTCCTCAAGGTAGTCATAGTAAATGCCCAAAAAGAGATACTCCCATACTTTCTTTTTTGTGGGGTTTGGAAATCTTCCAATGACTTCTCCCACTCTGGGTGGAGTGGGAGGGCGTGTCAGACTTTTACTGACTAAAACCCACCCCTGTTCCTTCAGTTGCCTGAGTGCCCAAGGCGCGGTAACTTCGTTTGGTTTTTTTTCCCCGACCTCTCCCCTAATTTTTATATTAACTTTGTTTTTTCCGAATTTACTATTACTTGCTTAGAAAAAGTTATTGATACTTATCCATGTTCAACTGCAGTTTTTGAAATATGACCGCACCTTTACGATACACCTTGTAGATATGCCTAGGGGTAGCGGATAAATTCGTAACAGAGTTACCGCTCCCCTGGGCACTCAGGCAGGGAAGGAACAGGGGTGGGTTTCAGTCAGTAAGAGTCTGACACACCCTCCCGCTCCACCCAGAGCGCGAGATGTCATTGGGTGATTTCGAACAAAAAAAACACCTTGTAGATGCAGCAGTTATAAATAAAGAAGAAGACCCACAAAATACACATCACAAAAAATATTTGAAACTCGGTCAATAATTGGCAGATAAAAAATACATGCACACGAATACAGGACCTCCTCCTTTTTCGAAGTCGGTTAAAAAAAAAAGGTGCAAGATATGCCGAGAAGAATTTGTGGAGTGTTAGATTTGTGTCTATCGGCTTGGTGATGATAAGAGTGTTGGTGTAGTAGTTAGTTCTTTTGTGGAGTGTTAGATTTGTGTCTATCGGCTTGGTGATGATAAGACTGTTGGTGTAGTAGTTAGTTCTTTTGTGGAGTGTTAGATTTGTGTCTATCGGCTTGGTGATGATAAGACTGTTGGTGTAGTAGTTGCCCATTTCCTCCTAGAAAGGCGGCTTCAGTCCCAGCAGGTAGGAACATCATAAGGCTGATTGTGCTAGTTTTGCTTTAGTTAGCTTACTAAAGCTGGAGAAGAAAAACTACCTACCTACTTATAGGTAGTCGAACTTCGCACATTTAGGGTTCCGTGCCAATTTTTGAAAATTTGTAGGTATAGCTTTGGGTCAACATGATGACTTATACTATGCAGCTCCAACCGTTTGGCTGTAAAACCTGTGTGTCAGACGACGGACAGACCGACACGTGAGTTTCAGCAATAGGGCTCCGTCTGAACCCTTCGTACCCGAAGGGTTCAGACGGAGCCCTATTGCTGAAACCCTACAAATCAGCTGTTCACTATCTTTTATTTATTTATATTTATTGAAACTTTATGCACAAGAAACACTATACAAAGGCAGACTTAATGCCTTAGGCATTTTCTACTAATCAGCCTTAAGGCTCCTAAACGCAGTGCCGCCGGCTTTTCCCGGGCGTTTGTGTGGTCGGCACTTGCCCGAAGAAACATGCGCAAAGCGCGCGATACGAAGCGGCGCCCAGGCGGCCATGTTGGCGGCTCTTTTGTGCGGCAAAGCGGGTTTTTAAGCCGCCGGATGCACCGCGGCAAGACAGGCATGTGAAGGCAGTCCAGAAAGTGTGTGTTCAGTAGGTAATAAAAATTGCTGCCGTAAGGATGCTATGAAAGTGTACAAAAATATGTATATTCGCTATGCCCTAATCCCAAAGGTTGAGTATGAACGTTCTAGGACTATCGCCGGTCGGGAGTGAGCGCAAATTTAAATTGTATCCCGGGCCCCCGACTCATGGTGGCAGGTAGCAGCAGGTAATCGTGGGGTTTTAGTCGATAACAGTCCGACATAACCCCCGGTTCTGCCCAGACGAAGGGTTTCCATGAGGATTACTCAAAAAAAAAGGTATCTCTATGTTTTTAGTTTAAATCTAAAACAAGTCACCGCAGCCATATTGTGCTGATTTCTCTAAAACTAATTTTGTAAAGAAATGTAGAAACAGTAAACACGTAGTGGGATCCGAACCCACGATCACTGTCAAACAAAGCCGTAATATTGCTCTAACCACTGAGCTAACGTGTCATATTGTTGGTATCAGTCGAGCATTTATAATTTTTGTTTGTGTCAGCAGCGATAACATTTGTTTTGATGTCCTATATATTTGTCTAGTGTAAACTAATCAGTACCTATCGATTCATTAAATTTGGCCTAAAAGGTTTTTTTCTTACAAAGAAGCTAAAATCTACCAGTTTTTATTCATTGTTAGTTCGAGCATTAAATCCCTCCAATAGTTTGGACAATACACGGTTATGAATGAGTAATATACACGATAATTTATTGATTTTTCTCATCCTAGGAAGGTCAAGCATATTGACCTTCCTCCAAAACCTAAGACCATAATTATTTTAACAGATAATCAAAAATAGCCTAAATAAAGGACTATCTTTAGAAAAAAAAAACTATATATTTTTGTAGCCATTTAAGTAAGCAGTCAGTTCAGACAATGAACGTCTGCTCTCTCTTTCTACCTCTTTCTATCCTGAGAAGAAAACAATAAATAACAGTAAAATTTTTCAACAGCCAATCGCCGCTCTAGTTCTAACACCGCGTTAGTCATTTTTGTGGACAAATATGTTAAGGTGGAAGCGCCAGGGAAATTCAAATTTTCTTACGTTTTTTGCAATTTTGCAGGTCAGTGTCAGATTGTATCTTTGTCAAAATATGATTCGTGGCCGCAGCCAGGCATGTATCTAAAGAAATAAAACCATTCAAATCATCAATACAACTCTTTCAGTTATAATTGATGTCAAATGTAATGTGTATTTCATGAAATCATGACATTTGGCATCTGTATTGATAATTTTAATGATTGCAGTTCTGTAAATACGTACTTGCTACGGCCGCGAATCATATTTCGACCAAGATACAAAAAACGTAAGTAAATTTGAATTTTGCGGGCTACCCTGACGCTTTCACCTTAAATATGGCATTCGATAGGGAATCGAACGACGTAGCGATTGACAAATCAAACACGAGGATTTAAACCAATGGTGACGCGCAATTTAACGCCTAAAACAATGGCATATTATGACAGTGTTGTACAAAAACTACAACAAAACTGTGCAACTTAGTTTTATTGCCATAGCAACAACGCGTAACTCAGTTTTATTGTCATAGCAACAGCGCATAACTCATTTTTACTACCGTAGCAACAGCGCGTAACTCAGTTTTTTCAAAAACCTGAGTTACGTGCTGCTAAACAGTTTAGGAGCTCTCCTGAAAAGTCCCCAATTTTGACAGACGTGGTGACATAAAGCGTTTTCTGAAAATTGATCCTAAAATTGTTGAAATGTTCACAAGCCGAAATTCTGCCTAAATAATTTAAATACTTACAAACAAATATTTTGCGCACTGCGGAAGTATACAAGAAACCAACGCGGATTCTTTCTTTTCTTTTAGGAAAATCTAGACTAGTTTTATTTCTTAGTGTTTACCTACCTACTCTTTCGGGCTAACCCAGATTATTAAGTTGGTATCAGGCGTACACGAAAAAGGAAATTATTTTCCCTCTAATAAGCTGTCTTCCTCTTGTATGACAAAGGTTTTGCAAAGTAATGTAACCTGCAGTGCATATCTATCTACACTACTTCATCAACTAGTTTTTTTTTATACATCTTTTTATTCTATTATTTAATACGGAAATATCAAATGTAAATATATGTAATAATTCTGTATTATATTATTATTATTCTGTAGTATTATATATAGGCCCAAGTGAATTCAGTATCCAACCCTCAAATGCGCGTAATTAGGAAATCTAGCACCCCCTTCATGATTTGACTTATATTTTGTATATAACCTAGGTACTTATAATATCTATCTACCTTACCGAAGTTTAATAAAAGAAAATTTACGAGAAAACAATACCTGAAAAACGTTGTTCCAAATAAGTAATATTTTGTTTTTCAATGAGTCGTTTTAGTAATGGCATTGTGTGATAATTTGTATTGAATATTGTTCTCGGAGTTCGGTCGACTTTTCCAGGAATAATAATGAATAACTACAAACTAATTTACCTGTTGTTTATTTCGAAAGCATTTATTTCACGATGTTTCTGATTTATTACGAAATCAAACCGCAAAAAATACAAAACCCTTCCTTTGGGCAGGTGGGTAAAAACACTATGAATTGAAAATCACAAGTGTTCGCGAAAAATTATAAACCAAACTCCTTTCTTTTCCTGAGCCCCGAGTGTGAGTTTTTTAACGTAGGTAGTAAACGTCAACATGTACTAAAGTACCTACTATTAGTTACTCTATGCTAAAACTGTATAAGCGCCGCCTGGTGACAATAATGGGTAACCTCTTTCTTTCTATACGATTTGACATAAGCGAACGTTTACGCAAACGCGTTTGAGTGCGTTAAAAACTCACACCCTCTGAGTGAATTAAACCCTAAAACGGATTATAGTGAAGCAAGTAGCCAATACAGGGAATAACGAAAATGGGTGCTCATATTTTAGATACCTTTAATGTTTCTACCCATGGAAATGAACAACTTTCTTCAAGAAAGCCATAGGAAATTCCCAATTAAAAAAAGATCGGTCTTTCCGTACAAAGTTAGTATGAGAGGGTCAAAATGTATTCCGGATTTTCTTGCAGTTTTTAAAATATGACTACGCGTTTCTGTTACACCCTGTATATAGACAGGTCAACGTCGGCGTCAATGCACTTTTAGGTAATTCATTATGGTGTCATCATAACATAACGCCTGTATTTCCCAAAGCCATATTTTCCGGTAGTATCACTATCACTACAATTTATAAAAAACTTTTTTACAAAAAATAGAACCGCGGCTTCCAAAAAAAGTGCAAAATAACTTTAATTTTGGAAGTCGGAGTTTCTTGTTTTTTGTCTTCGATTTTTCACACAGACTTCTGAAATTAAAGTTATTATGCACTTTTTTTGGAAGTCGGTTCTACTTTTTGTAAAAAAGTTTTTAATTCTTCACTTCTTATTTGTGATTCCCCATTAAATTGTGTTAACAATACATAGAAATACGATCGCAGCAATCGCAGTTGATTTCCTGTATTTTTTTAAGAGATCCGTTGTGTCTCCGAAACTCATCATCAGATCTAAGTATATGAAATTTAAATGGGACCATTTCGGAATTATGCCCGAACATACATAAAAATATATATATATAAACATCCGAATTGACAACCTCCTCCTTTTTGAAGTCGGTTAAAAACGTCTGTCGGATCACGATAAACTCAAAAACTACTGAATAGATTTTCATGTGGTTTTCCTCAATAGACAGAGTGGTTCATGACGAAGGTTTAGGTGCATAATTTGTACCCGAGCGATGCTGGGGCAGTCTTTTTATATAAATGAAAAATAAGCCCTTAATTAAAATACCAATTAAGAATAGCTGGCTGGAAAACTGCAAATAATTTTTCTTTTTGAACAATAGAAACCAAGAACAGGAAGGTAAGCACAACAACCTGGGACAGAGGAGCAAGTAAAGTTAGTAGTGACTGACCAACACAGGCCAGACTCAAGAAGAGGTGGGTCGCTAGTTTATTGATAAATAATGTCTGGTTAACTACAGTTCAAAAAGGAAGAATTACGAATGACAAAAACAAAAACAGTATAGCACTTATTCTGAATTAAAAATCCCATTACCTGTTCGCATGATTTAAAAGGGTGCACATTTTTAAACTTATTTCGACAATCCAATATAAGGCAACGAGCACAGAACCAACTTAATCGTGTTGCAATGATGAAAATGGATCCGACTCTCGTGATCAACGTCAAATTTGTAATCTGTGAAGGGGTAGAAGTGGACATTAGTGTATCACTTTTTTTCATAGGTTGGGAAGTCATCAAATAACTTCTCCCGCTCTAGGTGGGCGGGAGGGCGTGTCAGACTCTTTCTGACTAAAACGGTGAGTTATAGTCAGAAAGAGTCTTCCTTCAATTGCCTGTGCCAGAACCGCGGTGACTCTATAAAACACACCCGCGGGTCCGCAACCACAAGTGTACCATGCCATGGGAGTATCGTTTTAGCGTAAAGGTCAATTAGCTTGCCCGGGGGTGGAGGATAAATTCGAAAGAGTTACCTCGCCCCCGGGCACTCGAGGCAGGGAGGAACAGGGGTGGGTTTTAGTCAGTAAGAGTCTGACACACCCTTCCGCTCCACCCTAGAGCGGAAGAAGTCATAGGATGATTTACCACCCCCCAAAAAAAAAAAAAAAAGGTCAATTAGCTCTTTGCATAGCAACTCTTTACAATCAGATAAAAAATCTGAAATCGCGAAACGCAATTGGTTATGTAAAAGCCAGAAAGAAGTCTAAGGGGGGAAAAATTCTGAAAATTCTAAAGTTAAAATGGGGTGAAATATGTTTGTTTGTACGGTACATGACATAATCTCTGTGTGAAGTAGGGGTCTAAAAATAACGCTCTAGATGAATCATTATATTTCTTGCGCACAATTTCATAAAGATTCTGATATGAATGAAATTGAGAATGATATAAATAAATTATTGATAGAAAACTGTCGCACGGATTAATTGGTTTATATGAATTGTGCGCACGAAATATTATGATTCATCTAAAGCGATCTTTATTAGATCCCCTGATCCGATTACAAAAAAAAAACTTTGTCTGATAAAAAGTTGCACTATTGCTAAATGCCATAGGCTATTTCTATCCCGGAAAAAGTGCACGTTTCCTGTGAAAAGGGCCTCAGTAAAAATTAGATAGTTATCTACAAATCCTACTTCTCTCTACTAATAGGTATTAGAAATGCGAAAGTTTGGATGGATGCAAGTTTGTTACTCAATCACGTTAGAACGGCTGAACAGATCTGGATGAAATTTGGCACAGAGATAGATTATAGTTAGGACTAGCACATAGGCTATAATTTACAATGAAGAAGTACTAATTCCACGTGGGCGAAGCCACTGGCAAAAGCTAGCAAGAAAATAAATCTTTAAAACTAAGTCTAACTAACTAACTGTTGGTAAACAAAACAAGCGTGTATCTTTTGATGTATGAATGAAATTAATTCATAAACATTACGTTATGCTTAACGATTTAGTTATCGCGTCAAACCTCGCCTGCTATCAAATTTTAACCGCAATCAACTCATAGTGATTTGCATTTACCGGAGCTAGCGCGAAAACTGAGAGATAAGATTTTATTAATGATTTTATTGATACCGTTTCTTTAACAAATTTGTTATAATTATTTTGTCATGTTTAGTCATATTGAGTGACCTTAATTCCTGCAGCCTTCAGTTTGTAGGCGACACCTCACCAACGGAATTGAACCTGTGGTCCGCTAATGGCGCAATGGCGCAGATAAAAAGCCTATAAACTTCGCTGATAAAAGCCTATTCAATCTTAGTAGTATACATCCCAGGAACTCGCTCTGTGTACACTGTGGGTGATGCACTGTATTTTGTTTTTCAAACGGTAAAGAGTAGCTAAGTATTTAAGATTTCCTAGATGCGAGACCTAATTTTCCGAAGTTCAGTGAGATTTTTCCTAGTAAAATCTTGTGTCATCGGCATCTATGTTAAAACATCACAATAATCCTGCGTATAGTTTTATATTCTTTTGTAGCGTGCCGTCTAGTATTTTGTCATGCATCGTCTAAAACAGTCAACGAACTCTGAATTTATGTAACATTTTGTACTTTCATGTGTAAGTACCAAAGTATTTGGGCCAAAATTAACCATCACTTTCTAAGTCGACCTTCTGACAAGAAGCTGCACCATCAAAATTGATCTCAGTCTTATTTATTTAATATTCACAAAAGCCACAGTTCTTTGAAATTTTATCTTAAAATATATACCTGACTGGTCTTAGAGCCAATTACGGCTTTACAATTTAATAGCTATACATTTCATGCAGCAGAAACAAACATACAGAGTGAAGTGGACTGCTAGCACCATCTAAGCATTGCTAAGTGTACCTACAGTGTAGGTGAGTGTGTAGGACTGTGCATGAGGAGTTGCAAACGAGTGTGTGATTAATAGTGAATTTGTTATAGTGGTGTGTGGTGATTCTGTGTATACCTTCTATTCATTATTTTATTTTAATTTAGATTTATTTGTCAGTTCATCACATACTAACGTTATCAAATGTTCTGTTTGTCTTCCGTAAATTCCAGTTAAGTATTTCAATTTAGCGGAACATTCAATGATATTATACCTACATCTTAAAAGGAGTAACTAGAAACAAAACAAGCACCTTTTCCAATCTTTTCTGTTTACCTACTTAAATACCTAAGGTAAATTTAAAAGTTGCCTAACACAAAAAATTGCCGATAAAAGAAAATGTTGGATCTGCAGCGTTAAGAGTAATTGTGAGCGATAGCAGCGTCACAATACGCGCATAGAGGGTGTGCAAGGACGCGGGGGCACTCGGGGGCGCAGGGTCGCAGAGGGCGAAGGGCCACGGACGGCCAAGGGTACCGAGGACGCCGGCGCATCGGGCCCTAAGCCGTTAAGAGGCATTGCATTTGTACTGCTTATTATGCTACCCCCGTTATGAGCCTTGGCGTAACATTTCATGACGTGGAGAAATTAAGATTTTTTACATTTTGTGTACTGTTTATAGTACGTAGTGATGATAGGATCATAAGCCTATTGCTACATTTTTGTGCAGGTACTATTTATAGTAGATAAGTAGGTACCTTGTGTATTGTTTGTTTGTGTTACAAATTTTATGTCGCAAAACATCGGATTTTTATGAGATATCTTGTATGAAACGAAAACTGGCTCAGATGTGGGTAAAGTACGCGTTACTGCTACGAGTATGTTTAACGTGCCGTGGGAATCTGTCGCGTACCTACGTCTGCCTTCTACTGTAGGTAACCGATTCTTTTTTAAATTATACAAGTAATTCAAAGAATAGAATAAAATAAACATTGTTTTTTTGTAAGTACACCAAATTAGAGTAGAGTAGTTTTTTTATCAAAACCATTTCATATTAGTGCGGTACACTTTCAAAGTTATAAGTAAATCCCTACTCATTATATTTTTGTTTTATGTAAGTAGGTACTTACATAGATCTATTAATATCACTGGGTAATTTTATTTCAATGACTGTTTCATATTTATTATGGTCCAGTTCTTTTTGTTCTCATAAAAATGCAAACATGTCGCTGAAACTGAAAACTTACAAGTCCTCAACTCGTCGAAGCGATAACCATGAAGGTACCTGCTATTAATAACTTATGTACGTTTACGTAAGTTTTAGCCCTCGTTAGTGCGTTGGCCGCAAGTGGGAATGTGAAACGTAGGGTCTAAAGTTCAGTCACCGAGTTGTGTAAAGACTTTGAGGGCTGACAATGCATTGGTAAACCCCTTGAGGTGTTGTAGTTATCTAAATAAAATACGAAAGTAACTTGATATAAGAGTCTGCACCAGGACCATCAGCGTTCTGGGTGCTAGTATGGAGTCGTCAGGACAGTAGGTGTGTACTAATCTAGTTCTGTACATTTTGTCGAGTTACACAAACACAAATGTGCTGATTTTTCCTCTATCGTTTTCAGGGTTGGTCCCAAAGTAAAAGTTGTTCATAATGACGAGTATTTCCAGTGTTTTAATGTATTGTCGTGTCGTCTCCACTCGGTATACGCTCCTGTGTATGTGCTAACACTTTTTGTATCAGAATTGCATTCAGTAGCTGGTATTTGTGATTATGTAGTGTTGTGTCATATAGACTTTTACTATACAACTATTATTAGTATTACTAATATTATAAATGCAAATTTTTGAATAGATGTCTGTTACTCAATCATGCCAGAACGACTGAATAAATTTGGATGAAATTTGGCACAGACATAGATTATACTTACACTTTTTTTTTTTGTGGGGTAGGAAATCATCCAATGACTTCTCCCACTCTGGGTGGAGCGGGAAGGCGTGTCAGACTCTTACTGACTAAAACCCACCCCTGTCCCTCCCTTCCCTGAATGCCCAGGGGCGAGGTAACTCTTTCGAATTTATCCTCAACCCCCGGGCAGATAGATTATACCCTGGAATAGCACATAGGCTATAATTTATAATAGGGGAAGTACTAATTCCAAGCGGGCGAAGCCGCTAGCAGAAGAAAATTTGATAGCCTTTTTTTTATTTTTTGTTGATTTTTAGCAAACGCAAGGCAGAACTAGAATATATACAAACAACTACAGACATAGACCCCGAGTTCTATTTACTGCACGTAACAAAAGCGTTAAAAATATGAACAGAGCATTCGCAATGCTTCGGCTCGTTAAATGCAGTAGACAAATATGCATACAGACGAATATGTAAATAGATTATTTCAATAAACGCTCCAGAGGATGTCAAAGAGTGGACCGTGGCTCATAAACATGTTTACGCGAGCCACCAGCTCACTACGAGCTCGGGAATTTGTTTCCCAGCCAATTCAATTCAATCAAATTTTTCAATTCAATCGAAAACATTACACTTTCATTCATTTGAAACAGGATAATTTGTTAAATAGGTACCTAAGTTGTCTTCGTAACTCCTAAATTTTTGAAGCTAGCGTGTGAAGGTAGCAAAATTACGTAGATAACGAAATAGACAAAATGAAATTGCTTATGTAAACAGATCTAAAATGTCGTAGGTAGGTAGGTACCTAAGCTTTTCAGTTTTCTGACTGACTTTATATCTGTTAAACAATACTTAAATTAAAATAGGAAATTCTGCCGTATCGTGACAATCGATCAACAAATCGAATCCATAAACAATAAATATTGAAAAATGTAACAAACCTTCCTTTTTTTTGGGTTGTTGTGTATGACGTCGTCCTATGACTTCTCCCGCTCTGGTTGGAGCGGGAGGGCGTGTCAGACTCTTACTGACTAAAACTCACCCCTGTTCCTTCCCTGCCCTGAGTGCACAGGGGCGCGGTAACTCTGTTTCGAATTTATCCACAACTCCTGGGCGCCTGCATCGACCATGACGGGCCCCGTCATGTATTGCTGACAACTCTTTGAGGCGCGCGTGGAACACTACGCGCCGTCGACTTACGGGCCTAGTGCTGATCGGAAGGCGAGCTACCCACTACTCGCCGTCCGCAGGCCCCGGTAACCAACCTACAACCCGCGACCAGTGGCGCAAAAGCGTACATCATACCTGTTCAAGTTTTTATCCGACTGCAATGAAGCCCGATGTTATCGAGTCAGGCCCACTATAATAAACACCTGCTGTAGGTGCAACAAGCTGCCTACTGACTCAGCTATCGTCCTTAATGGTGGCTACATTAGCATTCCACTTTATCTTCGGGCTAACTTCTGCCAGCGGCTTCACTCGCGAGGAATTACTACTTCCACCACTATACATCATAGCATATATGCTATTCCAGACTACAATCTACATCTGTGCCATATTTCATCCAGATCCGCTCTGCCGTTCTAGCGCGACTAAGTAACAAACATACATCCATCCAAACCTTCGCATTTAAAATATCAAGGCAGTAGAATTAAAATTCAATGCTAAACTAGAACGTTAAATTCCAATTGTCGTTCTTTAACGCAGCCCAGGTTAAAATACGAAATTGAAGTTATAGCAAAATCTGTTTTCACTGTCAACACTGGCGGTATTGCAGCGAGCAAAGTGATCGACTACGTTCTCTACCGCAGCCCAGTTTTCCTAAAAATTCATTCGCCACAGCAGCGAGTCCACGGCTGGCGGAGTGTCGGCACAGATTCAGAGCGGGCGGCGAGCGGACCGTGGCGCAACGACTGTGCTTGCTACCTAACAACAAGTTACATAAAAATACAGGCCCCGGTCGGGCAGACCACTGCTCCGTACCGGTTGCTCCACCGAGGCACCGACACACTACTCGCTGTCCACTCATTTTTATTCACAATGCAAGACGCTTTATAATTTACAGAACTTTATATTCATAGTAAATTCCATTGTGTTCTTCTGTACGATCCAACTGTTGTCGAAAGCAAATCACTTCATAATTAATCGCCAAATTGAACCTGTACCTATGACCATTTATGAAATTGGCTACATCGCATACTCATAGACTGTCTCTTGCCAAAAGCAAGTCAAACCAGTCAGTTTCCTTGAAGTTAGATTTTTTGTGCGCTCGTAACGTAGCATACAATCAAAACAAGGTGGTATTCACAAGGTTGGATTCCTAATTATCACCTGTCTAACAACTTAGTATCTACCCTTATTTTCCATATTTTAACTTTGACTAAAACAATGTTTTGTAGAAAATGATTGCTTCATAGCCCAACAGCCCACAAGCCAATATGTCCACATCCACATCATTATTAATTAGCCTACCCGCATTAGTTTGACGTTTGATAAGAATAGTGTCCTAGTCCTTCTAGCTAGTGAATTAGTTTGAAGTACATTCATATTATGTATAAGTAATGCTGCATGGACGTTGTGAGCTCGGTGGCGTCGCCGGTGACACATCGGCGCGTGATTCAGAGCTACCGGACTGCGCGTGCACAAGAATCCCTGACGTCAGCGCGCGTCCGGCAGCGGCTATTATCAACGCTGTGGAAAAATATCGCGCGCTGTTATGCGATATTTTTCCACAGCTTTGATAACATATATTAATTGAATTAAAGTAACAGCCAAATTGATACATATTGTTTTCAGTTGAGTCTTGATGCAAGATTCGTATGGGGTGTACTAACTCTTCAAAACAGTTTTTTTTTTCCTTTCATACTTATTTAGTTTCGAAGTAGAACACATTTTTGCATCCTAGATATCTCTAGTATACATTCCAGGTGGCCTGGAAGAAATCGCGTAATGCGATAAGGCCGCTACTTCAGTTTTTAGGGTTCCCAAAGTCCGAATGAAAAACGAAATCTATTAGGTAGGTTCCTATAGGATCACTCGTGTCTCGTCTGTCACAGCAAATTTTCGCCGAATAGGTACTGGGCCGAAAAAGTGGTTTAGTACACACATGAATATCTGTGACCCAAATACGGAGGTGTAGGTAACAAAAATAAATGGATTTGGAATATGGGGTCACTTTTGGGGTGCAAATCGGAAAATTAACAAAAAATGTTTTCCAAACTGTACCGTGCTACGTATCAAATGAAAGGGGCTTAGCTTACTAAAAGGGTCCCAAATATATTTTTTTCAAAGTCAAAGTTATGACACCGTCGTTATGACTTTTTACCCGACTGAGCGACGCTAGGGAGGGTAATGTGTTTATCAGCCTATGTACATATGTATTTACGTAAGTATGTATGTATGTTTGTTCTTTTGTGGCACTATATAGACATTTGGCGTGGGCCGATTTTTATAATTCTTACGTCAATTGATTCATCTTAATCTTGCGAGTGCTACTTACCTATGACATGACAGTAATCAATATACTGACGCCATATTGTGAAAAAGAAAAAAAAGAATGTCGATGAACTATATTATTCAGTTTAGTAGGGTATCAAAATAAAGGAATAAAAGAGGCGATTCCAAAAATTACAAACTTACTACTACTAAGTAACTTTTAGAGAAAATAAAAAAAATTGAATATTTAAAAAAAAACCCCGACTGTAAAAAACAAGTAGGTAAATAGTTCCAAACAAGTCAATTTCCAAGCAGTCTGATGCAGTTGGTGGCGTGAAATCAATAATTGAACTAAAATAACTGCCACCAACTGCATCAGACTGCTTGGAAAGTGACTTGTTTGAAACTTTTTACTTGTTTTTTACAGTCGGGGGTTTTTTTTAAAATATTCAATTTTTATCAGTATTATTCAATAACGCATGCTGCATCTTAGACTATAAAAAAAACTTTTTTCCAAAAAAAACAACCGACTTCAAAAAAAAAAATACACTAAAAAGTTCTAAATAACTTTAATTTCGGAAGTCGGTGTCAAATAACGAAGAAGTAAAAATACAAACACCGACTTCCGAAATTAAAGTTATTTAGAACTTTTTAGTGTATTTTTTTTTTTGAAGTCGGTTGTTTTTTTTTGGAAAAAAGTTTTTTATTTTTCACTTTTTAGTTGTTATACCCCAGAAAAAACTAAAAACCCCAATATAATGGAACGTGGAATTTAAACATTTGGAGAACACCAAAACGTCATCGAGGTACACGTATTTTCCGTTTTAGTTCAGTTTCTCAAAAAGTGCTGAAGCAATTTCGATAAAAATTTTATGGGACCACCTCGGGAGTATATTCTTTCAGATGAAAAAAGAATTTTGAAAATTGGTTCACAATTGACGGAGAAATCGGGTAACATACATACAAAAAAAAAAAAAACACGAATTGAGAACCTCCTCTTTTTGGAAGTCGGTTAAAAAAGGCATACCTACATGTAGGTACACTTTTGAAACTTTTTATGGTTATTGTACGGTCCGAATAGTTTTTAGCGAGCCTAAACGTTTTCTCATTTAAACGCTGCGATAGTTTTTCGGGATTTCAAAAAAGAGCGATTACTTGAAAATTATAAAAATTTTCTTAAATTTAATTCCGTCACAAATACGAACAAATAAAGAGCTATTCGTGTATGTGTATTCTACAGGCACATACAATGGTTTTGGAGCTAAACGATTCTGCAAACTATGCACAATATTTCTCTCTCCGATTTTCGTTTAGAATATTCCTGCTGGAACAACGTTACTCCAGCAGGAATCGTTTTTTTTCCAAAACGACAACACGCACAATTTTTTTTTGTGGCGCACATTTGCAACGGATTACGCACTATAATTATACGTTCCACTCATAGTACTAGGACCTACTTTCCTGTAGTGCTATTCTGTAAAATCTCACCGTGATAACTTAGGTGAAGTGAACGTGAAGTGGGCTGTCAATCCATACAATCAAGGCGGAATGACAGTTCACTTCACCTATGTTTTCACGGTGAGCTGTTAACAGAATCGACCGGCTGTTGGAGTAACGCACACGCCGGTTTTTTAGTTTAGGTACGTATCATATTATCTGAAGACGATAAAGTAAATATAAATAATTGATAGTGTCTGAAAGATAATTGAGGCGGTGAGCACCAGAGTGGCCTATCTTTTCCAGACACAATTAAAATGTTTTGTGTCTGGAAATGATAGGCTATTCTGGCGCTCACCGCCTCAATTATGAGAGACCTATAATTTGTCCAACCTGGGGTTTTTTTTTTTATACTTTTCTGTTAACGTTAACGCTTCGTGCAAAATGTATGGCAACGACATTTTGTGTGTCAGAATGGCTGGGTGCACGAAGCGTTAGACAGAGAACTGTCACGTGACTCACGCCCAGTAATGTCTTTTGCCATACATTTTGCACGAAGCGTTAGCGTTAACGTTAACAGAAAAGTATTTTGTCTAAAGGCTCTGCCCCCTTAACCAAAATACTTTTCTGTTAACGTTAACGCTAATGCTTCGTGCAATATGTATGGCAACGACGTTTTGCACGAAGCGTTAGACAGAACTGTCACGTGACTCACGCCCAGTAATGTCTTTGCCATACATTTTGCACGAAGCGTTAGCGTTAATGTTAACAGAAATTTATTTTGTATAAAGGCTCTGCGCCAACAGTCCACTATCGGTTGCAAAAATAAAGATACAGGTTTATTTATCTATCTGTAAATATTTGAATGTGGCTCATAGGAGTAACCAGTCTTGTACTCATATTCATAGTTTTAAGAGTTTGAATGAAAACAGAGAAATAGCGAACCCAGTACCGTTCATGTTGTGGAGCGTGTGTAACGAGCAAGTTTTAAGAATAGGAGCCTTTACCCGTCGCGTTCCGTTCCTCGACCGCAATGCTGCGCGTTTCTATACCTTTTGTATTCATAACCTCCACATCACCTCGCCGCTCGGCTGTCGCCTTCTCTACTCGCTTGTGCCGAATTTGCTTCACTGATTACGACCTTCCGTTATACTCGAATTTTCTCTGTACGGTAAAAAGAAATTCTTGATCCTAAAATCAGGAAAATGGCAAGTCGAGCTTTTGCTTCAGGCACTATTCTCAAAACATTTTTAGTTAAATTAAAAATAAGGCAATCATAAAATATCGAATAGTGCCAGCGTTTTCACACCGTCGATGCCTGATGATGAACGTCTTCGCCGAGGCGTACCCCTAACAAGGTGGCTTGGCGACCTAGACGCGTACAAGGACTGGTTTCAGATGGCTCTGGAAAAGGATACCAAAAATAATTGTGGGAAAGCTTTTACCCAGCACTGGAACAGTGTAGGCTACATAATAATAAAATACCTTGTTGATATACTTTTCTTCTCTATCTTGAACGTAACACTATCCAAGTAGGAAGTCTTGAGGACGAGACACCACGCTGTAAGTAGCAGTGTAGTGTTGGTAGGTTACCCCTCAATGTATCTTGAGAAAGTGCGTACCTATTTGCAATGGTAGTGCGAGGAAAACTAAGACTAATTTCTTAGACAAAATTTAATTTATTGAAAAATCTGTGATGATAGTGTTATCAAATTCAGTAGGTACGTCTGCAGTAATGCGTTAGTTGTGCACAGCCAATCGCATGTAGACTTTCACAGCGCCTTAACTTCGTAGCAAAATGGACGAATGTCGTAGTTCCAGTGTGGTTGACTGTACACATACTCAGCATAGAACTACAAACGTGCTTTTGATAGTGGACACCTCGTATACAACTTTATACATGACAACGATTGGGACATGTACGAGGGTATAGTTTTTTAAGTCAACAAGGCGGGTTGGTCTTGGATGTGTGTGAAGATTCACGTGCACCTTTTCAGTTAGTTCGGAGCGCTCAGTGTCATAGAAAATAGCTTACGTACACAGAAATAATGTGTACGTGAAACAACTAAGACAAACCCGCCTTCGTGCGATAGAACTATACACACCCCCGAAGCTTCAGTCAGTATAGGTAGGGTGAATCTCTTGGCATTTTGCAGAAAATAATGAGCGAGTGTTGCCGACAATGACGAATTGTGGGCAATTCAACTAAAGTACTAGTGTATTAAAGTGGCATTTCCCACGATTCATCATTGTCGGCAACACTACATCATTATTTTCTGCAGAACGCCAAGAGATTCACCCGGTATGTTGGCTACAAGCATATAAACTAAAATAAAAAACCAATCAAAAATTCTACATCCATTATATTTTAACGTCATTAGTGGTGACAATTAAAATTAATACATTTCAATTGCGTTTGAGATTCCTTGTTTACTTTTTTTACAATAAAATGCACGAACTCAAATGTTTTTTTTTTTCTTATTTGTTAAGACATCCTGTGCTCATCCATTATCTAAAATATTTGAAGTTATTTTTCCGTATACAGCTTCAACTTGTAGATAATGATTGAACATCGAAGTTCCAGTAGTAAAAAATCAGTCTAAACGAAGATGCCTGCACAATGGCTTGTGTCGTTGGTCTGCAAGCTACTTCAATACTGTACTATTATCAGTTTCGGTCTTATATAACTAACACAGGAACAAAAAAATATAACTTATAAATAAAGAATAGTACCTACCGAGATGTTAAATTCAGTCAATTTGTAAATTAGCCAAACCTATAATACCGAGATTCCAAATAAGATAAGACTAGTTCTGTATAATTCTCAGTCAATTTCGTTTGGCATTCTCTCTTAAAAACTTGCAATTAAAGCTTATTTGAAATGATAAAGATCGTCGCAGTAAAGCAAAGACAAACACAACCTTAGGTTAGATATTCGCACCATCAAACACCACAAATAGAACGCATGCATGCTTTGTTCCAGGCGGCCCTTTCCAAAAGCACGAAGCAAAAATAAACCCCCTGATATTCTTAACATTTAATCCAAGACAATTATAAATATTGAGAAGACATTTGATCATAAATACATATACTGTACTATTTTGCAATGTCCAAATAAATAATAGGACCAACGGTACATTAGCGTTCGTTACGCACCCGACCCAATAAATACTTAACACAGCCCGTAGAAAAATTGATACAGTCTTCTTGTCATGTACAATATCACAATAATACCGTTACACCGGTAGCTCATAGACCAACGACTAACATGGCTGCGCAGGTTTGGCAGTGGGTATACGAAAATTGAGTAATACATATTATACGATAATTCAGAATCACAATATAGTTAATACTTATGAATAGAACTTACTTAAGTCAAATATGATAAGCGATGACGGCCAGTGCGCCCTGCCAGGCCGGTGGCGCGCCTTATCTACTGGGAAGTGATACTCGACGCGAACTTTAGTCTCCCACGACATATATTATACAAATGCTCCTACAATTAAAGGCGCGGCGCAGCTACTAAAGAGTTAACATCTAAAACCGCCGCGCGGAACCTGTATCAAACTTCATGTGTACGCAGGGTAAAAAGAGCGCAACATTGACGCAAGTCTATAGTTAATATGACCTCACTAGGTCCCTACAAATTCGAATAGATAATACAGAAATAATGGAATAGCATAAAGTGCGTGGTCTGGCAACTCGTATAAAGCACCATGATTTGGCCCTTATGTACCAAAACAAAGAAATTATGCAAAGTTCAATAAAATACTACCACATAAATGTTGTACGCTTACAGGAATGTCTAATAATAAAAGTTTCGCTCTTATATCTATGTGACTTACATTCAATAACTTTACTTATAGCAAAATTAAACTTACGTAAACCCATTTCCACTACACACTGAGTCTTACCGTTGCAGGCTACTCCTCTTGGAATGATGTTCACTAAAACAATTTTACAAAAGATCCAATACTGATATTTTAATTTAGTCATATTACAGGCCTAATACAGTGAGACGCAATGGTAATGGTATAGTAATAAAAATCTACACATTAGAGACTTGGTAATTAAGTAGTTGAACATTGGGGCATTTGATAAACCTATTGCTACTAAGTTACCTAAGTACAGTTAAAGGTAATACGTTAATATGGTTCTCCTGACAAGTCGTGGTACGTTAATATTCTTCGCGTCAGCGGTACGCACCGGCCGTCACCACGCGATACACAGTGAAATTTCAATACACGTATAAACTAGGAAGTGATGACAATTAGCGTGGAAGCAACCTCAGTCTTGTCAATCTTCTGATGTGAACCAACAACGCTACGACGCCCTGCAGTTCCACTCGTCCGACCCTGGAATCCATTTTAGAATGCAGTATTTACTGGTTAAGTTTTTGTTAACATTTAGCTGAGAGCAAAAATGTTTAAAATTTTTCATCAGAATTACGATTGAAATTTTGTACAAATATCAGATTTTTTGATAGTCAGAACTTTTATCTTAGGAATTAATATGGCTGTTTGCCATTATACAGGGTGTAACTATTAGATCCTGCTTCTGCCCATGGAAATTAAAAACTTTCTTCAAGGAAGTAACAGACGATTCCGAATAAAGAAATTGGACCTCTCATAATAATTTTGATCAGCTAATGATAACTTTGTAAGTTATCGTTCGTTACAGCCTGTATTTAATAGACAAAAGCTGTCATGCTTTTTATATAGTATCACTACATATATCATTATATATTAACAAAGTCCCCCACCGCGTCTGTACGCGATAAACTCAAAAACTACTGAACGGATTTTCATGCGGTTTTCACCAATAGACAAGAGTGATTCCTGAGGAAGGTTTAGGTGTATAATTTGTACCCGAGCGATGCTGGGGCAGTCTTTTTATACAAATGAAAAATAAGCCCTTAATTAAAATACCAATTAAGAATAGCTGGCTGGAAAACTGCAAATAATTTCTTTTTGAACACCCCCTCCACCTGCCCATGGCCCTTCCAACTTAGAAGTTATACGGGCCGAATCGTGGGGCGCGTGCGGACGTAGCTCCCTTAGCCATCTTATTTTATCGTCCGCAGGCGCTTCTTGATCCCGTACAAATTAGCCACGTATGTCCCGTGGTAGAGAAGGAGCAGGAAGGAGGAGGAGTAAGTAAGGTTAGTAGTAAGTGACTGACCAACACGGGCCAGACTCAAGAAATGCTTGACTAGTGGTGTTTAGTTGCAATACTGTTCTTCCAAAAAATCTGGAAACGGGTTTAGTCAACCAGATTAGGGTTAAGATTTTATTTAAAAATACCTCAGTAGTCTCTCAATTATGTTTTTAACACATTTTGAATGACCAAATTTGTCAAAACCATACAATGAAGGTTTTCAGGAAAATTTACTTTTACTTTGAAAAAGAAAAATAATTTAACTAACGTCAGTTTTTGACATAAGGCTGGTATTCCACATAACCAATATCTTTGTCCAATGTAGTACATACGTTTGATTAAAGTAGGACGACTTCACCAAATGTGTCAGCAACACTGATGTTGATCAAAAATTTAAATCAAAATGGCTGCAACTAAGATTTTATCATTTTATTAATATATGGCGATACTTTCATAACAATGTAATTGAATGTTGAGTCATTTATACGTAAAAAACGCTTAACCTCGACTTTTAATTATTTCATTTATCTTGAATGCTTTTTTCTCTTCGCCTTTCGATCTATGGCTTCGCCCAAAGCTTTCCCCGTTTTCTTTTTTTAATAATAATCTAATGATAATAGCAGCACATAAAGTTGCTCCACGTTCCTCCATTTTCTCAGACAATGTAAAATCTTGGACAAAGATATTGGATAGCAGCCTTATCTGAAGCATTTTGGAAGCACAGGTGGCTGGACATGACGTCTAAGTGCTGCCATCTGGTGTACGTCATTTCAGAAAACCCTCATTGATGTTCATTACTTGCTCGATAGGCGTATAACCTTGCCTGCTCCTATTTGCTTTGTCGTTGACTTGAAAAATTATTTTCTTTCATGACAGCCTAGACATAAGAAAAGCGGGTATTCCGCGAGGAGAACAACCATGAAACAATAAACAGCAACCATGCCTCACGAGCATAGTCGTAATGGCTATGTCGCAGCCAACTAGCGCCA
The DNA here is from genome assembly GCA_951329385.1 of Polia nebulosa. Classification (NCBI taxonomy): domain Eukaryota; kingdom Metazoa; phylum Arthropoda; class Insecta; order Lepidoptera; family Noctuidae; genus Polia; species Polia nebulosa. Next base: position 15,409,298 of record OX589602.1, on the reverse strand, counting down.
TTCAATTTACATCCTAGCCTGATGACTATACTACATTATTTTAATGAACTAGCTGGCTAATGCTCAGGCCGTTCATACAATAGGGTGACGTAAAAAAACTAAGGGTACCCATCCTGACACGGACATGTTAGACTCGATGGATTTTCCACAGCCTCTCAGATGCCTGGGCTAAGCAAGTAATTAAACGTTATCGATCAAAGTCATTTGCTCAGCTGTTTGATTGAATGGCTGAATATCATTCGGGCGGCTTGTTGAATGGCAGAGTTTAGTAAAAAGGCTGTTAACTGAATAGCGAATTAAGCTGGTTGACTGCGACTGCTATTGCGAACATTGAGAAGGTTATCCACAAAGGAGAAGTTAAGACCAAAATAAATCAACCTGACACCATATCTTACAATATACATAATATAGGTCACGTGACACTCACCGTACTATCTTATGCTTCCGTGGGCTGCTCTATCGGGTCGTTGCGCGGCTCATCAACGGCTACCGTCTTCACTTTGATGTCAGCTACATCTACTTCGGTACTCTTTTCGGGTTTGTCCTGATCGTCTTTAGCCGAGTCACCGTTTGCACCGTTTGCGCCATTCACGATCTCTTTGCCGTTTTCCATTGACAGTCGAGAACTTAATTCTTCCTCTTTGCTGGCATCTCCGTTTTGATTCACGACTCCAGCATCGCCGTTGGTAGCTTTGCCGTTAACTTGTGCTTCTTTCGTTTCCTTTTCTTTTGGCTCACTCTCAGGCTTAGCTTCTTCAGGAACTTTTTGACTCTCCTTAGATTCTACAGGAGTTTCTACTTTTTCCTTGATTGGTTCTGCAGGCGTCTCTTTCTGTTCTGGTTCTGCATTTTTATCTTCGACTTTCTTTTCTTCTGGGTCAGTTTTTTTATCTGCTACCACTTTCTCTGTGGCATCTTCAGGGACTTTAGTTTTACTGTCATCTGTTTCTGGTGTGCTGCTAACTTCTGTTTCCATTTTGTTTTCAATTTTGTCTGCTTCTGGTTTAGTTTCCTTTTCATCAGTGGCTTTTTTTTCTTCGCTATCTGTAATCTTACTGTCAACATTTTCATCAGTTGCTTTTACTTCTGCAACCTTTTCTATGGGTTTCTCTTCTGGCGCAACTTTCGTTGTGTCGTCATTAGCAACTTCCTGCTTTTCGATTTTATCTCCTTCCGTTACATCCTTGGTCTTTGACGCTTCTTCTGCAGCTTTTAAAGCTTTCTCCTTCTCCTCAGTTTCCTTCATTTCCATTTCCATTTCCGAATCTAATATTCTTTCAACAATATCGTTTGAATCCAAATTTTCAGTCTCCATGGTTTCCTCGGCAATAGTGTTCAGTAAAGGTTTGAGTGGTATGTTATCCAAGTTAGTGACGACATCCTGCACTTTAGACAGTATTTCATCGCATTCCTTCTCCAGCACCTCTCCTACATTTTGCAGTTCTTCCATATCATGATTAGCAGGAGGTTCCTCGATTACGGGTTCGAGATCTTCGATCATTTCCGCTACATCATTCAGCTCCTCTTTGTCATTAGTAATATCCTTGATTTCTGTAATCACAGATGCTGGAGGCGTTTCTTCGGGAACAGGTGCTTCTATGTCACCATTTTTGAGTTCGGCACTCACTTTTGGCTCAGGAACGGTTTCTGAAGACTCAGTCTCCATTTTTTCAGTCTCTGGTTTTTCAGTCTTATCGCTACTCTCCTCAATAATAGGTTCAATGTCACACACTGGGGTATCGGCTATTTCATTCGAGTCTGTGGCTTCTTCAACAATAGTTTCGACTTTCTCAGCCACTACTTCCATCTTAGGTTCATCAGCTGTTTCTTCCTTAGCGGCAGGAGCCTCTTCCTCTTCCACTTCCATTTTTTCTGGTTCATCCGCTGCCTTTGCAGTGGGTTTTTCAGGTTCGGCCGCAACCAATTCAGGTGTAGCTTTCACTTCAGTGCTCTCTTTTGCTACCGGCGTAGCTTCGTCTTTCGGAGGCGCAACAGTTTCAGCGGCCACTTTGTCTTCGACGGGCGCTTTCTTTTCAACTGGCAGTTTAGCTTCAGTTACTTTTTCTTCAGATGGCGCTTTAGCTTCAGTACTAACTTCTGTTGTTTCAGAAGCTGTTTTGACATCTGCATCCACATCCGTTTTTAAAACCTTGGCAGGTTGTTCATCCTGAAATGTAAAGAATGATTAATTAATAATGGATTTTAGCTAAACTAGTGTCACGCTACTGCTATATGCTTTTTAATGGCATTTTAGCATCAAAAGCTTCCTCACATAGATACTCTTCTACAGCCATAGATATGGACATCACACATGGACACAACAAACAAGCTAATACGCTAAACTTCTTTTATTATAAAAACTTTTCATTCAATAAATAATATTCTATTATAATTTTCATGAAATAATAAGTTAACACTACGCGTAGTAAACACACAACGTATACGTAGTCACAGATAATAATATAATACTAGCGTACAGATGGATGCCTCATCCCATACAAAGAAACGGTACCGCCGAAACTACGGGTTTTCGACTTGCAAAAGCCACTTTTGTTCTTCGTTCGGGCCCGTCCTCTACACCTCGCATCCTTCGCTAGATGGCGTTAGCAGCGACGGATTGCAAGTTGAATGAATTTACATCAATATTTTTCACACATTGAGGAATTAATAGCTATATAGTATTTTTGGCACTTCATAACTGTTTTACTGTTTCATAATGTTTCACCATACAAATTTTAAAGAGGTGAATGGATAAACAACTTTAAACAGCGGCATCTATTAGTACAAGAAATATAAATGCCTGTGGATTTGTTCTAATAAACATCTAAATTTGAATTAGGAGCCAATTATTCCACAATTTTATGCTTTGGGTAGTTTATTAAATAAGAAAATACAGTTTTTACCATATATTTTTTTGTCAAAATATTAATGTTACTTATACTTCATTATGAAATCGATGCATATTACGCCATCTATTATTTGTTTGTTTGAACTAAATTTTCTTTGTTCGAGATGAGACCCCGTGACGTAGTGTACATTATAGTGGATAGAATAATGCCCTAATGCCTAAATACTCTATATATTACAGGGTACACAAAATAAGTAGAAGAAGTAGCGAATATAACAAAATTTGTTAAGACAGTGGTGTTGATTCTGTTATGCACAAACTAAACTTAATTTAGGCTATTGCTATATTTTTCTCTCTAATAAAACAAGAAAGAGACGGACGTAAATTAGAGCTGTCAAATTTAGTATGAACTAATATTTCCATACAAATTAAGGGTACACGTAAAAACATGTCGTCTAAAAACACGGCGAAGCGCAAGGCGTAAACTAGTTTGACATCTCTAACTTAGTGCATAGCTATAGCCGTCCTTTTCTCGCACTGCCTTTAAGTAAAAGATAGCAATTCTCTAATTTTAGTTTAGATATTGAACAAGAGAATCCGTGCCAATGTCTACCTATTCATAATCAAAAAACTACAGAATAACCAACATCCAGTAAATAAAGAACTGTACGAACTTACGTTACGTTCATACTTCTTATCTATCGACAATTAGTTGTCCCCAGTAACGTATGAACTTATAATAATTTTAAAAATCTATGTAATATGTAACTATCAAAATGTTACTAATCTACCATAATGAATTGTATTGTTATCTCGTATGTACTTCACTTCATTACAAAGCGTGATGGAGGTAATACCATTTTGGAGGACCGTGATAGAGGTGTTCATTTTGATCAAAGAATTGCTAATAAATAAAATTTTACATGGTACGATAGTCCATCTGTAAAATGGTACCTCACCAAACATTTAGGACCTATTTACAAATCATTAGTAATATTTTATGTAAATGTTAAATATTGATTTGTAAAGGATTATTTCCACCAAACGGCTTGGCGCACAGCAGCTTGACCGCGGGCGTCTTCCGCAACAAGCGATCGTAGCCGAAAGTATGTTGCGACGCGCGATCGGCTCCTTTCGCCTGTCGCTGTTTTCTATCGGATCCTTTCGGCTATCGTCGTGTGCGCTCAAGGCTGTGGCCGGGCAGCACCACTACGTGTCTTTAAGACATAAATTCGCAGTACTATATCTAGTGATAATCGTTCAACTGGAATACCCGTAATTTGTATTTCTTTTACTAGTATGAGGACGGAGATTTATTAAATTTTGAAAGTTTTTATAGTCCATTCTGTAATAATCATGGACTTTTCCATATCCTATTTCAAATCACCATGAAGTGTATGGAATTCGCCAACCTTACACCATTTTTGCCATAAATCATCAATCCAAATTTTTCTTTTCCTCTTCTGTTTTATGATTATTTTCTTCTTTTTTATATGCAATAGCCAACAATACTACGTAATCTTCAACGATTTTCAATACTATTTGACTAGGCGCACAAACGGATACGTTCGCAAGCGACGGTACGGAAGCCGATCGGCTGTCACCGCATCCGTTCGTATATTTTCCGATCCGATGCGATGCGAGCCGTTTAGTAGAAATCATCCTTAAGTCTTGCAAATTGTCGCAAGAAAAGAAGAATAACGCATGTATAAATCCACACCAATTAAATAATAAACACTTTAAATTTGTTGTGCAAACCTTCACCAACAACCAAACACAAAAAACCGGCCGAGTGCGAGTCTGACTCGCCTATAAAGGGTTCCGTTCCATCGTACAAGATTATACGCGTCTACTTGTTGCCATTATTAAGATCGAGCAAAAAAAAAAACAGGTTTGTAATAGCGGCAACAGAAATACACATTCTGTGAAAATTTCAACTGTCTGCCTATTACGGATCAGGACGGACGGACGGACGGGTACGGAACCCTAAAAAAATTCAATTGAATTAATTTCTTCTTAGGAATGAGACGAGGAACGAGAGGACTTAGGTATTTCCGGGGTTTGTTTATGTTTTACCAACTCGATAAGACAAAAACATTAATATTTTATATATTATTAATTTGTTTAGTATCCATGTTTGTACCGGCTGTCGTTTAGTTTGCTGTTTTACATTCACAGGATTGCAGAGATTGTAAATTTATTACATAGTTGAGTTAAGGTAACTATCCTGAATGAAAATAATAATATGAAACTACATAACTTTTCTTAAAATGTTTTATTATCTACGTAAATTCTGTTAGGTATCCACAAACAATAACTATTCAACAAACATTTACCACATAGTTTGCCTGAAGCATATTAAAGCGTAATGGTTCCTGTATACACTGGCCTAGTAGCAATGCAAGTTTTATATGTCTGAATGAACTTACATTTATGAGAAACTGGCTAACCCAACAGATCTTGTCAGAGAATATTGACGAAAAAATTCCATAGAAAAATTAATTCTGTTTATTCCGAATATTCCAATATTACTGGCAACTTTTTCAATTTTTATTTCCCATAGAATTTTACTCAGACTATTACAAACATTGGTGTGTGTTTTAGAAGAAAAGCAATTGAGGGACAGCAAAATAAGTGCCTAGTACCCACTGTTTACAGGAACCATCGCAAGAACCAGTCACCATCTATCTACACACGCACTCACCTGCAGTACGTCGGCGCGTCTAGACGTCTACACAGATATAACTACAAGTGCATGCATTAGGCGTGCTATGGCGGGTATCGTATCATCGGAGGGGCACCTGGGCGTCGGGTTTGCGCTTGTTGGGGTTGGCCAGCGTGGCCAGGCTGTAGAGCACGGGGAACGAGGATGTCGCGCCGTCGGGAAGGGGCGCGTTGCCCTCGCGGCTGACCAGCGCGGTCTGCATACCCGATGTGCGCGCTGCCTCCGCCTCTGATGATCAACACGTCGCTTCAATTTTAAGGGTATATTTAGATAATTTACTAAATTAAAAACCAGCCTTGAATAAAAAATGTAACACTTTTGCTACTGTATGTATTTTTTGGAGAATTATGGCAGTTTTAGCATCATTTTATTTTGATTTTAGCACATGTTGACACAATATTGGCTAAATGTTTGCTTTTGCAAACATTTAGCCTTTCTGGGAACTGCTAGCATCTTTATTAAGAATGTGAGACAATTTTATGCTAATGCAATAAAATTTTTGCTCATTTGACTTGAATTTATGGATACTGGAATTCCGCTGCATCCGGTTAGACTTGAAACCGAACCCAACATAGTTGAGAAAACACTTAGATTGATTGACTGACTTATATCTTTGAAACTTTTAAGTTGTAGGTAACAAACAGTTTTGGCTAGTAAAACCACTGTTTTACACACAGAACAGAAAAAAACAGTAGAAATCGCATAGCGCTTAATTAGTATCGGAACCAGCGTACCCAAACTCACACTTATACAGGTTAATTGTATTTCGTAACACTAAGAAATCTTTGGTGTGATTGATAATTTATTATTGAAAGAAAGTAGGAAATATGTCAGTCGACGCTTATTTGAAAATAAACCACAGTAACATGAAAATAGAGTCGTTTACTGTCTACTCTTTTAAGTATTTATTACCTTTTCCTTTTAATGAGCACACGAAATAGTTTAGTGAGCAAGTTACGCTACCCGCAGCTAGATGTCACTATACATATTAAATACATTCAATTTAAAGCTGTATTGTGTTATCAATAAGATTGATATTTCCGTAACGAGGTCATTAGTACTGCAGTAGAGTAGCTGACTTTGACATGTGCATAGTAGGAATCTTCGCGAATAATATGTTTGAGTTTAAAAGAAAGTAGACCTTAACATTTAAAATATAATGTCTAATAAAATATTGTTTTTCAAATTTAATAATGTCTTGTTTAATAAAATATTGTTTTTCAAATTTTAATCGAAATAAAATAAATTAGGACTAATCGACGGTATGATATTCTACCATTTGATAAATTTTTAGTTCTGCTATTGTGTTTACATTCTAAAACAGCACAATAGGGCATTTTTGTATTTTTTTTTTTAAGTTTTTTTCAACGCGACGGTTGTAAAAGACTGATGCGCGTAGTGTGTGCGCGTAGCAGACATAACTTCGCAAAACTCGGGGTACGCGGGCCCCGCCTACTTGCGACTTCTACTGTTTTTTCTGTTCTGTGGTTTTACAACACCCATTTACATAAGAAATACTGATGAAATTACTGTGCTTGTCTTGATGATGTAAGTGCAATAAAAAATGAAGCATGGGAGATTCAGTGTATTAAAGAAAAACATACCTTTCACAATGTCAGTTAAGAACAGTACTTCTTCAGGCTTGCAGCCGATGTTCTTAGCGATGGTGGTGTAGCTGGCAGCTTCCTTCTTGGTACCGACGGCGGTGTCGAAGTGCCCGTCGATGAACTTCAGCATGTCTCCGGCCAGGGACTGACCAAACAGAAGCTTCTGCGCCAGGACGGATCCAGAAGAGTAGATGTACACCTTCTGACCTTCCACGGACCGCCACAAGTCCAGGGCGGGATAAACGTCGTCGTACACACTGAAATAAAATATTCATAGAACTGATAAATTATATCTATTTAATTATTTTTAAACAGGTTCCAATAACACTTTTACTTTACACGTCAATGTATTTTTTGTCAGTTTAAGCTAGATGAGGCCGGTATTTCTTAGCTGACTACCCTGATAAGAAACACCGAAACAGAGGTCAACTGGAGTTTACAGTTTTAAAAGAGACGGGGATTTCTGGGCCTGATTGTAATAAGCTGAGGTATGGTTTAAAAAAAGGGTTATATTTTTCTATTATAAAATGTGAAAAATCAGCCCAATTTACAATCCGGAATTTATTCATCACCACTTAATTTTAGGAGAAATCTAAAAATTAAGTGGTGATGAATAAAATTAAATATTGATAATATTGTAATTGATAACGAGAGAGTTCATAGTATTTTAAAAAATGCTTTTACCAGATGATTAATTCAATTACAATAAATAAATCTATTAGAATAAACGTATGAGATAGTTACGTTAATAAACGTATTACATAGCTGATGGGTTAAACAAATTAAATATCTACATAATAAAGACAAATCTTAATATTGTATTTTTAGTCTGTCCAGACAGTCATGAAAAACATTAAAAATGCACCTAACAATTCGAAACGTGTGAGTGAGTGTCACTGTCTGTCAGTGTCATGGATTGACATCCTCCCAAGTTTTATTGATATTTTTCTCTTTCTACAGACTTTCTGATCATGCTTCTTGATTGGAGAACTGGGCTTATACATTGGACTTGGACTTGTTATTTTGGATTCAATGACCAGCCTACCGAATCGCACTTCAATAAATCAGCTGTATAGATTGCTACGTAACCACACTTTTACTAAATCTCTTTTAACTCAGCTCTCAGATTGCCATAATCCGCAAAATTTTCAGTGATGTATTGATAATATAGTAGCTTTCAATTGACATCGATTTCATCTTGTTACATCCAGGCCTAAGTTTGTATGATAGCGTATCAGTCTCCTTTACACTATTCAAGATAATAGAATCAAAAGCAAACAGTTTTTATTATTGCGAGGTGATGAATACATGTGATTTATTAATATTCTTTTTTTTTATCCATACTAATCTATACTAATATTTTAAAGAGGTAAAGTTTGTGAGTTTGTGAGGTTGTAGGGGGTAATCTCTGGATCTACTGAACCGATTTTGAAAATTCTTTTACCAATAGAAAGCCACGTTATTTGTGAGTGTCATAGGCAATAATTTTTTGAAATCCATGCGTACGAAGTCGCGGGCGAAGTGCAAGTTTTAAATAAATTGTGCAGTCATTTGACATCATTTATTTTATCAAAATAAATCATAAAAAGCTTTTGATATTTGTTAATATAAATATTAATATTATTGTGTAGTTTTTTATGGTTCCTTTAAAAGTTAAAACGAAACCATTAACATCATTTATATAACATGCATGTACAAACACAGGTGCCATCCATACACATCCACAATATAGCAATCTTGAAACTGACAAATCGTAGGACGACTAGTGCTCACCAGAAAGTATGGCATAAAGAAAATAGGAGCTGTCAGTAAAATAAAATATGACACGCAGCGCAGGTCGTTGACGTCAAGGAAAACTTGTACGAATGTTGCTAATAAAAATAATTTGAGGAATCATTATTCGGAAATAGATGAAAGCCATTATTTGTATTGTATGTTTCCAGTATTTACACAAGTTCTCGCGAAATGCGTCATCAGGATCTCAAAACGATAATACTTCGAAATTCTTCATAATCATTTACCTGTTGGGTTTACCTTACATTTCGTTGAACACACTGGACCTCAAGGTTCAATGGTGAACTAAAAATAAACCTTTAGAAAGGCAAAGACAAGTCATAAAATAAGATGTACTTACATCGGGTTTGCTTTTAATGTTTAAGACGATTTGTACTGTCCTCTGAATAATAAAATGGTGGAAGGAAAAATATCTAATATACTATGTCTACTTACTGTCCCTTGATGTCTCCCTTTTCATATCCTTGCTTCCAGATGAGGCCTTGCAGCAGCTTGAGCGCGAACACCTTACGGTTGGAAGACATATGCCACTTGACGCTCTTCACCAGACCTTCGATCTGATCCTCCTTGGACGCGTCCTGAAATATAATAGTTTTAATAAGAAATATGAACCACTGATTAATGTCATGTGTAGCAGTGATTCTTAAGATGAGTTTCTAAAGGTCGTAGCAACATGCAGGTTACCCGGGCCTGCGGACGGCGAGTAATGGGTAGCTCGCTGTCCGATCAGCACCAGGCCTGTCGTCGGCGTGTAGTTCGTAGTACCACGCGCGCCTCAGAGTTGTCAGCAATCATGACGGGGCCCGTCATGGCCGATGCCTGCCCAAGGTTTGTGGATAAATTCGAAATAGAGTTACCGCGCCTCTGGGCACTCAGGGCAGGGAAGGAACAGGAGTGGATTTTAGTCAGCAAGAGTCTGACACACCCTCCTGCTCCACCCAGAGCGGGAGATGTCATTGGATGATTTCACACCACACAATAAAGAAATAAATAAAAAAAACATGCAGGTTGCAGCTGGAGACCGACAAAAAGTAATAACTGCTCTCTGTTTTGGTGCGTGTACACTTTTAATGACCAGTCGCAAGGTCAAGAAAAATGACATGAATCCTTGCGTCTGACATAATAATCACAATTATCATTTAAACCGGAAGACATCCACTGGTGGCCTAGTACTACCTAAGCGTCGCCATTTCGACCAGTCCTGTACTTCTTGTGCTGACTTCTCATACTTCATGTCTGGCATATCACATAAAAATCGTATCGGACTGGCGTAATCCATTCATGCTGCGATTTTTTTTGGACGGTTGGTTTTTGCATAACCCTCTTTTTTTCACTTTCGCTGATTTGTTGAATTGATTCATTTCGACCGCCAGTACCATTAGAGCTAGTCGTCTGCAGCCCTTCACCACTTGATCGGAACAAAGATGATATGTAGTAACATGAGCCAAGAGCGTGTCGGATTTGAAATCACAGTTCCGACCACGCCCCGATTCGAAATTATTATTATCATGTTCGGGATGTCGAGTGCAGACAACTGAGCCGAATTGATATTCCACTTCTGCATATATGCGTGCTAGATTCATCAATGGCGGAATTTCATTCCCACAGATTAAATTTACGATTTGTTTTCCTTCAGAATAATTTATGGAACAAAAGAATTTTAACTAAGCAATTTATGCGTGAATTTTATGGGCTATTAACAGTTAGGTAGTTTTCCATGCTATGCTATACAGCAGCATTAAATTTGTCGTAAATTAGGAGATTTACTCGAAAATATTATTCGCTTCGCGTCCTTTCAGCAGGTACGCATCCCACGCTGAATCCTTACAATTCCACGAAAAGCAACATTGCGGGGTTGAAAAGGTTTCCCACGAAATGTTTACCAATTTTACGAGTCAACTTGTAGCTACTGCTTTTATAATAGGATTTGCATGTTTTCCATAACATCAAGTTTCGTGTATCTTTTGACTGGAGACGCTGAAAACGGAGCACCACGCCCTAAATGTCAGAGGCGACTCGGTAGCCTAAACTGAATTAAAACTATGGTGTTTATCATCATAATCATCATCATCAGCCTTTTAATGTCCCCACTACTGGGGCACAGGCCTCCTCTCTGTGAGAGGGCGAGGGCCGTAATCCACCACGCGGGTGCGCACCCAATGCGGATTGGTGGATGTCACATGTCTTCGAATTGTCTAGGAAATGCCGGTTTCCTCACGATCTTTTCCTTCACCGTTTTGAGAGCAGTGGTGATGAAATAATTTACACAAAGTAATTCACCTGCCTGGGTTTGAACTCACGACCTACAATTTGTGAGTCACGGTCAATACCGCTGGGCCACCACTGCTCTACGAAAAAAGATTCTAACTATGGTGTTATTAGAACAATTTATTTTGAGGATTTCAATATTTTTACATCGTCATCATTTTCGCCCATTCTGACTGCCTCAACGCGAGATCGTAGGTTGATTTGAAACTCGTTGTTTTTACATTTCTATTATTAAATCGAGATCAATCTACCTACTGTTACCTACTACTAAAAATGTATTACTTTCCTAGTAATCTTTTAATTTAACTCATTTTCGAACAGTGTATTTTTTTTTATTGTGTGGCATCTCGCAGGTCAATCTCTGAGATTGTCGGCTGCTTAACCGGACTGGTTCGAACAGTGTATTTAACCCTTCTGAATTTATATCATTTACGTCTTATCTTTGATTTGGGAAAGATCATGAAACGTCTAAACGATCGAACATTATGAGGAAATATGGGTGTTGTTATTACACCCCTTCCTTACCCTTCAAGGGAATACAGGAGTTATGTTAAGTTATCGTGAAACCATTACAAATGATAATTGGATGGTAACTTAATGCTTTTTTATCTGTTTTTATAAGTAATATTATAAAATGTAAGTGTATACAGAAAATTAATAATATATTTGGTAATTTACTATTTTCAATCCCACTGATGTATAACAAATTATTATTATTGTAGACGAAAATATCGGAGTTTCTTGACCTGGTGCTGATAAAACTAGTAATGTCAATGCCACTACAAAACAAACACGTTTCCGAATTTTAAAGAATGATGAATGCGAAAAGAATGATAAATGACGTTATATTGCCGGTCTAATACATAATTAAGGCGCAGTTGTACGACTTTTAATGGTTTTTAATAAAACATCACGTCTAAACGACTAGTCTTATTTCTTTGAAAAAAATATATGTTACTCTAGACAATTTCCGTCGTAATTTTATCTGAGAATATTTGATATTATATTTTTATAACATAGTGTAATTAATGTGTAAAGTGATGTCTAACGCGGATAAAAAAAGAGAATCACGCAAAAACTATAAAGAGTATTTTTATGAAACTTTCACCATTTTAAAGATCATTTAATTATTTATAATTTACTCTAGTGTTTTATTTTAAATCCTGTTGTCTTATGTGTAACAAATTAATAATACGTCTAATTGCGGACAGCGCTGCTTGATGGGCGAGTCCTATTACTGGGTGGACGTACGACGCGTTACGTGAGCTCAGCACAGAACACGCAAGCTAACCACTCAAGGTCATTGGCAGTTAATAGCGCCTTAAGCCTGGAATACAGATGCTACTAAAAAGCACGCTTGTTGGCTTCTAGGTAGTATGCTCTTTAGTAGCATGCTCTCAGAGTGTCTACATTTGCTCATGAAAGCACAGAGCTCAGTAGCATACTTATTAAGAGCACAATCTTTTGTAGCAAGTCTGAGATACACAAATGCTTATTATTTAGCATTTAAAATGGACGTTTCTTTGCGGAATGAATTAAATTCAGTAATATTATTACTTTCAACACATTTAATTAATATACAAAAGTACATCCGCCCGCCCGCCCGTGACACTTTTGCTTACTACTTTGGATACAAAAGATTTTGAGTCCTGTTCTAACAACGTAAAAATACTTTATCCTCTTTGTAACAAACATGACGTAGGATTCTTTATTATTTATTTTCTATGCTAAGCTACGATTTTTTATTCAATGAGGGCGCCACTTGGCGGGTAGTAGACCCACAAGTAGCGTGCTCATTCTTTCTTTTCGTATACACGTGCTTATTGTATGCTACGACGTATCATTAGCTCGAAAGTAGCGTGCTTATGTGCTACTACGTAGCATGTGTATTCTGGACTTTATGTTAAAAGGCAATTGAAGAAACAGAAAATTGAAAATGCATGACACCTTGCGGCCCGATTGTCGCAACTTTTCATGGTTGGTTATTTTTTTTTTGGAATTCTATAAAATGTTGGTATGCTGAAAAATGTAATGTTTTTAATGCTGGCTTCTCTCCTTCTTCCCGGCAATTGCATTGCAATCTGCTAAAATTATTATAAGAACATTTCTTTATGTATCACTAGTCGCGCCGCGTCTGTCTGTCTGTAGTACACGGTAAACTCAAAACCTACCGAACGGATTTTCATACGGTTTACACTTGTCTGAAATTATTTTTCGTTTTGAGAGCTCTCGGCGTGCGCTACAAAAATAATTCAAGGTACGCGAAGAAAAAGGTTCCTTTTAAAAAGTACAAAAAATAAGCCCTTGACAGCATAAATAAATGAATATATCTTATGTACTTGATAAATAGAAACGACATACCTCTCCAGGAATGGTGACAACTCCTTCGACGCTCTTCTCCTTGTCCTCCAGCGCCAGTTTCCTGAGCGCTGCGACAGCCTCCTTCACATGTTCAGTCTCCCATTGGTTGGTCAAGAAATCCTTTACATTTTCATCGACGTATGGAAACAGTTTGTCCTGTAACAAAGAAGTTAATACTTAAAACCTATCAGAGTCAACGCTGGCTGATGATGGATTTGCTATAAACCGGCCTGAGTGGCGAGAAATAAACGTTTCGCAATTTGTGACACGACACATTATACACTGCGCAACATTGTAGGTACCCACATCGTGTCGTGAACATAGTGCCATATTATCAGCATGGATTGTGAGAACACTCATAAAGAGCAATAATATCCATCTCTGTACACTTTCACAATGCATTATACCTACTGCCATAGGTACCGTTTTGCTTCGCGATAAATAATTAACTCTATAAACCAGGGATCGAAAGCATGTCTCGTCTATATCTAGGAAGTAATCCCTATCTACTTGACTACCTTAAGTTGCCATTCAGGTTTATCGATGATTATGATTATCGATCTTCACCAACATGGTTTAACACTATTTATCCCTGTGTCCCCAATCTTTCATACTGTTATAATGAAAAAAGAGATCTTATCAAGATCTTCACATCGAACAATATCAAAGCTACGAGGGTCATTCAATAAATACTTAGCCTACAAAAAGTAAACGAAAATTTTGGAAAAGTGGCAATTTATTTTTCAACATAGTCTCCTTTTAGTTCGATACACTTAGCCCAGCGATGCTCCAACTTTTTTAACCCGTCCGAAAAATAGTTTTTGTCAAACTCTGCAAAATAGGCCTCCGTGGCGGCGATAACCTCCTCATTCGATCCATATCTATTCCCGACGAGTGATTTTTTCAGATTAGGAAACAGAAAGAAGTCACAAGGGGCCAAATCTGGAGAATACGGTGGATGGGGCAGCAATTCGTAGCGTAATTCGACCAATTTGGCCATGGCAACGGCAGACGTGTGAACCGGTGCGTTGTCGTGGTGAAACAGCACTTTTTTCTTCGCCAGATGGGGTCGTTTTTTCTTTAATTCGGCGTCGAATCGGCGCAATGAATCGGCATAGTAAAGCCCTGTAATTGTTTTACCCTTCTCGAGGTAATTGATGTTGATCACACCTTGTGAATCCCAGAAAACGGTGGCCATAACGTTTCCGGCCGATTTTACAGTTTTCGCCTTCTTTGGAGCACGTTCCCCGGTCTGGATCCATTGTTTTGATTGCTCCTTGGTCTCTGGTGTGTACCAGTGGATCCAGGTTTCATCGACGGTCACAAAACGACGCAAAAACTACGCTGGATTCCGCTTAAACAGCGCCAAACACGTCTCCGATGTGGTCTCACGGTTGCGCTTGTTTTCTGGTGTGAGTAAACGCGGCACCCATCGCGCCGACAGCTTTCTCATGCCGAGTTCCTCGTGAAGAATATGATGCACTGTTCCTTCTAAAATGCCTACAGTCTCAGCTAGCTCCCGAACCTTCAATCGGCGATCTGCCAATACCAGATCATGGATTTTTTTAATGTTTTCCTCCGTAGCAGCTGTTTTCGGTGCACCTGGACGTGGTTCATCAAAAACCGACGTACGGCCACGTGCAAACTCGTTGAACCAATTCTTGACGGTGGCCATCGATGGAGAAGAGTCACCGTACACAGCATCCAAGCGCTCTTTGATTTCGATGCGCGTTTTCCCTTCCAAAAATAGGAATCGAATCACCGAACGATATTGCTCTTTTTTCATTTTTGTAAAACCGATCGACACGTTCGCTTCCATAAGTTGTCTAATTAAAACTAATGATGGGATTGGAATGAAAATTTGTAAAAATAATTAAAAAAGAATGTGCTACACTGTGGTAAAACTCTTTTGAAACTACAGCGCCCTCTGGCGATGAGGCTAGGTACTTATTGAATGCACCTCGTATTTGTTCAATACCAATCACAATTTCAATTAAACAGTGAATACATTTATGTCAAAGTGAAGCGGCAGTGACACGTCCCAATAACTGTTTCTGCACTAATTGGAAACAGTTAATTAATAACCATGACATACATGACTGTTCAGGATGTATTTAGGGGTTAAACACCATTACGAATAAGTGGCATGATTAATCTTTCAGACAATCAAATGTAGATTGTCGCGTTTGCGTCTTCGGGCACCGAATAATTGAATTCGAATTTCGGGCACTAATTTGCCGTGGTGCACTCGACCAATGCTCCGCTAATGAGACCTAATTTCATCATCTTCCCATTTTACTTGTGATCAGCGCAATAAGTTTTCTTCTTCCATTCTCTTTTGTGTTATCAGCGTCATGCCACATTTATTCCCTTTTCTAATTTCTCACGCAATTCACCTACACGTTACAAAATATAAAAAGCTGCGAGTGTGAACTAACGTGTTGTAGGTATGTATTGGGGTAAATTAATTCAGATACCCGAATGCGCGCTAACGAGCAAGTCTTATTGCGTAAAGGTCTTCAACTTTGGATGACATAGCACTAAATCCGTTTTATGCTAAACATACCTATATTGTGTTCCTAATACGTATGAACATTGACTATCTAGAAGTTTTTAGTTTCAAAGCTGCGTTTATGGGAATGGCACAAATAAACCATGTAGAATGGATCGGCCAGTTCACGGCAATGGAGCCGGCAATAGCTCTACATTAGCATAGTACGAATAGACAAGACACTTGTTTCTGTGTCAACTACGAGTACCTAGTGCACATTCCCTTATTCACGATATACACGTTTAGGTATTGCTGGTACCTAATCTATTTTTGTGTGTCTATATTTTCTTACATTTGACAGGATCACGTTTGTTTACTTTGTGGGGCGATGGTGCGTGCTTGCCTAGAAGTATGAAACTTATATCTGTGTGTATTAGATTGAGCCTTTGCTTTTCAGAATAAGATTGCGATCCCCTGACCCGTCTAAGAAACAGTGACTTACGAAAGCCAGACTTGTTGTTATGTGTGAGTGTAGTGCCCGCTGCCACCCACAGCCTATAAAGTACAAAGCAAAAACCTTTGAAGTTTATAAAGGTCTTTGTTCCTGTATTTAGCGGTACGGTAGCAGTGTTGTCAACTTAATCAAGTAAAGGTTTTGGGCCTTATTATCCGTCAAGGCAAGATTTCACGTATTATTTTCGTTTCCAAAGAAAGCGTTTGTACTTTTTACCCAACTCCCCCAGAAGGAGGTTAATGTTTTTCGAGAGTTTATAATATACGTACCTGTATGTATATTATGTGTATAATAATATGTCTATTTCTTTGGCACGCGCTGTAGCCTAAACGGCTTGATGGATTTTAACAAATGAGGTTTAGGATATGTGAATTTTGAAAACAAAATGGCCGCTATAAATACCGCTATTAGGGAAGTGTAGTCGCATTTTTTTGTGACCTGGTCATGTGGGGTATCAAATTAAAGAGCTCTAAGAGACGATTCCTTAAATATAACTCACTAAAAGGTAGGGAAATAAAAAAAAATCAAAAAACCCGACTGATAAAAAACAATAAATTCCACCAACTGCATCAGACTGCTTGAAAAGTGACTTGTTTGGAACTTTTTAGTTGTTTTTTAAGTCAGATTTTTGAAAAAAAAAAATCTGAGAACAGTCCGCAGGTCATACAAGAATGGCACCGAGAAAAGGTCGCAAAGACTCCTTTGTAAAAAAAATGTTCTATTGCCGACACGATTCAAGTTACTTATTACAGCTTCCTATTGAGATGCTTCCCCCAACGCGACTCGCAAGTATTCGAAAGCTGGCGTTCAAATGTTTGTGAAAAATTTTCTGCGACTTCTGCGAGCCAATCATTTTGTTTGCAAACGTTGGAACGACCTCACTAAAGACACTTCGGTCGAGCTTTGAAACGCTCGGATTAGTTCCTGATGCGGACGCTCACATTCTCGTTACCGAATGCTCGATTGCTCGGTGTGAACGCGCCTTATGCTTGCATCCTGAATTCTTGACCTAACCTAACCATTTCATATCTATCTACGTAATATCACGATCCTTTCCTAGAAGTTTTATTGAATGAATGGTTACGTACCTAGAAAATTGAACGATAGAAAGAATAACTTTCCATTTTGTACGGGTTGTTTCCTAAGCATTATGATTGGGATATTGGGTAGTGAATAAAGCCGATTTTATTAGGTAAATTAATGGTTTTGTTGGATCTCATAATAAGATAGGTAGATACTTGTTGTAGGTAGATCCTAGTAGTTTTATTAATTTTCTAAACTACCTTTCGTTGCATTATCGTGATTATTCTTTAGAACCTTATTTCTAGGGATTTATGATAAAGACCGCGAAATCAGCTAAATGAGAAAAGGACCGGTCAAAGTAACGATGCTTGTGGCAGGGCTATTTCATCAATGCACGTCTTTCGATTCGACTGCAAATCATTATTCAGTCGAAAGATTTTACGTTACCTATAATGCTCAGTTATCTTCGAAAGTACGGGGTAGATAAACTATCTTGGCTCATCCTAATGCGTAGTACCTACCTAGGTAACCTATAACTCTCACTAGGGCTCGCACACCAAAAACAACAATGAAGTTTGGGAACCTTTGTGTAAACATCACCAATACAACAATACTCGTAGCTAGCTCAACGTCAATCCATTTCTTTCTAATCGTGATCATACTACTCGACGCATTTCAACATTGCTTATTCTCGATCTTAATTTAAAACTCTCGCCTCTAAAAAGTAACCACCATGCCTTGAGTTTAGCATAACATGATGCCCTGGTGAAACTGCATCGTCTACGATGCGGCAAGTCGGTGGGTGAACGAACTGCGCGCCTTGCCGCCGCCGGTGTCCAAACCGGATAGCGAGCCTACCTAGCCGAGCGACCCAGCCCGCGGCACCCCGCTTAGGGACGCACCACCGAGATAGGTACGACCCAACATTGTTGTACTAAAACATGCTCCAATTATTCCACAGGCCGGACTTCTGAATGAAAAACAAACATTCATCCAAATTCGGGCAGCAATTACGAAATGTATCACTAATCGCTGCCCGAATTCTGATATTCTTCCGCTTGTTTGGTTACATATTACAGGCATCTAGGTTTAGACACTGTTTAGGTACCTACGTTGGGATTTGTACCTACGTTGTCTCAATACTCAACACTACTAGTGGAAAACAGCAGCGTTGTCTAGCTGGAAAATCATAATTTGTTCTTGTTTCCATTCATCTCATAGTCGACAATGGAACTTGGGTTTTGCGATTGCTGACCAGGCAGATATAATAAATTGTAAGAGCTCAAAAGATTCGATCTTAAAAATTAATGAATCGAAAAACATGAATCAGCTGACGAGTCGAATCGCGCGACCGCCGAATGAGATGCTTTTTTTATGTGAGAAAATGTGTGTTGATTTAAATTCATCGGCGCTTGTATCTAGGCATATTTTTGTAACAACCCTAACATTAATTAACATCACGACACCGCAAGAGTTATTTTGTGAGGAGAAAAGGGGCGAGATAAAGATGTAGGTACCTTGCCTACCTACAGGCTGCTACAAGAACACAATAACCCGTTTCCCTAAAATAGCGAACCTGTTATGCTAATACTTACCTACCTTTTTTACGGTAGTTATTTAAAAGAAAATCTACAGGGATTTCAGTTATCTTTCTCTACTTTCGAATATTTTACCTGGACCTAGTATAAATTTATTAGTGTTTGTTTATTAGTATTGGTAAAAAAAAAGAAACTAAGTACGCTTGTTGTTTTATACATTCCTAGACTTGATAAAATCGCGGAATCGTCAACACGACCCGACAATGCTGACAAACGAAAAGCCAATCGTGTTTTTTTATCTCTGTCTTAATTTCGTATTCCTGACGCGAGTGCGACAAGGCCAGCCTATGTGGGCTCAACGCTATTGAAAGAGGACAGTTAATTGTTCCACATTTTTTTACCAGCCAGCTGCTCGGCATCGGAACAGCTGTTCAAGCCGGTAGGTGTGATAGCACGCAACGCGACGGCAAAATGTTACATGAAATAATACTGATAGATTAGACTACTAAGATTCCTGTTACAAAAGTATAGTCAAGCCGAGCTCTAGGGTCCATGTCCAATAACTCTCGCTGAAATAAATCGATAAATGTTAAATCTATCAAAAATAAAGAAAATGACTACATTTCATATGATATGAAAAACTGTATTAATTGCGGTAAAATACGATTAGAACACGTGGATAAATCAGAAAATGAAGGAGCATGAAAAGGGGTACCATTTTGATTTCGTCCTCCATGTTGCGAATCTGAAAACGCGACCATTTTGCATGTGGAATCAGGTGTTTTCATGCAGGCAAGACAAAGATTCATAAAAATATATGAAACAAATAACGGTTATACAAAAACACATGTTGAGACAAAACACCGGCCGGTCAATCGTTAGACCTACCTTAACAAAGCTGATCGATGTTGTGGTCCCTTCAATATCCAACAAAAGAATTTTGCATTTCTTTACGATGTCGCTGATATCATTATTTTCGTTCGCCATTTCTACGTTATTTTTATTTGGAGCACTTATATTTTTCTGATTTATTTGACTAGAATTCTTCCACGCTACACTACTACACCACACCGCCACAGAAAAAAAGCATTGATTGAGCCGGTCGAGAGCGAACGAAACGCCAGTTCACGGCGAATACGCGACCAGCTGACAGAGATAGCTGCGTATTGAGGCTGCTGATTGGTTGAAGAGTGACAAAGACAAATTCACTAGACAAGAGAGGAAGCGAGATAACAAACGGAAGGATATGCTCGTGTCAATGCAACCAACATTATAAAATACGGTTTTTGTGACCAGATTTTCTCAATTTTGCAAGCGTAAAAAAATTTTGCAAGCGTAAAAAAAATTCGCTATCAGTAATTAATATTCTGGTAATGTTTTGCAGAAATTATTATTTATCATAATTGTGAAATTATTTTCCAAACCTAGTTTGAAGTTTAGTTCCTTTCAGAGCATGTTTTTTTCCACTACTACCAGTGTGTACCAGTGTTCATAATAAGCCAAACAAAATTGTGAAACGACGATCCTCCTTCCACAGTAAAATTTGCGTAAACACGGAGCTGAATCTAGCAAGCGGAAAAGCGTTTCATACATTCAATTTTGCTTCGCAACCTCGAATATTAGACCTCTTCGTCTCCGCTAGAACTAACAGTACACTAGTAATTGTAGGTGTTTTCCGATGACCAGACACAACTAGCGTACATAGACAGTTTACATAGATTATACCTACATTTTTCTCAGACCAGGAACTGAATGAGGATAAGTTTTAAGGGTGCCCTAGTCGGTCATTCTTCCATACAAACGTAGTATGGCGATTACTTTACTATTTGATGGTGTAATAGCAAAACAAAAAAATATATCAATTTATTTCACCAATTAATCTATCCCTTATGGAGATAAAAAAGTTAAAAAAAAAAAATTGGAAGTTACGAGATAGTTCATCGTTGGACACGATTTCGCGCCATTTGTCGATGATTAATCGCCATACTACGTTTGTATGGAAGAATGATCGACTAGGGCACCCACCCTTTTAACCGTTGCGTACCATTCACCAAAATGTAAAAAAGGTACAGCTATATTTTTGGCGATACTTCGTCTTTCTGCCTGACACGGTCACGATAAAAATCTTTTTTACAAAAAAAAAAATATGTATTCAGTCGAATTGAGAACCTCCTTTTTTATTTCGTGGGTTAAAAAATAGAACCGACTTAAAAAAAATAATAAAGAAATGCAATCGGAAGTCGGTGTTTCTGGTTTTGTATGTATCTCCGCCACTTGTGAAAAGATTTTGATAATTCTTTTCTTGTTTGGTAGGCCATACTTCAGAGGTGGTGCCATATAAATTTTATCGAAATAACAGACAAAAAATATGTATAAACAGATGACGTTTTGGTTGTCTCCAAATATGCTCATGGGGTTATCCATCTGGGCATAACTTTATTATTTAGTTTTAGTTCTGGTGTACAACAACTAAAGCTTTTTTACAAAAAATACAAGATTTCAAAATAACTTTAATTTCGGCAGTCGGTGTCAAATAACGAGGAAACAAAATATAAACACCGACTTCCGAAAATTTAAGAATTTTGAAGTCGGTTGTATTTTTTGTAAAATCAGGAACTTTAAATTAGCAATCAGAGATGTCAGTATTTTGGAAGTAAGAGTAGTAGGAACAGTTAGAAACTTTTACTGGTCTCGGGGTAAGACTATCTTCATCATCATTCATCATAAAAAAAAATGACTTGTAAAAGTGTTGTTAAAACCTACTTACAAAAATAAAATCATTTATCATTCAGTATTTGTAGACACTGTGCCAATCTGGTTTGAAAATAATAGCCATACTCAGTCATACTGGGATCATCCTTAGTTTTCAGGACATCTTCAAACCAACTATCCGAGAAGTAATAGGGAAAATGATTTAAAAGCTGGTTTCTGGGCCAAAAGTTTAGAGGTGTTATAAATAAGTACACAAAAATAATAATAAATTATTTATTTCAAATGTCACAAGTAACGTTTAGTAAAAAATAAGGCTATTTAATTAATTATCCTCTACTTATTCTTAAAAATAAAAACTATTTATGTATTTACATTATATTTTTTGAAACCCTAGCTATAAGCATCTTATTTATTACTTGAAAGTACCAAATATTCGTCTTTATTGAGTGAAAAGCTATAACAATTAATTGAATTATAGAATCGATATGAAGCCACGCGACGGACATCTGATGTACTAAAATTATACAAGTGTGGACCAGGCCTTACAGTCTTATACAATTTAAAAACGAATACTATTTATTTGTAGACAAAATCAGCAAAAATATTTTAGTTTATGGAGCATCCTAAGAGTCAAAGCACAGGTCAAAATAAAAAATAATTCGATTAATTTACATTCTATTTTTGGAGCCTTACTTTGATATGTATGAGTTACCAGTTGAAAGTAGCAAATATTCGACTTGTTTAGTGAAAACTATACTATACTGGTAAATAACAGGGTCGAAAGGCACCTTACAGTCTTATACAATTTAATTACGATATTTAGGGGCACCGGATATACCAATGAAACGACGCTATTCAAGTCTACGTGATATCACAACGAATGTTGTAGCCAATTAACTGAGTCAGAAGGCGACACGATACGACACAGTAATGTGAACTGGGCTTATACATCGTAATTTCAGGAACACCCTAAGAGTCAAAGTATTAGATGATTTGAATCTATAGATTAAAAATGATCTAACAGACTGCTCTTGGAACGAACCAGTTTCTCTTCGATCTTCATTTTCTTCATTAGCTTCGGTGTTCCTAAACTAGCGTCAGCTTTTCGTTTTATTGTCACCTGAAAATATTAAAGGGTAAGTTAACGGTTTATCTAGAAATTGACGTCGACGACCGGTAAAGATGACGATCTGTCTGACATATCTTTAGGGTAGATTTTTTTTTGATGGGGCCCGTTAGACAAGGTGGGCCAGTAAAATTCGGGGATGCGCGCAAATGTACTTGTATTTCCCGGACCCCGTCTTATAGTATTGAAAGGAACCGTGGGGGTTGAGTCGATAGGAGTCCGACAGAATCCATTGTTCTCCCAGACTGGGTGCCCATAGTCTTCTCCTCATACCCTTGAGAACATATCCACATCAGAAAAAATAAATATATATATTACCTGAAAAAAATAAATATATATATATTCTGAGGCAGTAGGGTAGTAAAAGGTACCGGACATAACATAGGTTTGGTCAGGAAATGGTTTAGAAGACAAAGTAGGGTTTCTAGAATTACGTCTTAACAAAACTACGTAAGCGTTATTGTCAAAACACTCATTTTTAAGGTTCCGTACCCGAAGGGTAACCAACGGGACCCTATTACTGAGCCTTCGCTGTTCGTCCGTTCGTCTGTCTGTCAGCGGCGTCTCATGATCCGCAATAGGTAGACAGTTGAAATTTTCACAGAATGTGTATTTCTGTTGCCGCTACAACAACAAATAATAAAAATTAAAGGGGGCTAAACCTACTAGAAACGTGTTTTTTTTTACTTTTTTTGCTCGATCTTAGTAATGGAAACAAGTAGACGCGTATAATCTTGTACGATGGTACGGAACCCTTCATGCGCGAGTCCGACTCACACTTGACCAGTTTTTTACCTTTGGCACATCGTCGTCCTCTTGTGTAAGGGCAGTAAAGACAAAGTTTCGCTTGTGTGATGCCAGAGAACCAATCTTAGGAGCGTCATCGTCAGCTGCTAGTGGTGTTGCCAATGCAGCCAGTCTCGCGAGAGCACCTCGACCTCGCGTTAGCAAAGATCCGTGGTAATTTTGCTGAAATAATCAAAGTGTAAATTAAGAACCTGCCTGTCATTTAATTTCAGCTACGCTTGCCGGGGTTGGTCCATGGATGGGTGACCATCTTTACATACCAAGACTCCTCCGTGCCTCGAAAAGCACGTTAAGCCGTTGGTCCCAGCTGTCAATCGTGGATCTTTGACAGTCATTACGGGTCGTCAGAAGCCCAAAAGTCTGACAACCAGTCTTACCAAGGGGTATCGTATTACCCAGTAACTGGGTTGTGGAGGTCAGATAGGCAGTCGCTCCATGTCAAAAAATTCAGCTGCATCCGGTTAGACTGGAAGCCGATCCCAAGATAGTTGGGAAAAAGGCGCGGGCAGATTGATTGACTGTCACTTAACCACGTACTTACTAATCCGACACACTTCACCTGGGCCTACCCCAACTCCTAGTCACTTATTAAATTAGGACATTCTAAAATGCTTTATTTTAAGTATCTTGATCTTAGATTAGTGAGACTCTACTGTATTTTGTAAGGGAGCCTCGAAGCAGATATTAGGGGAAAAACTCAGTGAAAAAAATGTGAATTGTATAACGTATCAGATCACGCCTGTATTTCCCGAAGGAATAGGCAGAGCTGTGCTCAAAGTATCTACAAACGGGGTGAATAGAAACAAAACTATGATTAGGATTTTCACTTTGGTACTGTTACGTCGACCGTATTACACTGGAACGTTCGAGAATGTGGTCGAAGTTTCCAGAAGTTTCCACTAGGTTCGAGAACATTCCATTGTGGTACTGTGTGGAAGTTCGACAATGTTCTAGAAACTTCCATGACTGTATAAATAAGCCGGACGGCGGGCGAGTGAGTCAGTCTGTTTTCGACTACGAATGCGAACGGAAGTGAATACAAGCGATTACGAAGAGAATAGTGATTATTAGCGATTTAGTGTTTGTGTAAATAAGTTGTTGAGTTAATAAAGAATATTTGGTTAATTAATTGGTGTAAAATAATTTATCCCATACCCAGCTCCTAACAATACCTTACTTTCTAGAAAAGCATCGATTTATTTTTCATTACAATTCATGTATAAATTGGAATACTTAAATGCTGCAAACAATTTCTAAATAACGTGAAAAAGCCCTTCAAAGTTTTGTTTCTACTTACTTCTGCGTTCCTATTCATCCCGTTTGACGGTACACCCACAGAAAGGCGAGACTATTACCACATATAGGCACAAATTCGATCTACTGAGCTACTAGCTGCTACTGAGAAATTCATGAATTGAATCGATCCCAGGACCTCATGCTTAGCAATAGTACTTGCGATGACTAAACCAATGAGGCCGGTGAAAAAATATTGGTTGTGATTGTGCAAGTTACCTGAAATATAGAGAACGATTTTTGCGGACTAGGTATGTCTTTGGCAGTCTTTTTTTCTTGAACAACAGGACTCTCGGCTTCCGTTTTCGACTGATTTACTTCTTGAAGAAGAGTGGACATCGACTTAGAAGAGAGGTTTGCTTTTATAATCGTTGTTCTGTTTACACTGACGTTTACGGCTTTTTCTTCATCTTGTTGCTGTAATGGTAATAAATTAACACTTTATTTTTGCTTTTAATTAGGGAGTGCATTCGCTGCCGGCACCGGCACTCAAAAATAACAAAGTTGGGAACCGGCAGTCCACTGCAGGCCTGCGGTCTCATCTCGAATAAAGAAAATTTAGTTCTAATAAATTGCAATAGATGGCGTAATATGCATCGATTTCCTATTAGTTTATGTAACATTTATATTTTGAAAAAAAAAAAAATGGAAAAAACTGTATTTTTTTATTTAATAAACTGCACTAAGCATAAAATTGTGGAATAATTGGCTCCTAATCCAAGTTTAGATGATTATTGGAACGAATCCTTCGATATCTATATTTCTTGTACCAATAGATGCCGCTGTTTGAAGTTTTAGAGTTTATCCATTTGCCTCTTTAAAATTAGTATAGTGACACATTTTGATACAGTAAAACTGTTATGAAGTGCCAACAATTCTATAAAATAATTCCTCAATTTGTGAGAAATTATTGGTAAGACTTTAAGTAAATTTATTCAACTTTCAAGTGTTGCAAGCCGTCGCTGCTAACACCATCTAGCGATGTGTAGAGGACGGGCCCGAACGAAAAACAAAAGTTACTTGTGCTAGTCGAAAACCCGTAGTTGCGGCGGTACCGTTTCTGTGTATCGGATGAGGCATCTGTACGCTAGTATTATATTATCTGTGCTGCAGGTTAGATTCGAAGGGGTAGCCCCTTGGCTAGAGTGAGCGAGCAAAGCGAGCGAGCGAATGAAGCCCCGTCAGCCCCTTCGTGTTGAGTTCCTTTAAACCCTGCAGACAGAAGCTCCGTCAGCTTTTTTTTTTTAGAGTTGGGTAATCATCCACAATGACTTCTGTCGCTTCTGGGTGGAGCGGGAGGGCGTGTCAGCTCCGTTGGCTTAGCTTACTTATGACCGTCGTTAGCACATTGCCGGCTGAACATTCGGCATTTGTTTTTTTTTTTATTATGCCTACCCCGCCTATCAATGCAAACACAAATGAACTTTGTTTCATAGAACAAAACGCACAATATATCTCTCTATTTCGCTTGCTTGATTACATGTGAGCCTAGCCAAATGTGTAAAGCGTCAGATCTAGTGTTACGTATGCACGTAATACGTTTACTTTTCTGTAGTTTTTTATTTGAAGATTTTCATCCAAAGAACAATATTTTTTTTATTGTTTTTGGAACCTTTGATACTGCATAATATACGATTTTATGGAAATCAAAAAACTTTTCATAAACATTCTCAGAAAAACCGCGGCGCTGGCAGCTAATTCGGGACACGGCGCCGGCAGCGGAGGCACTCCCTTTTAATATATAATATATCTATACCGTACCTAGCTAGTATTTCAGTAAATACAGGGCGTAACAGAAATGGATGGTCATATCTTAGATACTGCTTCTGCCTTCCCATGGAAATGAACAACATTCTTCAAAGAAGCCGCAGTCAATTCCAAAAACAAAAATTGGACTTGCTGTACAAAGTTATCATCAGTTTGTCGACCACAGGAGTGACTGCTGCCGTAAATACACTGCTATCCATAGGCTAAAGTGCTGTTATCTGACATTTGACAGGTTTTGGTTTTTTGATGTCACAGTAATCAGCTAAAAATTCTCCATCGATCTGTCCAAGCAATATTTTTCTATCAATAGATTCAGAGATAAATAAATAAAATGACCGTTAGGTTCCCTTGATTTCTATGTAATTCAACGCAGCTTTTTTGTGCGTAACTCTAAATATGATTTTGTCAGACAACGGCTTATAGCTTGAGGACAGTGCGGAGTCGACATGGCGCCGAGGATCTGTACCACCGTCTCTTATAATAACTTTTTAACTCTTTATAATATCAGTTTTATCTGTGCAGAATAAAAAATAATCTTTCTCTTAGTTTAAGTACTTGTGATACTAACCATTGTCCTCAAAAACACTTCTCGTTCATGCCTCTGCTTCCTCCATTGTTCTTCTGACTCAAATTCTTCTTCCTGGGTATCAGCAAATTCATCGGGTACCGTACCAGTGGCATCTTCTTCACCTGTGTAATTAATAACGTGTTTTAATAAGTATACGTTAATCAATCATACCATCATCATGATCCTTTTAATGTCCCCACTGCTGGGGCAGAGGCCTCCTCTCTGTAAGAGAGGCAAGACTGGTGTCACGACTGTCAAAGATGTAGTAATGACAACCGAAACCAACTGCTTAACCCTTTGCTTCACAGTGGTCACTTTAAGTGACCACCTGTGTACCAGGGTGTGATGCCTCGCAAAATTTCAACGCTCGTTCTGTTTCGTTTTTTAGGGTTCCGTACCCGAAGGTTCCATGGTTGTCACTCACGTGTCTGTCTATCTGTTCGTCGTCTGTCACAAAATGTTCCTAAGAATTTTTTATCTTCCCATTGACCTATGAACTTGAAATTTGGTGATAATGTTTATTACTACGTATATTTTACTAACAATGCAGTGAGCAGTGGTGGCCCAGTGGTAACTGCCGCGACCTACAAGTTGTAGGTCGTGAGTTCAAACCCAGGCAGGCGCCTTCTCATGGCGACATGGAGACAGCGATTGTCACAACCCCGCGCTGGGCACGCCACCATTGCGGCGGTGGTGCCCCTCTTTGAGGCTTGGCTGGAGAGACCTCACGGCGCCCTCACCTTCCGCCTGACGCAGGTCCTCACCGGACACGGTTGTTTCGGGAGGTTCCTGTTTCGGATCAAGCGGGAGGTGACGCCCGGGTGTTTCCATTGCACGGATCGCCCCGAGGACACGGTGGAGCATACGGTGGAGGTCTGCCCCGCTTGGGCGGAGCAACGCCGTGTCCTCGTGGATGCGATAGGCGGCAGCGACCTCTCGCGCCCTGCCCTGGTTCAGGCCATGGTACGGAGCGAGAGGGAATGGGAAGCCGTCTCCTCCTTCTGCGAAGCAGTAATGCTCGCGAAGGCGGAGGCGGGACGCGTGAGAGAGCACCAACAACGGAGTCGCCCTCACGCCCTCAGCAGCAGCCGCCTCAGGAGACGCCGGGGACTTCCGGCGCCGCGAGACGATCTCCGGCCACCGTAGACCCGGGCCTGCGGATGGCGAGTAGTGGGTAACTCGCCGTCCGATCAGCACCAGGCCCGAGAGTCGACGGCGCGTAGTGTTCCACGCGCGCCTCAAAGAGTTGTCAGCAAGAGACGGGGCCCGTCATGGCCGATGCCTGCCCGGGGGTTGAGGATAAATTCGAAACAGAGTTACCTCGCCCCTGGGCACTCAAAGGCAGGAAAGAACAGGGGTGGGTTTTAGTCAGTAAGAGTCTGACACGCCCTCCCGCTCCGCCCAGAGCGGGAGAAGTCATAGGATGATTTCCCACCCCACAAAAAAAAAAAAAAAAAAAAAGGCAGGCGCCTTACTTTATGTAAATTATTTCATCACTACTGCTCTCAAAACAGTGAAGGAAAACATCGTGAGGAAACTGGCATGTCCCAGAACCAAAAATTTGAAGACATGTGACATCCATCAACCCGCAGTGGGCCCGCGTGATGGATTACGGCCCACACTCTCTCACAGAGAGGTGGCCTGTGCCCCAGCACACACACAGTGGGGTCATTAAAAGGCTGATGATGATTTTACTAACAAATACCAATATATTAATAAATCAGGTTTTTTCTTTGATAATTCCCTCATTTGGTACGGAACCTTAAATGTGCGAAGTCCGACACGCACTTGGCCGGTTTTTTTCTTATATTGCATTTGAAAGCTGTGGGCTATTTACAAGTTCAAGTTCATAGTCCAATGGGAAGTTAAAAAATTCTTCAGAACAAAAGTTTTGTGACAGATGGCGGACACGTGAGTGACAGCAATAGAGCTCTGTTTGGACCCTTCTGGTATGGAACCCTAAATACTAATATGCCCTAGACAAAAAAGTGTGCCGCAAAGAGTTAACATGCTTTTAAGAATTTTTGTTACACATAACATGGTTAAAAAAAAAAAGTGTCCATAGTTTTTTACACATTCTTCTCCATAGAGATCTACGCTTTGGAATGTGAAATTAACTTCATATTTCTAAATGACCTACTTTTTTTTGTTTTTTTGTGGCGGTGGGAAATCAGAGCGGGAGGGAGAGACTTTTACTGACTAAAACCCACCACTGTTCCTTCAGTTGCCTGAGTGCCCAGGGGCGAGGTATCTGTTTCGAATTTATCCACGACCCCTGGGCAGGTATCGGCCATGACGGCTGACTGACCTACTTGACAATAAAAAAAAGCCTGTAAATGGTTTATTTGAAATAAATGCTCTGTTTGGGTTTCCAAAGCACGCAAGAGCTTTGTTATGTAATGGATGGTTACCTATCAACAGGCTGATATAGACAAGCGTTTTCTACCCATGAGCTTTTGTAAAAACCAATATTTATATTGAATGAATACCTGCGTTTCTCCATCGGAATTTCCGCTGCCGATGTCCGTCGCCGAGGTCACCGTCTTCGAATAACAATTCTTGTATTATCCTCACTTCTCGTTTGTCTTGGTCGAGCACATCACGCCTGGAATTAACAAAGACGATACTTCATAAAATAACATCAGAAGTATTATTGTTTTAGCTTAGCCGACTTCTTTGGTGCTTGTAGCACTGTACAAGTCTCTACTATTAATATTAAAAATGCGAAAGTTCGGTTGGATGGATGTTCGTTACTCAATCACTCCAGAACGGCTAAGGGATCTGGATGAAATTTGACACAGAGATAGATTATAGTCTGGAATAGCACATAGGCATGTAATTTATAACAGGGAAGTACTAATTCCGCGCGGGCGAAACCGCTGGTAATAGTTAGTTGTTATCTAAATGTAAGTCCAGCGCACACTGGACAGTCAGATACAATCTTGCTGTCTGTATAAGATTTTTATCACAAATTGATCTTCAGTTCGTGTTGATACTAGAGAAGCCTATTTAGCTCTGCTTCAGGGCCTTTTTTATGGCGATTCTCGCGAGTATTACTGCAGAAATAATCGTCATCAATTGTAGATTTTCCAATAGACTCTTAAGAGTGACGTCACTCGCTACAATCCTAACATGTTCTTTTGCTAATTGTTCCCAAAGATTAAAAGATAAAATTGTATTTTTGTAAAGGGTAATCTCCAGAAGTTCTTAAAATTCTTTCTCTGGTAGAAAGCTACACTGTAGCTGAGTGACTATGCTATAGTCAGCCTATAATGTCCCCACTGCTGAGGCAAAGGCCTCCTCTCTGTGACAAGGTGTGGGCCGAAATCCACCATGTGGACACAATGCGGGTTAGAGGATGTCACATGGCTTCGAAGTTTTTGGTTCTAGGATATGACAGTTTCTTCACGATATTTTCCTTCACCATTTTTAAAGCAGTAGTGATGAAATAATTTATACAAAGTAAAGCGCCTGTCTGGGTTCGAACACACAACCTACAACTTGTAAGTGGCTGACATTACTATTGGGCCATCACTGCTCCACTGCTGAGTGCCATAGTCTATTTTATTCCACAGAAATTCAGTTTTCCTGCGGGATAGGCAACGGAAGTGAAATCGCAGGAAAAAGCTGGTCCTAAATAAATATACGTACATATGTATCTGTCCCAGTTCCTTCCTGAGTTGTCCCTGGTGGAAGACCTCGTCGTCTCCTTCCTCCCGCTCCATCCGGTCCAGTCCCTTTTCGTCTTCGTCTCCAGACCCCACCCATTCGTCCTCGCTCGTCAGTTCCGCCTCTTGCTCGAAGAAATCTGCCACTTTACGCTTCTTCTTCGGTTTATCGGCCTTTACTTCAATCTGGGGTTGTAAAAAGTAGGAAATAAGGTAATTGCCTAAAAAAATCTATTTGATCCATTAGTTACTTGAATTATCAAAAAATATTGGACATGTATTTTTACTTTTTTCACGTTGACTAAAAATAAAACCGGCCAAGTGCGTGTCGGACTTCGCACATTTAGGGTTCCGTACCAAATGAGAGAATTATCAAAGCAAAGATCTGATTTATCAATATATTGGTATTGGTTAGTAAAATATACGTAGTAATAAACATCACCACAAGTTCATAGGCCAATGGCTGTCAATGGCACGGATTCTCTTGTTCAATATCTAAACTAAAATTAGAGAATTGCTATCTTTTACTAAAAGGCAGTGCGAGAAAAGGACGGCTATAGCTATGCACTAAGTTAGAGATGTCAAACTAGTTTACGCCTTGCGCTTCGCCGTGTTTTTAGAAGACATGTTTTTACGTATACCCTTAATTTGTATGGAAATATTAGTTCAAACTAAATTTGACAGCTCTAATTTACGTCCATCTCTTTCTTGATTTATTAGAGATTAGAGAGAAAAAGATAGCAATAGCCTAAATTAAGTTTAGTTTGTACATAACAGAATCAACACCAATGACAAGTTAAAAAATTCATGGGAAAAAAATTTTGTTGAAGGACAGACGGACACGTGAGTGACAGCCATAGGGCTGCGTTTGGACCCTTCGGGTACGCAACACTAAAAAAACAATACAGAGCGATGAAATTTTGCGTGACGTCACGCAGTGGCGCTTTTTACCACGAACTGACGTAACAAGCCCCCACTGCTGAACTTTTTTTTATTAGATTTGTAAAGCAGAAAATACGTGTCCAGTATTTGTTGATATTCTACGAGTAACTTACGGACTAAATAGAATTATTATTTTTGTAACCAGGAAATAACCATTACGCTAAGAGTTTAATGTCACTAAATCTGCTATGTCTACGATGAAAATAGTCATCAGCATCATCAGCCTTTTAATGTCCTCACTGCTGGGGCACAGGCCTCCTCTCTGTGAGAGGGTGTGGGCCGTAATTCACCACGCGGGCCCAATGCGCGTTGGTGGATGTCACGTCTTTGAATTTTTGGTTCCAGGACATGCCAGTTTCCTCACGATGTTTTCCTTCACCGTTTTGAGAGCAGTGGTGATGAAATAATTTACACAAAGTAAAGCGCCTGCCTGGGTTTGAACTCACGACCTAAGTCGCAGCCGTTACCACTGGGCCACCACTACGATGAAAAAAACAACAGACTTTCAAAAAAATACACTAAAAATTAAAAAATAACTTTTATTTCGGAAGTCGGTGTTTGTAATTTACTTCTTCGTTATTTGACACCGACTTCCGAAATAAAAGTTATTTTTTAATTTTTAGTGTATTTTTTTGAAAGTCGGTTGTTTTTTATTGTAAAAAAGTTTTTTATTTTTCACTTTTTAGTTGTTATACCCCACAACTAAAACCCCCAATAACATGGAACGTGGAATTTAAACATTTGGAGTACATCAAAACGTCATCGAGGTAAACGTATTTTTCGTTTTTGTTCAGTTTCTCAAAAAGCGCTTAAGCAATTTCTATAAAATTTATATGGGACCACCTCGGGAGTATATTCTGTCGGATAAAAAAGAATTTTGAAAATCGGTCCACAACTGACGGAGAAATCGGCGGACATACATAAAAAAAAAAACATACATATAGTCGAACATAGAACCTCCTCTTTTTTCGAAAGTCGGTTAAAAATAGTGTGAATCGGAAAATAGGAAAAGCCATTTATCAGATCATCTCTAGGTGATGGTGCCAATTCAAAAGGCATGTTCGTAATAAGGAATGCCTTGGAGTAGTTTATTTGGCTTAATATATTTATGACTGAAGTTTGCGATTTTGGATAGGGGTGGGATATCATCCAATGACATCTCCCGCTCTAGGGTGGAGCGGGAGGGCGTGTCAGACTTACTGACTAAAACCCACCCCTGTTCCTTCCCTGCCTGAGTGCCCAGGGGTGCAGTAACTCATGTTGAGAATTTATGCGCTACCCGTTAATATTACAAAAATTGAATTATTTTCAAACTGACCTCATTTTCTTCCGAGTCATACTCTACTAATCTTTCGGTTTCATCTTCTAAGTCTGACATGTACTCATCGTCATCTGCTATTTC
Source organism: Polia nebulosa (assembly GCA_951329385.1). Taxonomy (NCBI): domain Eukaryota; kingdom Metazoa; phylum Arthropoda; class Insecta; order Lepidoptera; family Noctuidae; genus Polia; species Polia nebulosa. The sequence continues at coordinate 15,375,844 of OX589602.1, read as the reverse complement.
TTCTTCTTCTTCGTCTTCATCATCTAAAAATAAGAAACAAATACCAATTTGGGTACATTCAGTGTGTTATAGAAATTATTCGTAGTTTATAACTTAGGGTCAACTCACACCGAAAGAGCGGCGAAGGGCAGCGCAGTTTCAGTGTCATATGAATTTTAGCTTTATTTTCATTACTACAATACTTATTATCGGAACGAGTCGCGGAATTCGAGACTATGTTTGTGCAGACTTTAATCTTCCCTATAATCGACTATGGTGACGTGTGCTACTTTGACCTGAACGCGGTGTTACTGGATAAGCTGGATAGGCTCCTCAACAACTGCATCCGGTTCGTGTTTAATTTGAGGAAATATGACCATGTCTCGAAACACAGGTCCGAGCTCAAATGGATGGCCATTCGCCAGAGAAGTTTGCGGGCTCTGACTACACTTTTCTCTCTACTGAACTCTCCCAGTCCTCCTTCTTATCTTATATCTCACTTTCAATATCTATGTTCTTCACACGCCAGGAATCTGCGTTCTTCTAATAATCTTCTTCTGCTTTGCCCTGCTCATACTTCTGATTTTGTTCATTCTTCCTTTCATATTCAGTCCATCCTTTTGTGGAATGCGCTTCCTCTCGATATCAGGACGGCCACCAGTCAGTATGCATTTAAGCGGAAGTTGCGGAATTATTTTCTACACAAGGAGTAGAGTCGTCTCAAAAACCTTATTTATTACTTTATATATATATATATATTTATTTATTGGTTTATTATATTAAATATATATGTATGTTTATTATTAATATATATATTTTCGTTCACGTTTTTTTTTAAATATTTCTACTTGGTGTTGCTTTGTTTGTTTTTTTTTTTATGCACCTGCCATATTATCTCTCCACCGCCCTTGGTTGACTGGTAGAGAATGCCTAAGGCATTAAGTCCGCCTTTGTACTTTAGTTGCATGAAGTGTAAATAAATAAATTCGCCGGAATTCCCGCGGCGCCGCGGGCATCCGCGCGACTCGATGCGATAATAAGTATTGTAGTAATGAAAATAAAGCTAAAATTCATATGACACTGAAACTGCGCTGCCCTTCGCCGCTCTTTCGGTGTGAGTTGACCCTTAGGGCCTTATTTAATACAAAAAAAACCGGCCAAGTGCGAGTCGGACTCGCACATGAAGGGTTCCGTACCATCGTACAAGATTATACGCGTCTACTTTTGCCCATTATTAAGATCGAGCAAAAAAAGCTAAAATTAAAACACTTTTCTATTATGGGAGCCCCTTAATTTTTAATTTATTATTTGTTGTTATAGCGGCAGTAGAAATACACATTCTGTGAAAATTTAAACTGTCTACCTACTACGGATCATGAGATACAGCCTGCTGACAGACAGACGGACGGACAGCGGAGGCTTAGTAATAGGGTCCGTTGGTTACCCTTTGGGTACGGGACCCTAAAAATATCCAGATAAGTTTAAGGTGGAAGCGCCAAGTTAGCCCGCGAAATTCAAATTTTCTTACGTTTTTTGCAATTTGCAGGTCAGTGTCAGGTTGTATCTTGGCCAAAATCGTAGCAAGTATGTATTTATAGAATTATAATCATTATAATCATCAATACATCTCAGTTAGAATTGATGTCAAATGTAGTATTTCATGAAATCATGACATTTGGCATCAATTCTAACTGAGAGAGTTGTATTGATGATTTTAATGATTACAGTTCTGTAAATACGTAGGTACTTGCTACGGCCGCGAATCAAATTTTGACCAAGATACAACCTGACACTGACCTGCAAATTGCAAAAAACGTAAGACAAGAATTTCGCGGGCTATCCTGGTGCTTCCACCTTAAACACTGATTAGCAGGTCATTAATTTAATATTTTCTACTCGGAAGAAGAGTGAATTTGGATGGTAAAGAACTAACTAATCATTTAAAGGAGGTAGCTGAATGTGTTGGATAAGATATATTTTATCTCGAATTTAGAATCCACTAATCAGTATTTTAAACTCTAAGTCCAAACTACCACGTGGCGAGTCGCTGAGCAGTAGCAAATTCATGTAGCGCGCACTTCACATCCGCATCGTTCATTGACATGATGATATTTGTAGTAAAATATTTACCTGATATTTGTAGTGCTCTCTTTTCTGGCTTTTTTTTCTTCAGTTTTTTCTTCTTTGCTGGTGTAACTTCCCCATTAGTTTCAGTAGCCTCATCGTCATCATCCGAGTCTATAGTAAACTTCTTTTTCATTTGGGTACTTTCAAGAACATGTTCATCTTCCTTCTGTGTTTTACCTCCAATAAAGAATTTATTCACCTTCGGTTTGTCGAACTCAGGGTCGTCCAACTCATCAAGCATATCCTTTAGAAGGTTTCCATCTTCTTTTTTACTGATTTCGTCTACTTTTTTATTTTCATTTTCTTTCTCAGGTACTGATTCATCAACTTTATTAGCAATATCATCATTTTTTGCAGGTTTATCTGTCAGTGTGTCATGGAAATCGTTGTTTACTATGTCTTGGGGCATGTCATCAACATACTCCTTCCCTTCAGTAGGTGATACAAACTCATTATCATAAAATTTTCCAGTACAAAGAGCTAGTATATCTTCTCCAATAGGTTGCGACTGAGATGACTGTGTAATAGGTAGCTGTGAGCCCTCTACAAGACTGTTTAAACTTGGCTGGAAGAAATAACCAATAATTAACACAAAAAAATATCAATAAATAAATAGAATGGATGGATGGACTGTGTAAAAGAGGATATGGGTGAAAAGGGGTGACTATAGAGATGACGACTAATAGAGAAGTATGGAAGAAAAAGACATGTTGCGCCGACCCCAAATAAATTGGGATAAGGGCTGGAGAATGATAAAATAGAATGGCTAAATGTGTTCCTAAGTGCAAAACTCGAGAACGGCTGGATCAATCAGGTTATTTTTTTTTTGTGTTCGTAATTGTCTGACCAAGGTTTGTATGAAAAATTTAGGAAACCGAAAAAAAAAATTGCACACTTGCGAAGCCGGGACGGGTCGCTAGTAGTATTAATAAACTCATGACCCTTTCATTTTGCTTTGCCTTAGTCGGGTAAAAAGAAACGGGCCTGACCAAAAGATGATTGGACTAACTGACAATGGTAGGACTGTGTGAAAGTTGAAGTTTCTAGAAAATAAATGAATGGTCCCCCCCATTAGAGTAATATGGAAGAAGAAGACATGGTGCGCCAAACCCAAATAAATTGGAATAAGGACCAGAGAATTATTATGACTAAGTTGGTGGTACGACACCCCCGTGCCTCGGCAAGAACGTAAAGCCGCTGATCCTAGGCCTGATCTCATCCCGGCCGTGTCGGATTGCCGTCCAATAGAACTATGAGAGTGAAGGAACAGAGAGAGCAACTGTTTGCGCACTATACACACACTATAATATCGCCTGCTTACTATTCTAATCTCCGTTGAGATGGCCATTGTAATCGAAATTCGGCCCGGAGGATTATGTTTATGTTAATTGGACCATTTTACTACTTACGTCTTTATAAGGTTGTGACATGCATAGTACATTTAATTTACTAGGAGATTTCAGTTCCATGTCCATGGTGACTTCAGATGTGGAGTCTAGTATAGAGAATGTTTGTGTCATCACTTCATCGCATGCACTGGTCACCTCCTTGGTTCTTTCGACGGCTATGGTACTTTCTTGACTGGTGAAGAGGTCATCCGACACGGACGCATGCCTCTGTGCGAGTTGTATCACGTCATCTGAAATGGAAATATTAATTCCTTTCTAAATAACTTTATTTATTTAATACTTTATGCACACAAGTAAAGAAGCGGATTTATGTAATGTAGTGTATTATGCAGCTGACATATCAATCATTATTTTTCAGTAAATTAACCAATAATCTTTAAGAGTCTAGTTACCTTGAGAAGCAGTTTGTACTTCATTAGAAACTCCAACAACTGTGCCTTCATTTGTTTTATTGCTGTCTGTAACTTTTTTAATTGCAGTGTCTTCATCATCTGAGTCCTCAAACGCTTTCAATATTCTTCCTTTTCTAGGTTTACTTGTTTCCTCTTCTTCAGATTCTGAAGACTCGTCGGCACTAGAATCATCTTCTTCATCGTCTGCCTGTGCCACATTGTCATCACCATCATCAATGATCTCATCAGCTTCAACACCATTGGGTACTTTGCCTTCGTTTTCTTCAATATCAGACTCCTCAGCTTCATCATCAAGCATAGGGTTATGTTTCCTTGGTTTATCTTTAATCTCAATATCGTTTTCTTCTGGCTCCTCTTCTTCCTCACTTTCGGAACTACTCTCATTTTCCTTTTCGTCCTCTTCTTCCAATTTTCCTTCGATTTTTTCAAAGCTGTCTTCAGCATCATCTAAGATTGTTTCCATTTCCGTATGTTGCTGTTTTTCTTCTTCAAGACGTTTTGCCCATTCAAGAGATCTCTGTTCTGCAATTTTTTCCTCAAGTTCATGTTTTAATTTCAAATGTTGAGCTCCTGGTTTTAACCTGTAATTCGTGATAGTTGTAATAAGCCCAACAATTTGTTTAACATATAAAAACCTGTTTTCCGCATGATTTTACTTGTGATAATAATAATAATAATCAAGACAAGGGACAAGGACAAGGACAAGGGCCTCAACCCGCTCTCCTTGGCAAACGAGAACTGGTACTGGACACTAATGACCGCAGGGAAGTATGGTAGAGCCAGGAGCTTCACGGACGCTATTACCGGGTCCTACATGGACCCGATGTAGATCTCTTAGCGTCCGTATCCTGGCTGCGTTTTGGTGACCTCTTCGGGGAAACCGAAGGTTTTGTCTGTGCGATTATGGACGAAGTTATGATGACGAATAACTGTTGTACGGTTGACATCTGTCGGGCATGCCACCGGCCCGGGGAATCAATCCAACACATTATTTCTGGTTGCTCTCGTCTAGCTAACGGAGACTATTTGCATAGACACAACCTTGTAGCCAGGATTATCCACCAGCAACTTGCTCTTAAATACAATCTTGTGGAATCTGAAGTACCGTACTATAGGTATGAGCCCGACCCAGTTCTCGAAAATGGCAATATCACGTTATATTGGGATCGATCTATCATCGCTGATAGGACTATTGTTGCCAATAAGCCTGACATAGTGGTAATAGATCGACTAGAGCGTCGCACAATGATTGTTGATATAGCGGTCCCTCATGACGAGAACCTCGTGAAAGCTGAGAAAGATAAGCAAACAAAGTATCCTGATCTGGCTCGCGAGGTTGTCGACATGGTGGATACAGCAGTCATTGTGCCGATAGTCGTGACGGCCAATGGCTTAATAGCCAAGAGCCTCGAAGAACACCTCAGGAGGCTCTCATTGGGTATATAGTTGGATCAAGCGCTTGATACAGAAAGCGGTACTCTTGGACACGGCGCGTATTGTTAGGAGATTCCTTTCTCAGCCCTGACCACCGGTAGCTTGCCCTCTTACCCTATCCCGATGCCGGTGGGCTACTATATTTTATATTTTTAAATGTTTTTATATTATTTTATATTTGAATATTTAAAAATGTAAATAGTATGTACATAAAGTTAAATAAATGGAATAATAATCATTTTATTTCAGAAATTCCATAATTTGTTAGTAAATATTAACCTTAATAACTATGTTAGTATATATACATGCAGGTTGGACAAATAATGGACGAGCGGGCAATCAAATTTCCCCGCAATGACACTCAGGAGACTGTTCAAGCTGCCCCGGACCCTCTGCAGCAGCGAGGCGGCACGCTTAAAACGCGCGGTTTGATAAAACTGATGTAAAAATCTAAACTCACTTTTTTTCCTTCTCTCTTTCGATTTCTTCAGGTGTCTTTAATCTTGCAAAGTAAGTAAACCTCTCCTTTAGTAGCTCAACACCAGTCTTTTTGGGTACACAAGAACCTCCATCCAAGTCAATAACCATGCCAGGGGCACCCGTTAGTGTAGGTTTTGCATTTATATCTAATGGATCCCTTATAAGCATTGGAGAGTTAACAATGTCATCATCTGAAACAATAAATAATATGCATATTAGGGAGGAAACATACACATACATACGCCTTTCTACTTTTGGGAAGAAAAAAAGTATTACAAAAGTAACACTACATTAGAACAAAGTAATCAACCAAATACCTTTTAATATTTCTGCATTTTCTATTATTCTATCAATATCTTCCATATTTACATCATCATCTGAGAAAAACTCATCTTGTTTGGCCTCTTCAGCAGCAATATTTACTATTTCAGTAATTTCATTGGAAGGATCTTCAGGCTTTTCTGTTCCATCCAGTTCTTCAGTTTTATTTGTTTTGTCTAGTGTGGCTAATTCTTCTGTATTGTTTTCACTGTAATGTAGGGATATCAATTGACTCTCTGGTTCTGTATTCACTTTCATAAGTTGCTGGTCTTCATTATTTTCTAATTCATCATTATTTTTAGCTTCCTCCTGAATTGTATCTTCTTTAGGCACACTTTCAGTATTTTCTGTTGTTAAATGCTCTTCTTCAACAGAATCATTGTAAACTAATTTGAAATCTGTGTTAGAATCATCTTTTTCAGAGTCTTCTTGTTGATTAGTTGTGGCAATACTTGGAGAATCAGATTTTTCATTAGTTACTTCTTCACTATTTATATTATACCCTTCAGTTGATGCTGTTTTGGCTGATTCTTTTTCTATCAATTGAGTATATGCAAGATCACTATCAGCAACATCTGTATTGGTGATTGGTTCATTTTCTGCACATTCAACTGTATTGTCAGTCTTTTCAGTGATCATTTCACTTTTATTATTAGTGATTTCAGATATTTGTTCTGCTTCTTGTTGTATTACGTCACTTTTTTCTTCAGCTTCAGGCGTTTCCTCATCTGATTCACTTTTGCATAACTCCATCATTTCTTTTTGTCTCTGTTCTAATAACAGTCTGAAAATAAACACACAAATCAACTTTTTTTGTTATAAATGCAAAAGTTTGAATGATGGATGTTTGTTACTCAAACTCAATCACACCAGAATGGCTGAATGGATCTGGATGTTTGTCACAAAGATAGATTATAGTCTGGAGTAGCACATTGGCTATAATTTATAATAGCGGAAGAATTAATTCCATGCGGGCGAAGCCGCTGGCAAAATCTAGTATTACCTATATTACAAAATATTTGATATAAGTGTATCTCTGAAAAACCGGCCAAGTGCGTGTCGGACTTCGCACATTTAGGGTCCCGTACCAAATGTATATTTGACTATTTGTATGGCTTTGGGTCAACTAGATAGTTATACTGTGAAAATTTGAAGACTGTAGCTCCAACCGTTTGGCTGTAAAACCTGTGTGATAGACGACGGATAGACAGATAGACCGATAGACGGACAGACGAACACGTGAGTGACAGGAATAGGGCTCCGTTTGGACACTTCGGGTACGGAACTCTAAAAAAGTAACTAAAAAAACCCGGCCAAGTGCGTGTCGGACTTCGCACATTTAGGGTTCCGTACCAAATGTATTTTTGACTATTTTATGGTTTTGGGTGAACAAGATGGTTATTAAATACTGTGAAAATTTGAAGACTGTAGCTCTAACCGTTTGGCTGTAAAACCTGTGCGACAGACGACGGAACCCTAAAAAGATTCCCCTTCGGGTACAGAACCCTAAAAAGATGTTTCTTTATTAGTTACTAGCACTTCGCCCGTGACTATGTCCGCGTGGATTTTCAAAGTCTTAATGACACTCACAAATAACGTGGCTTTCTATTGGTAAAAGAATTTTCAAAATCAGTTCAGTAGATCCAGAGATTACCCCCTACAACCTCACAAACTTTACCTCTTTATTAGTTTAGAATATTTCAGAGAAAAATGTTATTTACTCATATTTACCCTACTGCCTCTCGAACGAGCACAGAGAGCTGTCCTCAAGGTTATGACCTCGAAGCCTTTTAGATATCCCACCTCGGCTCTCTACACCGAATGTCAGGTCCTCACTGTGAGACAGCTCTTTGTTCTTAGCATTATTCTGCGCAAACATCCCTCTGTGGTAAACAAGCCGAATGCTGCTAAAAAGCGTAGATACTTCGAAGTATGCTCAACTCGCGGATGTAAAACGGCCCATGCTCAGCGTCAATATGATGTCCTGTCTAACCATATATATAATAAAATAAATAAAATATGCACCATTGCTCCCATGTGCCTGAATGAATGTAAGACCAAGGTCACAAAGTGGCTATTGCCACTGAGTTACGATAAGACTGAAGATTTACTACATGTATCAATCGCTTAACCTAATGTAGCTAATAAAGTCATATAATTATATATAAACAGACATACATGTTTTCACCTTATATTATTTATCTCTCACTCAACACACACACATACCCTCACATTGGTACTTTAATAGGTCACATCATATTTGCGTTTACTAGTTAGTACTTAATTATTTGTCTTAATAGTAATATACTGTGCTCGTCTTGCAACTATTGACATATTTTGTTCAAATTATAGGCGAGGACGCTGACACCCTAAACACAAGTTAAATCTTGCCAGAGTTCATTGAAAACACTGTTTCTTCTATTAGTTGTAACGCTGCATAGTGTTTAGATAAGTGTTTATTGTTTAGATAAGTGTTTTTGTACAACTGAAGGTAATAAAAAATCTTTTGATATTAAACACTTTACTGTACACTAAGATACATTAAGAAACTAGTTAAGTGCGTACCAAATGAGGCAATTTCAAAGAAAAAATCTGATTTATCAATATATTGGTATTTGTTAGTAAAATATACGTAATAATAAACATTATCACCAAATTTCAAGTTCATGGGTCTATGTGAAGTTAAAAAATTATTTGGACCAAAATTTTGTGACAGACGAAGAACAGACGGATATGTGAGTAACAGCAATAGGGCTCCATTTGGACCCTTCAGGTACGGAACCCTAAAAGGAAAAACTCATACCTCAGCACACATACATCAAATAAATTTATGTATGTGTGGTCTAGATACTGTGGTAGTGGCATATGAATGGTAAATACTTACGCATAGTGTTTCAATTGCTCTTCATTCATTTTGATAGGCAGTGCCCTTCCATCTAAGGCCACGGCAGGCTTCCTTCTAGACATTATGTCTTTGAGAGATAATGCTTTAGGTCGATGATATGGTAAAGACACTGCTTTCTCCCTCAACATACGACTTGATTCACTTTTTATTAATTGCATGTTTTCCATTGCCTGTTTAGCTGACATCTGACAAGAATAAAAAAAGTATAAAATACTGGACACAAGACGAGTTTAGAACTAGGAAGATGTCCATTTCTGCCACCACATATTAAGTTGCTTTTATCTAAACTATAACTATAATTTATATATTTATTTTTTGTCTTAAAAAAAACGTTGCCCACACTAGGAATTACTCCTGTATCGTAGGTGCGTTCACAAACATATATACTTACATACACAAGACACCCAGACCCGGAACCACTATCTGTAGGTCATACAAGTATTTGTTCCGTGCGGGGATCGAACCCGCGACACGCAGCGCAGCAGCCGAACGCTCAACCACTGCGCTAACCGTGTCGTCATATATGATTTTTTAATTCTTTTTTTAATTAGGCACTTTTCGCAATGCGTAAGACAGTCCCGTCATACCTTTGATCAACAACATTCTTGATCGAAGCATCATACCCTAAAAAATACACTAAAAAAGTCAATTACATAAGGGCCATGAACCTGAAGAGTACTCACATAATTACATATGAATATTATCGCTGTAAACAGCAGTTTCACTATTAAATCGGTACCTACCCTTGCTGGTTTAGCTTCAATCAATTTGGTAGATTTCTGTTGTTTTATTGGCCTCTGTTTTTGAATTTTCTTTTTGTTCATTTGACCTTCTTCGTCAGAAGTATCTGGATCACAAATGGATGACATTGATGCCATACTTTTTTTAATTTTCTGCAAAACATTATAAATAGCTTAGATACTGACCAGTCTGGTAGCTTATAAATAAGTTTGTTCTCAAAAAAGATACTTAAATACTCCTATTTTTTTAGATTCTAAAAATCTAATTTTTCTGACAGTTAGATTACCAAAAAATATTGGACACATAGTTTTTTTTTTTTGTCACGTATACAAAAGATCTTCACAGTGTGCCACACTTTTTACCACAAAGTGACGTAATGAACTCCTGAACTTTGATGTGTTTTATCTTAGTCATTTTTTATTGGCTTGGTAAATCAAAAATTTACATACAGACTAAATAGAATTATTATTTTCCCAAGAAAATACCCTATTGCTTCAAGAACCAATTGGACAGACTAAATATCACCAAGCTATTTGAATGACATGCACCAGCTTAACAGCTACTACTATGCCTTATCAAATGAATAAATCATATTGTTAGCAGTCAATCCTACTAACCTACTCATATTTAATATTGTGAAAGTTTTAATGTTTGCTAATCAGTCCAGCCTCAATGGCTGAACAGATTTTACTGAACCGGCAGAAAGGTAGACATAACCCAGGGGTAATTTCTAATTTGTATTATTATAATAATTATTTGGTAGGACACACTAGCAGCTACTAGCTGACGTGTTTATTTCAAATAGCTTCGATATATATTTATGCATGCAGTTCAAGCCGCTGGTAGAAGGTACTGGTGATATACCTAATATAACCTCAGCCTAGACAGCTCTCCCACTTTTACTATAGCATAAGCAAGTACCTCCTTGTTTCCTAAGAATTACTTTTTGAAATTGGTAATTTAAAGACAGTTTACCTGTTTTATTTTGGCTATAGATGACATTTCATTGTCTGCATCTGAAATCTCGTCATGGCTGCCTTCTAAAGACTGTTTATCATCATTGTCTTGCGATGTTGAATGCTTCTCTCTTGAACTTAGTAGACCTTTAAACTTAGCTCTCATCTTATTCCTTTTGTTTTTTATTCTTGTTTGTTGCTCTTCATTCTTCGTAGATTCATTGTGGCTCGAAGCATCTGAGTCTGAGCTACCTCCACCCATCTGTATCCTCGACATTGTTTTGAGACTTTTAAAAGGTACAATGCTGCTCCCTATTTCACTATCACTATCATTTTCTAATTTATCGCCCTGACGAGTCTTTTTCTCTTTAGGCTGACGACTCGAAGCATCTGAGTCTGAGCTTCCTCCACCCATTTGTATCCTCGACATTGTTTTGACACTTTTAAAAGGTACAATGCTGCTCCCTATTTCACTATCACTATCATTTTCAAACTTATGTTCCTGAAGAGCCTTATTCTCTTTAGGTACATCTTCGTTCTCGCTGTCACTATCAGAAAACTGTTGCACTCGTTTCTTGGTTCTATGCACAGGAGCGCTTTCATCATCGCTGGAAGTTATGGTATTTCTCACATCAGTAGTATTCACTGTAGAAAACATTTCGTTGGAACCACGCCGAGATTGCATTTCCAATATATTTATGTGATTGTTTTGTACAAGTTAACCTGTTGTAAGCAATTGTTGAATCCTAGACTGCAACTATTAATTTATTTACTAACCTATTTTGATATTCACATTTTGACGAGTACAGCAAAACATTTTAAACACAAAGTAATTTACGGAATTACACGATAATGATAACTACACAGTGGATCGGATAACAATTAACAAAGAAAAAGAATCAGAATGAGATTTTCGCGCCTTACGGCCATACAAACCTGTCGCCTGTCAGCCTGACAGACAGGTCGTACTTTTTTTAATGGGCCTTGTGGAACACGCTAAGGACAGAGACCATGCTGCCTAGCCATCAGTAGTGTATTTTAATATTTTTTCCATTCGAATACAGATGTAACACGTTCTAATGTTTTTTTGCAGTATTTGGCAACAAACGTGTCGAGTTTTAACCTTCCCGGCAAACTTCGCTGAGGTAGTCAATAATACAATAAAATTCTCAGCTCCATTTTACCGAGATCGCGCCTGTTTTATTGATTCCACATATTGTCCAGTTGCGTAGACACTTGAGACACAAAACTACACCAATTTTACATCACAATAATCACTAGGAATCAATAAGCGTATAATTAAAACAGCTAGGTACTAAACTTCACTCGAGAACATCGCTCGCCTAAAAACCCAAGTCGTACTCGTCGCGTTCCGAATCACGTCAAAATCGCAAAGAGAACGTGCACGACGAAGACTCTGCCACCTGGTGGCGCAAATCCGAATCATATATGGAAACAAATAGAAAATAATCAAATTAAAGAAGTGAAAACTATCATTTAATAAAGTGAAAATGTATTGTTGCATTTCGGGATGCTTGAACACTTCAAAGAAAATTAAAAATAAGTCAAATGGTGTAAAATTCTATTCCCTATTCTATTTCCTACGAATAGTACTGACTTCCCATGGTTATGTGATAAACGACAAAAGTGGATAAATGCAATAAAAAACATATAAGTATGAGTTTCAAAAACAAAATAAGGTAATAGTAATGTTGTTTGTAAAAATAGCTAAGTTTTGTATGTAGTGGTACTATTCAATATAAATAAATCTATAAGTAAACATAACATTCTACCTACTTATAAGACATGCCCGGATTCCAACACTTCAGCAATCGCTTTATCGCTATTAGAATTTGATGTACTCGTAATTCACACTTTTTATAATCAAGTTTTTTACTTTAATATTTTTAATGTTTTTAGTTTTCACTGACCAAAAGCTGACCGAATACTGTTATTATTTTATTAATAACAATAATAAACATTATGTTATAATAATCATTTGTACTAGTGGTACGTGATGAAACTTTATTTATTATAATTATGGGTAAAGGACACGAACAACGTTATGGGATACTTAGACTATGAATATATTTATGTGTACTGTGTACCCTTCCTCTATGATGTGTTAGGTACACATCATAGAGGAAGGGTGAGTGTGTGATCTAAAATGTCACATTGCTGAGATATTTGAAATAAAGTTGTCAGATACATAAACGATCTTTGTGACATTTTAGACTTAGAGTGTGGCGTTTCCAAACGTGACATCCATTTAGGAATTTCAATCCAATAATTATGCTTTCGGGGTTTTTGGCGGGATTTTCTCGAGTGCAGTTCAGTGGCTGTTTTAATTATTCGTTTATTGATTCCTAGTGGATATTGTGATGTAAAATTGGTGTAGTTTTGTGTCTCAAATGTCTACGCGACTGGACAATATGTGGAATCATTGAAACAGGCGCGATCTCGGTAAAATAGAGCTGAGAATTTTATTGTAGTATTGACTACCTCAGGGAAGTTTGCCGAGAAGGCTGACTCGACACATTTGTTGCCAATTACTGCAAAAAACATTAGAATGTGTTACATCTGCATTCTAATGGAAAAAAAAGTAAAAATACACTACTAAAGACGAGGCGGTATGGTTTATGACCTTAGCCTGCCCGAGAAAGGGCGAAGAAAAAAAAAATAATAATTATGCTTTCAATCTGGCTGGAACTGGCCGGATTGGTGCTTTTCTGAAATAAGTTCATAGGTCTAGTCAATACTATCTATGATTTTCAGTAAGAGCAAAGAGTATAATAATAATACGGGACAGTCTGACACGCCCTTCCGCTCCACCCAAAGCGGCAAAATTTATTTGCTGATCCCACCCTAAGAAAAAAAAAGGCTTAGCGAAAGTGAGAAAATGATAAAATTCTACAAAAAATTACGTTTATTTTAGCACTAGCACCGCAGCTTTGCGAGACTGTACTAATGAGATGGCATCGTATCAATCAGAGCTAGATAATTATTAATAACTAGCAACCTGACTCGGCTTCGCACGGGTGCAGTTTTCTTTTTTTTTTGATGATTTCCCAAAATTTTCTTTTCTATAAACGTTGCCAGACAATTACGAACACAAAAAAAAAAAAAACAAGAATTTGCTAAATAGGTACATAAGTGATGCGCTTGATACATCAATAAGGCAATTAATTTTTATGTTTATAGAAGATAGCTATAAAGATCCGTCGTGTCGTTTAGATTTACTTAAATGGGTAAAGCGACAAACACATAAAACGACTTTGTTCTTTCTTTTGATTCACAATAGGTAACGAACACATTCCGGACGTCCTTCAGCCTGTTAGAGATTAGGATGGCTCTGAAGCAGCATGAAAACAACAAAGCGTCGGGTGTTGACGGAATTACGGTCAAACTCCTGAAGGCGGGTGGAAAAAGCCGTTTGATTTCGTTATCCCCGAAGCGAAAACGCTACAGAGTCCGCTGGATGACGCAAAGGACTATTCGATGTGGCTACACTTAGGGTAGGCCTATGTCCAGCAGTGGAAGCATAGTGGAGTGGACGTCTTTCGGTTGAAAAGATGTCGATGACGTGACGATGATAGATCCCTATTGAAGGCTCAATCAATCAATCAACTCAGCCTATTGCAGTCCACTGCTGGACATAAGCCTCTCCCAGGCTGCGCCACAACACCCTGTCCTCCGCCTTCCGCATCCAGTCTATCCCAGCCACCTTCTTAAGGTCGTCGGTCCATCTAGCTGGGGGGCGTCCCACACTACGCTTGCCGATACGCGGTCTCCACTCCAGGACTCGTCTGCTCCATCGGTCGTCTGTCCTTCGACAAACATGACCAGCCCACTGCCACTTCAGTTTGCTTATTCTGCAAGCTATGTCGGTTACTCCGGTTCTTTTCCGGACAACTTCATTCCTGATTTTATCCTTCAAAGAAACTCCTAACATAGCCCACTCCATAGCGCGCTGAGCGACCTTGAATTTGTGGACCAGCCCGACCGTCAGTGTCCACGTTTCGGTACCGTATGTCATAACGGGCAGGACGCACTGGTTGAAAACCTTAGTCTTCAAACATTGTACGAGTAGAATAGGGGACGAGAAGACCTGACGAAGTTTTCCAAACGCTGCCCAACCCAGCCGGATCCTTCTGTCAACTTCTTTCTCAAAGTTGTGTCTACCGAGCTGGATGACTTGCCCTAGGTTGACATACTCCTTCACAACTTCGAGAAGCGACCCTTCGATGCGGATTGGACTCGGTACGACATGTGAATTGTACATGACTCGTCTTGTCCAAATTCATCCCGAGGCCAACCCGCTGCGAGGCTCCATTTAGGCTGTGCAGCATCAGGCTTAACTGTTCCGCCGTCTCTGCCATTATGACGATGTCATCGGCCAAGCGAAGGTGTGAGATGTACTCGCCCTTTACGTTGATACCCTGTCCAGTCCAATCCAGCGTCTTGAAGACGTCCTCCAGCGCGTTGGTGAACAGTTTCGGGGATATCACATCCCCCTGTCTCACCCCTCTGAGCAGTTGGATATGGTTGGTATTCTGATCTTGAATCTGGACAGTCATCGTGGCAGCGTCGTACAGACATCTCAGCACTTCGATGTAACGCCAGTCGATACGAAATCGTTGCAGGGAGTCCAGAACTGCCCATATTTCGATGGAGTCGAAGGCTTTCTCGTAGTCCAAAAATGCCATACACAGCGGCTGGTCGTACTCCTCGGTCTTCTGCATAATTTGCCGAACAGTATGGATGTGGTCCACGGTACTGAAGCCTTTTCGAAAACCAGCTTGTTCTGGTGGCTGGAACTCGTCAAGTCTCCAGGCGAGACGGTTCGTGACGACCCTCGAGAAGAACTTGTAGACGTGGCTCAGAAGTGAGATGGGTCTATAGTTCTTCAGCAAGGTTTTGTTACCTTTTTTGAAGAGCAGAACCACCGCACCTCCGCTCCACGCCTTAGGCGTTGAACCTTCTTGGAAGACGGAGTTGAAGAGACCCGCTAGCTCTCTCAGGACTGGAGCCCCGCCCGCTTTAAGGAGCTCTGTTGTTATTCCGTCATCACCAGGTGCCTTGTTGTTCTTTAACTGTTCGATAGCCGCCCTAATCTCGCACTGGTTGACATCTGGGATGTCCTCCGTGTAGTGACGCGTCAACTCGGCTCGATGGTCATCTGCACTATGTTCTACTGGTTTCACCGTCCGCGTTGAGTATAGGTGACCGTAGAAATCCTCGACCTCCTCAAGTGTATCGGACCTTGAAGTCACGATTCTGCCATCCGCAGTTCTTAGTTTCGTGAGATGGGACCTCCCTAATTGTTGAGCGAACACTTTCGACCCTCGGTGCTGCTCAATCGCGACCTTAATGTCGCGGGTGTTGGAGCACCGAAGGTCGCGTCGCGTCAGCTTTCTAATTTTTAGGTTTAAGGCACTCTTATCCGACGCAGACAGCTGCGTGGATGGCAACTCTCGTCTTTCCCTCACAAGTCCGAGAGTCTCCGAGGAAAGTTAGCACACCTTATTTTTCCGCTGCGACGGGAATAGTCTGCGGGACACGTCGCGTAGTGCTTTGACCACCTCGTCGGCTTTCTCGTCAACAGTGCTGACTGTGGTTTCCAACAGGGCGAATCGATTTTGAAGTTCCAGTTGGAACTTTTCGAACCCTATAGCGATCTGGGGCTGCGTAGGTCGGAGAGTAGGCCTCATCATGCGGATTCTCTCAGCTCGAAAATTGTTATTTAGAGTGCCTCGGACAAGCCTGTGATCGCTTCCGGTGTTAAACCTGCTGATCACGGAGACATCTCTAAATATGTGCCTCTTATCCGTCATGATGAAGTCTATCTCGTTTTTAGTCACGTTATCGGGGCTCTGCCAGGTCCACTTCCTTTGGGGTTTCTTTTCGAAGAAAGAATTCATCAAGAAAAGCCCCTGCGACTCTAAGAAGTTGACCAGCATTTGCACCCTGCGATTCCTGCGCCCCATGCCGAACGGTCCGACTTTCGATTCGCCGCGTTCTTGTACTCCCACTTTGGCATTGAGGTCCCCCATAAGAACGCTGTAGTGGGCCTTTGTCGTACTGTGCATTGCCTTGGCAATATCCTCGTACATGGCCTCAACTGTCTCTTCAGAGCATGTCGAAGTCGGCGCATATACCTGTATCACTTTCATCAGTGAGTTTTAGTACTAGGTACGCTACCCGTGCCGACACACTACTGACTTCTACATCGCTGCCAGTGAGTTCCTTGTTGACCAGGAAGCCAACGCCGCCTTGGGAGAGCTGAGCACCTTCGCGGAAGTAGAATAGGTGACCTGACTCCAGGGCTATCGTGTCCTCCCCCTGTCTTCGGACTTCAGATAACCCCAGTATATGCCAGTTAATGCGACCTAGCTCCACCTTAAGTTCAGCAAGGTGATGGTCCAGCCTCTTCGAACGTCCATTATACGTAGCCAGATGTAATCGTCGTCGTGTTGGTAGCCTGCCGTCACCCGGGGATTCTTCGCAGCCCCCGTCCCGCCGTTACCGTGACCGCTACCTTGACCAGGAATAGCGGGACCATCGCGGCATCGGGAACTGGGGGCCGTTGTTTTGGGGCTTTATTCATGGGAGGTTTTTAATGCCCGTAGTCACCATGCTGGGCAAGCGGGTTGGTGACCGCAGAGCCAATCCTTTCGCAACGATGACGCTGCTGCCCGTCATCGCTCTGGAGAATTTAGTTTGGCTTGTCGGATGGTTATACCGCCATCGGTCGGTCGCCAGCGCCTCGTCCGTCAGTGACAGGGTGTACCGCGCGCAGGTGAGGTTGACATTTGGGGAGTCTGGATGTTATGTGCTTGTGCTCCCCCTTACACACCCCAATCACTTCTGTACAATTGTAATTATTTTTATCCTGTGTGAAATTAAACGTGAAATCAAAACCGATACCTAACCAAATAATATTTCGATAACCTAGTTTAATCGATGGTAGAACTAACAATAAGAGGAATAAGAATAGGTTTAGCAAGTTTCTATAGAATATCAAAACTGTGCATCAGTGTGGTTAATTTGTGAACTTTTTTTTTTCGTCGGTTAATCGCTCATCCTTGTGAAAAATGTTGTGGGTTACACATTTGATTATACTTATTCTTTTGTTTTGTTTTTAACAAAATGTAAATGTGTTTATATAAAATAAAAAACCGGCCAAGTGCGTGTCGGACTTCGCACATCTAGAGTTCCGTACCAAATGTATTTTTGACTAAGTATTTGTAGCTAAGGCTTTGGGTCAACAAGATATTTTGAAGGCTGTAGACAACCGTTTGCCTGTAAAACCTGTGTGACAGACGACGGACAGACAGGCAGGCGGACACGTGACCCCTGCCCGGGGGTTGAGGATAAATTCGAAAGAGTTGCCTCGCCCCTGGGCATTCAGGGCAGGGAGGAACAGGGGTGGGTTTTAGTCAGTAAGAGTCTGACACGCCCTCCCGCTCCACCCAAGAGCGGGAGAAGTCATTGGATGATTTCCCACCCCCCCCAAAAAAAATAAAGCCGGACAGGTGAGTGACAGCCATATGGCCCATTGGACCCTTCGGGTACGGAACCCTAAAAAGTTCTTAGAAGAGGTTGCCTTAAAATAAGCCGCAAACAGGTCAGATAGCAGTTGTAGCCTGGGCTGGAGGCTCTAATATTTACTTAATTAGAAACGTGATAAAACGTATTTATTTAAAAACTTATAAAATACTTAACAAACTGTAATTAAAACAAAAACTCCTAACTAAATAAAACTTAAAATATGGTGTCAAAAAATTCCTCCGCATCGCTGTCGGCTGGAAGTGTACCCAAAAGACTGGCGGCATTGCCACGTTGTATGGCAATGCTTAACCTCTGGCCGAGGTAAAAGCCAGCCCTTGGGTCACGTGAAGTGTCAACAAGGCGTTTAGACAGATCTTTAAATAATATATGAGCACTGGGACCCCACGGCCCAAGGGCCGGCTCGGGAAATATGCCGTCTTCTCGTTAACTAGTGCCGTGATTGCTTGGTGAGCCGAGTCCTAGTGATACCCATTCAACGTCACCGACTATTCGTTCAAGTGCGCCTAATAGGAAAAATTGACTTCAAAAATTGATTATTTTCTCGTGGAGGTAGCATTTACGTACATAGGTACGAAGGTACGTCGTGTTGAAAAACGTCGTTTGACATAGATCAAACGACGTTTTTCAACACGTCGTTTGATATTTTATTTTTTATTTTATTATATTTGGAAAACTTACAGCTAATACATATAGGTACATGCTTAAATATTCTAGAAAATTGAAGGCCAATTACAAGTTTTCACTTATAGTGTAAGTAAACAAAAGCAAATATAGGTACGTAAGCGCTACCTCCACGAGAGTGTGTATCGCGGCGATATTGTCGTCCTGGCATTTAATTATTTATAACAAGGCTCTATACAACAAAACGCGCCTGTCAGGAGACGCTACCTGTCACAGCGCACTCCTCTCAAAACTTTTTCAACAACCAAAATATGTGCAACGATTTCTTGTGGACATATGGAGATTCGTTGCACGTCGCGCTTCGCAATGATACATCATTCATCATTCTCCTGCCCTTATCCCAATTTATTTGGGGTCGGCGCAACATGTCTTTTTCTTCCATACTCCTCTATTAGTCGTCATCTCTGTAGTCACCCCCTTTTTACCCATATCCTCTTTCACACACTCCAACCATCGTTTCTTTGGCCTTCCCCTACTCTTATAGCCATCCACATCCATACACAAGACTTTCCTCACGACATTTTCTTCACTCCTCCGCATCACATGCCCATACCACGACAACCGATTTCCACACAATTTTTCAGTCAGCGGTGCCACTTTCAGACTTCCTCTTATATACTCATTCCTAATCCTATCCATGCGCGTAACACCACACATCGCTCTTAGCATTCTCATCTCAGCTACATGCAATTGCTTTTCATTCATCCCTTTTGTGGCCCAACATTCTGAACCATACAAGACAGCAGGTCTGACCATTGTTTTATAAATCTTCCCCTTAAGTTTTAGGGGCATGCGGGAGTCACAGATAGTCCCGGTGACCTGCCGCCATTTCATCCATCCAGTGTTAATTCTGTGCTTAACAGTCCGATCTATTTCGCCATCGCTTTGCACGAGTGAACCGAGATACCGAAAATCGGAGCAGACTGGGAGAAGCGCGCCATCTAGCACTACAGCTTCAGAACTGGAGAGACCGCCGAAATCGCAGAACATGTATTCAGTTTTGGTTCTGCTGATTTTCAAGCCAACTTTCTCCAGCTTCTGTTGCCACTTCTCCAATCTGCTCTGGATCTCAGGTCCATCTTCACCGACCAGAACAATGTCGTCGGCAAACAGCATGCACCAGGGTGCCTCTTCCTGTATTTCCGACGTAAGAGCGTCCATAATCAACAGGAAGAGGTAAGGACTTAAAGCCGATCCTTGATGCAAGCCTACAGCCACACTGAACTCATCGGTGTTGCCAGCAGCCGACCGGACGTAGGTACTAGATTGTCTGTACATAGCACGAATCAACTCAACATACTTCCCAGGCAAACCTTTCTCTTTCAAGGCCCACCACAACACATCCCGAGGTACCCACCCTATCATACGCTTTCTCAAGATCAATGAACACCATGTGCAAGTTCTTGTGCACACGTCTGTACTTCTCGCACAATTGACGGAGAGCGAAGGTGGCGTCCATTGTTCCTCGACCTGGCATAAACCCAAACTGGTTCGGGGTAATCTCACTCTCCTCTCGCAATCTTTTCTCTATCACTTTCTCCCATACTTTCATAGTATGTGAGATGAGCTTTATCCCTCGATAGTTGTTGCAGTCCTGTACATCCCCTTTGTTCTTGAAGATGGGCACTAGCGAACTATTGCACCATTCTTGTGGGATCACTTCTTCATACAACAACTTATTGAAAAATAAAGTCAGCCACATACACCCATCCTCTTTTAAACACTTCCATACTTCTACTGGTATGTCATCAGGGCCCATGGCCTTTCCATTTTTCATACATTGAACTGCCTTTCTTACTTCATCCATGCTAATTTCTCTCACCAAACCCATATTTACTTGTACCTCTTTGAGCACACCATTCCATTCATTCTCTTCGTTCATCAACTTTTCAAAATAAACCTTCCATCGCTCTTTTATTTCGTCATCTTTCGACAAGACTTTACCGAGTTCATCCTTCATACATTTTATGTGCATTATATCCCTCGTTCTCCTTTCTCTTAATTTTGTAATCCGGTAGAGCTCCTTCTGGCCTCTAGGGCTGTCCAATAAATCATATAACTTTTCCTGCGCCTTAGCCCTGGAAACTGCAACCGCCTTTTTCGCAATGATACACTGCCGGAAGAATAATGGAGGTGGCGTCGCAAGTTTTTGCAGCTTGACAAAGTTTTTCGATGATTTTGGCAAATTTTTATTTAAAAAAAACTTAATAAAAAAACATTGAAAATATCAAAAAACTTTTTTACAAAAAAATAGAACCGACTTCTTCTTTTGGAAGTTGGTTCTATTTTTTTGTAAAAAAGTTTTTTATTTTTCACTTTTTAGTTGTGGTTCCCCATTAAACTGTGTTAACAATTTATAGACATACGATAGCAGCAATCGCGGTTGATTTGCTGTCAATTTTTGAAGAGTTCCGTTGTCTGTCTGCGAAATCCATCATCAGATCTTTTTGAAATTTAAATAGGACCATTTCGGAATAAACCCCTTTCGAACAAAAAAAGAATTTTGCAAATCCGTCAATATATGACGGAGTTATGCCCGAACATACATAAAAAAATTAAAAAAATAAAAATACAAACATCCGAATTGATAACCTCCTCCTTTTTCGAAGTCGGTTAAAAACCCGACTGATATAAAACAACTAAAAAGTTCCAAACAAGTCACTATTCAAGCAGTTTGATTAACTGCATCACACTGCTTGAAAAGTGACTTGTTTGGAACTTTTTAGTTTGTTTTAATCAGTCGGGTTTTTTGATATATTTTCTTTTTATTTCCTAATAGTGAGTTACATTTTTGGAATCGTCTTCTCGAGCTCTTTACTTTAATAACACCCCACATGACCAGGTTACAAAAAATACGACTACACTTACCTACCTAATAGCGGCCGCCATTTTTTATTCAAAATTCATATAGCCCATGTCACTTCGGCGGTCAAGACCAATCTAATAATACCTCATTTAGTAAAATCCATGAAGCCATTTAGGCTACAGCGCGTGCCAAAGAAATAGACAGGTACACACATATATACATACATACTCTCGAAAGACATTACGCTCTTTCTGGGGCAGTCGGGTAAAAATAAAACCACCGACTTCCTTAACAAAACACAAAAATATGCAGTCAGTATTTCTAGTTTTTCTGTTTATTCGATTGGTTATTTGACAACGACTTCTGAAATTAAAGTTATTTTGCATTTTTTATGGAAGTCTATTGTATTTTTAACCGACTTCAAAAGAAGGAGGAGGGTCTCAATTCGATTTTTTCTAGGTGATTCTTTTTTTTATTTGAAAGCTGGTGCTTCTCATTTGGTGGTCCCATTTAAATTTTGTGACGATCTGATAAAGAACTATAGGGGGGTATCATATTACCCAGTAACTGGGTTGTAGAGGTCAGACTCGCTCCATGTAAAATACTAGTTATCAGCTGCATCCGGTTAGACTAGAAGCCGACCCCAAGACAGTTGGGAAAAGGCTAGGCAGATTGATCTGATAAAGAACTTCGGAGATAGCTAGTATAGGTACACAATGGAACTCTTCAATAAATGATAGCTGAGCGATGGCCGTTTTGCGTAGATGTGACGCATATTTTCCCCCAGATTTTCTTTTTTTGTTGTTTCTGTCTTTTGCGTCATGTTGACCGTAAATAAACGTATTTTCTTTCTTTCTTCACAGCAAACCTTAGGCACTAGTCCCACCGCCAACGATGAGCGAGTAGCGAGTAGACCTTCATACTAATAACGAGTTGGTGAGCAGCGAGTGTAGGCACTAGTCCCACCGCCAACGATGAGCGAGTAGCGAGTAGACCTTCATACTAATAACGAGTTGGTGAGTATCGAGTGTAGGCACTAGTCCCACCGCCAACGATGAGCGAGTAGCGAGTAGACCTTCATACTAATAACGAGTTGGTGAGCAGCGAGTGTAGGCACTAGTCCCACCGCCAACGATGAGCGAGTAGCGAGTAGACCTTCATACTAATAACGAGTTGGTGAGCATCGAGTGTAGGCACTAGTCCCACCGCCAACGATGAGCGAGTAGCGAGTAGAAATTCATACTAATAACGAGTTGGTGAGCAGCGAGTGTAGGCACTAGTCCCACCGCCAACGATGAGCGAGTAGCGAGTAGACCTTCATACTAATAACGAGTTGGTGAGCAGCGAGTGTAGGCACTAGTCCCACCGCCAACGATGAGCGAGTAGCGAGTAGACCTTCATACTAATAACGAGTTGGTGAGCAGCGAGTGTAGGCACTAGTCCCACCGCCAACGATGAGCGAGTAGCGAGTAGACCTTCAAACTAATAACGAGTTGGTGAGCAGCGAGTGTAGGCACTAGTCCCACCGCCAACGATGAGCGAGTAGCGAGTAGACCTTCATACTAATAACGAGTTGGTGAGCAGCGAGTGTAGGCACTAGTCCCACCGCCAACGATAAGCGAGTAGCGAGTAGACCTTCATACTAATAACGAGTTGGTGAGCAGCGAGTGTAGGCACTAGTCCCACCGCCAACGATGAGCGAGTAGCGAGTAGACCTTCAAACTAATAACGAGTTGGCGAGCAGCGAGTGTAGGCACTAGTCCCACCGCCAACGATGAGCGAGTAGCGAGTAGACCTTCATACTAATAACGAGTTGGTGAGCAGCGAGTGTATAGTTCCGATGGCTTTGTCGCTGACTCGCTGGGCTTTAAAAACGAGTGTGCGACGAGCGATTACTCGCACCACTCGGGGCGACTAATCGTCTCGGCGTGAGTTTTGACCGCCAAGCGGGCAACACTGAGCGAGTAGATATTATCTTTGATAGCTCTTGTCGCTCAGCGACAAACTTGTGGAGCGAGTTCTCGCCGGCAGTGTTAATTTTCAGCGATCAACTATTAAATTGCATCTCTTTTGTTTACACTGAATTTATATCTATTGTACGTTTCTTGAGCGTCAAAATGGCCGATAGTAAGAATCATCAAAATCGTTTCACCTAGAAAAAGTTCAGAGGTAGCACACACACACACACACACATAAAAACATTGCAGTCCAATTGAGAACCTCCTCCTTTTTGCAGTCGGTTAAAACATTCGTAACTGTCGGAATAAGGTGTTTAGGTAAAATCAGAAAATTCGAGAACAACGAACTGCTTTTTGTCTTTGGACTTCTAATAAATATTCAGTTTAAACTGCACGGCAACGTTTGTCGGGCCAGCTTGTAAGAAATCTTGGGAATAAAATAAATCTAGATAACATGGGAACAATTTATTAAGTTATGACATTTAAATAGAACAGGATTTAGACGAATAAGTTTCAAACTATAAAATAAAACCAAATTTAGATCATGCATAAGTACTTGTTCCAATTGAACGGAAATCCGGTTTTTTCTGCTTCTGCTGCAAATCACAAATAACTGCTTCAGCGGTAGTAAGTAATGACGCAATACCGCTTGCGTCAGTCAAAGCCCTTCTTACTATTTTAGTGGGATCTATAATACCTTTTTCAAGCATATTCACATATTCATTATTTAATGCGTCATATCCAAATTCGGGACCCATATTTTCGACTTTTGATACTACAACAGCACCATCATATCCAGCATTAGAAGCAATCGTTATGCATGGTGTGCGTAAAGCTTTCTTAACAATGGATATACCAATCTCTTGGTCGCCATTTGCTGCCTTCAGTTTGTCTAAAGCGGGTATACATCGCAGGAGTGCTGCTCCCCCTCCGGGAACAATTCCTTCTTCAATTGCCGCCCGAGTAGCATTTAGAGCGTCATTAACTCGATCCCTCTTTTCACTAACTTCAACCTCGCTACAGCCTCCGACGTATAAAACGGCGACACCTGCTTGCAGCCTACCCAATCTGTTAATAAGCCGATCACGGTCATAATTACTAGTGGCTTCTTCTAAATCATCTTTTATTTGTGCGACACGTTGTTCTACTTCAAGAGGATCACCCTTCCCTTTAAGTAAAAGAGTTGAATCTTTTGTAATTATGACCTCGCCTACCTCACCAAAACTCTCAGGTTGACAGTCCTCAAGTCTTATCAGGTTCGTATCATCTTCGAATACTACACCTCCTGTAGCAGCAGCCATATCCATCAGCACATTTTTTCTATATTCACCAAATCCAGGAGCTTTTACTGCAACTATCGGCAATCCTATTTTTAATTTATTTACTACCAATACGGATAAAGGCTCTCCATCATAATCTTCCGCGATTATAACAAGGGGTTTTTTCCGTGTGTTTGCTATCTCTAACGCAGGTACAATTTGAGATGCATTAAAAATTTTCTTTTCAGAGTACAGTACGTACGCATCATTATATTCAACTCTTGGACCTTTATTTGAATTTATGAAATACGGTGAAACATAACCACGATCAAATTTCATTCCTTCTATTATTTCTAGTTCATCATCCAATGTTTTGCCATCTTTAACTGTAATAACTCCATTTTTACCGACTCTATTCAATGCAGCAGCTATTAGTTTACCGATGGCATTGTCTCCATTTGCAGATATAGTAGCGACTTGTTCTATTTCTTCTGAAGTGTTTACTGGTTTAGACATTTCCTTTAATTTTCGCTGAACGGTTTCAACAGCTAGCATAACTCCCTTTCTTATTTCATTTGGATTAGCTCCTCTAGATATATTTTCAAAACCTTCTTTTGCAATAGCCCTGGCCAAAACTGTGGCTGTAGTTGTTCCATCTCCAGCTTCTTCGTTGGTTTTATTTGCAACATTTTGAACAAGTTTTGCACCAATGTTTTGGAATTTATCTTTTAATTCAATACCTTTAGCGACGGTTACTCCATCTTTAGTAATTTTAGGCGGCCCCAAACCTTGTTCCAAAATCACATTACGACCTTTAGGACCCAGGGTGACAGCGACGGCATCAGCTAAGATATCAACTCCTTGCAACATAACTGACCGAACGTCCGGGCCGAACCTTACTTCTTTTGCGTAAAAACGACATGGATTATCAGTTAAAACTTCTTTGTATTTAAAAGCATTTAATATAACATACCGTACACGATGCATATTTAATATTTTTTTTCAAGGTTTTTCAATCATATAAAATTGATAGACTGACGTGAATAGTGAATTTTATTATTATTGAAATAAAACAGGCACAAGTGACAGTGTGCGAAATATTTGAATTCAGAATTCGATTGAAATAAGAATACTAAAATATTTTTTCCTTAAGCAGTGGACTCATTGCTAAACTGATTATTCGTTGACCAATGGAATGCGCCAATTATTTCGTGTTTTTTTCGAAACCATGTCGTAGCAATCTAAAGGATGATTCACGTTACACCGTGCCGCCACCGAGCCGCACCCCGGCCGTGCCCCGGCCGGGGCACGGTCAAGGATTCTTGCATACATTTTGTATGAAGTGATTCATGTTAGACCGGGCCTCGGCCGTGCCCCGGCCGGGGCACGCCGAGGCACGGCCGAGGCACGGACGGGTCACGGCCAGGGCTCGGCCCGGTGTAACATGAACGTGTGCACTGGGCTCGGACGTGCCCCGGCCGGGAAACAATTGCAGTCAAATATCTATGGTATACTTTTTGTATGAACTGATCCATGCTTGGCCGTGCCCCGGACGTGCCTCGGCCGGGGCCCGGTGGCGGCACGGTGACAGCCCGGTGTAGCATGAATGACTAGCCCAGTGGACGTGCCCCGGCCGGGGCACGGCCGAGGCTCGGTGGCGACTCGGTGTAACGTGAATCATCCTTAAGGGTGTCCAGATCTAGCGAATGCGCCGCACGCGAGCTGCGCGACTACTATGGGCCGTGCGCGAACGGAGCACATTCCGCTGTTGCAGTTGCATGTGCGTACACGTAACACGCGCCGCATGCCCGCACCGTGCAAGCCTTGCATGAGTTGCGCTAAAGAGGCGCACCAAACAAATGCAGTAACTGCACGCGCGTGACACACCCTAATTTTTTTTTTGGTCCTACCCTTAGGTCGGAACTAAGGACTCCGTTTTTTCCATCTGGCTATGGAACCTGTTATTTTATTTGCAATTGCGGTGGTAAGACCCGTTATGAGTTTAAGAGGCCGTGACTTATTATTATTATGAGGGACTGACTGTAGAGACGGCTTGCGACGCCTATCTTACGGCTGGCACAGGTGTTCTCATGACATGGGTACTTCGGAAAGAACCAGTGCTGCATAGGCCTGAGAGCCGACGGTCGGTTGCCACCATTTTTTATTTTTTTTTATTCTTGATAGGCACGCGTTTGTGTTCTCAAAACGTTTTGTGCGTGTGGATGGGATGTTCGTCATGTACCAGTGATGCATAGCCGTACGTCTTGTAGTCCGAAGATGGAACGGGGTTGGCGGAACCAAATTATGCAATTCCGTCGCACACTCCCCAAAATGTAACCGATAGAAAACCGACAGGCTAGCAACTCGGCGTCTATGATCAAGACTTTGCTTCGACTCGACGAGCCTATCATTGCCGAAGCTCCTCTTGGCTCGTTTCTCAATTGTCTCAAGGGCATCAAGTTGGTATCTGTCAGATCCGTCCCAAAGATGAGAGCAGTACTCCATACACGATTGAACATGCGCTTGATAAAGTTTAAGCAGTTGTTCCGGCGTGTAGTACCTTCTCACCTTAGCGAGGATCCCCAACTTTTTGGCAGCCACTTGAGCCTTTGCCTCTGTGAAGGAACCAAAATTGAGGGTAGATGTTAACGTAACACCAAGAAGATCAAGTTGGTCGGTTATCGGTATGGTTACACCTCGGAAAGATGGAGCCGGGTGAAATTGGCTCCTTTTAGCGGAAAAAAGACAAGCCTGGGTCTTAGCAGCATTGAACTTGACCAGATTGGCATCGCCCCATTCTGAGACACACACACAACAACGACAAGTTCAAGCGCCCAATCATAGCCTCTCGGAGAGACCGGACCTGAGACCCACTAGCTCGTGCGTCGGGCACCTATCTCTCGGCAACAGTGCTGTCGCCTGCATACCCAAAGGTACTGGGTTTTAGCAGATCGTTAATATGCCGCAAAAACAATGTTGCCGAGAGCACCGACCCCTGAGGAACACCGGCATTAATAGCCAGCAATCCGGACGAGCGGCCATCTATGATCGCTCGGGAAATCAGCAATCCGACCGAAGGAAGGAAGCTTGCCAATTAGGCTATCGTGCCAGACCCTATCGAACGCCTTCGAGATGTACAGGGAGACCGCAAGGGCTTCCTCTTGCTTCTCGATGGCCTCACTCCAAATGTGAATGGCATACGCTAGAAGATCCCCAGTTGACCGATTTCGGCGGAAGCCGTATTGTCGGTCACTGAGGATATCGTTAGCTTCTAGGTATGCCAGGAGCTTACCAATCAGTATACTTTCCATACTCTTACTCGTATGGAAGTTACCGAGATGGGCCTATAATTTGCTGGGTCAGCTCATTGTGGTAACTGCCTAGACGATACAGCACACTCTTGATAGAGCTCCTATTATTTTTGCCTCTGCATCACCCAAAAGTTGACTGGTAGAAAATACCTGAGGCATTAAGTCCGCCTCTGTACTTGTACGTGCATAAAGAGATAAATAAATAGAGGAATGCTTAGCTTGGGCTGTGCAGAGCCGTGACCTCATCGCGGGAGATCCAAATTCCTTCTCTATCCGTAGCAGACGCACCGGGCTTCGGTCGATGTCCGGGCGCCGTAGAGGAATACCTGGTGTGAGGAGCTTGACGAAATGGTGGAATAGGTGGATTTTTTTTTGTAAACAATAAGCCATGGTCACCCTATTATGAAAAAAAAAACGCTAATACTTTCTTCGATCGATATAATCATGACTTATTTCGGGGTATTCCTGTTCTTCCCTCCGACTTGGTTTCACTGGTGGGGCGAATGGGAATTCTTTATTTTGTTTTCCCGATCGTCCCCCTGTTTTAATTGGTGGGACGAACGGGCATAATTTATTAATTTTTTGTGAGTCCCATTGGTTCCACTAAATAATTTCGTACTGGTTCGTTATTGATGGTAAAAAAACAAATTTTTAAAATAGAAATCAGTCATATAATAGAGAACATCAAAAATAAAAAACAATTATTTAATAAAGAACAAAAAAATCATAGTTAAAATCACAGAATCATATTTACGTACCTATTTACTTAGGTATTAAAGCTCCTCGCGCACATCTGGGAGTGGCGTGAGGGGGCGAAACGCCGGGGCGTAACTCCGCTGCCGCAACACCTTGTGGCTCGGCGGACAGACAGAGCTCCGGCAGGATCTCATGGCGACATGGAGAGAGCGACTGTCGCAACCCAGCGCTGGGCACGCCACAATTGCGGCGGTAAGGCCCCTCTTTGAGGAGTGGCTGGAGAGGCGCCACGGCGTCCTAACCTTCAGCCTGACGCAGGTCCTAATCAGACACGGGTGTTTTGGGAGATTCCTGTACCTGATAAGGCGGGAGGAAGCGCCCGGGTGTCACCACTGTGTGGATCGCCCAGACGACACGATGGAGTTCTGCCCCGCTTGGGCGGAGCATCACCTTGTCCTCATGTAGGCGATCGACGGCAGCGACCATTCGCGCCCGGCCCAGGTCCAGGCCATGGTACGGAGCGAGAGGGAATGGGAAGCAGTCGCCTCCGTCTGCGAAACAGTAATGCTCGCGAAGGAGAAGGCGGAACGCGTGAGGGAGGCTCAACAGACTCCCTCACGCCCCCAGCAGCCTCCGCAGGAGACTCGGGGGTTGCAAGTCGATCACCGGCCACCGTAGGCGCGGGCTTGCGGGCGGCGAGTAGTGGGTATCTCGCCGTGTTCCACGAGCGCCTCAAAGAGATGTCAGCTGTACCTGACGGGGAACGTTAGGGCCAATGCCTGCCTGGGGTCGCGGATAAATCGAAATAGTTACCGCGGTCCTAGGCACAGAGGCAACTGAAGGAACAAGGGTGGGTTTTAGAGTCAGTAAGTCTAACACGCCCTTCCGCTCCACCCAGAGCGCGTGAAGTCATTGAACGATTTCCCAACCTCCAAAAAAAAAAGTATTAAAATACACGAACACACTCATATTTACGCTTAAACATTAAAATTAAATAAAAAGTTTGATTAGCAGGTTCTTATTTCTACATTTTCTACCTGGAAGAAAGGTAGTAGTAAAGTACTAACTAATAGTTTTGTCACACAGTTGAATTTGATGAATGAGACATTCATTATGCTATCTTGAATTAAGACAATTAGTATTTAAGCTAAGTAACCTCAGCAGCATGTTTTAAAAAAAGTCTGTAAATATCTAAATATACTAGAGCTTGCTGCCACTTTCATTCCTTTTAATGGCATTACAAATCACTATACTTAATTTTCAACTTAGCATGTTCATTTGTTCTGCCAGGTGAATAAGTCATGTGTGGCTTTCTATACACCGTACATAATTATAGTTTTTTGAGGTCCACAATGTTAGTCTTTTTTACTAAAGTTTTATGTATTTTACTTCTGCTTGTCCACCATCACCAAATATTTCGCGTTCTTTGTGTGCAACACAAACTTTGTGTAATTCCTGATCAGAAGTCCTCTTTGTACAGTTTCCCCAATTATTACAATTCTTAATGGCATCATTAAATTCTACAATCAAATTGTTTCTTCCACCATTTGGTCCTACAACATAATCACATTTGATTGATTTCTTAATCATGTCATTTAAACAACACTCAAGTAGTTCATAATATGGCAGCCAGAATGTATCTGGTAGTTGTGTTAATTTTATACCAAGTGACTCTGTGAGGATGCCAGTAACAAAGATGTCATCTATCCAGAAGTATGGATGATAGATTGCTTCATCACATAGTGCAGCTGCTACTTGAGGAGTTGTGATGTAATACCACCCAGAGAGGTATGGAGGATACTCTTGCCTCGGGTACTCATCCCATGTAACATACCATTTGTTTTCTTTATTCCTCCGTGGCTTAGTATTGTTAAGCATGTAGCCCATTAAAAGGGCTGTTGAATAATTAACTGATTTCAGCAATGCATAAGTTCTTCCCAAGTTGTATACTGTGTCATCATCCATTTTGAGTATGTATGATGCTTCTTGGCATGTTGTTGAAGCCCATTTCAAACCCATTAGATGTTTGAAAGTTAGGTTTCTATAGTTTTCTACAAATGTTCCTTGTAAAATATCACCAAAAGTTTTGCTCTCATCATTGATTGCAGATTGAGTTATATATCTGAAAAACAAGTTAAAGTTATTTGAAAAATTAATTTATAGTATAAAAGTACTACTACTATTATCAAATGCAAAATGTATTTGATCATTTTGGAAGGTCACTACGTACATACTTTTCATTATGAGGTATTTGGGCAAGGAGGAATACACGAGTTGCATTTATTTTCCTTAGCTCTTCTACAGGCATAGCTCGTCTATGAGCACTTCTTAGCTCCACATGCCCCACATAGGAAGTCACTATTAGGACCAAAAATGGATGGCCTGAAAATATGTAATCATTACTAGAGAGATTTCATGAAAATAAAAGCATGCTCATTGCATTTGTAGGAAAAAAAAAATCTATTTAAATGAAGTCTAGAATCAGAAAGTTTCTCTACTTAATTTTCAAACGAATTATAAAGACACTAAAAAAAATTAAATTACTTTTACATGTTGTTGGGAATGGTTGAAGTGACACATCTTTTATTGTATACAACTTTCTCTTAAGAATAATGACAGTATCGTTGAATTCGGCATTTGATTTCCAATAAATCCAGCTGGTGAGTGCTATCCCAAGAAGTAACGCGATGTAAACAAATTTTCTGCGCATTTTAAACGCTGCAAACTCAGCCATACACACTAAATACTGAACCTGTTCATTTAGTATCTCTACTTATTTACATTATTCAATAAAATATTTAGAAGGTTTATGCTCGGTTTTGGTTCGAATGCAACAAAATGCAAATAAAATAGACTGGTATCATAAAAATCGGTATAAATATTCAATAATTAATTAGACCAGATGTGACAGCCATTTGTTTTGACGTTTAATTTTTTTTTTTGTTTTTTATTTTATTTATTTATTTACCCCGAGGTTTTTGGCGGGATTTGGTCGAGTGAAGTTCAGTGGCTGTTTCACAGATTACTAATATGTAGGGCTGTTTGAATTATTCGTTTATTGATTCCTAGTGGATATTGTGATCTAGAATTGGTGTAGTTTTGTGTCTCAATTGTCAACGCAAATGGACAATATGTGGAATCATTGAAACAGGCGTGATCTTGGGAAAATGGAGCTGAGAATTTTATTGTAGTATTGACTACCCCAGCGAAGTTTGCCGAGAAGGCTGACTCAACACATCTGTTGCCAAATACTGCAAAAAACATTAGAATGTGTTACATCTGCATTCTAATGGAAAAAAAGTAAAAATATACTACGTAAGACTAGGCAATATGGTCAAAAGACTTTAGCCTTCCCTACGGGTCTTTCGACTATATTGCCTAGTCTTACGTCATCGATCGCGTTCGCGCCTGTTTCAATGATTCAACATATTGTCCATTTGCGTAGACACTTGAGACACAAAACTACACCAATTTTGCATCACAATATCCACTAGGAATCAATAAACGAATAATTAAAACAGTAACTGAACTTCACTCGAAGAAATCCTGCTAAAAACCCTACTTTTTTTGTTCCTTTTTTCTGTTTTGTTCCATTTGGAACAGGCTAAGGTCAGATACCATGCTGCCTAGTCATCAGTAGTGTACTTTTTTTTTCATTAAAATACAGATGCTAATGTTAACCTAGCACATTCTAATGTTTTTTGCAGTATTTGGCAACAAATGTGTCGAGTCAGCCTTCTCGGAAAACTTCGCTGAGGTAGTCAATACTACAATAAAATTCTCAGCTCCATTTTACCGAGATCGCGCCTGTTTCAATGATTCTACATATTGTCCATTTGCGTAGACACTTGAGACACAAAACTACACCAATTTGATATCACAATACCCACTAGAAATCAATAAACGAATAATTAAAACAGCCACTGAACTTCATTCAAAGAAATCCCGCCAAAAACCCCACTTTTTGTTCCATTTTTTCTTTTTTGATCCATTTGGAACAGGCTAAGGTCAGAGACCATGCTGCCTAGTCATTAGTAGTGTACATTATAATGCAGATGTAACACATTCTAATGTTTTTTACAGTATTTGGCAACAAATCTGTCGAGTCAGCCTTCTCGGCAAACTTCGCTGAGGTAGTCAATACTACAATAAAATTCTCAGCTCCATTTTACCGAGATTGCGCCTGTTTCAATGATTCCACATATTGTCTAGTTGCGTAGACACTTGAGACACAAAACTACACCAATTTTACATCACAATATCCATTATGAAGCGAATAATTAAAACAGCCGTAATAAAATTTTTGAGAAAATTATTTTATATCAAATTCATAGACATTGTAATAAACACAAATTATTACATAACAAACAGTTTGGTTTCACAAAGGGTCGTTCAACAACTGATGCTGGTGTTGAAGTTTTGGCTGCACTACTACGGAGTCCGGTGCGCCTCTCTGAATCTTCTTACTTTATACTTAAGTAATAGGATTCAGAGAGTTAATGTGAACGGTAAAAGGTCTCCCGTAATTATAGTCAGAAATGGGGTTCCTTAAGGCTCAATTCTGGGTCCTTTTTTGTTTCTAATCTGTATCAACGACTTGCCGTACCTCATAAAGGATAAACATAAATTATAGTGCTGTTTGCAGACGACACTGCACTTTTATTTAAACTCAAACGTCAGCAGGTGGTTGTTGATGACGTAAATAAATGATAAATGATGTTTATTCAGTAAATCGGTTACAATAATGCTCTTTCAACTGTAGTTAACTGGTTTAATATCAATAATCTTCTCCTTAACGAGAAAAAAAAACAAAATGCATAAAGTTCACATTACCTAATGTAACACAAGTGAACACTAGTGTGTCAATAAAGGGTGAAGAGTTGAAACCCTAGCTTGACCGGATCATCAGGTGAGATAGTAGTCAAACGCGTGCCTATCAACAATGAAAAAAAAACCCGAGGATTCCACAGTGTTCTTAGGTTTAACTTTGGATGCGCAGCTTCAGTGAAGCCCAATATATTTTTTAATTATTTTTTTTTATTGTTGATAGGCACGCGTTTGACCACTACTCACCTGACAGTAAGCAATGATGTGGTCGAAGATGGAGCACGCTTGCCTAGAAGTAACCTATTCACTCTTGACTTAAAGACTCCCAGGTTGTAGCTATCAGAAAACACAGACTCCGGTAGGGAATTCCACTCCCTAGCTGTACGCACAATGAATGTTTTCTTAAAACGCTTTATGCGTATGGATGGGATGTCCACCATGAACCGGTGGTACTTTGCCGTACGTCTTGTGGTCCGTTGATGAAACGGTCTTGGCGGAATCAAATTATGCAATTCCGTCGCACACTCCCCAAAATGTAACCGATAGAAAACCGACAGGCTAGCAACTCGGCGTCTATGTTCAACACTTTGGAGTTTCGACTCAACGAGCCTATCATTGCCGATCATCCTCTTGGCTCGTTTCTCAATTGACTCAAGAGCATCAAGCTGGTATCTGGCAGATCCGTCCCAAAGATGAAAGCAGTACTCCATACACGATCGAACTTGCGCTTGATAGAGTTGGAGCAGCTGTTCCAGCGTGAAGTACCGACTCACCTTTGCGAGGATCCCCAACTTTTTGGCAGTCACTTGAGCCTTTGCCTCTATGAAGGGACCAAAATTGAGGGTAGATGTTAAAGTAACACTAAGAAGATCAAGTTGGTCGGTAATCGGCACGGTCACACCTCAGAAAGATGGAGCCGGATGAAATTGGCTCCTCTTAGCGGAAAAAGAAACGCCTGGGTCTTAGCAGCATTGAACTTGACCAGATTGGCATCGCCCCATTTTGAAACAGCCTGTAAGGACAAGTTCAAGCGCCCAACCATAGCCTCTCGGAGAGACCGGACCTGAGACACACTACTACGCTCGTGCGTCGGGCACGTATCTCTCGGCAACAGTGCTGTCGTCTGCATACCCAAAGGTACCGGGTTTTAACAGATCATTAATATGCAGCAAAAACAATGTTGCCGAAAGCACCGACCCTGAAGAACACTGGCATTAATAGCCAGCAGTCCGGACGACCAGCCATCCATGACTACTCGGATAAACCGATCCCTCAGGAAATGTGCAATCCAATCACACAAACCAGTTAGCAGACCGAAGGAAGGAAGCTTGTCAATTAGGCTGTCTTGCCAGACCCGGTCGAAGGCCTTCGAGATGTCAAGGGAGACCGCAAGGGTGTTCCCCTTGTTTCTCGATGGCCTCACTTCAGATGTGAATGACATACGCTAGAAGATCCCCAGTTGACCGATTTCGTTGGAAGCCGTATTGTCGGTCACTGAGGATATCGTTAGCTTCTAGGTATGCCAGGAGCTTGCCATTCAGTATACGTTCCATACTCTTACAGTGTACGGAAGTTACCGAGATGGGCCTATAATTTGCTGGGTCAGCTCGACTACCCTTCTTAGGCACGGGTTGCACGTTAGCTTGCTTCCAAGTAGAGTTGTAAAAAAACGGTTTTTTTTCTGAGATGAAATAAAACGTTAAAAAAAAACATGAAAAAAAAAACGGTTTTTTTTTCTGGAGCAGGTTTTTTTTCATGAGTAGGTAAAAGCGGCCAGTTTTTGGCAAATTAGTACAAGAATGTGTCTGCGTTGGTAGCAGAGGCAATTGTCGCTGCTGGTTCTGTGGCATTAGCTGTGAATGGCTGGAGCAACATTAGAAATTAACCTATCGTAAATTTTGTTGTCACGACGCCGAAAGCTTTTCTTTAACAAGGTTTTACCGACAGGATGATCAAGTCACACTGCAGAATTCATAGCTCAAGAAATGAGTTGTGTCATTGATGAAATAGGACGTCAAAAGGTATTTGGCGTTCTAACTGACAATGCTGCTAATATGAAGGCAGCTTGGAGACTACACGAAACGAAGTATTGCACGGACAAACTTATTTACCTACGGGTGCCTAGCACACTCCCTCCAATTAATATTTACTGATATGAATACTTTGCCAACTTTAAAGACCCTCATAGCCGATGCAACAGCTTGTGTCAAGGCTATAAAGAACTCTCACAAGCTTAACACAGCTTTCATAGAAAAGCAGTTGACCACCGCCGTCAAATTAAGTCTTAAGCTTACAGTTAAAACGCGCTGGGGATCTCTAGTCTCCTGCTTAGAGAGTTTAAAAGAAAACAAACAAACTATTAAAACCATGACGATTGATGAGAGTCTTTCAGATGTTATAAATAAAGTGGAAACATTAAAAGTAAATATGTTGAGCGATGACTTTTGGAATAATGTTACTGGATTCTACGAAACCAATATTAGACACTATTACAATTGTAGAAAGTGACACTCCACAGATGTCCCATGTTTTAAGTTTAAATAAAAAAATTGAAGTCAATGTGGAATACATGTTGGACTAGAGCCCCCTGTTAAAATCCGAGGAACAAAAAGTCAGAGAAATACTCAAAAATAGAAAAGCATTCGCTATATACGACGTTCATAAAATCGCGAACCTATTGGATCCTCATTTTAAAGGATGCGATCTGACTCCAGAAGAAGAAACGGCTGCTGTAGAACAAATTTATAATGCTGCTATAAAGATACCAGATATCGAAGAGGATATAGTACTGGCAGAGCTTGCAAATTACATAGCAAAACAAGAGTTTTTTTCTAAGACTTTTTTGTGGTCATCGGTGAACAAATTGAATCCCATTGCTTGGTGGGCAGGACTTTGCAAATTAACTGCTTTGTCTAAAGTAGCCGTCAAGTTTCTCTCTCTTTCTACTACATCAGCAGCGTGCGACAGAACATTACGTACAGCGACATTCATACCAAGAAACGTAATAGACTGACAAATGACAGGGCTAGGAATATAGTGTATATTGCGCACAATTTAAGATTGCAATCAGTACAAACATCAACAATATTAACACAAGCAGAAGGTAATAGAGTCCCTGATAGTATAGTCGTTAATTCAGAATCAGATGAAACAAATACAGACACAGAACATTATTCCGATGCTGATAAAACAAGCGTAGCCGTAGCTAGCTACTGATACTGATACAGATGATTGAAACAGATTAAGTATTTTTTAAGTTCATAATAATAATTACCCATTGATTTAAACATAATTTGACTTGAATAGAAACAAAACAATCAAATTTAGTGTTTTATTCCACTTTAGTTATAGTGTTTCACTTTTTCTGAAAAGAAAACCAAATGTAGAAAAAAAACAACGGTGTCAAGATTTTTTTCATGTTTTTTTTTAAGATTGTGAAAAAAAAACATTTTGTTTTTTTTCAATTTACATCTCTACTTCCAAGCCATCAGCACTTTTCCAGTCTCAAACGAAAGGCGAAATAGGCGTGTCAAGATCGGAGACAACTCAGGCGCACAAGTTCTCAGTACAATTGCCGGTATCCCGTCGGGGCCACTAGCCTTGTTCACGTCCAGGTTACACAGTACCCTTCGGACATCCTTCTGATGAATGCGAATGTCTGACATAATCGACTCGCATCCACCAAGAGTATCAGGGGGCCTCGCGCCACCAGGGTCTCACGCGAAGATTCCGCAAACAGAGAGGCAAACAAGTTTGCTTTCTCCTCAGCGGAGTGGGCCAGCGACCCGTCGGGTTTCAGCAGTGGAGGTAGTGAGGGGCGGCAGAAGTTCGATTCAACCGACTTAGCCAGTGACCAAAACGCCTTACTACCAGCTGGGTAAGAAGCAAGTTTGTTCCCAATTCGGCTAATGTAGTCAAACCGAGCCCTTCGCAACACCTTCTCGCAGGACTTGGCAGCCCTGATGAAGGCTCTCTTCTTCTGACTCACGTCATTTACTTTACGCGTCCGAGCGTCGACCCATGCCAGGTAGGCCGCGTGTTTAAGCGCATCAGCGCGATTGCACTGGGCACCAAACCATGGTCGAGCCTCGCCAGACATTGTTACGTCAGAGAATGGAATGTAGTACTCCATTCCGTGCCGCAACACATTCGTCACGGCGTCCGCGCACGACTAAACATCAGTCGAAGAAAAGCAAGTAGGCTGCCAAGGATAACATGCGAAGAAAGATCGCATGTCATCCCAATCTGCTGACCTGTATCGCCAAACCCGCCTGATGCCTCTAGGGCTAGGATCGGGCGGGGAGTAGTCGGATACAGACTTCACCAGACAGTGGTCGGAAGTACCTAATGGTGAAGAAATCGACACCGAGTAACGGTCTGGATCTGTTGTCAGCAGAAGGTCCAAGCAATTGGCCGTGTGCGAATCAACATCCGGCACCCTCGTTGCCCCCTGGACCAGCTGGGTGAGGTTTAACGCTAGCGCTAGCTTACGCGTCTCTTGTCCAGCATGGTCTCTGCGCTGCTATGGGAAGAGCCACTCATGATGGTGGGCGTTGAAGTCCCCCAGAAACACAAATTGGGCAGAAGGGTACCGCTGCAGAGCCACATCCGCCGCCTCACTGAGGTGTTGTGTGAGCCTAGTTGTCTCCAAATCACCGCTGTGCGAACGGTAGACACAGGCGTAGACAATTTTATCTAGGCCTGTGTCCACTAGGACCCAAAGAGTTGAGAACCTGGAGTCCTCAAGGTTACGGAGACGCTGATAGTAGATGTCGTCCCGGGCGCACATGCATATACCAGAGTGTGGCTTAAAGTTGTGCTCCAGGATAAACCCTAGGTAAGATAGGTACGCCTCGTCAGACAGACATCCGATCCGCGTCTCCGAAAGGAACAAGAGAACTGGTTTCTCAGTCTCTAGGTGCTGGTGGACTGCGGCGAAATTCGAGTGCAGACCTCGTATGTAGTTGAGGTGCACTTTGTGGAAGAGGGAGTGCTGCCGCTGTTCAGCTTTTTCTTTTTTGTTCCTTTTTGCATAGTGTAAGAGTGAAGGAAGTAGAGGAGAAGGAAGTAAAATGAGGTTCCACGCTGCTAACATTCAGGCACGCTCTGACAGGACGACATCGTCGGGGGACTAGTGTGGAGACTGCGGGGACGCCCGAGCCCCCCCGGGAATGCCGAGACACGCCAACATCGCTATTAGCGACCACAGCGCTAAAAGGCGTTCCTAAGTAACTAAGTCGGGACGGCTGTTGACGCACTAACAGCGATGTTGGCGTGACTCGGAACGCGGCGTATAAGTATTAGGATTAGGGCAGAAAGACTTATTTCAGCTCTCTAAACATGCTCTTGTGGAAGCAATATTTGTTTTAGCTGCTAATCCCCATGAAGTAATCATCTTCATCATCAGCCTTTTAATGTCCCCACTGCTGGGGCACAGGCCTTCTCTCTGTGAGAGGGTGTGGGCCCTAATCCACCACATGGGCCCAATGCGGGTTGGTGGATGTCACATGTCTTCAAATTTTTGCTTCTATCACATGCCGGTTTGTTCACGATGTTTTGCTTCACCGTTTTGAGAGCAGTGGTGATGAAATAATTTATACAAAGTAAAGTGCCTACCTTTTTTTTTTTTTTTTTTGTGGGGTGGGAAATCATCCAATGACTTCTCCCGCTCTGGGCGGAGCGGGAGGGCGTGTCAGACTCTTACTGACTAAAACCCACCCCTGTTCCTTCTGTTCGGCACTCGACAACTTCCCGGGGAGTTGTCGAGTGCCGAACATTTTGGTCCTATCGAGTCGGATCGCGAAAAGTGAAATCGCGTCGACAAATGAAGTGACATTTTTGTGACGTCTGGTGTGGCATAGAAACCAGTGGTGGATCGCCCTGAAGTGCCTGTAAAATCCCCGGTGTGTGGTGATTAGTGGTGATCAGCGGTGTTCAGCAGTGCAGCAGTGAGGTTTGCAGCCGGCTCCGCCAGGGGGCGCCACCAGTATCAACGCTCACTTCATACGGCAACGGCGACAACACTGCCCATAGAGCGACGAGACATCAGCAACGTCATCAAGAGTGTCGTCACAGACCGTGACGACACACTCGCAGCAGTACCAGCAGTGACATCAAGAGTGACGACAGCGAACTCGCAGCAGCGACGTGTTTGGAGAGGTTTGGCAGACAAAACTGTGAGTTACAATCCCAGTGTTTATTATTTGGTAGACTTGTAAATTTTCTCAGTGAATTTTAAAGTTCAACTTAGTGCAAATTTCAAGTGTTTGAGACTTTTAAGATTTAGTAGTAGTTTAGACTTAGAATAATTATAAATAAAGTGCTGTGACGGGAAATCTATGCCCGATTCTGTTTAAGTCAAATAGGTTCTAAACACTTGTAAAAATTTACCGGTTTTTGTTTATTGACTTTGATTTTTCGTCTGTTGCATTCAATTGATTTCATTATTTAAAAACTCTGTAGCTTTGTACACAATGGAATCCTTAGGAAAATTGCAATTAAATAACAAATCAATAATAGAAAAAGCTAGAATTAACTTTAAAAAATCACCTAAGGATCGGCTCACACAAAGTTACATTGAAACGAGAGTAGAATCATTAGAGGTACAGTGGAAACAATTTGTTGAAACGCATAGGCGCATCATAGAAAAAGCAACCGACGAAGAATTAAAAAAGAATGTTTATTTTACGGCAGAAACTTATGAGGTTACTGAAGAGTTGTACATAACCTATAAGTCTGAATTAAAAGAACACTTACTTCAAAGTAGTCCGCGCGAAAGTACTAATTTCAGTGAAAATAAACATTCTTATCAAAATAGTTCAAATGTGAAATTGCCACAAATTAGTTTACCAAAGTTCGCGGGTCTTTATTCGGAATGGGTAACGTTCCGCAATTTATTTACGTCACTTATTCATAAAAATGAAACACTGGATGAAGTTCAAAAACTCCATTATTTAAAGAGTCATCTCTCAGGCGAAGCAGAACAGTTGCTTCGACATATTCCTGTGACTGCGTCTAATTATAATGAGTGTTGGTCAATTCTAAACAAACGATTTGATAATAAAAGGTTTTTAGCTAACTGTATGCTCAAACGGCTTGTCTATCAATCGTCAATTACTAAGGAATCGTCGGCAAACGTCAAAACTCTGTTAGACACGACGGTTGATTGTTTACATGGTTTACGCAGTCTAGGTATTGATGTCAGCTCATGGGATGCAATTGTTGTGTATTTAGGCTCCGAAAAATTAGATACCGAGTCCCGTAAATTGTGGGAACTAACAATAAGTTCAAATCCTAATGATGACTTACCTACGTTTGATGAGTTCAAAACTTTTATGGAGTCTAGGTTTAGAGCCTTAGAATATTTAGATCCTAAAGCAAATAAACAAAATAGTGCTCGTGATAATAATGCTAAATCTTTTCATGTCGCTTCTCAAGGTTGTGGAGATCATAAATTGTGTAACTGTAAAACATTTGCTAAGAAAAATTGTGACGAGCGTCGGGAGTTTGCACGAGCCAGTAAGCTTTGTTACAACTGCCTAGGAACAAGCCATTCCGTCTATACTTGTCGTCAGCATACGAAATGTCACCTTTGTAAGAAGAGGCATCACACACTGCTTCACCCAAAATCAACTGCCAATTCTGCGGAAATCGTTGATGGTTCAGCAGAGACGAAAGTGGCGGCTGCTAACGCAGCAACCTCTTCCAGACAAAGCGATGCCAAACCCATTTGTTGTTTTGCGGATGTTCACAACCACGGTCTGTTAGCCACAGCCTTGGTCAATGTTGAGTCAAGAACTGGCACTGCTGTTGTTTTAAGAGCTCTGATGGATCAGGGCTCTCAAGTCTCTTTTATCACAGAGGCTGCAGTACAGTTGCTCGGACTAAGGAAAACACCTGCTCGCACCGACATATTTCGACTAGGCGATGATGAGGGAAACTCAATGCCCTCTAAGTGGATAGTTCGATTCAAATTGCAATCACGTCTAGATCCTACCTACTTATATGTCGATGCTTATGTATTGAATAGGCTCACATCACATCTTCCTGAGAAGAAAATCTTTCAAGTATCGGCTTCGTTCTCATCCTTAAAATTAGCTGATCCGACTTTTGATACGCCAGGGAAAATCGATTTACTGTTGAGTACACGCGTAGTCGGAGAAATTTTATTGGATGGTTTAGTCAAGGGTCCGCCAGGATCTCCAGTCGCTCAGAAGACTAAGTTGGGCTGGATCTTGTCTGGCGAAATCCCATCGTCGTCAATTTCTAGGCCAGTATGTTACCATACTGTAGTACAGTCAGCGGATGTCAATGACCTTCTGCGCAGGTTTTGGGAGTTGGAGTCGGAGCCTTCAGTTAGTAGTGTGATCTTGACTGAAGAAGAACAAAAATGCGAGGATTTCTACTCTAAAACCACCAAACGCGATGCGACCGGGAGGTATATTGTAAAATTACCATTTAAAACCGATTCGCCTACTTGCACGTTTGGAGGATCAGAGGTCATTGCCCGCAGGCGCTTCATCAGCCTAGAAAAGAGATTGTTGAAGGAACCGGAATTTAGGATGCAGTATAGTACAGTCATAAATGAATATATACAACTAGGACATGCTGAAGTTGTCCCTCAAACAGAATTAGGTAAGAATGCGCTCTACTTACCACATCACGCGGTGGTGCGTGAGGATAAAAGCACGACTAAGGTTAGGGTCGTCTTCGATGCTTCTTGTTCAGGCCACAATGGTGTAGCATTAAATACAGAATTAATGGTTGGCCCAACCCTACAACCTGATCTGCGTCAAACTATTATGCGGTGGCGCTGTCACCCCATAAGCTTGGTTGCAGACATCGTAAAAATGTACCGTCAGGTCAAGGTTGCAGATGAGGACGCTGATTATCAGCGCATTCTGTGGCGTGACAATTCAAATGATGAACTGAGTCATATTCGGTTATTGCGCGTTACTTTTGGAACGTCCTCTGCGCCATACCTGGCGGTCCGGTCTCTACAGCAATTAGCTCGAGACGAAGGAAGTGACTTTCCTCTAGTGGCAGACAGAGTCCTTACATCGTTCTACGTAGACGATCTGTTGACGGGTTGTCAGTCTGTCGCTGAAGGGGAACTTATTTATCACCAGCTGAATCAATTGTTAGATCGTGGGGGCTTCAAGCTTCAAAAGTGGTCCAGCAGCAATGACGAATTGTTTATCAAAATGAATGACGATACTGCTAGGCAGGACAATATGGAGCTTAAGATGGATACGCTCACAAAAATTTTAGGATTAACGTATCAGAGAAGGTTAGATGAGTTTAGATACACTGTGCAACTTTCTCCGCCCGAAACACCCATAACCAAGCGAAAGGTTATCTCTGATATCGCTCGCTTATTTGACCCTCTTGGCTGGCTTGCGCCGGTGATAGTAACAGCTAAGGTGTTCATTCAACGCCTATGGTTAGCAGGATCTGAATGGGACGAAGTACTTCCAGATCACCTGTTAAAGGAATGGCTTAATTATAGAAACAACCTTTACCATCTTAGGGACTTCCGTCTGCCACGGTGGATTCACACGAGTCAACTCGACGTCTTACTAGAGTTGCACGGATTCTCTGACGCATCCAATGTTGCTTACGCAGCCGTAGTCTATGTTCGGTGTGTTGATGTTAATGGTCGAGTTCATGTTAGTCTAGTTGCGGCTAAGACCAAGGTGGCCCCGGTCAAACAAGTGTCCATACCTCGTTTGGAGTTATGTGGCGCCTTGCTGCTTTCAAAACTTCTGCGAGAAGTTTCCGACACCTTGGGTATCTGTAAAGAAAAAATACATGCCTGGACTGACTCGACAGTGGTTCTCGCCTGGTTGAGCAGCCACCCCAGCCGCTGGAAGACATTCGTAGGTAACAGAGTGTCCGAAATACTTACCGTTATGGAAAACAACCAGTGGTCGCACGTCCAGTCCAGTGATAATCCTGCAGATTGCGCGTCGCGCGGCGTGAATCCTTCTGAGTGCGCCGACCTCGAATTGTGGACACAGGGACCTAATTGGCTGAAAAATAAAGAAATTAATTATAGTAGAAAGGAAATTAAAGAAACTAAC
The DNA here is from genome assembly GCA_951329385.1 of Polia nebulosa. Classification (NCBI taxonomy): domain Eukaryota; kingdom Metazoa; phylum Arthropoda; class Insecta; order Lepidoptera; family Noctuidae; genus Polia; species Polia nebulosa. Next base: position 15,331,887 of record OX589602.1, on the reverse strand, counting down.
TTAGAGGAAAGAAAATCATTAGTAGCATGCAACACAGTAGTGAAAGAAACAAGTGAGGATTCTATAATTGCAAAATATTCGTCTCTTAGAAAACTGACCAGAGTAATAGCTTATTGTAAAAGGTTCTTAAAGTTTAAAAATAAAAATTATACTACGAAATTCAATAATTATCTAACTCATTCTGAAATTCAAGGGGCATTACTTACCTGCATTAAACTATGTCAAAGGGAAAATTTTGAATCGGAGATAGATAGTTTAAAAACTAAAGGAGAAATAAATAAAAAAGGGGTACTTACCTCGCTCAATCCTTACTTGGATCAAGAACAGATTTTGAGAGTTTGTGGTAGGTTACACAGGGCGAACCTTCACGAAGACTCGAAGCATCCAATAATTCTTCCTCAAAAGTCGGATTTGACCCACCTCCTGGTAGCTGACGCTCATGAGAGCACTTTGCACGGTGGGCCTCAGTTAGTTCTTAATCATATACGATCCAAATATTGGATAATAAATGCAAAAAGTATCGTCAGGCAATACGTGCGCAAATGCGTAATTTGCATACGTCATTCCGCTCAGTCTGTACATCCTTTAATGGGGTCATTGCCCTCTGCTAGGGTAAATGCTGGCCGACCTTTCTTTAGAAGTGGCGTGGACTACGCAGGACCTATTAGCATCCGTCCTACTAAGGGTCGCGGTTATCACTCCACCAAAGGTTACATATGTTTGTTCGTGTGTATGGCCACTCGGGCCATACACTTAGAAGTCGTCAGTGACATGACATCCCAAGCCTTTATAGCTGCCTTTAAGCGTTTTATAGCGAGAAGTGGCCATTGCGGTGAGATGTGGAGCGATAATGGCACTACCTTTGTCGGAGCTAACAAAGAACTGAAGGCGTTGTTCAACCACGAAAGGTCCGGTGTAGCTACCGATATTGCCGATTGGTTGGCGACCAACGGAACAACTTGGAGCTTCATTCCACCTCACTCTCCGAACTTCGGGGGGCTTTGGGAGGCTGGAGTGAAGTCAACCAAACACCATCTCAAAAGAGTGGTTGGTACAAGCACACTCACCTTTGAGGAATTGACGACAGTGCTTGCCCAAATAGAAGCCTGTCTAAACTCCAGGCCTATTTCCACCATCAGCACAAATCCAGAGGATCCATGCCCATTAACGCCAGGTCATTTTTTAGTAGGCGAGCCTTTGCTTCTCGTACCCGAACTTAATTTTGAAAATTCTAATATTGGTACTTTGAGAAGATGGCAGTTGACTCAACGCATGGTGCAGGACTTCTGGCGTAGGTGGTCGTGAGAATATCTGGTTCAATTTCACCAAAGGAACAAATGGGCACATCAAACCGTAGAACCGAACTTGGGTGACGTAGTGTTGGTTATGGAAGATGATCTTCCACCTGCAAGATGGCTTTACGGTCTTATTACAGAAAAGCATACTGGCTCGGATAAAATCACAAGAGTGGTTACATTGCGCTGTAAAGGTTCTACGATTAAAAGACCTGTGTCGAAATTAATTGTACTTCCTATCACCTCATAAATGCGTACCTAGTATTTATATGTTTTTATTTTTTTTAATTAATGTTAAGTATTAATTAATTGTTGCATAAGTTGCATTTAAGTTTAACATTAAGATTTTGTTTAGTTGTTTTTTTTTTTATTGTTCACATACAGTCCACTATTGTTTTCACTTCCCCCCAAATCATGTGTTCTATTGTGGTGGGCGGTCAGTTAACTTTGATATATTTAACCCTAGTTCTGGACACTCTGTCCATAGTGGGCGGGATGTTCGATTGCGAGTTTTACCCCAAGCTCGATAGATGGCGTTGTACGATTTGATCACATTTCTGAATCGCGGTGTCGAGATTCTCCGCTCATATTACATAGTGATAGAACAAAATAAATTTTTTGTACTTGCTTTGGAAACAGATTGTTTTATTTTATATCAGTCAGTCCCCGGGAAGTTGTCGAGTGCCGAACACCTTCCCTGCCTGAGTGTCCAGGGGTGCGGAACTCATTTTCAGAATTTATCCGCTACCCCTAGGCGTGCCTGCCTGGGTTTGAACTCACGACCTATATATACTTGTGTATCAAGTGTATCAAACTTTGGCCAAAAAACGTAAGAAAATTTGAATTTCGCGGCTACCCTGGAGCTTCCACCTTAAATGGAAAAGGTAATAAATACTTCAATATATAAGAGTAGACAATAAATGACTCTATGCTCATATAACTGTGGTTTATTTTCAAATAAGCGGCGACTGACGTATATCCTACTTTCTTTCAATAATAAATTACCAATCACACCAAGGATATCTTAGTGTTACGAAATACAATTAACCTGTATAAGTGTGAGTTTGGGTACGCTGGTTCCGATACTAATGAAGCGCTATGCGATTTCTACTGTTTTTAAGCTATTGCATAGCTTCTATCGCGGGCCTTGAGCGTGGAGACCGAATCCAGAAATTCCGTAACGAAAAAATAACCTAACACCCCTCACTCCGACCGGCACAGCGGTGATACTTTTTAGTTTTGCCATCTATCGATGAATAGTGATGATGATGATGATGAGATGATGACGATGACGATGACGATGACGATGACGATGACGATGACGATGACGATGACGACGATGATGATGATGATGATATATTTATCTTGTTACGCCAAAGAAGTGTAACTTCTTACGTGCGTGTAAAAAGTGTAACTTGAATTAATATCAAAGAAAAAAAAAATATAGGAAAAAAAATACTGCATAAATAAAAAAAATAAATAAATAATTATAATTGCATAAGTTGATAAAAAATGCTATGCAATAGCTTTACCGCGGCAGTCTCCGAGTGCGAGTGTGAAAAAATAAAATAATTAACTTTTTAACAAAAAAATTAACCAACGAAAAAGAACTAAAAAGCTAAAAATAAATAAACCTTTTAAGTCTTGAGTATTGAGCTTATTTACCTACATAAAATATCAAATTTTATATAAACTAATTTTGAGTCGGCGCGAGTACTGCACTGCACTGGCACGAGTTCTGGCGGTGAGTACTGGCGGCGAGTACTGGCGGCGAGTACTGGCGGCGAGTACTGGCGGCGAGTACTGGTGGCGAGTACTGGCGGCGAGTACTGGCGGCGAGTACTGGCGGCGAGTACTGGCGGCGAGTACTGGCGGCGAGTACTGGCGGCGAGTACTGGCGGCGAGTACTGGCGGCGAGTACTGGCGGCGAGTACTGGCGGCGAGTACTGGCGGCGAGTACTGGCGGCGAGTACTGGCGGCGAGTACTGGCGGCGAGTACTGGCGGCGAGTACTGGCGGCGAGTACTGGCGTCGAGTACTGGCGGCGAGTACTGGCGTCGAGTACTGGCACGAGTTCTGGCGGTGAGTACTGGCGGCGAGTACTGGCGGCGAGTACTGGCGGCGAGTACTGGCGGCGAGTACTGGCGGCGAGTACTGGCGGCGAGTACTGGCGGCGAGTACTGGCGGCGAGTACTGGCACGAGTTCTGGCGGTGAGTACTGGCGGCGAGTACTGGCGGCGAGTACTGGCGGCGAGTACTGGCGGCGAGTACTGGCGGCGAGTACTGGCGGCGAGTACTGGCGGCGAGTACTGGCGGCGAGTACTGGCGGCGAGTACTGGCGGCGAGTACTGGCGGCGAGTACTGGCGGCGAGTACTGGCGGCGAGTACTGGCGGCGAGTACTGGCGGCGAGTACTCGCCGCCAGTACAGGAGTACAGGCCGGTAGACTTCCGAAATTCAAGTTATTTTTTAATTTTTAGTGTATTTTTTTTTTGGAGTTTTGTTGGTAGTTTTTTTCTAAAAATTTTTTTTTTGTAAAAATCTATGCCCGATTCTGTTTAAGTCAAATAGGTTCTAAACACTTGTAAAAATTTACCGGTTTTTGTTTATTGACTTTGATTTTTCGTCTGTTGCATTCAATTGATTTCATTATTTAAAAACTCTGTAGCTTTGTACACAATGGAATCCTTAGGAAAATTGCAATTAAATAACAAATCAATAATAGAAAAAGCTAGAATTAACTTTAAAAAATCACCTAAGGATCGGCTCACACAAAGTTACATTGAAACGAGAGTAGAATCATTAGAGGTACAGTGGAAACAATTTGTTGAAACGCATAGGCGCATCATAGAAAAAGCAACCGACGAAGAATTAAAAAAGAATGTTTATTTTACGGCAGAAACTTATGAGGTTACTGAAGAGTTGTACATAACCTATAAGTCTGAATTAAAAGAACACTTACTTCAAAGTAGTCCGCGCGAAAGTACTAATTTCAGTGAAAATAAACATTCTTATCAAAATAGTTCAAATGTGAAATTGCCACAAATTAGTTTACCAAAGTTCGCGGGTCTTTATTCGGAATGGGTAACGTTCCGCAATTTATTTACGTCACTTATTCATAAAAATGAAACACTGGATGAAGTTCAAAAACTCCATTATTTAAAGAGTCATCTCTCAGGCGAAGCAGAACAGTTGCTTCGACATATTCCTGTGACTGCGTCTAATTATAATGAGTGTTGGTCAATTCTAAACAAACGATTTGATAATAAAAGGTTTTTAGCTAACTGTATGCTCAAACGGCTTGTCTATCAATCGTCAATTACTAAGGAATCGTCGGCAAACGTCAAAACTCTGTTAGACACGACGGTTGATTGTTTACATGGTTTACGCAGTCTAGGTATTGATGTCAGCTCATGGGATGCAATTGTTGTGTATTTAGGCTCCGAAAAATTAGATACCGAGTCCCGTAAATTGTGGGAACTAACAATAAGTTCAAATCCTAATGATGACTTACCTACGTTTGATGAGTTCAAAACTTTTATGGAGTCTAGGTTTAGAGCCTTAGAATATTTAGATCCTAAAGCAAATAAACAAAATAGTGCTCGTGATAATAATGCTAAATCTTTTCATGTCGCTTCTCAAGGTTGTGGAGATCATAAATTGTGTAACTGTAAAACATTTGCTAAGAAAAATTGTGACGAGCGTCGGGAGTTTGCACGAGCCAGTAAGCTTTGTTACAACTGCCTAGGAACAAGCCATTCCGTCTATACTTGTCGTCAGCATACGAAATGTCACCTTTGTAAGAAGAGGCATCACACACTGCTTCACCCAAAATCAACTGCCAATTCTGCGGAAATCGTTGATGGTTCAGCAGAGACGAAAGTGGCGGCTGCTAACGCAGCAACCTCTTCCAGTCAAAGCGATGCCAAACCCATTTGTTGTTTTGCGGATGTTCACAACCACGGTCTGTTAGCCACAGCCTTGGTCAATGTTGAGTCAAGAACTGGCACTGCTGTTGTTTTAAGAGCTCTGATGGATCAGGGCTCTCAAGTCTCTTTTATCACAGAGGCTGCAGTACAGTTGCTCGGACTAAGGAAAACACCTGCTCGCACCGACATATTTCGACTAGGCGATGATGAGGGAAACTCAATGCCCTCTAAGTGGATAGTTCGATTCAAATTGCAATCACGTCTAGATCCTACCTACTTATATGTCGATGCTTATGTATTGAATAGGCTCACATCACATCTTCCTGAGAAGAAAATCTTTCAAGTATCGGCTTCGTTCTCATCCTTAAAATTAGCTGATCCGACTTTTGATACGCCAGGGAAAATCGATTTACTGTTGAGTACACGCGTAGTCGGAGAAATTTTATTGGATGGTTTAGTCAAGGGTCCGCCAGGATCTCCAGTCGCTCAGAAGACTAAGTTGGGCTGGATCTTGTCTGGCGAAATCCCATCGTCGTCAATTTCTAGGCCAGTATGTTACCATACTGTAGTACAGTCAGCGGATGTCAATGACCTTCTGCGCAGGTTTTGGGAGTTGGAGTCGGAGCCTTCAGTTAGTAGTGTGATCTTGACTGAAGAAGAACAAAAATGCGAGGATTTCTACTCTAAAACCACCAAACGCGATGCGACCGGGAGGTATATTGTAAAATTACCATTTAAAACCGATTCGCCTACTTGCACGTTTGGAGGATCAGAGGTCATTGCCCGCAGGCGCTTCATCAGCCTAGAAAAGAGATTGTTGAAGGAACCGGAATTTAGGATGCAGTATAGTACAGTCATAAATGAATATATACAACTAGGACATGCTGAAGTTGTCCCTCAAACAGAATTAGGTAAGAATGCGCTCTACTTACCACATCACGCGGTGGTGCGTGAGGATAAAAGCACGACTAAGGTTAGGGTCGTCTTCGATGCTTCTTGTTCAGGCCACAATGGTGTAGCATTAAATACAGAATTAATGGTTGGCCCAACCCTACAACCTGATCTGCGTCAAACTATTATGCGGTGGCGCTGTCACCCCATAAGCTTGGTTGCAGACATCGTAAAAATGTACCGTCAGGTCAAGGTTGCAGATGAGGACGCTGATTATCAGCGCATTCTGTGGCGTGACAATTCAAATGATGAACTGAGTCATATTCGGTTATTGCGCGTTACTTTTGGAACGTCCTCTGCGCCATACCTGGCGGTCCGGTCTCTACAGCAATTAGCTCGAGACGAAGGAAGTGACTTTCCTCTAGTGGCAGACAGAGTCCTTACATCGTTCTACGTAGACGATCTGTTGACGGGTTGTCAGTCTGTCGCTGAAGGGGAACTTATTTATCACCAGCTGAATCAATTGTTAGATCGTGGGGGCTTCAAGCTTCAAAAGTGGTCCAGCAGCAATGACGAATTGTTTATCAAAATGAATGACGATACTGCTAGGCAGGACAATATGGAGCTTAAGATGGATACGCTCACAAAAATTTTAGGATTAACGTATCAGAGAAGGTTAGATGAGTTTAGATACACTGTGCAACTTTCTCCGCCCGAAACACCCATAACCAAGCGAAAGGTTATCTCTGATATCGCTCGCTTATTTGACCCTCTTGGCTGGCTTGCGCCGGTGATAGTAACAGCTAAGGTGTTCATTCAACGCCTATGGTTAGCAGGATCTGAATGGGACGAAGTACTTCCAGATCACCTGTTAAAGGAATGGCTTAATTATAGAAACAACCTTTACCATCTTAGGGACTTCCGTCTGCCACGGTGGATTCACACGAGTCAACTCGACGTCTTACTAGAGTTGCACGGATTCTCTGACGCATCCAATGTTGCTTACGCAGCCGTAGTCTATGTTCGGTGTGTTGATGTTAATGGTCGAGTTCATGTTAGTCTAGTTGCGGCTAAGACCAAGGTGGCCCCGGTCAAACAAGTGTCCATACCTCGTTTGGAGTTATGTGGCGCCTTGCTGCTTTCAAAACTTCTGCGAGAAGTTTCCGACACCTTGGGTATCTGTAAAGAAAAAATACATGCCTGGACTGACTCGACAGTGGTTCTCGCCTGGTTGAGCAGCCACCCCAGCCGCTGGAAGACATTCGTAGGTAACAGAGTGTCCGAAATACTTACCGTTATGGAAAACAACCAGTGGTCGCACGTCCAGTCCAGTGATAATCCTGCAGATTGCGCGTCGCGCGGCGTGAATCCTTCTGAGTGCGCCGACCTCGAATTGTGGACACAGGGACCTAATTGGCTGAAAAATAAAGAAATTAATTATAGTAGAAAGGAAATTAAAGAAACTAACTTAGAGGAAAGAAAATCATTAGTAGCATGCAACACAGTAGTGAAAGAAACAAGTGAGGATTCTATAATTGCAAAATATTCGTCTCTTAGAAAACTGACCAGAGTAATAGCTTATTGTAAAAGGTTCTTAAAGTTTAAAAATAAAAATTATACTACGAAATTCAATAATTATCTAACTCATTCTGAAATTCAAGGGGCATTACTTACCTGCATTAAACTATGTCAAAGGGAAAATTTTGAATCGGAGATAGATAGTTTAAAAACTAAAGGAGAAATAAATAAAAAAGGGGTACTTACCTCGCTCAATCCTTACTTGGATCAAGAACAGATTTTGAGAGTTTGTGGTAGGTTACACAGGGCGAACCTTCACGAAGACTCGAAGCATCCAATAATTCTTCCTCAAAAGTCGGATTTGACCCACCTCCTGGTAGCTGACGCTCATGAGAGCACTTTGCACGGTGGGCCTCAGTTAGTTCTTAATCATATACGATCCAAATATTGGATAATAAATGCAAAAAGTATCGTCAGGCAATACGTGCGCAAATGCGTAATTTGCATACGTCATTCCGCTCAGTCTGTACATCCTTTAATGGGGTCATTGCCCTCTGCTAGGGTAAATGCTGGCCGACCTTTCTTTAGAAGTGGCGTGGACTACGCAGGACCTATTAGCATCCGTCCTACTAAGGGTCGCGGTTATCACTCCACCAAAGGTTACATATGTTTGTTCGTGTGTATGGCCACTCGGGCCATACACTTAGAAGTCGTCAGTGACATGACATCCCAAGCCTTTATAGCTGCCTTTAAGCGTTTTATAGCGAGAAGTGGCCATTGCGGTGAGATGTGGAGCGATAATGGCACTACCTTTGTCGGAGCTAACAAAGAACTGAAGGCGTTGTTCAACCACGAAAGGTCCGGTGTAGCTACCGATATTGCCGATTGGTTGGCGACCAACGGAACAACTTGGAGCTTCATTCCACCTCACTCTCCGAACTTCGGGGGGCTTTGGGAGGCTGGAGTGAAGTCAACCAAACACCATCTCAAAAGAGTGGTTGGTACAAGCACACTCACCTTTGAGGAATTGACGACAGTGCTTGCCCAAATAGAAGCCTGTCTAAACTCCAGGCCTATTTCCACCATCAGCACAAATCCAGAGGATCCATGCCCATTAACGCCAGGTCATTTTTTAGTAGGCGAGCCTTTGCTTCTCGTACCCGAACTTAATTTTGAAAATTCTAATATTGGTACTTTGAGAAGATGGCAGTTGACTCAACGCATGGTGCAGGACTTCTGGCGTAGGTGGTCGTGAGAATATCTGGTTCAATTTCACCAAAGGAACAAATGGGCACATCAAACCGTAGAACCGAACTTGGGTGACGTAGTGTTGGTTATGGAAGATGATCTTCCACCTGCAAGATGGCTTTACGGTCTTATTACAGAAAAGCATACTGGCTCGGATAAAATCACAAGAGTGGTTACATTGCGCTGTAAAGGTTCTACGATTAAAAGACCTGTGTCGAAATTAATTGTACTTCCTATCACCTCATAAATGCGTACCTAGTATTTATATGTTTTTATTTTTTTTAATTAATGTTAAGTATTAATTAATTGTTGCATAAGTTGCATTTAAGTTTAACATTAAGATTTTGTTTAGTTGTTTTTTTTTTTATTGTTCACATACAGTCCACTATTGTTTTCACTTCCCCCCAAATCATGTGTTCTATTGTGGTGGGCGGTCAGTTAACTTTGATATATTTAACCCTAGTTCTGGACACTCTGTCCATAGTGGGCGGGATGTTCGATTGCGAGTTTTACCCCAAGCTCGATAGATGGCGTTGTACGATTTGATCACATTTCTGAATCGCGGTGTCGAGATTCTCCGCTCATATTACATAGTGATAGAACAAAATAAATTTTTTGTACTTGCTTTGGAAACAGATTGTTTTATTTTATATCAGTCAGTCCCCGGGAAGTTGTCGAGTGCCGAACACCTTCCCTGCCTGAGTGTCCAGGGGTGCGGAACTCATTTTCAGAATTTATCCGCTACCCCTAGGCGTGCCTGCCTGGGTTTGAACTCACGACCTATATATACTTGTGTATCAAGTGTATCAAACTTTGGCCAAAAAACGTAAGAAAATTTGAATTTCGCGGCTACCCTGGAGCTTCCACCTTAAATGGAAAAGGTAATAAATACTTCAATATATAAGAGTAGACAATAAATGACTCTATGCTCATATAACTGTGGTTTATTTTCAAATAAGCGGCGACTGACGTATATCCTACTTTCTTTCAATAATAAATTACCAATCACACCAAGGATATCTTAGTGTTACGAAATACAATTAACCTGTATAAGTGTGAGTTTGGGTACGCTGGTTCCGATACTAATGAAGCGCTATGCGATTTCTACTGTTTTTAAGCTATTGCATAGCTTCTATCGCGGGCCTTGAGCGTGGAGACCGAATCCAGAAATTCCGTAACGAAAAAATAACCTAACACCCCTCACTCCGACCGGCACAGCGGTGATACTTTTTAGTTTTGCCATCTATCGATGAATAGTGATGATGATGATGATGAGATGATGACGATGACGATGACGATGACGATGACGATGACGATGACGATGACGATGACGACGATGATGATGATGATGATATATTTATCTTGTTACGCCAAAGAAGTGTAACTTCTTACGTGCGTGTAAAAAGTGTAACTTGAATTAATATCAAAGAAAAAAAAAATATAGGAAAAAAAATACTGCATAAATAAAAAAAATAAATAAATAATTATAATTGCATAAGTTGATAAAAAATGCTATGCAATAGCTTTACCGCGGCAGTCTCCGAGTGCGAGTGTGAAAAAATAAAATAATTAACTTTTTAACAAAAAAATTAACCAACGAAAAAGAACTAAAAAGCTAAAAATAAATAAACCTTTTAAGTCTTGAGTATTGAGCTTATTTACCTACATAAAATATCAAATTTTATATAAACTAATTTTGAGTCGGCGCGAGTACTGCACTGCACTGGCACGAGTTCTGGCGGTGAGTACTGGCGGCGAGTACTGGCGGCGAGTACTGGCGGCGAGTACTGGCGGCGAGTACTGGCGGCGAGTACTGGCGGCGAGTACTGGCGGCGAGTACTGGCGGCGAGTACTGGCGGCGAGTACTGGCGGCGAGTACTGGCGGCGAGTACTGGCGGCGAGTACTGGCGGCGAGTACTGGCGGCGAGTACTGGCGGCGAGTACTGGCGGCGAGTACTGGCGGCGAGTACTGGCGGCGAGTACTGGCGGCGAGTACTGGCGTCGAGTACTGGCGGCGAGTACTGGCGTCGAGTACTGGCACGAGTTCTGGCGGTGAGTACTGGCGGCGAGTACTGGCGGCGAGTACTGGCGGCGAGTACTGGCGGCGAGTACTGGCGGCGAGTACTGGCGGCGAGTACTGGCGGCGAGTACTGGCGGCGAGTACTGGCACGAGTTCTGGCGGTGAGTACTGGCGGCGAGTACTGGCGGCGAGTACTGGCGGCGAGTACTGGCGGCGAGTACTGGCGGCGAGTACTGGCGGCGAGTACTGGCGGCGAGTACTGGCGGCGAGTACTGGCGGCGAGTACTGGCGGCGAGTACTGGCGGCGAGTACTGGCGGCGAGTACTGGCGGCGAGTACTGGCGGCGAGTACTGGCGGCGAGTACTGGCGGCGAGTACTGGCGGCGAGTACTGGCGGCGAGTACTGGCGGCGAGTACTGGCGGCGAGTACTGGCGGCGAGTACTGGCGGCGAGTACTGGCGGCGAGTACTGGCGGCGAGTACTGGCGGCGAGTACTGGCGTCGAATACTGGCGGCGAGTACTGGCGTCGAGTACTGGCACGAGTTCTGGCGGTGAGTACTGGCGGCGAGTACTGGCGGCGAGTACTGGCGGCGAGTACTGGCGGCGAGTACTGGCGGCGAGTACTGGCGGCGAGTACTGGCGGCGAGTACTGGCGGCGAGTACTGGCACGAGTTCTGGCGGTGAGTACTGGCGGCGAGTACTGGCGGCGAGTACTGGCGGCGAGTACTGGCGGCGAGTACTGGCGGCGAGTACTGGCGGCGAGTACTGGCGGCGAGTACTGGCGGCGAGTACTGGCGGCGAGTACTGGCGGCGAGTACTGGCGGCGAGTACTGGCGGCGAGTACTGGCGGCGAGTACTGGCGGCGAGTACTGGCGGCGAGTACTGGCGGCGAGTACTGGCGGCGAGTACTGGCGGCGAGTACTCGCCGCCAGTACAGGAGTACAGGCCGGTAGACTTCCGAAATTCAAGTTATTTTTTAATTTTTAGTGTATTTTTTTTTTGGAGTTTTGTTGGTAGTTTTTTTCTAAAAATTTTTTTTTTGTAAAAATTTTTTTATTTTACACTTTTCGAAATCTATGCCCGATTCTGTTTAAGTCAAATAGGTTCTAAACACTTGTAAAAATTTACCGGTTTTTGTTTATTGACTTTGATTTTTCGTCTGTTGCATTCAATTGATTTCATTATTTAAAAACTCTGTAGCTTTGTACACAATGGAATCCTTAGGAAAATTGCAATTAAATAACAAATCAATAATAGAAAAAGCTAGAATTAACTTTAAAAAATCACCTAAGGATCGGCTCACACAAAGTTACATTGAAACGAGAGTAGAATCATTAGAGGTACAGTGGAAACAATTTGTTGAAACGCATAGGCGCATCATAGAAAAAGCAACCGACGAAGAATTAAAAAAGAATGTTTATTTTACGGCAGAAACTTATGAGGTTACTGAAGAGTTGTACATAACCTATAAGTCTGAATTAAAAGAACACTTACTTCAAAGTAGTCCGCGCGAAAGTACTAATTTCAGTGAAAATAAACATTCTTATCAAAATAGTTCAAATGTGAAATTGCCACAAATTAGTTTACCAAAGTTCGCGGGTCTTTATTCGGAATGGGTAACGTTCCGCAATTTATTTACGTCACTTATTCATAAAAATGAAACACTGGATGAAGTTCAAAAACTCCATTATTTAAAGAGTCATCTCTCAGGCGAAGCAGAACAGTTGCTTCGACATATTCCTGTGACTGCGTCTAATTATAATGAGTGTTGGTCAATTCTAAACAAACGATTTGATAATAAAAGGTTTTTAGCTAACTGTATGCTCAAACGGCTTGTCTATCAATCGTCAATTACTAAGGAATCGTCGGCAAACGTCAAAACTCTGTTAGACACGACGGTTGATTGTTTACATGGTTTACGCAGTCTAGGTATTGATGTCAGCTCATGGGATGCAATTGTTGTGTATTTAGGCTCCGAAAAATTAGATACCGAGTCCCGTAAATTGTGGGAACTAACAATAAGTTCAAATCCTAATGATGACTTACCTACGTTTGATGAGTTCAAAACTTTTATGGAGTCTAGGTTTAGAGCCTTAGAATATTTAGATCCTAAAGCAAATAAACAAAATAGTGCTCGTGATAATAATGCTAAATCTTTTCATGTCGCTTCTCAAGGTTGTGGAGATCATAAATTGTGTAACTGTAAAACATTTGCTAAGAAAAATTGTGACGAGCGTCGGGAGTTTGCACGAGCCAGTAAGCTTTGTTACAACTGCCTAGGAACAAGCCATTCCGTCTATACTTGTCGTCAGCATACGAAATGTCACCTTTGTAAGAAGAGGCATCACACACTGCTTCACCCAAAATCAACTGCCAATTCTGCGGAAATCGTTGATGGTTCAGCAGAGACGAAAGTGGCGGCTGCTAACGCAGCAACCTCTTCCAGTCAAAGCGATGCCAAACCCATTTGTTGTTTTGCGGATGTTCACAACCACGGTCTGTTAGCCACAGCCTTGGTCAATGTTGAGTCAAGAACTGGCACTGCTGTTGTTTTAAGAGCTCTGATGGATCAGGGCTCTCAAGTCTCTTTTATCACAGAGGCTGCAGTACAGTTGCTCGGACTAAGGAAAACACCTGCTCGCACCGCCATATTTCGACTAGGCGATGATGAGGGAAACTCAATGCCCTCTAAGTGGATAGTTCGATTCAAATTGCAATCACGTCTAGATCCTACCTACTTATATGTCGATGCTTATGTATTGAATAGGCTCACATCACATCTTCCTGAGAAGAAAATCTTTCAAGTATCGGCTTCGTTCTCATCCTTAAAATTAGCTGATCCGACTTTTGATACGCCAGGGAAAATCGATTTACTGTTGAGTACACGCGTAGTCGGAGAAATTTTATTGGATGGTTTAGTCAAGGGTCCGCCAGGATCTCCAGTCGCTCAGAAGACTAAGTTGGGCTGGATCTTGTCTGGCGAAATCCCATCGTCGTCAATTTCTAGGCCAGTATGTTACCATACTGTAGTACAGTCAGCGGATGTCAATGACCTTCTGCGCAGGTTTTGGGAGTTGGAGTCGGAGCCTTCAGTTAGTAGTGTGATCTTGACTGAAGAAGAACAAAAATGCGAGGATTTCTACTCTAAAACCACCAAACGCGATGCGACCGGGAGGTATATTGTAAAATTACCATTTAAAACCGATTCGCCTACTTGCACGTTTGGAGGATCAGAGGTCATTGCCCGCAGGCGCTTCATCAGCCTAGAAAAGAGATTGTTGAAGGAACCGGAATTTAGGATGCAGTATAGTACAGTCATAAATGAATATATACAACTAGGACATGCTGAAGTTGTCCCTCAAACAGAATTAGGTAAGAATGCGCTCTACTTACCACATCACGCGGTGGTGCGTGAGGATAAAAGCACGACTAAGGTTAGGGTCGTCTTCGATGCTTCTTGTTCAGGCCACAATGGTGTAGCATTAAATACAGAATTAATGGTTGGCCCAACCCTACAACCTGATCTGCGTCAAACTATTATGCGGTGGCGCTGTCACCCCATAAGCTTGGTTGCAGACATCGTAAAAATGTACCGTCAGGTCAAGGTTGCAGATGAGGACGCTGATTATCAGCGCATTCTGTGGCGTGACAATTCAAATGATGAACTGAGTCATATTCGGTTATTGCGCGTTACTTTTGGAACGTCCTCTGCGCCATACCTGGCGGTCCGGTCTCTACAGCAATTAGCTCGAGACGAAGGAAGTGACTTTCCTCTAGTGGCAGACAGAGTCCTTACATCGTTCTACGTAGACGATCTGTTGTCGGGTTGTCAGTCTGTCGCTGAAGGGGAACTTATTTATCACCAGCTGAATCAATTGTTAGATCGTGGGGGCTTCAAGCTTCAAAAGTGGTCCAGCAGCAATGACGAATTGTTTATCAAAATGAATGACGATACTGCTAGGCAGGACAATATGGAGCTTAAGATGGATACGCTCACAAAAATTTTAGGATTAACGTATCAGAGAAGGTTAGATGAGTTTAGATACACTGTGCAACTTTCTCCGCCCGAAACACCCATAACCAAGCGAAAGGTTATCTCTGATATCGCTCGCTTATTTGACCCTCTTGGCTGGCTTGCGCCGGTGATAGTAACAGCTAAGGTGTTCATTCAACGCCTATGGTTAGCAGGATCTGAATGGGACGAAGTACTTCCAGATCACCTGTTAAAGGAATGGCTTAATTATAGAAACAACCTTTACCATCTTAGGGACTTCCGTCTGCCACGGTGGATTCACACGAGTCAACTCGACGTCTTACTAGAGTTGCACGGATTCTCTGACGCATCCAATGTTGCTTACGCAGCCGTAGTCTATGTTCGGTGTGTTGATGTTAATGGTCGAGTTCATGTTAGTCTAGTTGCGGCTAAGACCAAGGTGGCCCCGGTCAAACAAGTGTCCATACCTCGTTTGGAGTTATGTGGCGCCTTGCTGCTTTCAAAACTTCTGCGAGAAGTTTCCGACACCTTGGGTATCTGTAAAGAAAAAATACATGCCTGGACTGACTCGACAGTGGTTCTCGCCTGGTTGAGCAGCCACCCCAGCCGCTGGAAGACATTCGTAGGTAACAGAGTGTCCGAAATACTTACCGTTATGGAAAACAACCAGTGGTCGCACGTCCAGTCCAGTGATAATCCTGCAGATTGCGCGTCGCGCGGCGTGAATCCTTCTGAGTGCGCCGACCTCGAATTGTGGACACAGGGACCTAATTGGCTGAAAAATAAAGAAATTAATTATAGTAGAAAGGAAATTAAAGAAACTAACTTAGAGGAAAGAAAATCATTAGTAGCATGCAACACAGTAGTGAAAGAAACAAGTGAGGATTCTATAATTGCAAAATATTCGTCTCTTAGAAAACTGACCAGAGTAATAGCTTATTGTAAAAGGTTCTTAAAGTTTAAAAATAAAAATTATACTACGAAATTCAATAATTATCTAACTCATTCTGAAATTCAAGGGGCATTACTTACCTGCATTAAACTATGTCAAAGGGAAAATTTTGAATCGGAGATAGATAGTTTAAAAACTAAAGGAGAAATAAATAAAAAAGGGGTACTTACCTCGCTCAATCCTTACTTGGATCAAGAACAGATTTTGAGAGTTTGTGGTAGGTTACACAGGGCGAACCTTCACGAAGACTCGAAGCATCCAATAATTCTTCCTCAAAAGTCGGATTTGACCCACCTCCTGGTAGCTGACGCTCATGAGAGCACTTTGCACGGTGGGCCTCAGTTAGTTCTTAATCATATACGATCCAAATATTGGATAATAAATGCAAAAAGTATCGTCAGGCAATACGTGCGCAAATGCGTAATTTGCATACGTCATTCCGCTCAGTCTGTACATCCTTTAATGGGGTCATTGCCCTCTGCTAGGGTAAATGCTGGCCGACCTTTCTTTAGAAGTGGCGTGGACTACGCAGGACCTATTAGCATCCGTCCTACTAAGGGTCGCGGTTATCACTCCACCAAAGGTTACATATGTTTGTTCGTGTGTATGGCCACTCGGGCCATACACTTAGAAGTCGTCAGTGACATGACATCCCAAGCCTTTATAGCTGCCTTTAAGCGTTTTATAGCGAGAAGTGGCCATTGCGGTGAGATGTGGAGCGATAATGGCACTACCTTTGTCGGAGCTAACAAAGAACTGAAGGCGTTGTTCAACCACGAAAGGTCCGGTGTAGCTACCGATATTGCCGATTGGTTGGCGACCAACGGAACAACTTGGAGCTTCATTCCACCTCACTCTCCGAACTTCGGGGGGCTTTGGGAGGCTGGAGTGAAGTCAACCAAACACCATCTCAAAAGAGTGGTTGGTACAAGCACACTCACCTTTGAGGAATTGACGACAGTGCTTGCCCAAATAGAAGCCTGTCTAAACTCCAGGCCTATTTCCACCATCAGCACAAATCCAGAGGATCCATGCCCATTAACGCCAGGTCATTTTTTAGTAGGCGAGCCTTTGCTTCTCGTACCCGAACTTAATTTTGAAAATTCTAATATTGGTACTTTGAGAAGATGGCAGTTGACTCAACGCATGGTGCAGGACTTCTGGCGTAGGTGGTCGTGAGAATATCTGGTTCAATTTCACCAAAGGAACAAATGGGCACATCAAACCGTAGAACCGAACTTGGGTGACGTAGTGTTGGTTATGGAAGATGATCTTCCACCTGCAAGATGGCTTTACGGTCTTATTACAGAAAAGCATACTGGCTCGGATAAAATCACAAGAGTGGTTACATTGCGCTGTAAAGGTTCTACGATTAAAAGACCTGTGTCGAAATTAATTGTACTTCCTATCACCTCATAAATGCGTACCTAGTATTTATATGTTTTTATTTTTTTTAATTAATGTTAAGTATTAATTAATTGTTGCATAAGTTGCATTTAAGTTTAACATTAAGATTTTGTTTAGTTGTTTTTTTTTTTATTGTTCACATACAGTCCACTATTGTTTTCACTTCCCCCCAAATCATGTGTTCTATTGTGGTGGGCGGTCAGTTAACTTTGATATATTTAACCCTAGTTCTGGACACTCTGTCCATAGTGGGCGGGATGTTCGATTGCGAGTTTTACCCCAAGCTCGATAGATGGCGTTGTACGATTTGATCACATTTCTGAATCGCGGTGTCGAGATTCTCCGCTCATATTACATAGTGATAGAACAAAATAAATTTTTTGTACTTGCTTTGGAAACAGATTGTTTTATTTTATATCAGTCAGTCCCCGGGAAGTTGTCGAGTGCCGAACACCTTCCCTGCCTGAGTGTCCAGGGGTGCGGAACTCATTTTCAGAATTTATCCGCTACCCCTAGGCGTGCCTGCCTGGGTTTGAACTCACGACCTATATATACTTGTGTATCAAGTGTATCAAACTTTGGCCAAAAAACGTAAGAAAATTTGAATTTCGCGGCTACCCTGGAGCTTCCACCTTAAATGGAAAAGGTAATAAATACTTCAATATATAAGAGTAGACAATAAATGACTCTATGCTCATATAACTGTGGTTTATTTTCAAATAAGCGGCGACTGACGTATATCCTACTTTCTTTCAATAATAAATTACCAATCACACCAAGGATATCTTAGTGTTACGAAATACAATTAACCTGTATAAGTGTGAGTTTGGTTACGCTGGTTCCGATACTAATGAAGCGCTATGCGATTTCTACTGTTTTTAAGCTATTGCATAGCTTCTATCGCGGGCCTTGAGCGTGGAGACCGAATCCAGAAATTCCGTAACGAAAAAATAACCTAACACCCCTCACTCCGACCGGCACAGCGGTGATACTTTTTAGTTTTGCCATCTATCGATGAATAGTGATGATGATGATGATGAGATGATGACGATGACGATGACGATGACGATGACGATGACGATGACGATGACGATGACGACGATGATGATGATGATGATATATTTATCTTGTTACGCCAAAGAAGTGTAACTTCTTACGTGCGTGTAAAAAGTGTAACTTGAATTAATATCAAAGAAAAAAAAAATATAGGAAAAAAAATACTGCATAAATAAAAAAAATAAATAAATAATTATAATTGCATAAGTTGATAAAAAATGCTATGCAATAGCTTTACCGCGGCAGTCTCCGAGTGCGAGTGTGAAAAAATAAAATAATTAACTTTTTAACAAAAAAATTAACCAACGAAAAAGAACTAAAAAGCTAAAAATAAATAAACCTTTTAAGTCTTGAGTATTGAGCTTATTTACCTACATAAAATATCAAATTTTATATAAACTAATTTTGAGTCGGCGCGAGTACTGCACTGCACTGGCACGAGTTCTGGCGGTGAGTACTGGCGGCGAGTACTGGCGGCGAGTACTGGCGGCGAGTACTGGCGGCGAGTACTGGCGGCGAGTACTGGCGGCGAGTACTGGCGGCGAGTACTGGCGGCGAGTACTGGCGGCGAGTACTGGCGGCGAGTACTGGCGGCGAGTACTGGCGGCGAGTACTGGCGGCGAGTACTGGCGGCGAGTACTGGCGGCGAGTACTGGCGGCGAGTACTGGCGGCGAGTACTGGCGGCGAGTACTGGCGGCGAGTACTGGCGGCGAGTACTGGCGGCGAGTACTGGCGGCGAGTACTGGCGTCGAGTACTGGCGGCGAGTACTGGCGTCGAGTACTGGCACGAGTTCTGGCGGTGAGTACTGGCGGCGAGTACTGGCGGCGAGTACTGGCGGCGAGTACTGGCGGCGAGTACTGGCGGCGAGTACTGGCGGCGAGTACTGGCGGCGAGTACTGGCGGCGAGTACTGGCGGCGAGTACTGGCGGCGAGTACTGGCGGCGAGTACTGGCGGCGAGTACTGGCGGCGAGTACTGGCGGCGAGTACTGGCGGCGAGTACTGGCGGCGAGTACTGGCGGCGAGTACTGGCGGCGAGTACTGGCGGCGAGTACTGGCGGCGAGTACTGGCGGCGAGTACTGGCGGCGAGTACTGGCGGCGAGTACTGGCGGCGAGTACTGGCGGCGAGTACTGGCGGCGAGTACTGGCGGCGAGTACTGGCGGCGAGTACTGGCGGCGAGTACTGGCGGCGAGTACTGGCGGCGAGTACTGGCGGCGAGTACTCGCCGCCAGTACAGGAGTACAGGCCGGTAGACTTCCGAAATTCAAGTTATTTTTTAATTTTTAGTGTATTTTTTTTTTGGAGTTTTGTTGGTAGTTTTTTTCTAAAAATTTTTTTTTTGTAAAAATTTTTTTATTTTACACTTTTCGAAATCTATGCCCGATTCTGTTTAAGTCAAATAGGTTCTAAACACTTGTAAAAATTTACCGGTTTTTGTTTATTGACTTTGATTTTTCGTCTGTTGCATTCAATTGATTTCATTATTTAAAAACTCTGTAGCTTTGTACACAATGGAATCCTTAGGAAAATTGCAATTAAATAACAAATCAATAATAGAAAAAGCTAGAATTAACTTTAAAAAATCACCTAAGGATCGGCTCACACAAAGTTACATTGAAACGAGAGTAGAATCATTAGAGGTACAGTGGAAACAATTTGTTGAAACGCATAGGCGCATCATAGAAAAAGCAACCGACGAAGAATTAAAAAAGAATATTATGAATAACTAATTTCGGAAGTCGGTGTCAAATAACGAAGAAATAAAATACAAACACCGACTTCCGAAATTAGTTATCTTTAGTGTAAGTATTTTCTATTTTGGAAGTCGGTTGTTTTTTTGTAAAAAAGTTGTTACAAAAAAAACCAACCACCAATACACAATCCACAATGCACCAACTAAAAAATTTTTTTACAAAAAATATAACCGATTTCTAAAAATTGCAAAATAACTTTAAATTCGGAAGTCGGTGTTTGTATTTTTTTGTTTCTTCGTTATTTGACACCGACTTCACTTCACCGACTTAGGCCATACAAATTGTTCTATGCGGCAATTGAACCCGCGACGTGATTTCTTCATTATTTATTTTTTATTTTTCAAGTATTAATTTATTAGAATAGAATAGAATACTCTTTATTGTGTACACCACATAAATTACAAAAAAATAAGAAGAAAACATTACATAGGGGTTCACAATGAGCGGCCTTATCGCTAAAGCGATCTTTTCAAGACAACCTTTAGATAGATTTTAAAGAGAAAAATAAATACAGCACTGTAGGTAGTCTTAGGTGTACTATTTATAATAATAAATACATTACAGATAATAATAATAAATTGTTTTTATTGTCTCAAATATTGCATTACATATAATATCGAGGCAGCCCCAGTAAGTACTTAACAACACTTGTGTTGGGGTTGTCCCACTCTTCTCTTGTTTTATTAATTATTACAATTTTGAGCTAAAAACAGGATATTTGGAAAATAAGTAAAAAAAACCAAACTTAATGAAATCCAAAAGCAAACAGAACAACATAAACAGGCACTAAATAAATTTAAATACTTAATATTACAAACGAATATTATTGTATTTCTCACATGTTACCGCGTAAGCATGCAATTATTATCGACTCTCTTAACAAAAAAAATCGAATTTTAAACTTCAAAAACATGTATAAATTACTATACTTTACAAACGAGATACCGAAATATAAAAATAGAATTGCTGTGTTTTAACCCATGTTATGATAAAATCAATCCGATACTAGGCGAATTCAAAATTTTAATATCACCAAGTATTCATTCCAGTTATTACTTGTCTGTGGTAGCGACCGCATGAGATAAACAAACATTTGTGTATATTTTCCCTCACTTTAATTTAGTCAGTATCATAACCCACTGTTAACTACTACTACCACCAAGTTTTTATTATAACACCAGTAAACGCACAATCCGCTCACTCAGCCTATTCTAACCAGTATGGCCTCTGTTTCCTCATATGTTAAGGTTTGCAGCCACTCGGTTATGACCTTTTTGCAATTATGCAAAACCTCAGGATGAAATCCCAATCTGGCATTAATTTTGTTATAAATATAGGCAGACTGAGTTCCAAACTGGCGCTCCGCAAAAGCAGTGCGGACCCCCGAAGAGAGCCACGATATCGTTCCGTCTCTTATTCTGTTTAGCTGGATTATATGAAATAGATTTGTGTAAGTATAAGGTCGTGTTTAACAAGTATAGCTTTCGTACCGTTAGTAGTCCGCTATTTTTATATAGGTCAGCTGTGGGGTATCTGTACGGCTTAAAATACATTGCTTTTATAAGCGATCTTTGAGTTCTTTCTAGCTCTAGCAATTTCTTTTTTGTGGCACCTCCCCATACAGGTAAGCAGTAAGTCATAACCGACTGTGCTAGCGCAATATAGATCTTATTGAGTATCAGCGGAGCCATTTTTCATCCTCACTGAGTGCATTACCCACTTTTACTTGCTGTTTCCTACCCCGGAGATAACTTTCGAAAAGTGCAAGAGCCGTATCTCTTATTCCTATAGCCTCTAGCCTCCGCACAAGGATGGGAACTGAAACGGTGTCAAACGCCTTTTTAAGGTCTAGAAAAACTGTAATGCATTTACACCCCTTGTCTACTTTAGCTGTGATTTCAGACGTCAATGCAGTGACAGCATCCTGTGTTGACCGCCCTTGTCTAAAACCAAATTGATTATTAGAGATAATGTTGTTTTTATTTAAGTAATTTGTAAGCCTCTTGTTCAGTATCTTTTCTATTATTTTAGAGATTGACGGTAGGACAGATATCGGCCGATAATTGTTGACGTCGTTTGTGTCCCTCCCCCTTGTGCACAGGCGTGATTAAGGAGCATTTTAAAGTAGTGGGAAAAATTCCTGTTTCAAATATGAGATTAGTTAGTTGGGTTATGAGGGGAACAACAAAGTCTCAAGATAGTTTCAAGAAATTAATAGGTATGCCGTCCCATCCAGTAGCACTTCCCGAGTTAAGGACGGAAAGGATGCTATCCACTTCCGCTAGATCCGTCTACAGTAACACAAATGAGTTACACTGTGACTGGGAATTATAGTTGGTGATAGGGTAAGCCACCAGCCCAGTTCTGGACATGATTTCTTCTGCTAACTTGGTTCCTACAGTTACAAAAAAGTTATTCACTAGAACTCTAGTAAAAACGATTAAATATAGAGGTAGTGATTTTTTTATTTGAAAGCTCTGGTGCTTGTCATGTGGTCCTATTTAAATTTGGTGAACATCTGATTAATAACTTCGGAGATGCACTATGGAACTCTTCAATAAATTATAGCAAAGCTTCCAAAATTGCTGCAATCTCATGTCTGTTTATTGTTTACACCACTTCACAACATAACATCACGCATAAGTACACAGATTTGTACAGTTCACCCTGATTCACCCTAATTTCACCACTTATGTTCAAATTCCATATTTTTTTTCGGAAGTCGGTGTCAAATAACGAAGAAATAAAATACAAACACCGACTTCCGAAATTAGTTATCTTTAGTGTAAGTATTTTCTATTTTGGAAGTCGGTTGTTTTTTTGTAAAAAAGTTGTTACAAAAAAAACCAACCACCAATACACAATCCACAATGCACCAACTAAAAAATTTTTTTACAAAAAATATAACCGATTTCTAAAAATTGCAAAATAACTTTAAATTCGGAAGTCGGTGTTTGTATTTTTTTGTTTCTTCGTTATTTGACACCGACTTCCAAAATTAAAGTTATTTTGCAATATTTAGAAGTCGGTTGTTTTTTTGTAAAAAGTTTTTTATTTTTCACTTTTTATAGTTGTTATACCCCAGAAGTAAAAAATTATGCCCGAATGGATAACCCTAATACGAGTAACATGGAATTTGAACATTTGGAGACAACCAAAACGTCATCTGTGCATGACATATTTTTTGTTTATGTTGATTTTTTCAAAAAGTGCTGGATCAATTTCGATAAAATTTATATGGGACCACCCCTGAAGTACGACCTACCAAACAAAAAAAAAAAAAAGAATCATCAAAATCTATTCACAAATGGCGGAGATATCGCGTAACAAACATACAAAAAAATATATATATATACAGACGAATTGAGAACCTCC
The DNA here is from genome assembly GCA_951329385.1 of Polia nebulosa. Lineage (NCBI taxonomy): Eukaryota > Metazoa > Arthropoda > Insecta > Lepidoptera > Noctuidae > Polia > Polia nebulosa. The sequence goes on along the minus strand of OX589602.1, from coordinate 15,308,449 downwards.
TCTTTTTTGAAGTCGGTTAAAAAGTGAAAAAGTTGGTTAAAAATAAAAACTTTTACAAGAAAATACAAGCGACTTGTCTAGTGTTTCTAGTTTTTTTAACCGACTTCGAAAAAGGAGGAGGTTATCAATTCGGATGTTTGTATTTTTTTTTTTTTTTTTTTTTTTATGTATGTTCGGGCATAACTCCGTCATATATTGACGGATTTGCAAAATTCTTTTTTTGTTTGAAAGAGGTTTATTCCGAAATGGTCCCATTTAAATTTCAAAAAGATCTGATGATGAGTTTCGGAGACAGACAACGGAACTCTTCAAAAATTGATAGCAAATCAACCGCGATTGCTGCTATCGTATGTCTATGAATTGTTAACACAGTTTAATGGGGAACCACAACTAAAAAGTGAAAAATAAAAAACTTTTTTACAAAAAAATAGAACCGACTTCCAAAAAAGTGCAAAATAACTTTAATTTCGGAAGTCGGTGTCAAAAAACGAAAACACAAAACAGGAACACCGACTTCCGAAATTAAAGTTATTTTGCACTTTTTTGGGAGTCGGTTCTATTTTTTTGTAAAAAAGTTTTTCTTCGATAATTGACACCGACTAGGTAAGTACCGAAATGAAGGTTATTTTGCAGTGTTTGTGTTTTTTTATGGAAGTCGGTTGTATTTTTTTGTAAAAAAGTTTTTTTTTCTTTTAGTTTTGTTAAGACTTCAATCACGCAGATTCGCCATAATTTTTTCTTAGTCACGCACTACCGTCGTCGAACATAGGCACCTTATTCGACGATACTACTTTTCGCCTCACTGTTGCCCTACGTCTAGGCACTCCCTGTTGTTCTTCTCATCGCTGCCACTGTGGCGAAGTTGTCAACAGCCTCGGACACCACGGCCTGTCATGCAGCCGAAGCGCGGCACGCGAATATTAACGACATCATCCAACGAGCTCTTGTCACCGCCGCGTTCCGGCTGTATTAGAACCACATGCTCTGGTTCGCGACGATGGTAAAAGACCGGACGGGATGTCGTTATTTCCGTGGAAGTTGGGTAGGCCTTTAGTGTGGGACGCTACATGTGTCGATATTCTTGCGCCATCACATCTTCCTAGCAGGGCTGCCAGATTGTGTAATTGGATACAAAAACTGTATAATTTGGTTACTGATTGTATCCTCTTTGTATCCTGGACCCTTATGTATAATTGGATACAGAAAGCCTAAATTATATTATCTGAGTTTAACATAAAAATTTTGTTTAAATTTCTGAGTAAAACTATCTATATTATTATTTACCACAATCTATGGTGATATTTTTGGAGTTGCCTTATGGATGCGCGTTAAGCCAGTGAGTACCATAGTAAATAAAAAAATAACGTAGGTAAGTTCACGTGATTAATTATTATTGTGTATGTTTAAAAAAATTTCAGCACTGTTTGTATCCTGAATTCCTGACATTAAATTTTGTATAATTTCAGAAACATTGCCGAATAATTTAAAAATATGTACTGGCAGCCCTGCTTCCTAGTTCGTCGTGCTGTGCCGGTGCTGCCGCTGCGGCTGCGGAGAACCTCAAGCGGCGGAAATATAACAACCTCGTCGGGAGCTACATTTTCGAGCCGTTTGGGGTTGAAACCCTTGGGCCGTGAGGTCTAAGTGCTCATTTATTATTCAAAGATAAGTAAGTAATAAGTAAACGCCTTGTTGACACTTCGCGTGACACAAGGGCTGGCTTTTTCCTCGGCCAGAGGTTAATACATTGACCGCCATGGGGGACACATGGTGACCCCCAAACAATAGATTTTTAATTGTGTCTGTTTTTCTGGCAGTCAACGTGTAAGCATTGCCATACAACGTGGCAATGCCGCCAGTCTTTTGGGCACACTTCCAGTAGACAGCGATGCGGAGGAATTTTTTGACGTCAGATTGTAAGTTTTATTTAGTTAGGAGAAGGTTAGGAGTTTTTGTTTGAGTTACAGTTAGTTAAGTATTTTCTTGAAAGCGTCTTATAAAAATAAAATACATTGGTACCTAGTCAAGGTTATGCTGACATAAACTGCTTGCAGTAAAATTGGCGTGAATAATTTTATGACTTATTTAGCCATTTTTATTCTCAGTAGTTTCCCATTTCTTAAACATTTTTTTTAGAGAAACTAAGCAACCCGGTAGGTATCGATACCTAAATAATACAGTTAGGGTCACGTAATGCCAGTAATCTACATAATCTTTTGTGTGTTTATTTTTATTAGTTACTCTTTACAACTCACGTAGTCTTAAGCCAATGCGAATTAGATATTGGCGGTAAGATTATAGTTACGTTTGATTATAACAAACAGCAGCATACTGATGCGACGGCGAACAAACTACTGTCATTTTTATCATTAATAATGAAGCGTTATCAAGAGCCCGCCTACAAGCGCAGGAGCGCAGGAAGCTCAGTCGACTGATCGCTGATCAGACAGCGGCGCGTGCGCAACACTCTGTGCCAACACAACCGACCGTTTACTGCGGAACTAAATTAATTAAATTCCTGACATAAATCTAACATCCAACATGAGTTTTACGTTGAACGAAGCAATGGAAGAGGCTTTAACAGCCAAAATAATCACTATGGTGTGCCTTTTCGCCATTTCTATGGTGACGGGGTGCTTGCCACTGGTCATTTCCCTAAAGTATGACTGGTTCAAGACGAGTGACTCCAACCTGCGTTCCTCCAATCAGCTGGTAATGGGCTTGCTCGCGTTCGGAGGGGGAATCCTGTTCGCGACCACCTTCATGCACTTGTTACCCGAAGTTGATGACAACATAGAAGTCCTGCAAGGTTAGTACATTTATTTACATGAAATACTTGATATTTATGCTCCTCACAAATCATGATACTGTTGATCGACTCATTATTTCTGCTTTTTGTATTATTGCGGCTAGGTTTTTATTTACGCAGATGCACTATACAATAAATGCCTATTGTTGTCATCAATTTATGATACCCACATGCACTTACGTTTTTATATAATAATTGGAAATATGTATATGATGTGACGTCTGGAACAGTGCATGAACTAGGTTTATGCTATGTCCCTAGGTATCCTGCTAAGCATTGTATTCTTCACGTTAATATTATGGATGATTATTTTCATACATTCACGTGTTTAAATAAACTTCTAGTAAAATACGTACCTACATAAATAATATTCTAGCTTGTGAGTTTTACCGAATTTATCGATTAATTAATTGGCGTGATAATAAAACTGCTAGGTACCTTACTTAAAAGTTTATGCATTTTTCCTGGCTGTCGTAACTGGACATAAATAGAAATGGCAATGTTGGGAAACAATAGATACATTCAGTGGTGCATAGCGTGGGCATTGTATCGTCTATGACCATAATGGTCAAAGATAGGATATTACATTTTATTGGAGTAAAGTTAGTGTGAACTCAGTGCTAGATTTAACACGAAGCACGGTTTCGTTTTATTTACATCGATTCTCGATTCGCGTAAAAATCAATTTCCAACGTAATTCTTTAATTATTTAGTATCGGTTTACCTTCTTGCTGCGATCCTACGTATGGAAATTGTGAATTAAAACACGCTAGATTTTCAATATTAAATAGCTATCTGTGTATTAGGGTTCGTTACCAAAATGGTATACAGGGAACCTTTATGGTGTGACTTCGTCTCTCGGTCACAGCTACTTATTTTTTCAAAGTTGGGTTCTGTATTTATTTATTTAGGCAAACCAACTAAATACTACACACAAATACATTCATATTACGAATCATTTACAAATACAATAGCATTTCACGCATCTAAATTATAGGTAGGTACAGCATTTTATTTAGATCTCACTATACAATAATTAATATAAAGATGGATAACAATGTAATTAGAACTAATACCAATATTTATTTATAAATACTTAAAAATTGACTTGGATTAAATTAGATTAAATAAGATTGAATTAAATAACAAACTAAAAACTTGGTGTAATTATTCATCATACTTAGGTACACCAAGTTTTTGCGGCAGTGACACGTCCGCGATCAACTTGCGCGGTGTGTTAACATTCGCAGCAGCTCGATTTACTGCAAGTATCGTCCTAGTAGCATCCTTTTTAGGGTTCCGAAAACCAAACGAAAAACGAAACCCTTATAGGATCACTCGTGTGTCTGTTTGTCCGTCTGTCAATTTGATACACACAAGAATATCTGTGACCCAAACACGGACATGTGACGTAAATAAATGAATTTGGAATATTATACATGCAAATCAGAAAATTAAAAAAACGTTTTTCAAACGAAAATAGATGAAAAAAGACCATTCACTAGGCCTAATTTTTTTTAAATATTCAGAATATAGTTCTCTACTTATAGATACACGGGAAAATCTATTTATGAAGTAAAGGTACACCTGAAAATAAAATAATCTTTCGGAACCCTTTTCGCGCGAGTCCGACTTGCTCTTGGCCGGTTTTAACACTAATTCCCGCTTTCGAAATTAATCAATTAACTTTGATGGGTATAGAGATTTAGTTGGCTAATAAGAGTCACTAATAATTACTAATTAATTTTAGCTTACCAAATACCAGTGGTAGAACGTGTTTGAAACCAAACAGTTCTTTTTGTAACATTTTATTTTGTTTCCTTGTCTCTGCGAATATTTTACTCATCTAGTCTTTTAAAATATTTCATAAACTGACTGACAAAAATAACAAGTACTTACCTAATTAATGGTATTGGTCAAATAGCATTTGAGCGTCCTAAAATCATCATAATCGGTTTGAGTGAAAGACGGAGCTAGACAGGCCGTATATCACTTGTATCCCTTTCTCAAATCAGATTCATGATGATTTTAGACGTCATGAGGCCCAGAGATGCCAAAAATACGTTGGGTATTCCCATACATAATTCGCAGGTAGATATATCTAGGTAGGTTACCTACTTAACATAGTTTTCACAGTTACATGCTAATGTACATACGAGTACATGAGATGTTACTACATAATCGAGAAATGTTTACGTACGAGTAGTACCTATACGGACAACTACTCAACTGGTAACCACCCTTTTCTAAGGTATATTAATTCGTGAGGCTCAACAGTCATTGCTCGACACCCACAAGGGCGAAGCCAGGATTGTGTTAAAGGGGGAACAAAACACACGCAGAGGGACAGCATTCCAGGATTCGCCTCGATAAAACTGTCATTTTCGATAGCTCTCCTAGACAAAGCTCAAAACCTCACCTCGTCACTGTGGAGTGGAGTAGAGTAGAGCTTGATCCCACCCGTCGAAGAATCTCATGAAAACCTGCCCGTCATTCCAGACGAGGTTCAGGATATCAATAGTTTCGGGAAGCTCCCTCTTTTTCTTATGGAGTGGGAAATCATCAAATAACTTCTTAGAACTCGAAGTTATTTGGGCGTGACTCTTACTGACTAACACCCACCCGTTTTCGTTCAATTGCTTGTGTCAGGACCGCGGTGACTCTCAGTCCCGTGTCCTTGGCAGGCATCGGCCCTAGCAGGTCCCGTCCTTTCTTGCTGAGATCTCTTTGAGGCGCGCGTGGAACACTACACGCCGTTGACCCGGGTCTGGTCCTTATCGGACGGCGAGCTACCTATTGCCCACCATCCGCAAGCCCGGGCCTTCGACGGCCGCGAATCGGCAGAATTGCCTCCTCCTCACGCGTCCCACCTCATCATTTGCGAGCATTACTGCTTCGCAGAAGGAGGTGACCGCTTCCCTTATCCTCTCTCTCCGTACTATGGACTGGACCAGGGCCGGACCCAAGAGTGTCCCCCGTATCCTCTGGGCGATCCACAGAATGGTGACATGCAGGCGTATCCTGCCACCGAATCCGCAACATGAACCTCCTGAAACAACGGTTTCTGGTGAGAACCTGCATCAGGCGGAAGGTGAGGACGCCGTGGCGCCTATCTAACCACTTCTCAAAGAGAGGACTTATCGCCGCGAGTGTCGCGTGCCCAGGGAAGCCCCTGGCCTCTGAAGGTATCACCAACAAGGTGTTCAAGTTCTTCCTCATTCAACTTAGTTTATTCAATGTTCTCGATAAAATCTCTCTCACTCTTATTTGAGGCGCTATTAACTGCAATCGATCTTGAGTGGTTAGCTTGCGTGTTCTGTGCTGAGCTCACGTAACGCGTCGTACGTCCACCCAGTAATAGGACTCGTCCATCCCGTTGAACACCCAGTTGTTGGGTAAGTACACAAATTGAAGCAGCTTTCGGTACCTAACCTTAGTACACTATATTTAGTAAATTAATGTTCAAATATATGTGTAGCACCCTAAAAAGCTAATAAGTAGAGCGACTTCATTTAGGTGTCGCATATTGTTATTGAAAACGGGCAAGGTGTGGTCATATTTTAAGAACCGGTTCTGCCCATGGAAATGAACAATTTTCTCTAAGAAAAAAGAGAAAATTTCCAAAATAAAATTGGACTTACCATACAAAGTTATCATCTGCTGATCAATATATTTTGTATGGGAGGTAAAAAAAAAATGAGAATTTCTTCAGGTTTTCTTGAAGAAAGTTGTTCATAGCGATGGACAGATGCAGTTTTTAAAATATGACCACACTTTTCCGTTACACCCTGTATATGTAACCACATAGTTTGCTTTATCAAATTATCAAACATAATAGAAAGTAAAGGAAAGTTGTTTTCATAATAACAAGGTTAAAAAAAAATTATGTATGTTTTGCTTACAAATTATAGATTGTATGGGTACCTACTTAGGTGCCTACGTATAGTTTTATTTTAATATCTTGGTAATAATGACATAATTTAACTGCATGACTATTATAAACACTTGCGTAACTTTCAATTATATAATGATGGCATTCGTGCATATAATTGAATTTTAATTGATGGTATGTCGCTAAGTACAAAACTTTCTAATATTCGGCGTCCCGAACAAAATGACGAAGGCATAACACTCTGTAACGAAGCGAACACGTATTAGTGCCTCTATAGACGGACTGCTTGGAGCAGTCAGTGCCCACACCTTCAAGCGGTCGCTGTTGGGCAAGAGTTTCAATACAAAATAGACATTCGCCAAACACGGACCGCTCAAGCAGTTCGTTTGCAGTTGCCGCTAAAAATGCAGTCGGCGGCGTGTGGTCGAGTTTCGCCGTGCTGCCCGGCAGCAAAGAGCAGCTCGACCTGCCATACACGGCCATGTACGGGCAGTCACACCACCAACTTCTAAACTCCGGGTTGTCCAGAGTAATTTCTAATAGAAAACCCAGTAGCACTTTTTGCCCGCTCCGGGAATCGAACCCAAGACACACTCTCAGCAGTCACGCTTGCGACCACGAGACCAACGAGGCAATCACATAAGTTGTACATCGGCCCTGGTGAGGAACGCGAGGCCGGGAGGCAGCTGGATGTGAGAACACAGGACCGGTCGACGGGGCACCGCTTGGGGTAGAGCTATGTCCAGCAGTGGACGTCTTTCGTCTGTAATAATATGATGTAAGGTCAGGTGGGGTAAGAGGAACATACTTTACAGGTTTTCGAACGTTATGAACTCCAGCGAGTAAAAATATTTATTTATTCTAATAGCAATAAAAACAAAGGTTCGCTCCAAAACTGCGCTAACTATTTTTTTAACACTGCAATAGATTCTTCCATTAATAACGGCACAATCTGACAACAAAGCCAGGTCTTCTAAATGTTTCTCTTTCCCGAAATTTGGGGTAAGAGGAACAACTCTATTTTTTCAAGTAAAAATGCATCTTTTTAAATTTATCTCGAACGATTTTAAAATTATCTTTCCGCTTAATGTAAATTAAACCATACCTTAGTTAAAATACGGTTTAATTCAGCATGACAGCAATAAAAGTAAATTTGGGGTAAGAGGAACATATAAGTAAGGTCAGGGGTGCTAAACTACAAATGATAAAAAAATATAAATTTGTTTTTTTTTTTAAAGAAATGTATCAAAAATAAACAATAGGTCACAAACAAATTCTTTTTTCGTTTAATTTTTTAAGAAATGAATATAAATCATTTCTAAAATTTTGAGCCATTAGGTGTAGCAGCAAATGCTGTTCCTGGATAGCCTTCTTGTGAGTTCCACTCGTCCCATACATTTTTTTCTCTTGAACACAATTAACGGGACAGCTTTTTCTCCGAAAGCATTAAACCCCAAAAAGAAGTAGTATTATCCTTTCTAGGAGATGCAATCGTTCTTGTGGAAGTAAATCAATTAAGACCAGCTACTTTTGACTTAGAGGGATCTTTGCTGAAGCTGGTCTCGTCAAAATTGCTGCATTGATGGCTTGTTGCGAAGACCATGTTGGTCCAGTGTTTCCTCGAGCAAATGAAAATATGTGTATATTACATTTGGCCTGCACGCAATTTTTCGGGCATACTGCACCGGTTGCAGTTTTTTTACAGAAAGATTATGTCTCGTTTTAAATGAAAAAAACCAATCTTCGCCAGGTACGCCATTTTTGAACGGATTCTTTACATCTTTCGTTGTTACATAGAGTCCCGCAGTCTCCATCAATTCCTTTGTCAGGCCGAAACCGTATTTTTCTAATATATGCAGGTTTTTAACAAGGTTTTCTTCTACTTCCTGCGAAAAAATTGTGGGCCTCCCCAAAGTATTAGACTTTATACCTATACGATCGCAAACCTGATTGATTATTGTTGCTCTTAGTATACCATAGTGTATTGAGACTGCATAACCTGAGGATTCACCACTTTTAACAGCTTTCACTGCTTTTAATAATAATATTTTTGCTTTCGGGTAAGAACTGCGATTAGTTTTTCTTTCATAAGCTCGAGGCATTTTGCTTTTTCTGTAACAAATAAATGTATCTAATGTAGGTGAGTGCGGCCATAAAAATGTTAGTTACATCTGAAATCGGGAAAGAGGAACATATGATTCTCTTAACCTGTTAAGGTAGTTCCTCTTTCCCAGCTTGGCGTTTTGGAGGTTGTCTTTTTGATGACGTCGAAAAAGCACTAAAATCACATGCTACAATCAATATAACACGCGGAGAATAAAGATTCAACATAAGAATTGCACTTACCAACAAAATCAGCCGTATCACAGATGTTTTTAATCCTTAAAAAATCACACACAAAAAACGCCGGTAGGTCTTGGTTTTGAAGTTTGCCAACTGACTTTTTCTTTCTCTTTTACTCGCATAGTTATTGTGTCTTAGCGCTATGTGTCTTAAAATATTGAAACTACACATAATACTGTTTAATCGACGTGGTAACCATAGAGCTGGGCTTTATAGTTTTCTATTTACGAGTTACTGTTTCTCTTTACCCGACGTCCCTCTTACCCCAACTGACCTTACCGAGAATACACAATTCAAGAAAAACTTCAGTAACATATTATTACTTGGCCTGTCCCATAGGAATCGTGATTTTTAGGATAAAAATTAACGATGCTAGCTTTCTAACAGTAAAAGACTTTTCGGAATAAGATCCTTAGATTACCTTTTATAAATGTCGCAGCCATCTGGTTGAATTAACCAGTTAATTGGACTCCTAGGCCGTTCATTAAACGCCAATATTCAATTAAATGGCTGAAGGACAACTAGCCAAGTCATTGAACGCAACGCTGAACCAGATGGCTGAATGTCGTCTAGTCGTTTAGTTAAATTGGATATTGCTGAATTTGTGATACCACTGATTATAATTATGTGGGCACAAAAGGCAATGTTAGGTAAAGTTAGGTTGTTAGGTTGGAGCTCGGGACAAGGGACACCCCGATTCGGATAGGTTAGGTTCGATGGAGAAGACGGGGTCTAGTGAGCGAGCGAAGAGAGCGAACTCAGACCCCGCCATCCCGTTCGTAGTTATTTTTTTTAAACTATGAGGGAACAGGGGCTGCGATTCTTCATACAAATGTACCTATTCCCCTTCCTGAATAATGCCTCTATAGCAATCATTTTTTTTTCATAAAGTCAAGGTCTGCTGTAGACATGTCCCTGTCATTTCCTTTTTTTCAGCAACTAATAAATAAAGAAAATATGACCTTCCAAAAATGACAAAAAGTGGCCCTATTTTTACCGCCGTTAGGACTACCAGGGAAATTCGAAAAGTTTTAACATAAAACATTTAATAGGGACCTAAACATACTCTTTCTTAAAATTTTGGTGCTAAAAATAATTTAATCGGCTCAGTTATCGAGAAGATAAAAGGGGAATACGAAACGTCGATCTCGTTAAAAAATTTGTGATAAAATCGGACTGAGCTACAGCTGTCCCTATCGCACTCTACGAGGAAAGGCTTGAGGCAGGACGACGGCAATAGTTTCTTTAAATACCTATTTTGTAAATTTCTCGCAGGCCCTGTTTCCTCTTAAGCCCGCGAAGCTGTGCTCCTGCTACGCCTTTTATATTTTGAATCATAAATAATCATTTTATTTATTAGTGATTCAAAATATAAAAGGCACGACGTAGAGTGGTTCTACTTGAATTACCTATCGAGTTAATTCAACTAGAACCACTTAACGTTTAATAACTTGGCGTATTGAAAGTCAGCCTTTCGAAAACCGGACGGCGAGCAGTGGGTAGCTCGCCGTCCGATCAGCACCAGGCCCTTGAGTTGACGGCGCGTAGTGTTCCACGCGCGCCTCAAAGAGATTAGTGTCAGCCACCACTGACGGGGCCCATAGTGGCCGGTGCCTGCATGCCTAGGAGTAGCGGATAAATTCTGAAAATGAGTTACCGCACCCCTGGGCACTCAGGCAGGGAAGGAACAGGGGTGGGTTTAGTCAGTAAGAGTCTGACACGCCCTCCCGCTGGAGCGGGAGAAGTCATTGGATGATTTCCCAACCCACAAAAAAAAAAACCTTTCGAAGACGACTGACCAAGACTCAGCCCCCAAATGATTCAAATTAAATGTAAAATGATTATTTATTAGTGATTCAAATTTATATAAAAGGCGTAGCAAGAGCCCCTTTCAATTAAATGGCTAGACCGATGCCTAGCCATTTAATTGAAAACCCGCATTTAATGAACGGCCTAGGCGTCCAATTAACTGGCTATTTCAACCAGATGGCTGCGACATAATAAACACAACAAGAAACAGTATTGTACGTGCACTGTCGACATAGCACGCCTTGACTGGCGCAGACAAAAACAATATTTTTGTTGTTTTTTTTGTTGTATTGCCTATCGAAAATTTAATCATAAAAAATAGATAACAAAATAAAAGCGGACTGTGTCGAGTATAATCGGTCATTTGGTACCTAATCGTACAATCGGTTAGTTAGTTATTAACGTCGCTAATCATGTAGACATCATAAAATAACGCGTCTAATATACGTAGCATATTATTGTATGATCTAATCAAGCAGTTCGATGTCTTTTCCCTAAATCGATGTTTTTAGGGTTCCGACAGTCCAAATGAAAAAACGGAAGGGTCTATAGGATCACTCGTGTGTCTGTCCGTCTGTCACAGCAAATTTGCTCCGAATCTGCTGGACCTATAGAGTTGAAATTTGGTACACACATGAATATCTGTGACCCAAACACGGACGTGTAGGGTACACGTCCGAAATAAATTCATTTGGAATATGGGGGTTACTTTTGGGGTGAAAATCGACAAATTAAAAATCAAAGTTTTTCAAACAGTGTCGTGCGACATATCAAATGAAAGGGCATATTGTGAGGGTCTCGAATAGATTTTTTACATAATATTAAAATATATAATTTTCAAGTTATTTAAGAAAATAGATGAAAAATGACCATTCCTCCTGCTTATCTCCGAAACCATTGGGCCTAAAATTTAAAAAAAAGTACAGAAAGTAGTTCTTTCCTTATAGACTCTGGGTGGAGCGGGGTGTCAGACTTTTACTAACTACAACCCACCCCTGTTCCTTCAGTTGCATGTGCCAAGGGCCGCGGTAACTCTCTTTAGAATTTTTCCGCGACCCCTAGGCAGGCATCGGCCCTGGCAGGCCCCGTGAGATGTTGCTGACATCTTTTTGAGGCGCGCGTGGATCCAATAAAGGCATATTCCTGGTTTAACATACTGTATGACCGTCTCGCTCAGGCGGCTACTTTGACACAAACAAAACTGTAGGTGAACTTTGTCGAGCGTTCAGTGTTGCCTCTGATAAGTTTTTTATTTATTTTTTATTAATTATTTTCATTGGGGAAAAATAATAATCTCGTATCCTTTAAATGATTACGTATATGTGTACGCAGTACGATACCAAATAATACCCTTCAGGATCGAACAGGGCTTTTGTTACATGCTATACTTATATATTCTACACCGCAGTGTTAAAATTCTGAGGAATTAGTAACACATCCAAAATATTTATACATATAGGTACGTATGATGGTACGGAACCATCATGCCACCGTGGTATGGGCCATGTGATGCGGAGGAATGAAGAATATTTCGTGAGGAAAGTGTATGGATGTGGATGGCTATAAGAGTAGGGGAAGGCCAAAGAAACGATGGATGGACTGTGTGAAAGAGGATATGGGTAAAAAGGGGGTGACTACAGAAATGACGGCTAATAGAAGAGTATAGAAGACAAAGACATGTTGTGCCGACCCCAAATAAATTGGGATAAGGGCTGGAGAATGATGATGATGATGGTACGGAACTCTCGGTGCGCGAGTCCGACTTTCTCTTGAACTTTTTTTTTGTTTTGGCTTTAAAAGTATATTAAATCAACCAGCCCCTCTGCTGACAAAGTTGGTATTCTCACACGATCTTGAGTCGTCACAATATCAATATGTAGCCTCTTCGCGGAATGACTGGTTTATGAATGTTTTATTGACACCCAAGTCTAACAAACTAACACATTCCGGTACCTTCCTAATTTAGGTCTGACTGGTAAATTCCCGATTTGATCGTATTGAGTTGGTCTTTCCTAAGATTTTAGGTACATCGTTAGTCAAAGGCGAGACGTACGCTATTGATTTGGATTTTGACTAAGACTTCTTGTCAGGCCAGAGGTTAGACTTTGCAAACCTAGATGCGCGGATGTTTGACTAATAAAGATACTACGCCTGCACTCGACTCCTACAGCAAAAAAACTTTTTTACAAAAAAAACAACAGACTTCAAAAAAAGAAAATACACTTAAAATTAAAAATAAACTTTAATTTCGGAAGTCGGTGTTTGAATTTTATTTCTTCGTTAATTGACACCGACTTCCGAAATTAAAGTTATTTTTCAATTCTAAGTGTATTTTCTTTTTTGGAAGTCGGTTGTATTATTTTTTCAAGTTTTTTATTTTCACTTTTTATTTGATATACCCCAGAACTAAAACTAAATATTAAAGTTACGTCCGAGTTGATAAATCCAATAACATGGAACATTGAATTTGAACATATTCGTAATTGAAAGAGAACGAACGAAACGTAATCGACGTACCTATACACATTTTTGGTTTGTTTTGATTTTTTCAAAAAGCGCTAAAGCAATTTCGATAAAATTTATATGGGACCACCTCTGGAGTATACTCTTTCGGATAAAAGAATGTTGAAAATCGGGCCACAACTGACAGAGAAATCGGTGGACATACATAAAAAAAACACATACAGTCGAACATAGAATCACCTCCTTTTTGCAAAGTCGGTTAATTACTATGCTGTGCCTGCGCACAACTGCTACGCTGCGCCCACGGAGGACTACTACGCTGCGTCCACGGAGGACTATTACGCTACGCTAACGCAACGCACATCCTTATGACTACGCGGGTCTGCCACACGCTTCGCCTGCACTGTGCCTACGCATCTGCTTCGTTACACGTCTGCTACGCTGCACCTACGCGTGTCGACTAGAACAAATCAGTGACAGCACTAAGTAAAAAAATTTGAATATTTTCAAAAAACCCGACTGTAAAAAACAACTAAAAAGTTCCAAACAAGTTACTTATCAAGCAGTCTGATGCAGTTGGTAGCATGAAATCAATAATTGAACTAAAATAATTGCCACCAAATGCATCATCAGACTGCTTGAAAAGTGACTTGTTTGGAACTTTTTAGTTGTTTTTTATAATCTGGTTTTGTGATTTATTTTTTATTTTCTACATTTTAGTGAGTTATTTTTTTGGAATCGCCTCCTCGAACCCTTTATGTTGATACTCCACATAATATAATTCGTCGGCTTTCATTTTTCTCTTTTTCACAATATTTAATATTTTTTATATTTGTTTTATTTTTGTCTGGTTGTCGACATAATTACGAGTATATTGTGTGTTGATTACTGTCATGTCTGTTTGACTCGCAAGAAGACGAATCAATTGACGTAAGAATTATCAAAATCGGCCCATGCGTTAGATCTCTAAAGTGCCACAAAGGAACAAACACACATATCATACATAGGCTAATAAACCCATTGCCTCCTTTGCGTCGCGCAGTCGGGTAAAAAAGTACCTACCTACCTACATTGTTGCACTCAACGAAGGGTAACTGACAGCCGGCAGTAGGTATGTCCGACGTGAAAGGTCACGGTGGTCACGTAACATAGCTGTCGGCTTGATGGGTACACAATGAGAACTGACGGCGATAAGTACACTGTGGGATTGTATGGGACTCTATTACGGTCATTGATTACGGTGGTATCCAACACTCCGTATTACGAAGTGGAAGTTCCTGACATAGATGAACATAAGACGATAGAGATTCTTGCTATGTGTAGGTATAGCTTGTGCTCAATTAGCCTCTTGAGCAAGAATTAGTCTACTAATATCGGCCAAATAAACCACCCTTTCCTTCTACGTAAATTGGTTAGTCTGGCTGGATAATTGGGTTTGGGCTCGGCTCGCCCCTTGGATCTGGCCCCTAATCGCCTAAGTCTATCTACTCGCCTCTTTGAATATTAAATATCCCAAATCGTCCCCGATTGTTAGTAAGTTAAAAGTACTGTCAGCACCTTAAGTTTTTAAGACTTAAATATTTAAAAACTCCCACATTTTTGGGGTAATTCTCTGGCGCTGGTATTATCCGCATGTTGCACACAAGCGCAACTGCAGTACGTAATACACTCGCGAGCGTCGTGCTCACTCACACACGTAACAAGAAATGGCTTCACGATATACGTCGCGTTTTGTATTGAACACGGAATCTGGACATTTTTTAATTTAAGCATAAGACATAACACTATGGAAATACCTTAAATAGACTAACCGTGCTGTGTCAACGTCAGTATATTTTCTAACTTTTCTGACGGCGTAGGCGGCAGAGCTGAGCCTTCCCGATATGTGCGCCCCATTGAAGTTTGGAATCAACAGTTATACCCAAAAAAACTCCCGAGTCCACAGTTTCAAGCACTTCTTTATTTAAGATGACATTAGGTCCTAGATTTATAACATTAGGTAAGGCAAACTTTATACATTTAGTTTTCTTAGCATTAAGAACTAAGTTATTTGTCGTAAACCAATCCGTAACCATTGAGAGAGCGCTATCTACGTTATCAAAATCATGTCTTCATTGCAATTTGCAGGTCAGTGTCAGGTTGTATCTTGGTCAACATTTGATTCGCGGCCGTAGTAAGTATGTATTTATAGAATTATAATCATTCAAATCATCAATACATCTCTCTCAGTTAGAATTGATGATAGTAGATATAAAAATACTTGAATGGGTGAATGGAACATTTTAATCGAATGGGGCAAGATCCAAGGGGCGAGCGGAGCCCAAACCGATGACTCATGTGTGGATCCCCTTCGCGTTTGGAATGTGTTAGGGCAATCTATACGTTTAGGTATCTTCTAAAATAAATAGCGCTTGTAAAAATACTTAGCGACGATACAGGGTGGCTTTTGATTCTTTTGCAATCTTTTAGGGAGTAAAATCAAAAGAAACACTTTAATTATGGCTGTCACAAAAATTACATAAAACTGTTGCCTACAGCTTTTACTGTATTTCCTTCATCCTTGAATCCCATGGAGGTCCTAACGTGGTTTAGATAAATACCTACAGAGTGTAGGTAACGCAATTGGGTGGAGATATTTTTTTTTAATTAGCTATGTGTTCTTGAAGAAAGTTGTTTATTTCTACGGACAGAAGTAGTATTTAAAATATACCTATGAAGTTGCCGATTTATAAAACGGATCACTTGGAGCTGTACTTAGAACATCAGATTTACTTGGAATAATAAATTCAAATAAACTTAATATTAAAGGCATGTTTAAAAGTCAAATAATAAATGTTTTTTTGAGTGTGGGTTTTGTATATTCTGCAATAAATATTAACTAATTTTGAAACAAGAATAACATGCTTAAATTACTTACAAGGTTTATTTGAACTTAGGATTCCAAGTAAATCAAACGGCAAATACCCAATAAAAGTTTAGCCTAAAATAACTTATCCTTATCCTGAGATAGATCCTTGGTCGGTAGATTAATAAGTACTTATATCACATTGTGCTTATATTACTTAGATAAGTATTTGATTGTGAGTGAATGAATTTTATTAGATACTATTACCGCCCGCGTGAAAAGTTTAATCATACATTTGAGTGGTATTTTCAGAGAGTAAGTAGCACGTTAAAAAAAACACTGTAGGAATCAAAATCCAAAGTAGGTACTAATATTAATATTAAGCTGAGAGCAGTAGTAGTAATATTAGGCTGAGATCCGGAACTTCTTGAATGTCAGTTCTACATAAAGACAGTCCCAAAACAGCGGCCCTTTTTATTCCAAATTTTTCGAACCAGCAATGGTTAAACAATATCCATCAAAATGGATGAATGTTGTTAATCCATTGCTTTATACAGGCTGTAACGGAAAGGTGTGGTCATATTTTAAGAACCGGTTCTGCCCATGGAAATGAACAACTTTATCCAAGAAAAAATATAAAATTCCCAAAAAAAAAATTGGACTTCCCATACAAAGTTATCATCAGCTGATCAATGTTTGTATGGGGAGTAAAATTTTTTTTTGAGAATTTTCTCTGGTTTTCTTGAATAATGTGGTTCATATCGATGGGCACATGCAGTTCTTAAAATATGACCACACCTTTCCGTTACACCCTGTATGTTCGAAAAATTTGTCAGCTCAACAACTTGAATAATGCAATTAATGATGTTGAACTCTCAAAATGAAAACCATTGCCACTGATAGTGTGTTAAGCAATTACCGCGCTGGTCATCATCAGGCTTTCAGAATTGATCATGTGGAAGCTCACGTGCTCAATTAGATAAATGTTGAAAGCTAGGTCATCCTAACTATTTCTGTTATAGAGAACCGATAAGTACTTACCTAGTCATCATTAGACCTTCAGAATGTATCATATGATAGCACCCGTGCTCAATTAGATAAATGTTGAAAGCTAGGTCACCCTAACTATTTCCGTTATTGAGAACCGATAAGCACTTAACTGGTCACCATCAAACCTTCCAAATGTATCATGTAGTAGCACCCGTACTCAATCAGGTAAATGTTGAAAGCTAGGTCACCCTAACTATTTCCGTTATTGAGAGCCGATTAACACTTCCCTGGTCATCATCAGACCTTCAGCATGTATCATGTGGTAGCACCCGTGCTCAATTAGATAAATTATTCAATTCGAATTTCCTGGTAGGTTGTGAATCTATAACGCTCAGGATTCCAGCCCCGGAAACACTTCCTCATGATTCTGGTCTCCTAGTGGTTTGTGAAGCTATACCGCTCAGGATTTTAGCCCCGAGAATACCTCTTCATGATTCTGGTCTCCTGGTACTTTGAGAATCTTTACCGCTCATGATGCCAGCCCTGGAAATACTTCTCATGTTTTTGGTCTCCTGGTACTTTGTGAGCGTGTACCGCTCGTTCAGCCCGTTTCTGGATTTCTACTTCCACCTCAACCTTCGCTAAGTCTTGTCATTTACCGGGATAAAAAAACACCGACTTGCGAAATTAAAGTTTTTTTTTTGGAAGTCGGTTCTATTTTTTTGTAAAAAAGCTTTTTATTTTTCACTTTTTAGTTGTGGTTCCCCATTAAACTGTGTTAAAAATTCATAGACACGATCGCAGTAATCGCGGTTTGCTGTACATTTTTGAAGAGTTCCGTTGTCTGTCTCCGAAACCCATCATCAGATCTATATGAAATATGAAATGGGACCATTTCGGAACAAACCCCTTTCGAACAAAAAAGAATTTTGCAAATCCGTCAATATATGACGGAGTTATGCCAGAAAATACATTATAAAATATATATATATATATCCCTTCAGCCGTTTTTGTGTGATTGTCAGTCAAACATACAAACTTTCGCAATATTAGTAGGATACCCACCCTAAAAAAAATATTTCAATAATAATTGTTGCTATCTTTATTATTTACCCAGATAAGTAAGTATTAGTTCTAAGTTTCAGATTTCAAAATGGAAGGAATAAGATTTTTCACACAAACCGGTTTTCCCTTTTTCTCTCCGATAGGGGTTGATTATGAAAAATTCTTTGGACCCGTCAAAATTACTTATTTTTAGACTGTTTATTCCCATTTTCGAGTTAACTGAAGCAAGCAAAAAATTATTCCCTAAAAACCTCAACACCCGCTTTCACCCCTGTAAGGGGTGATTTTCGAAAAATTCTAAAATACGTAATTCTTATTTTTAATCAAGATTATTCGTGCCGAGTTTTAACTTTATCGGACCAAGTGTTAAGATTGTACAATACAAACTTTAGCACCCTCTAAACCCCCTTTTGGGGGTAGTTTTGGCAAACTAATTATGTCGAATCTTTTCGTTTACTTATAGACGTACGTTTCTGCTAAGTTTCAAGTTTTAAAACCTAAGCAGTAAGATTTTTCATACAAACTTCCATCCCCTATTTTACCCCTTTCGGGGTGGAATTTCCAAAAATTCTTCCTTAGTGGATGCCTACACTGTATAAGGTATCTATGTGAAAATATTCAAGTCTCTAGGGCCAGCGGTTTGGGCTGTGCGTTGATATATATCAGTCAGTCAGTCAGGAGTCAGGACTTTGAATTTTATGATTCTAAAGATTGTTCTGTCTTATCGAGATTAAACGTAACATAGGCATTAGGGAAATCGATTAAGATTAATAATAACATTGAATTAATCATAATCACTACATTTTATAAAACAAAGTCCCTCGCCGCGTTTGTCTGTCTGTCTGTTCGCGATAAACTCAAAAACTACCGAACGGATGTTCATTTTCATGCGGTTTCCACCAATAGACAGAGATGTTCTGTGCACACTGATTCATGAGGCAGGCTTAGGTGTATAATTTCTACCCATATGAAGCTGGGCACTTATTACATACTAATAACAGTTAAATACTGTCAGTGTGTCTGTCCCAGCAAGCTGCACGGGTACCTATTTAGATAATAACATTATTTAACAGAAAAGTGTGCTTATCATATTTTGATTAAAAACTGATAACACAAAAGATATAATAGCTAGGACGACACGTCTGCATTCGGTTTTGTACAGTTTTAGAAACGGTTTACAAAATTTTGGTAGGTACTCGTATAAATTGACGTAGTTCCAAACGCGAAGGGGATCTACGAATCACTATTATCTATACCTACTGATCAATTTACGTAGGACGAATAATATTTATAGGAGAAGGAATAGTGCTAATTTATATATTTATTTTAAAATAATGTAGGTACCTAACATTACAATAGAACTGTCTCTTACACCTGCCTAATACAGTTCTTAGCAGGCTTTTGTTTTTTTTTTAAATAATAAAAGATCAAACTTATTTCCATTGTATATTTGATGCAAAACTGACACTGTAGAGACTCAGTAGTGACTGGGGGCGTGGGCTCTCTGTGCTCTGGGTGTGTACCTCTGGTGTGCAGAAGGGATGTAACGGAGGTGGGTTCACCGGAACCAAAGTCGGAATTGGAGTATTTAAATTTAATTTATCGGAATCAGAACCGGAATTGAAACCGGAATCGATGTCGGAGGCAGAAGAGAGATGTGTTTTAATTATTTAACACTAATTAAAACTCGGATAAGTTTAATTAGGCGCAAACGCACAAAATGCGAAACCAACCTAGTGAAATAGTAATCGGGATTCCTCGCGCGACAAGCATATAAATATGATCTCACCAAAAACATTCTCATGTAAAATGTTGCCAAGATGAGACCAAATGGCTTGCACTGTGAAAAAGTTATCAGATTATCAGATCTCATGTAGAGCCAAGCTTCTTACTGTAGACGCCTCACAAACTCTACACCTTAGTCACTAGACAAAATATGTGGCAAGACGAGACGTCTTGGCAACAGTTTTACACGAAAATGTTTTTGGTGGGATTTCAGACGTCTAGCATCACAATTTGCGGAAGTCTCATACAAACTTTCATCCCCTAATTTAATGGGTTGGGGGAGGTTTGTTGTGTGTGTAATGCAAATACTAGCTTGCATACCAAATTTCAGCTTTCTAAGACTTCAGGCAGTACCCTAAGAATTTTGATGATCAACAGTGAGTGAGTCAGTGACGAAATCAGGTTTTTTTTTTAAATAAAAAATAAAAAAATAAAATTCATTTATTTCAGGTAGACCATTAAACCCATATTCAATATAAAACAAACAAAACAAGAACATGAACAAGAACATAAAGTAACAATTTGTCATCAATTAACTTAAATTTATTACATTCAGATTATATTAATTAAGTTTAAATTAAATTCAGATTAAATTACATTCAGATTAAATTACTAAAAACTCAAAATTTAATGTCAATTTAACATAAAAAAAAAACAAAAGAAATATACTAGTAAATGTCAGAATAAAATATCAAATGTCAATTACAATTAAATAATTAGGTAATGAAATGCCATAAACACAGAATTGAAATAATGTCTATAGAGTTGAACTTAAAACTGAAATTATAACATGACAAATTACACTCCTGAGACATGCCTGCCACAACAGTGCCCAATGTAGGGACAATTAAAACGCTTGGCAATCATAACCAGGACAGTGTTGGAGCTAGCCCGCACCCTGCGCACCAAGGACGCGCACCGCTTGCGCATGGTGGCGTGGAAACAGTCGGTGCGCGCTTCCGCAAACATGCCCGAGGCGCTGCAGAAGCGGGGCAGCCCCAACACTGCCCTGAACGCGTTGTTGTACTGGACCCGGAGGGCACTGTAAACAGCTTGTGAGTAAGATGCCCATAGATTGCACGTGTATAGGGATGTACAGAAGGCTTTAAAAAGTGTAATCTTTACTTGCTTTGAACATCGTGCAAACCTACGGGCTATCATATTTGCTCTCTTAGACAGTGCCCTTCGCTCCCGCTCAATGTCGAAATGGTCCTTCAGGTCGGCCGTTACCCAGTGCCCCAAGTATTTAAATTTATACACCCGTTGCAATGCCACATCATTCAGACGAACAGAGGGCACATGTTGTGGGCATTTGGCGCCTCCCTGAAAAACCATGTATTGGCTTTTAACAACGTTATACATAAGACCATGGCTGCCAGCGTACTCCTCACACACCTTCAACAGCCCGCGCAATCCACACACCGACGCGCTCAGCAGCACCATGTCGTCTGCATAGCTCAGGTTGTTTACACACACGTCATCAACATAGCATCCAACATGCCGACTACTAAGCGCGACGATATATTTTAGATATATTACTAAATTCTAAAGTATAATAGTTATGCAAAATGAAATATTAATAAGTCATAAGTAGATGTCAATAGTGCATCATATCCCAGAATTTTGTTTATCTGGTATAATCCAAACCCAAGTACCTTCATGAGGTTAAAAAAACGAAGCACTTCGAGAAAAGGTAGGTAGTGCCCTTGCGCTTCGCTTGGCTTGTCTTGGCGGGGCACTACTGTTGCCCCAGATCGTACGCGTTGGCAGCGGCCGGCCGCGCTGCCCCCGTGAGCTTATCTTCGACCTCCGATTTGAACATGCGATTTAAAAGTGTCGGAACCGAAGTCGAAATCGGAAGTGTAATTTCAATCGGAAGTTCCGAATTATCGCAATCGGAATCGAACCTCCGTAACATCCCTAGTGTACAGTTTTAGGCTCTGGTGTGTTTGAAGAGAAACTCCACTTTTAATACTTTTATCATTAATCACTCCTTTTATATCGATAGTTCAAAACTGACTGACATACACAATTCAATTATTTCCCTTTCAATTTAAATAATATTACACAAAAATACACAACCCACCCGTGGTTTTTGGTTGCTATTTAATATGAATAATCCTGCTTTCTTTTGTTTATTATGATAAATAAAAAAGTATGAACCTAGTATACTACCTATATTCGAGAGACCAGCCTCTCTGCCGACAAGGTCCGTTTTCCTTGCGATCTCCTCAGATATCACAATACTTACCTACTTATAACATCAGATAACCCCTATCACATAGTTTTCAAGTAGCACATTTTTTTATGGAGTTAAGTAACTGTTACATGGCGAGATCGCGTCTATCTTTAACTTAAGGACATCAAGATCTTCTACTAAACCTGTTTGTAAATGTACTGGTTGGAATATTGACCCTTATAATTTGATATTTACCAAAAGTTTAATGACTTCATGGTTATTACTAATGCTAGGTACATATTATACCTACTATATTTTGTGGCAAAATCGAGGCGGACCATGAATGGGTGATCCATTGAATACCGACTCTCTGTGCCTCGAAAAGTTACGGGTAAAACCTGAGTTCTATTATATGTATACCCTTCTTATTCTTTCGGACATTGCACCATTCCTGTTGGATAATTCATGGGAGCATAACTGCGGGAAAAAGCTAATGTAGTTATTTTTTTGAAGGTACTAGATACTTGCAGTAAAATAAGCTAGGTACCTACTTAGTATTGTGTACTATTTTATTGAGACTTATTTATCTTATAATACTAGCTGCCGCCCGCGGCTTCGACAGCGTGAAATTAATACTTCTCACCTTTATAAATTATAGCCTATAATAATAATAATATTTTGTTTATTTATGGCAACTAGGCCCAATTGTTAGTAACATTGTTCTTAAAAACTATTGTTAGTAAACAAACAGAAAAGACAGAAACAAAAACAAAAAGAAAATTGTAAGGTTAAACTGTGGGGTCTTCTGACCAGCACCTCCACAGCGTGCGACAACCAAGGTGCGTCGTACTTATCCATCAACATACTTAGGATGCCGTTAGACTAGACCGCGCTCTTGATAAGACAGAATTTGTTTTTTTGCGCATTATGGCGTAAAAATCATCGGTATGCGCAAATGCGAACATACCGGACGCACTACAAAAGCGCGGCAGTCCCAACAGCATCCTGAAGCAGTTATTATATTGAATAGGTACGCAGGGCATCTAGTGATCTCTTATACACGAGCGGCCTTACCCACAGGCCGCTCGTGTAGAACGATTGGCAATACGCTTTAAACAGCATAATCTTTAACCCAATAGTACATCGAGCGAACCTGTGTATTCAGCATGTTGGCCCTAACCGCTAGCGCCCTGCGCTCTCGATCTATATCTACGTCGTCTTTGAGGTCTCCGGTTAGAAGGTGTCCCAGGTATTTAAATTTGTCAACTCTTTTGAGTGGCAGCCCATTCAACATTAAAACTGGGTTGATATGTACACGTCTACCAGAGGCCTCAAAAACCATGTATACACTTTTGTTTACATTGTAAACAAGCCCATGACTTGTGACATATCGCTCACACACGCGTATAACAGCTCTCTGATCGAGCCAGCCGTCGGGCTTAGCAGCACCATGTTGTCTGCATAACTTAAGTTGTTTACACAAACGTTGTCTATCCAGCATCCGACACGCATACTGCTGAGCCTGACGATCAGCCCGTCCATGTACAGATTGAAGAGCTTTGACGAGGTCAAACCACCCTGTCTCACCCCGCACTCCAACCTATACGTTTCGGAAAGAGACCCTCCCCATCGAACACAATTAAGCTGATTCGTGTACCAATATTTAAAGATTTCCAGCAGTTCGATTGATATTCCCGCTTTCCTCAGCTTCTTCCACAGGACATCATAGGCCACAAGGTCAAACGCTCTGGAAAGGTCAAGAAAGCAGGAATAAATGGGGGTATTTCTATCCGTGTAATATCGAACGGTTTGCTTGATACCAAGAATTGCGCTTTCAGTGGAAAGATTGGTTAATTATTTATCAAGCAATCCGTCCAATATTTTCCCTATTACAGATGTGTTAATCTAGGACATAAGCTATACTGGTACCAAATTTCATCAAAATCCGTTCAGTCTTTTGAGCGTGAAGGAGTAATAAACATAAACACACACTCACAAATACATACATATTATAAATTAGCTTCTGCCACCGGTTTCGCCCGCGTGAAATTAGTACTTCCCCCATTATAAATTATAGCCTATAATTTATTCTGATCTATAAGCTTTATTATTGTACATTTTCATCAAAATCCGTTCGGTAGTTTTTGCGTGAAAGAGTAATAAACATCCATACATCCTCCCAAACTCTCAAATTTATAATATACTAGCTGTGCCCGCGGTTTCACCCGCGTTTATGTATCCTATGTTACTTCTAATACCTCCAAGAGTATGTGTACAAAGTTTCATGATGATCGGTTAAGTACGAGTAGTTTTCTCGTGAAAGCGTAACAAACAAAATTACATTCACATTTATAATATTAAATAAGGACGTTCGCTTTAATATTATTAGTGCGTTAAACTTAAAACGGTTTATCATAATCACCAAGTCAAGTTTGCCAATGCCATTTATGTGTAAAAATAAGCCGATAAAATAGTTTTGTAGTTGTAAAAAATCATAAATTAATCTTTAGATTTGTTAATCTGCAGACAAACAACTAAAGACTGTCCCCCAAAAATGCCCGCCCGTCACCACTTCCTATTGTTTTATCTGGGAAAAGAAGAAGTGGTGCGACCAACTCCCCAGCAAGAACGAACAGCACTGCAGAAAGACATAAAAATAGGTTGGTTGTTTACTACTAGGGTTACAACAATATTACAACATATACATATACAAGAGTGTCATACAATTTATATTATTAAACGTTGTGACAAATCATGGTGGAGTAGGTACTGTAGGACCTGCAGGGCTCCAGTAAGGCCTGCAGGGCTCTAGGGGTGTCTCGTAGCTAGGAGACTCGCTGGCATACTGCGAGAGTGCGGTGTGCCCTTCCAAGGGCTAAACTTATCTCCCATAAAAACACTACTCTTTTTAACATTCGAACGACTCCTCAATATTCTCAACTGCCAACTGAAGGCCGGTGCAGACCTGCTGAGTTTAGGCTGTGTCTACAATCGCCACAGTACCTAGTTCATTGATAAATGTGATGAAAAACCCTTCCAATCCAACACACAGATAGACGGTGCCGTATCAGCATCAACAATACGATTCACTTTGAAAATACAAATTTTACTTACTTATCAGCCAGATTACATTGCCCGACATGCTAGTTTTGAAATCCCACAAATGCAGCTAAATTTAGCACATCCATACACTATCCTAACCAATAATATAAATGCGAAAGTCTGTCTGTTACGTTTTTAGACGCTGTTATCCGCAAAAACGCCAAAATTGAAGGTTTTCTAAAAAAGATTCATCATCATCATCATTATCAGCCTTTTAATGCCCCCAGTGCTGGGGCACAGCTCTCCTCTCTGTGAGAGGGAGCGGGCCGTAATACACCATGCGGGTCCAATGCGGATTGGTGGATGTCATCATTTGACATGTCTTCGAATTTTTGGTTCTAAAACATGATCTTCTCACGATGTTTTCCTTCACCGTTTGTGAGAGTAGTGGTGAAGAAATTATTTGCACAAAGTAAAGCGCCTGCCTGAGTTTGAACTCACGACCTATAACTACCTGTAAGTCGCAGCCGTTACCACTGGGTTACCACCGCTCTACGAAAAAAGATTAGCCATGTTTATTAAGTTTAGAGTTGCGAAAAAAAAAAATTAAATTTATTTTTATAATAATATGTTATTTAATTTATAATATTAAGTTAATGTTGACTGTATTTCCAAGAAATTGGTTATTACGAAAACTCGTTAAAAAATTTTCGATAGAAATGATGATCGATTTTTTTTCCCGTGATACTATAGTCAACGTACGTCGGTAAAATTAATAACAAATTATGATCGAATCTTAATGTAAAACTTGGTAGTTTTAGATTATTAATAAATTATATCAGTTTTTAAATGCTTCATATTTTGCAATAAATGGCAAGCACTGTGTCGTCACGCATCTCTTTCTTTTCTATGCAGGCCGACAGTGACCGCGCTTTAGGTCATGGCTAAACGGATAAAACTTGGTACACGGGTAGAGTATGTCCTGGATTAGAACATCTAGGATTCTTTTTATCCAGGGAGTTGATGTTCCCTTGAGATGATTATGATGCTAGTCTATCATAAACAAGAGAAATCCATCACACACACCATGCCTAAATTATGCATTTCTTGTTTTTAGAGAATGGCGAGCTGCCCGAGATCCCACTCTTCATGGCCGGTCTGATAATGTGCGCCGGATTCTATATGATCTATCTAGTCGAAGAGCTGGTGCACCTGTACATCAACAGCCGTCAGAGCAAGAAGAGCAACAATACCTTCGCCAAACCCTTCAGGATGAGGAAGAGTTCCTTGGCAGGCGGTTCTGTTGAAGCACCCGTAGAACCAGTCCCGGAAAAGGAGGAGATTGAGGATAGGAACGCAGTTCATAATCACCTGGTGCTGCCAGAGGAAGACTCTGTAGCCTCGGCTTTGAGAGGACTGCTCATCGTACTGGCTTTGTCAGTTCATGAGCTGTTTGAGGGACTAGCTGTAGGCCTGGAGTCTTCGGTTGGAAATGTGTGGTATGTACTTACCTAGTATTGTTATTTAATTACCCAGGACAAATAGCGATGATGATTTTTAGTTAGGTGTTTAGATATAATTAGAATTCTTAGAATTCCCAAACATGCACCTTTGTAATGAGTTAATGACCATGAGTAAAATAATTACCTACTTAGTCAAACGTCAAAGACCCTTGTCTTCGTAAAGATCATTTAAATTATTAATCGAAGTTATTATCTTAGTTGAGGAGCTCATTATGTTTCAGTGACACGGATATTAGACACGATTATATCAGCCACTAACCGATAAGGCAGGTACATATAAAAAATACAAATAAATACAATTTTCCTGTTCACTTTTGTGAAAAATACGTGCGTTTTTGGCATGCTACGAATAGTAAACATTGTTGTGGAGAATAAGTGTGTTTACTGAAAGATTTATTGGCATTAGGTAGGTGACGAGATGTTTCTACGACCGCAAACGATAGTAGGTAAGTAATCGTCATGGGGGGCATCCATAAATTACGTTACACGAATTTTATGATATTTTGCTGCTCGTCCTTGTCACTCACGGCTGGTCACATTAGTAAGACTCCCATCTTCCTAGTGTGACGTATTTGATTACTCATTTAAAACCTCATTTATACAGATTTAGTTGGAAAGATTTTTTTTAATAGTTAATAAAAAATTCGTGTTTAAATAGGTACTTAGGTACATAATTATATTCTAGTCCCTATGATACAATATTAGCACTAGTTTAGGGACCATGGGATTATTTTTTATGTAACACTATTACTTATCTACCAAGCTACCGGCCGGTCAGGGCTCCAGAGAGAGAAACCTATTATTATTATTTTTAGATTTTGCAATGTGACGTCACTCAACTTATGACTCCTCCCATCCCTTGTTTTTTTTTTTAGTGCGTAATCATCAAATAGTGGGAGAAGTCCCCCGCTCTGGGTGGAGAGGGAGGGCGTGTCAGACTTTTACTGACTAAAATCCACCTTTGTTCCTTCAGTTGCCTGTGCCAGAGCCGCGGTGGCTCTCTTTCAAATTTATCCACGACCCAGGCAGGTCTTCTCACTCCTTGTCACATTTCGTCGATCCCTCTCCCTCCTTAACGCGTGACGTAATTTATAGATGGCCCCTGGCAACAAATCGATAGGCAGTGGAAAAAGACAATCGGTAACTACGAAGTATACTTATGTCATGCGGCTTGCGGTCACGTAATCTTTATCTAAACCTTTTGTAGTACAAGGAAATTACAACACCTGTCAAATCCTACCTAGCGATAGCGTATGCCTTAGGTATCGAATTTGGAGGGTTTGATTAGATGCATCTTATTTATATACCTATTAAAACTGTTGTGAATTTTGATAGCGTATCAATGTCAGGGTGTTACGTGATGGATTAGGCGCGACTGCTTATCAACAAACATCTTCAAACGACCTACCTATGATAGCTTTAGACTACGTTTAAATTGGTAGGACGCGTACCGTTTATAATATTTTGATCTTCGAAAACTGATAATTAATCAGTCTCCTGAAAATTCACATATTTTTAATGATAATTATAGGTACGACATCATCATTGATTAAAGTTGTAGCTTTTAAGTGGTATACTGGAAGAACGGTCTGTTTTTGGAATACTAAATGGTGCTAATATTATAAATGTGAAAGTCTGTTAGTTATGTTTGTTCATCAATCATTTCAGCTGTCGAGGCTGAACGGATTTGACACAGGGGTAAGCCGTGGACTGGATTGGGACATAAGAATTCGTGGGATAATTTTTGATGTTCCTAGGGGCGAAACTGGCAAAAGCCTGTTAACAAGAAACATTCCCTTGACTAATAAAATAAATGAAAAGGCGGCAAGGAGAAATATGGGACTAGACAACTTCTAGGCCTATTATAAGGAAGTAGTTCAGAATAAGTATTAACAATTATTACGAGTGTGGCATCAACAAGATAAGAAATACGTGACAAAGTATTGTAGACACTCTAGTTGAGTGCTTCATTTTGAGTTAAAGCTGCTATGATCAAGTGCTCAAGTGGGTACTTTTATTTACAATTTTAGGAACGTTAGGTCCTCATTCCATAAAATAAATAGGGTACTTTCAATCTATAACCTCACCAAGACCAAATGCAAAATTAAGCTGACCTCCGGGAGTTAAACTATAATGATACAAAAAAACTACTTTGTGCCCCGACATAGCCATTTTATTACATCCTGCATCCCTCCCATTTTATTATACTCTCCTCCCACACACACACACACACACACACAACACTCACAAACACACCCCTACTCATTTACAGACACACATTCTTAAAAAAATCTACTAATTGTACTAACACTGCTTCAATCTAAACAGTTTAAAATAAGAATGGTTCTCTTTTCTTTTGCAATATATTGTTTGAAATGACTTGCCGCAAGTACGAGTATAACTTCAACAAAATGTGACATTGTGGAGACCTGGTGTCCTGAAATACAGGCTCACGTCTACTTTAGGCACCAGTCTCCCACAGTATAATTACCTTTGTTATGTGCATAATGATACCTTCCTAAATGTACCTCTATATTGTGGTGAGAAAATAAATCATTATTATTATTATTCCTCTTTTTGAATAACGCCCCTATATACACTTTCTTCCGCCCCTTTGTTTTCTTGGAGTGTTCTTTACAGGGTGATATTTTTGATGGAAAAATCTGAGAGTATTAGAGACGCTAGATAGGTCTCTTTTTTATCCTGTGGAAATAATACTCATGGATATCTTCCACCCTAGGGTGCGTGGAGGGGTCTTTCAAACTCTTACTGACTAAAACCATACGGGGTTCTGTTGCTACCTTTGTTCGAACTGTTGAATGAAGTGCTTTCGCATTTCGTCACGGTCCCCCGGCTAGGTGTTGGCCCACATTAGTTCGTGCGGACCCCGACACACAGCCGCAACTCCTCTAGAATGAAGCGCGCGTGGAACACGGCGCACCACCGTCTCGGGCCTTTCACTGTTCAGACAACCAACTTCCCAAGTCTGTTGCCTGCAGGCCACACCCTAAGGCGGTCCGAGATTGTTCGGCACCCTCCGGCACCCAGTGTGTCTGCTACAGATTGGAAGGGAGGTTGTATCCTCCTGCCCCTTCCCGCCGTCTTCTTTGCGACCAATTCTTCCTCGCAGTAGGCAACGGCGTGCCACATACACGCTCTCGCTACCGACCTCAAACTGGACGACGACTAGAAGCGAGAGAGTATCAGCAGCATCAACCGCTGCTTCGAGGTCGCAGTGCTGCACTGCCCAGGCTGGGCATTCCTCAAGGGTAAGCTGGGCCGTATTGTCGAGACAGTTGAAATGGTGGCAACCGGGTGTCGGCTCCCGGCCTTTATGGCACAGGTACTTTCTGAAGCACCCATGCCCGGACAGTAGTACCTGTGTCTACCGGAAAGTAAGAGCGCCATGCTGTCTCTCCAGCTAGTCCCTCATTTTGGGCAAGTACTCGATAGATTTTGTTCTAAAGAACCACATCGACTATTTCAGAGTTAAAACTTAATTCAAAGATTAAAAACTCACCTATCACTATTATTTTCTTTGTTTATGAGTAATGTATACTCAAATAATAGTGATAGATGAAAATAATCCTCTAATATTATCTTTTATAACGTCAATATCCAATATAATATATATGTACGAGCAATTTTATTTAACAGATTAACCGATTACCAGTAGTTTGATAAGCTTCTTGGCTATCTTCACAGACTTGCCTATATTGCCCAATTGGACTGATTGCTGATTGTGATACCGAATACCGGTATTATCACGATCATGATTGCCCTTATTATGATTAGTTGTGTACCTGTTTACTTAATTATAATACTCGCTTTCACATAACAATTAAAATATTTAATTTTTCAAAGTGGTCTTATCCTACTAATATTATAAATGCGAAATTTTGTATGTTTGTGTTTCAATCACACAAAATCGGCTGAAGGGATTTGAATGAAATTTTGCATACAGATAGATTATAACCTGGATAAAACATAGGCTACTTTTACCATGCGGGCGAAGCCGGTGGCAGAAGCTAATTTGTTACATAAGTTCAGGTGTTTGGGTGTAGGTATAGGTTCCTGTACTTGTGTATGTGTTGTATGTGTTGGTGGTAGGAAGGTACATTTACACGTTTTTTAAAGTAAATAATATTATCTCCAAAATAATTATGGTAGAGTATCGGTTATACTTATAAACCTGACGTACCTTCCTGCTGATAAATAATAATTAGGTCTTGTTATCAATCACCGTGCTAAGCTGCTAAGCCACCGTGTCGTAAACAACGTTTATTTACGAGTATTTGGCAATTGACGGGAATCTACCTGTTGTAAAGCACACCTATACGTCATGTATTGTTATTGCTGATAAGTTATAGTAAAAAATAAAAATAAGCATTTTAGATTTATGGTGTCACGTACTAATACTATGATAAGTCTCAATTAAAATGATCATAAAATATTGTGGAAATGGCTCGTGGATTATTTTTATGCGCCCCGTTGGCTGTCGCGCGACCAGGGTCTCGACGATAAATTAATATTTATAATAAATTGTGGCCGCCGGTCTAGTGCGAAAAACAGTACATTGCAAGCCTAAAACCGGTAGGGGTAGGAGCGGGTTTTCTGTAAGTATATTATTTGTGAAATTATAAACTTGAACTGGCGAAATTTGGGTGTAGGTACTATAGTCGTACACCTCTGCCTAACGCTTCGGAAAATGCAGGCGTGATGCTGTGTTATTATTTGTTTTATTCATCCTACATAATCAGCATGTAACAAAAACCCTGTCTGATCCTGAAGGGTATTACTTGGTATCGTACTGCGTACACATATACGTAATCATTTAATGGATACGAGATAATTATTTTTCCCTAATGAAAATAATTAATTAAAAAAAAAAGAAAAACTTATAAAAGGCAACATTGAGCGCTCGACAAAGTTCACCTACTGTTTCGTGTCAAACATGCCGCCTGAGCGAGACAGAGTACCTACAGCGCGACTAGTGCAGGGCGGTATTGTTTGAAATAAAAGTAGGTAAAAATGAAAAGATTTCGCCGGCCGGTGGAGTGTTGTCAACTTATGAAAATTTCCCATATTTAGTGTTTTTCGCATATTTTATAAAAATAAAAAAATTATAACTTTGGTTTTTATGAGTTACATTTTTTTTACAACTTTTTCTAGTACGTATGTTAAACCAGGAGTACGCCTTTATTGGATCGGACAGGGTTTTTGTTACATGCTGTATTTTCGCACTACTGGGCAAGGGCCTCCCCCATAGCCTTCCACTCTGCCCGGAGCGTTGCCTTCTCCGACCAATCCGTCGTAAACCCCTCTAAGCCGTCACGCCAGGCGTATATGCCATCCTCGGCCAGGGTTCGTCGATAAATTCGAAATACGATTTACAGCGGCCCTTGGCACTCAGGCATCTAAAGGAACAGGGGTGGGTTTTAGTCTGTAACAGTCTGACACGCCCTCCCGCTCCACCCAGAGCGGGAGAAATCATTGGATGATTTCCCACCCCCACAAAAACCTGGCACTCCGGGAGTACCGTCAGACTCAAAGTGAAAACCAAAAACTTGAAGTCTTAAACAAAAAAGCTCAATGCGAATCGCGATCCGCTACGAGCGCTACGAGTGCTACGTCGCTACGCGTCGTAGCACTCTCGTAACGAGTCGCGTAGCGGTGTTAGTGGCGCGCGAGTTCAATTGTTTTTTCCCATCTCAAAACTGCCCAACACGACTAAAAAAGTTTTCACTTTAAAAAAAAAGGCGTAAGCCATCCTCGGCGGCGATGTGTTAAAGTTAAAAAGTTGCCAATATTGATTCAATTCCTTTCAGGTACATGTTCGGTGCCGTATCAGCCCATAAGTACATCATCGCGTTCTGCATCGGCGTGGAGCTGCTAGCGTCCGGTACCAAGCGCTGGGTGTCCATCGTGTACATCTTTACGTTCTCCTTCATGTCGGCACTTGGTATCGGAATCGGTATCCTGCTGGTCGGTGGCGCGGGCGCTGCTGATGCTGGCGTGTACTCTGTTATCTTACAGGTGTGTATTTAAAATTTTATGGCAATATAATTAATTTCACGGAAGTAGAAATAACTTTTTCTAACTCTTTGGTTGGGTGGCCTCGTTGTCAGGCGTCCGGATAAAGCCGGACACAATTAGGCTTTTTGGTTGCGTGTGCGGCAAAATTAGACGCTGTCGGACCTGTCTGGCATTTGCTAGGCTTTTCAAATTGACCGTTTTTAGTGTCGTTTCATTAGAATTTAAGAAGATTTTATGGTTCTTAAATGATGAACAGCCTCGTTATACTTAAAAAAAAATTGACGTGTTAAACTAAGACTAAAAAATTAAGGGTGTTCGGCCTTTTACTCAAATGTCCGGCTAAACTGGCCTGTCTGTCCGGCTTTTCGGTTTTAAGACCTGGAAACCCTACCTATAGTCACCGAGTTTCATTCCTTGGTCCTTTTACGAATTTTATTTATAAGAGATGGGTTTACCTGGGTACCAATCGGTTTGGTCTTAATAAAAATAGCATGCAATTTCAGATTAGACCATAATTTCTTCTCTGTAATTGCATGATGTGATGAATTCAGAACAATGGTGCTCTAAAAATTATCTTAATAAGTTAAGGCCAGCTGCCAGATAGATAATTTACAAGATCTAGCACCTTTTTTTTACCTGGATCATCATTTGATAAAGACAATAGACCTTTTTCTAAAATCTTTTTCACCGTGCTCAGACTCACTATATTTATAATTCAATTAAAAATACGCATGGTAATACACTCACCGCCACAATTAGGGGAACACAAAAAAATTGATTATTTTTTCAATATTGTGGGGGAATTTGAATGGCTGTTTAAGAGTTTGCTGACACTTGTTGTTTTTATTGATTCTAATAAGAACTTTGTTGGATGCTGTGTATAGTGACTCATTTTACTGTTTACATTTGAATAGTTCACATTGTCCTGATACAAAATGAGTGATTTATCAGCAACTTCAGTGGCCAGGGTTGTAACCATAATCGAGGAAGGGCATACCTACCGGTTAGTCAGTCGCGCAATGGGTGTATCGACATCGGTGATTCATTGCATTGCCCGACGTTATAGCCGTGACTGGGTCTTACGTGCGGTGGCGAGGATAAGGCAGAAATAGGGCCACCAGCACCGTTGATGACCGTTTTCTCGTCATGCAGACATTAAGAAATCGACGTCGAACAGCTGTTCAGACCCAAAATCGTTTGCTGGAAGTCCGTAACACTGACGTAAGTGAAAGGACAGTAAGAAGACGGTTGAATGAAGTTGGCCTAAGATCTTAGGGCCCGGCGCATGCTGAACTGGGCCTATTTGGCGCAGCCGTGGGGCACATAATTTTGTTTTAGGTTATTTCTATACCTAAGTGTTTTTGTGTGAATATTGTGTGCCCTAACCTGGGTCAAATAAATTTATTTCTTTTCGTTCTGAAATCCTCGTCACTCGTCTTGTCTGTGATTGGACGATTCCTGCACCTCTCCGCTTCAGTGGAAACGCACCCTTACGTGCCAGCAAAAGCACCAAAACTCGAGGTAGCATATCGTGTAGCAAGATTAGCGTTCGCTCGGGAGAATCGAGAATGGACACCATGAGTGGAGTCGCATTTTACTCTAGTTTATGGGACAATTAAGTAGAGCTAGTTAGATATTAATTATAGGTAGGTTTTTGAAAAAACCTGTAGATAAGTAGATATTTCGAAATAGGTATGTGAAGTACGTACCGACTTAATTATAATTAGTCTGATGTAATTATTGATAATGAATCGCATTAATTGCATAGCATCAGCAAAATATTTTTGCTATATATAGTCTAGATCGAGATATCTAAAAAGAACAAAGCTTTTGCACCAAAAACAATTAAATGCAATCAACTACGCCATGATAAAATAGCTAAGAATAATTAATTACAAACATTATCGCTATTAGATAGGAAACATCGGACAGCGGATGAAAGTTTTATGATTTCGTTGTTATTGTGCAGTCTGGTATTTCTTTTTACCAAATGCATCATAATTTCATAACATTACGCTTGCTTTATTAGCTAGATTATATTAATGTATAGGTACTTACCTAGTTGAATTAATAATTCGAGATAATTTAGAAAATTTTGGAACAACCAACTCAAACACATGACAAAGTTCCAATTCTATTGGAATGGGTTCCGATGGAATTTGAACTTTATACATGGCTATTTTAATACAAATCATCAGTTACAAAAATTAGATACAGTACTCGCGAGTCATTTTCTGTTACTTATTGAAGAGTTCTACTGTCTATCTCCGAAGATCTTCATCATATCCTAATGTAGGTTTTATATACAAAAACTTCCTTGAAAAATATGCATTTTATTAACGAAAACACCATCCAAATCGGATCAGTAGTTTTTGAGAAAATTTTTTGGTTGTGCCTTTCCGCGCACACCTGTTTTTAATAGGGTGAGAAATTATGTAATACCTTCTCCCGCTCTCACCCAGAGCGGGAGGATGTGTCAGACTCTTACTGACTAAAACCCACCCGTGTTCGGTTCCTTCAGTTGCCTGGCCAGGGGCCGCGGTAACTCTTTCGGTCACACCCGAGATCCTGGCAGGCATCAGCCCCTTTTTTTGTTTGTTTTCGGGGAGAAACCTTCAAAAGGCGCCTGAACTGTTGGGGAAAAGACCAAGGGTGTGGGATTCTTACCTCACTAAAACAACCCCGGTGATCACCTAAGCACATGGAAGGGGTGCCGTTACCTCTTAATAGACTACTCCTGAATCCCCTCTGTGCAACGCCGAGACTGTAAAGGGATTTCCCCGAGCTTCGATGTGCACGGCAGCACGCGATCATTGTGCCACCGTCTTTCCTGGAAGCACTCAGTGGGCGAACGGAGTCCCCACTCTGAACGCCCGTGACCCGAGTCCCGCCTGCCTTAAATAAAGCAGGCGGGGTTTCAGCATTTTAGGCGACGAGGCGGTTACCTCCCCGGCGCCTCCATCTCCGAGCAGGATCGGCCCTCTCACCTCCGGCCTCCTTCTGGACCATCACGGTCTCACAGAAGGAAGCCACTTCCCTCCATTTTTCTGTGTCTGACAGCATAGCTCTGACTACTGCTAGCAGAGACAGATCTCGCCTGATCCAAGCGACCAAGACCTGCCGCTAAGAGGCCCACGCAGGGCACTCTTCAAGCGTGTGCTAGGCAGGCATCGGCTCTAGCGGGACTCGTCACTTCTTGCTGACATCTCTTTGATACCCACACACCTGTGATGTGATCACTGACTCCATGTAACTTACTGGTATTCATCTGCATCTGGTAAGATTCAAAGCCGACCCCAACATAACGAGAAAAAACTGGACACATAATGATAAATCACCTTTTTTTCCTATGACGAGTTCAGGGGCCCTACCATGACGTCTTAAAACTATCATCTTTTCGGTGAGAGAAAGGGATAGTGCTATTCGTCCTGTATATAACGACGTCTCTCTCTCTCTCTCACCGAAAAGATGATGGTTTTAAGACGTCATGGTAGGGCTGCTGCTGTAATTGACTGTTAGTTCAACCTGCAATGCTGTAATTTCCAGGGTCTGGCGTGCGGTACCCTGGTGTACGTGGTGTTCTTCGAGGTGTGGAAGGGGAGCAGTGGTCTGCTGCAGTTCTCGTGTGCACTCTTCGGTTTCGCTGTCATGGTCGTACTTGAACTCATCGTTGAACTTGGTAAGTTATCAGGACATACTATTTTTTACCCCTGACAAAGTGAAATGTTTTACGCTGATGGTTATTATGTGAGATTGTTTGCAGTTCCTCCGGCTCCGTTTGAACCCTTCGGGTACGGAACCCTAATTTTTTTTTATAAACTAATAATTTCAATTTCGCTGGTAGTGTACCAGCGTACCAGCTTTTGGCCGCGTAAACTGTACAGTTGTTAAGTACCTAACAACACAACGGGGTGAATAGAAACAAAACTTTGATAAGGATTTCCACTGTGATGGTGAAAGTTCCGATAATTTAAATTCACTTGTCTACGACTAAAACGCAACTGAGTGGCTATTGGAGTTCTTGTGTGTTAAAAATTCGTAACACGTAACATTTTTTTTTGTTGAGATTATAGACCTTACCGAAAAAATGCTCAAACTAGGTATCTACCTAGATACTTTTATAGTTGTTGAAATAAATCAGTGGACTTATATTTTTAAGTTAATTGGTCATTTTTACCGGGATTATATACGAAATAACTAGCTAAAACAAACTGCATTAGCTTTGTTCAATTTGCGACAAACAGCGTCCGGATTTCATGACAAATAAATTTATATAATCACAACTTACGCAGTCGTTCCAAACTTCGCACAGTTAACTATAACTGAAATAATTAATGTGGGTAGTTTTGATTTTATCAACATTCTGGATCTTTGTCAGGACTCGGCCTTCAGCTTTTCAATCCACCCTCGTTTCCCGAGAAACTTTCAAGTTCATCATCGTCAAATTCAAACTGAGGAGCCTTTAAATATAACGAAATAGCTACATCAGTTTGTTTTTTGTAGACTATTTTTTTTTATAACCCCCTTTTTTGTGGGGTGGGAAATCATCTAATGACTTCTCCCGCTCTTCTTCCTTCCTGCCCTCAATGATCGGACGGCGAGCTACCCATTACTCGCCGTCCGCAGGCCCAGGTCTACGGTGGCCGGAGATCGTCTCGCGGCGACGGAAGTCCCAGGCGTCTCCTGAGGCGGCTGCTGTTGAGGGCGTGAGGGCAACTCCATTGTTGAGTCTCCCTCACGCGTCCCGCCTCCGCTTTCGCGAGCATTACTGCTTCGCAGATGGAGGAGACGGCTTCCCATTCCCTCTCGCTCCGTAGCATGGCCTGAACCAGGGCAGGGCGCGAGAGGTCGCAGCCGCCTATCGCATCCACTAGGACACGGCGGGGCTCCGCCCAATTTATAACCCCATGAGTTTTGTTTCTATTCATCCGTTTTGATGTTAGGTACTAACTCGAATTAAAGAGTAACAATTTTACATTATTTTTTTAATCGTCATTAAATATCGATACATTCGATACTCATCATGTCTGCGGAGTTTCACCAAGTAATTTGATTAGAGTAAAATCAAATACAGTCAGGAGGCGATAAAAATGTTGTGTATGATATTGATCCAGACCAGACTTATTTTGTTACAGGTTTTGGTGATAACTCGCTGTTTTGTTTGTGTTGTAGACATAATTATAATAAAAAAATCTCTTCTTAATCTTATTATACAGGGTGTAACGGAAATGCATGGACATATTTTAAATGCTTCTGCCTATGGGAATGAACAAGTTTCCATATAAAGTTATCATAAGCTGATCTAAAATTAGTAGGGTCTAAGTTTTAGTAGCTTTTTTTTTTTAAAATGTGCTTTTACTTTTTTGAAGAAGGTTGATTATTTTTATGGGCAGATGCAGTACCTATTTTAAATATCACCATGTGAGAGGTCAAGTGAGATAGTAGTCAAACGCATGCCTATCAACAATAAAAAAAGACCACAAATTTCCGTTACAGCCCGTATGTGTTCAAAAGTTAATTTTCTGTGTCCTAAAATTGCACCCAGTTTATGTGTTATGTGGTGATACAATATTGTTATAATGTTCTCTATTCTTATCGTTGCTTTGTAAATTAGAACCATTCGAGATCTTGCAACGCATCCCAAAGACATTCAAATATTTGCTAACTTTGTATTTGTTTGTTTTTCCAGCGGCGTGAGGATGACAGCAGAACTATAATGACTGGAACGACATCGATATTTGCCGTTATTGTAAAACTAATTTTAATGTTTCCTAATAAGAAATGCCATGTGTAACATATTATTTAATTAAATACATTTTTAGAATGAGTCACGTTTCAGTCTAGACTGAACGTTTCGACTGCAGTTCTCGCTGATCTCATAGCCGTAGCTAATCTGCACGTTATTTATTGAGAAAATGTGTTACACATGGCCATTTTCTGTGTGGGAGGTTGATACCTAGTCAATGCAAAGTATTTAACTGTCGGTCGGTCGACTGAGAGATTAGATTAAACGATACGGTCCAGTTAGTTCTTCGGTTAATGTTGTAAGTATTGTAAATAAAATGTTTTGTTTGTTAATAAATTACATTAAAATTTTGTGAGTTTTTAATTTTTAATCGACCAACCCGCACTGGGCCTGCGTGGTGGATTACGGCCCATTCCTTTTCCTAGATAGAAGGCCTCAGTCCCAGCAGTGGGAACGTAAAACGGCTGATTATGCTTTAATTTTGTATCTGATCTGAGGGTTGGGTATGGCAAAATAATACAACTTGCTTGTAATTTAACAAATCAATAATGTAATTAGAAATTAACAGTTTATACTATTCATTATCTATTCTTAAAGAAAATAGATATAATTATTTTATCCTAAATAGTTAATATTTTAGGCTGATTAAAAATCATTACAGATTATGCAGGCGGTAAATTTACACATCTATTGGTTAAGTTGAATAGCTGTTACAAAACAATCTACGAGGCTGCGTACGCGCTGTAGCGTTGCGTCATCGACACTGCTATCTATGAGACGTCTGCCGAGTGATAAGTGCACAGAGGCGCTATAGCTGTTGCGTTTTAGCGTGGAAGTAGCAGTAATTGACCTAACTACATTTATTGACATTCTTAACTTCAAAAATGGAAATTAAGACAGCTGTCTTGAAACGACATCATCGTGATGGATCATGATAATGTCGATTTAGGATAACACTGTCTACTAATGAAAATCGATACATAGTTTAGGTATTAGTTAGGTTTCTAAGAAGAGATATTTGGTTAAGGTCAATGATCGCTATCACCATGCTAAAACGAAACAGCTATAGTGTCGACGTCACAACGTGACAGACGAAAGGTTCACAGCTCAAAAGTTACAAGACAACACGGTTAAAATATTTCATTATTAAAATATGATGTACTTAGATAAATGGCCGCATACCGTAGGTACACTTATATCCTTAGAAACTAAGATTGAGAGAAAAAGACATAGAGAAATTTTCAAAAACTCTTAATACTAACTGGTACACGAGTATAATATAATTTGTCAAGCCGCTGCCTTTAACATTCCTACTCATTACTCCTAAGGCCGGTACATTTTATTCGTCATACTTACAACAATACACTTTAAGTAATAATAAAGTTTTAAATATTCAACTATACGATATCTTTTTAATAGACTATTGCATTATATTCTGTAATCACATTACAACGTTAATCAATTATTTTGCTACATTTCTTTCACACAGTTTCTGAAAGCCTCACTGATTTCTAGTGTCAAATCTAATTGTGAAATAATTTGACTGAATGTTTATTTATTATTTTAACTTATTCAATACAATTTTAAATATTTCTTAAACATTTTTAAAAATATAGTAACCCACCGGTATCGGGAACGGGTCCAAGCAACCGGCAGTCAGAACTCCAAAGAAGGGAACCTCCTAACTATGTCTACTGTGTACAGCAGTACCGCATTCTGAATCAAGCCCCTGATTCAGCCGCCTAACGATAGCCTCTTGAGGTATTGGTGACTGACTGTTATTATTGTGGTCAACCAATCAAAACGGCTACAGATTTACTGATCAGTCATATTCGGACTTTCAAAAACTGGGTGAGAGTAATTCCACACAGCAGCGGGTCATTTTGATAATCTTTCCATTACGTAGCTATCTTTAACGCGACATCCACGGGAACGACACCGTGCTAATTGCAATAAGCGCTTACAATATTAACTGGCTTAAACCCAGCTTCTGGAACGAAAATGAACGTGACAAGCTGTCAACAACGCGTTACCTGCTGTGATTGGCTGAATGGATTTTCAAAAGCCAATAACATCGCACGCACGTTTAATTTGCGACGCGATAATTTCTTTCCAGAAACCGTGGTCAATCAATGTTTCTAGGCAATTACAATAAAAATGAAAAGAATCAAAAGCTTCAACTATAAATATCTGTAACTTATTTAATATTAAATGCAACACGTGACAAACTCACTAAATAAGAAAACTAACGTAAACTACGAATTCAGGCACCGTTATCTTAATCTAATAAATTAATAGAAGCAGTATAGCTGTACAAAGATCTTTTGGCACATAAAACAAGATGGCGGATTTCGTTTGGCAATTAGAACGAAAGCCACCATCTTGTTTCATCACTCCAATTTCAAAATTATTAAAAACTACGCCCCCAGTCAAACTCATTCAAGCACGAAAAGATCCTTGCAGCACTGTACATTGGATTATAACAATTCAAATGCACAATAAGTAAACGCTAAACGTAAGTATCACTCAGTTACATAAAACGAGAGATACCTTTAATCTCAACAAATATCATAATACTACATAATATTTAATTTTAAAAATCTCACTAATGTTTAATTTAAGACGAAGACTTGCTGATAGGTAAGTATTGTTTGTTTACTCATTAAAAGAGGTAAAGTCCTGAAAAAGACGTGTGGGTGATTGTGAATACGTCACAGCGCCATTTTATGGCGGCAAATAAATGTAATGTTTGAGCTTCGAGGACTAACTACATCCGCCATCTTGCTATCCACATTGCACGCCCTAACTAACTATCAATGATGAGTGCAAATGAATACGAAAATATTTCTTTTATAAAAAGATTTTTGTGTGCTTTAAATTCTGTGCAATTTCATTACGTATGTTAAATTCATGAAAGAGCATCGTTTTGGCTGTTTAGCCGTTCAAAGTCATCTGAAAATATTTTTATCTAGTTAGTGCATTTTTGTTATAGTAAAAATAAATAGTAATAATTGATTTCTATTTAAATTCTCTACAGGCGAGGTGTAGGCATTGCATAGAAACCTTTTTATTGAATTGTATGTGAAGAGTATTCATGCGGTCATGAGTGTTGTAAATACATAAATATAGTGTCTTGTGACATACTTAGTGAACAAAATTTTGGCACATTGCTAAAATTATTTATCTTTCTTTGCAAATAATAAGTTTAATGAGATTGTATTTACATAAAGCAGTTGATTATAGAACAATATGATTTTTAGGAATAAGATATTATTATTATTAATTGAAGCATTATTTTTAAGATAATTGAATTCTACGATGTTTGATTTGTAACATTGCCATGTGTAAATACAATCTCAAATGAAGTCATCATCGAAAAATGCAAAACAAAACGACTTTAAAATAAGGCAAGAATAAATAAATAGTAGGTACATTGCAATCTCGAAGTTCAAAAGAACTTAGCCAGGTAAGTACAGTTAACTATACATTTATTTGGAACACGACAACATTTAGGAAATACTTGACAATTTGACTAGGAAGTGTTAGTCAGTTTGTTCGCAAGCCTCGTACAATAACGACGTAAATCAATTTATTGCAATTTTTTAATTCTATACGCGAACGATATAACTGTACTTACCACATACATAACGCTTAAGGAACTTTAAAATGACGCTTTTCAACGTTTTCTCTAAAACTTTGGTTAAAATATTGCATGGTTAATAAAAAAAAATCTTTGTTATTTTAATTTTCTGGTGCAAAGTCGTACTTCTACTGAAAACTTCTCTCTCTTTCTATATTTTATGTGACCTGTATTGAAAATAATGTTTGTAGAATAGACGTACGTTTGGTAAGCGTCATTTTAGTGGCATTAGTTAAGTGCGTGGTGCTTAAGACTTGAGGAGCTTGTTCGCGCGCTGATTGGCCACCGCTATGCGTGTTTCGTTGCTCTCGCCCTATAAACAAACCTTATTGTAAACTTACATATTAACAGGATAACTTACACACAAATATAGATCTTATTTCATTAGACATGAGGTTAAAAATTAGTATTAAAGTTATAGGGTAAATCAATGGTAGTAGGTATATTGTTAGGTAAATGGATTAAACTTAAAGGGGACAACCACAAAAAACAAACAACCTAAGAAAACACGGAAGCTATGACAGATGTCAAATTTCACAAAAGGAAGAAATAAATAAAGAAGACTATAAACTGGATGTAAAAATAAAAAAAAAAAACAAATCAAAAGGTAGAATGGAATTAACCAGAGGAAATCAAACAAAAAAACGGAATTCCACTTGTAACAACAAATATATTATTATTATTTTGGAAGACATTTTGCAACTAGGCAAAACTGTCGAGTTCTGGGTTGTCATCACATGTAATAGCACAAATTCATAATATTTTTAATATCTTATAATAATTATGGTCAGTAGAACAGTAGCACAATTTTATTATCACAACTTTATAGTCAGTATAGCCAAAGCAAAGCCATATAATACTTGAACAAGGTATTTGTTTACGTATCAACTGTGCTGCTACATGCGACACGATTTTAATCCGTCATTATCTTTCAGCGATTTTTGGCTTGAAGCGGCAACGCCATAGCGTCATAACTGTTAGTGTCACAAAAGGCATTTTGTGCTGCTCAATCGCTTTAAGTGGAAGCTGTGCGACGCTTTATAAAAGTGCTGTTTTATATAAAAGTATACTCACGGTCTTCAGCGACGTGTTGTGTGTTTAGTTAGTTTGTGTGGGTGTGTAGTCTCGTGGACGAATGCATTTGCATAGTTATTTATTTTTATAAAATT
This sequence comes from Polia nebulosa, assembly GCA_951329385.1. Classification (NCBI taxonomy): domain Eukaryota; kingdom Metazoa; phylum Arthropoda; class Insecta; order Lepidoptera; family Noctuidae; genus Polia; species Polia nebulosa. The sequence goes on along the minus strand of OX589602.1, from coordinate 15,265,113 downwards.
GTACTTTGATAAACCGAAGATAGGGAGCTTCAGTTTCCCTAAAGATCTGTCTGCTTTCGATTTCAAGCGATACTTTATATTTAATTTTATAATTACCTATAATAAATAATTATAATAATAGTACTTACATAATTATATTTATTTTAATTAAGATAGATATTTTAATATAGTTTCATTACTTAAAGTATACTGCGGCGATCTACATTCATCAATCCTTAACTGTTCACCTTGACTCAATTCTTCAAATAATGTGTTTGATACTGTCTTATTTGCTTCAATATTAAATTGTAACACCAAAATTTAGTAGTTAAAGAATAAATATAAATGTTCGACTGAACATCAAAAAGAAAATGTAAGTAAGGGAAAATAAAATAACTTAAAAGTCACTTTGTAAATGAAATAATTTATTTTCTCATAAAATAAATAAAAAGTACTAGTTAATAATAAATTATGATAGTTTATCGCTAAGTTAAGATAGCTACATTGTAATACTAACGTTACATTATTTAGGTAGCGACTTTACATACTATTTCATAGAAGCAGATATGTTTGTTATTGCACAGATATGTAAAAGCTATGTCTTTTAATGATTTTATTTTACCGATATAAATATATAAAAAGAAAACATTAAGTCACGAAGAGAAGATTTCAGTTAAATTGTACTAATTAATTCTTTATTAATAGCCGTCAAAATATTTTTTAAGTTTTAAATAATTGAATGATTTACAGCAAATACATAAATGCTCCTATGAAACGTACAAGAAATCAAAGATGAGATCTGATGCACTTCAGATACAGTTAAGTTTCTTCGAAGACATGTGACTGGCTAAACTCTAATCACTTAAATTGAAACTATTATCACATATCGCCTCATCCCTACCATTCATTATATCCATTTATTCATCCCCTCTTACGAGATAGCCTATTCTCAAGAACAGCACATGTTTCAACTGTTCTTATGCATTTTTGACTAATTTGCAAGGAAGTATAGTGAAATTATTTTAAACTATAGTTTGCCTCAACTGTGGATACCAATATAAATAGGAAGTACGTGGTAATAACGTCAAATTTTAAAAGGTAAGATAGCCAATGAATAAACACAGATCTGTGTGAGATTTGATCCCATATCATAGGAATACATAACAATTTTCTTTAAATATATTCCTTTATATCTCTTGTGGTATATCGCAAGGTGTATAAACCAATAAGTATTATAAATATGAATGTTTAAGTCTGCGACAAGCGACATTATAACGTTTACATTAACAGTAACACTACATATTAACAAGGGGTAAATGCATTTTCTCAAAATAATAAATCTGACGCTTCAACTTCTTAACTGTTTATACTGTGTCGTAGTTTTATAATGTTATTAAGTATACGAGACGATGGCGTAAATACGATTAAGTATAATTTTATAACTTCAACATGTTCTACTGCATGAAATGAGCACCAAAAACTATTATTTAAAATTATGTAGTTTTGTGAGGGATATTCTGTTTTCATTTAGGATTATATGTGTAGTTGTTAAAAGCCAGTCCTTATTAAGCATAAAGGCGTCTTTTTAATTCAGAATGCACCGTTGTTCAATAGCACCGACGCGACTTAATCCATGGATTTAAGAGTAGGTTTGTTCAACTTTTAGTTAATTTGTATAATCTAGCAGGTTTTGAACCCCAAACAAAACTACATTGTGTACTTAAATTTTCAACATTTTAACAACACGTAAGTACTTAAATCTTGAGCGTCGAGAAAAAGCAGTAAGATACAGTAGAGTCGAAACCGAACAAGTGATCACTTGATACAGTAGCATGCTAGATAACATGTTAAATATTAATTATTACACTTGGATAAATGTATCTCGAGATAGAAGAGAGACACTAAGCAAAATATTTGATTTTTTAATTAATTTATTTGCCGGTTGCAGATACAATTTTAACTTATAATTAATTCTCCTAACAAATAATTATAAATTACTTAGGATCACCTATGACAACTCTCAAATAATAATCTAATTATAGTCGCTACTACATACATTATATATTTGTAAATTTGACCACCAGTCTTTAAAAACTAGTTCAATCACAAACCAAGTAATGTGAACGGCCGTTAATATTTCCAGCAGCCAATCACAACAGCTTGAGATTTGAAAATAAAATCGTAGTTTTAAAAACTGGCAGTCACAATAGTAGTTTTCAAAATTATAATACAAAAACGATATTTGATTTTGACTACAGCATAGATAGAGTAGTGTATCTGCAACCGGTGTTGTGGGCCAGTCGCGCCCGCGCAGACCACGAGACCGTGTGTGTGTGTGTGGTGTTGTCGTGTCCGCCGTCCTTTACTTGAGGAGCTCGTGCGCACGCTGGTTCGCCAGAGTTATCCTCGTTTCGTTCGATTCGCCCTAAGATTAGAACACGCGGTTTGTTTCTGCTAGTTGTTCAATGCACAGCGACTTTTTGTTTATTTTTGGTATGTGATGAGGCTAGTTACACAGAGATTCGAATTAAGAAGAATGAGCAATATTTTTTATTTAAAAAAAATTAACAGCAAAAACAAAATAAATTCAATAAAAACCTCAGCAGGTTAAAGAGTGAATACATAAAGAGGGAAATTAATATACTTGTATTCTTCTGACAATAAAAGTCTATGCACTTTATGAATTCAGAGGATATTAATAGCAGTTTCTTTTTTAGGCGGAAACTTCAGACAAATCTTTACTCATTCTTCTTCATATCGAAGTAATATTGGATTCATTAAATTGTAAGTAAAATAATCAAGTGTGTGAGAAGGCCTTCAGTCGCTGTCTTTTGAAACAAAAACAATGTTTCGTTAGCATTTGATGTGAATGATGTGTTAGTTATGGAGTCTAAATCTGGGTATGTTGGTCTGGATGGATGTGACAACTAGTACATTTACACAATGGCTGTGTGGGATGTGTTGTAGTCATGTCCTAAACATTCGGAAGACACAAAATCATTCAATTTCACAACAACCAATTGCTAATCACATACTCTACGAAAGAACTCTATGAAAGGACATGCGTCGAGTGAAGACTACAGATGGGCAAAAGATGGGTTTAAATACAACCGAAAATTGGCTTTGTACTCAATTATTGGGTTTGCACCCAATAATCGGGATGACATACAATAATCGGTTTTAAACCTTGTTAACTGCACATCTCTAGTGAAGACAGAAGGAGTGATTGATTGCTAGGTAAGCGAGTGACTGGAACTTTGGTTGCCAACAAGCCAGAAGATAGTTCATAGACACAGAAGACAACTAACTAGTGGCACTTCCACTGCTAACGTGACAGGCACAAACATTTAGATGGTGAAAATGTTCATGAAAATGTGAGCCGCAGTGAAATTTTTTTTTTTTTTTGTGAAATTTTACTGCGTCTCACTGTGGAAAGTTTTACCCAATTTTCTGTCACTCTGTTGGAGTCTTTTGAAGTCTTTATCATTATATCCAGTGTTTAGTTTCATTTATTGCGTACGTATAAAAAAGCAAAAAATTAGTGTTGGGTAAACCTTTACACAATGAATCAATCAAAATGACAACATCCATAAATCATCTTAGAGTAATTAGAAGTAAAAAATAACTGATATGAATAGAATCTTAATGTCTTGAAGTGTAGAGATTGTAGAGAAATCTATTGAGAAGAAAATTAATTTAGAGTGCACGCGAATTCGTCTTTCAAATGGTACGCGACAGTGCGAGAGAGAGAAGGATAGATTGAAAAGTACTGGAAGTATAGAATAGATTGTTTTGCTTCGTATAGTTTAAATCAAGTGTGTGAGTCGTGTTGTAATGAAATACGAGTTTAATCACATTGTCATAAAGTTTAAATTAAGTTAGCTCACACGCTCTCTTAAAATAAATTTATAATTTTAGTATGCCTCACCCTCTCGTGCTGTCGCGCGAATTACTTATGAACCTAAAACTAAGTTCTGCTTCTCGTGCAGTTATTTTTTAATAATTAACCAAACATTTACAGCAAACGTTTTCTCTCTTATTTCTTCACCATCTTTATTCAATAAACGAAATTAGCCAAAATATTGCCCAGAGCAATCTTTCAGGCGCTCAGTATTTCTACAAGTCCCAGCATTTACTGGACCCTATGATACAGTTAACACTAGTTTAAGGACCAGAGGATTCACATTTTTATATCAATAAAACTTTATCTTTCTTTACTTTACATTTATAAAGTAAATATCAGGATTATGCGTAACTCAAGCTGCCTAATTAGAAGACATTTTAGTGGTCTGCTTCCCTGTTTTTAATCCCAATTACTTGAAGAATAATAGACGATGCATCTTGTGTTTACAGTCCGCGTTCCATTATGACTCGATCGTCTTTTGTTTTCATTTGAGGGAATACAACTCCTCATAATCGTACGAACTACCAACTTCTAAATAACGACTTCTAAATTCGAGTTTAGAGGCTGCGTTCCATTATGACTTGATCGTCTTTTCTTTTTATTTGAACAGAGAATGGAACGCATCTGGCCAGCAGAATGCAGAAACTATCAACTTCCAAATTCAAACGAATTCGCGTGCCCTCATTGGATAAGAACGGAGCACTGTCCGCCAATCAGGCTCGACGCCTTACCTTGCGGTTGATGCGGTCGACCTGGCGGTTTTGGTTCTCCAGCTCGGAGCCCATGTCCAGAGCCATGTTGCGCAGGTTACCAATCATCGTGTTCACTTGACCCATGTTTTCTTCCATCTCATCTTCGCGGGCATCGTTTGTTATCCTGGATTAGTGAAATAGTTTAGGTTTTGTTGTAGGTGTTCTTGAATCAGACAAATAATAAGGGTTTTAGGAAAATTCAGAACACCAGTTAGCGCCACTTTGGCAAGACTTCCACCATTTTTAAAACGTAACTTACTACATCAACATTCTATTTTAAATAGTATAGTAATCTATGATCAACATGACGTTGACGTCAATTTAACTGATTTTGGAAAACATGACGGCGCATTGACATCTGTCCCACTGCTGCCACCTAGTGCACACCATTTCAGAAAACGCTCATTTTATTTGCCAGACTCAAGCAGGAAGGTCGTCTACTTATCGAAGCGCCCCAAAAATGACTGAAATACGAGTGAGTCTTCATAGTATAACATTCTAACACAGTCTACATTTATTGCATCCAGCGATACTGAGGAAGAGGTGTTCTGCATGATGCAAACATGTACCTGTCAGCAAAGTGCTGAATAGAAGATATTTGAAGAATCGTAATGGTATCACCCAGGGGCTGTTAGGCAAGTTTGAACTATGACTACTCGTGGAGGCCATTTCCGGAAGACTGGTTATGAAAAGCTCAGTCCTATGGTGAAAGATGGGTATAGGCTCACCTTCCTATGTATCCGGCTTGTGGTCCTATTCCGTTGCGCTCGTCCATCACCCTCTGCGGTTGGTTGTTGACCACCTTGCCGTCGTCATTGCCCTTCCACGTGCCGTCGTCTTCCTTGAACGACGCCCCCCTGGAATCATAGCACACGCTGTTAGCTTATACCTCTTGGATAGTCTGAACTCGTGGCTGAAAGACTGACATGCAAGAAGACCACTCAAACCGACGCAGAAACAATACATACTGAAACATCCAACCCAGATGACTCAAAGCTTTATGATTTCGAAGTACAAGAGGTTATGTATAACAGTGATTAGCAAAGAAAAAGAAAATCAGAACATGGTGAATGGTTCAGAAAACCGTTAAGTGGTTAGTGCGAGCACAGAAGCTATAGTTTGGCGTGTTAGTCAATCGATGTACGCACTTGTTGCACGGCAGCACACAGATGCCGCAACACTTCTCCATGCCCGACAGATTCTTCTCTGCCTCGCGCATGTCCGCGTTGATCTGGTCCATTCCTTCCTCGATTCTGTCCAATTGCTCTGTTCACACACATCAACAAAAGCTTTAGATCCACCCTTGTCAGTTTACCTGCAGTTATGTGTTCAAGCTCCTAACTCTTTCCAATTAAACTCGCGATTTTAACAATTTTGAATCTTTTTTTTTAAGAATTTAAATTTCGATTGTAAATTCTCAACGCTCTCGACAATAACCAGCGCTAAGTGTAAGACACGTTTCTGTAACGGTAGCGGAGTTTTATTCAACTAGTTATATGTCCATGCAAGCTGTCAAACCTACAGCAATTACTATCTTGACATCTGAACGCTAATGTTTAAGCATCTAATATTTAACTGAACAATTCTTTGTGGTGCTTGTGTTGATAGTATGTCTTACACTTGATCTGGTTAAAACTAATTCAAGAAATTCTCATTTACCTTTGAATAAAATGATGTATGTGCTGACGCTAAGTGATTACATTACCGTACTCGTAGTGACTAACAATTAGAAAACACTTTCTAAATATCACTTATAAAAATCTAATCATGCAAATAAACAGCAATATTGAAGAAGACGTGCATAGCTGGATGCGTGACAAAAACTAAATAAAATAATCAATACGGTTTAACTGAATCAGATAATCTCAAGTCAGCTCACAGCCTGTGTGCTGAGGCGTGGGGCGTGAGGCACAGCCCCGCGCAGAGATCGTTTGATGCACTTTATTCACTAGGTTTAGTTATGATCATGACAAACAAGTTTTACCTTCAGTTTTTATCCGTTATAAATAATCTGTTAGCAGATTTTCAATCGTAACATATTTATTGTCATCAAGTCACTGCCATTCAACGAACTTTTATAAATTATCTGAACTGGCATTTCAGACAAAAGCTTTACTAAATTATGAGTGATGCAAAATAGTATGTTCTACTGGATGCTTACCGCCCTGTTCATCCAGCATGACCAGGGTTTTCATGCCCACCTCGTGACTCTACAACACAATAATGATGTCACTATAGCTCGCCAAACGAATGCGGTGAGGAGTCGGGAGCGGCGCGCGCGCAGGCTCGGTGTCGCGCGAGAGCGCAACAGGCCGCGCGGGCGTCGCAAACTCAAACCAACACAAACAAACTGATAACTAAACAGAAACAAAACATGGACATGAGCGCGGCGAGCCACTCTGGCCCGCCGCCGGTGATCATGGGACAAAATAAATCAACTTAGCAAATGAGCGTATCCATTAAGCCATTCCTAAATGAAACGTGAAAATAGCAAAGTATTGATTTATTGAAGAAGAAAAATGAACAAACTAATATGTAGTGCGGCGAGGGGCGGCCTCGCCGACAGACACAGACGTCGAGCTAACAGTTACAGACCTACTACTAACATGAACAGTACGCTGCCAGCCATGGGATGAGGCGATACCATACTATACGTCGAACAGACATCGTCAACGCGCATTCATTTATACCGCATATACGCAGATTACGGAAGAGAACAGTAGATTCGGAAAGATAAATAAATATACCTATAAAAAGCGTATCGATCAAATATCAACGGAAGAACTAAACAGATTGCGCAGCTCATTCAAATTAAATCTTCAGCAAAAGATAGAGTAACAGTCTTTTGCGACAATTAGCAACGAACGGCCATCGGGCTTATCTATTTACACTATATGTCAAGGTCATCCCCATCGAAACATAGATACACACGCAACATCGATCTCAGATAAGTCGTTAGTTAAGAGAAACGTCAAAGAAAAACAAAGAGATTAATTTTATTAACTGCACATTCAAACACAGACGTTCTCACGTTTCGACTACCCATGTGTCAGTTCAACTCTTACCGCCCTGGTGACTCAACATATGAAGCGCTTGCCCCCCGGCGTCCTCGCTCTATACATAAAATACAAATCAAAATAATATATCGTAGGAGAGAGTATCGGGGTGTGTGGGTGGGTGGGTGCGGTGCGCCGGAGTCGGTCGCACGGGCGCGTGAGCGTGGCGTGCAGCGGCGGCGTGACGCGTGACGCTACGGGCGTGGCGGAGGCGACGGCGCGTGCGTGCAGGTGCCGGCCGGGGCGGCGCGCGGCCGTGCTCACGGCGCGTGCCACGCGGCCGGGCGCCGCCCGCGTGAGCCGCTAACACACACTACTCGATCCACAACGACATGCATGCAGTGAAGCTTGCAAGTAAAACCAGATTTAGTTTCATCTGTGCTCAGTTTCATATGATTCATGATATTTTGTGTGATGTTAAGAGTCGTGCGTTGAGGAGAAGCGTTTCGAATTTACTTTGCTCGTTCATTTAGATTCGTTTATGTGAATTCAGTAAAGTTGTTAATTTAGAGTCGAGTACGAACAATATCTGGAATGCAGAATGTATAAGGTATCGGTACGCTCGAATATATACGTTTGTTATGTCGATCGGTCGCGGTCGGCCTGCCTGACGTCGTAGAAGATAGAGCTCGTTGTAAGTTGTGCAAAGTGGTGTATATTATCTACATAACGAATAAATATACAAAGATGTGGGTTTTCCGTGATCATCTCCGTGTGTGAGTCTTACAATGTTAACGGTAGTCTCTCAGAGGATGCCCGCACCTTTGCATTGTAATAGCAGTGACGTAATTTAAATACATAATCAATGCGATACCCCCTTAAACTCTTCTACATCGGTGAGCCCATCTTCGGGTCGGCTGAAAACCCTACGATGCTCAACAAAGTTAGCGAAAAAGGATAAAATAGATAAAATTGTAAATAATGTAGTGTTGCAAATTTTGCAGATCACTCACCTCCCTGGTCGTCTAGAGCGACCAGAGTACGAATGCCGGCCTCCTTGCTCTACGCCGCAGAAACAAAAAGTCACAGAGCATGTTAGTTGTGAGGGGTACAGTAGCGTGAGTGGACTGTGGGTTCGAGCCCAGCGGGGGCACGCGGCGGGCGTGTCGCGGCACTTGTACAGTCAGATGTAACACTTGTGTCGCGGAGGACGCCGTCCGCTCCGGCCGCCTCGCCCGCTGACCAGCTATGTACAAGTGTGCGGGCGTCCCTGCTGGGGCTGGCGGGCGAGTGGGCGAGTGGCGGACGACGTCCTCCCCGGTGTTGAACTGTGTTGTTGAGAGTAATGCTGAGTCTGTACAGTGTCGTATATCATGTTATATTTCGCGCATACATTTCGGCATATAAAATTAATAGTATAAAAATAATATTTTTGCAAACTATAACTTAAATAATTAGGTACTTTCTATAAAAACTTTAAACTAAAATATACTAAAATATTCTTGAGAAATCAAAGGTAAGAAACAATAATGAAACAGTAATGTGGGTAATACTGATAATTTAGGTTAGGTTCATGTATATTGTGTGAGAGTCAGCAATAGGTGTAGCTCGATATATTTGTTGGAGTTCAGTGGCAGGTACGGGGTGTGTTCACGCCCACATATTGACAGTAATGTGAATGTTCGAGAAGGCATGAAAATCATACAACATAATAGATGTACAGTCAACAACAGAGAGCAGCCACTACAACAGAGACCTACGATACAGATCAACTAAAACAGGATAGAACGAACATCAACATACACTGATCACGATATCACAACGGCAAGGTTCGCGAGATCAGTTGGTGTTGGAGCGTTTACTTACAGAAATCATAAAGAAACACAGAGAACAATAATGTCATCTATGAAGAGTAGAAGTATCGTTACCAGACAGGAAATTAAATAGAATAGAAAGTGCGTTGAAACAGTGAGTCAGCCTCGGACGCGGATTCCATCAGGATCCGAGTGGCACACAGGGTCTCAGTAGAAAGCAAGCCCAAGCACAATGGATTAACTAGTTTTTTTTTTCAGACTCAAAAGCGCACGTATTTCGTTCAAATTACGTACTAACAGGGGTACTAACTTTAGAGAAGTATTTAAACTAAATATGGGACTTGGATTCTATTGTGGACAATGATGGGCTTCATGCTTTGAAACCTAAAACAGCATTCGGGCGAAATTACAGGAGCTGACGGTTAAACTCTCGGCTTTGAGCTTATAAATTGCCTCTTTGACAAAAATACTAAAGGAGGCAATGTTCTAAGAATAACAATTAGTTAATTAACTGTCAGCGCCGAGGGCCAGTTCGCCCGGGAGGTAAATATAATCACATAAATATACAGTTCACTACGAACAACACAAAGGTCTATAGAAGTCTAACATTTTCGGACACAGTAAAGGCACGGATCATGCAACACCCATATATGTATGGTTATAATAACATATAATACTGATTACATATTATATATTATACTCAAATGTAGGGTTAAACATAAAATAAACAAGGAATATGGCCGGATAACTACAATAGATATACATACACACATTTAGAAAAAAGATAAAACAAAATAATATTTAGCGACATCGAAACACAACAGCCAGGGTTAGCAGAGGCTGCGCCCTAGGGGGTGGGACGGCGTCGGGCGTCAGAGACCAAACCGAGCTTGGGGCTATCCAGACACTTCCGCTATACCCCTCACTCCCTCGCATCGAGAACACCTCTCTCACAGATGATCACAAATAATTCACATAATCGACAACAGAACTCAACATAATTAAACTATGGGGGAAACTAATTTAATTTTTAATTGAAACGCGTCTACGGATATACAAGACCGCACAGTTCTATTGGCTCAGTTCTTTCTATTTAATAATAGATAGAGCTTCCAGTAATGTCGCACGCTTGGAAAATTAATAAGTCATTCAATATTAAACACACAGGTTATTATCAGATCACAATTGGGTCAATTAATCATGGATGAAGTTGATATAAAAACGAAACTGTTATTATAGTAAATTAAATGAAAATAAATAATGATTGAAAAGTTTTCATATCAAATTCATGGTAATTTTGACTAGTATCAAGGGCGAAAACGAGAAATAATATGATTAAAGATAATTTTGGGAGGTATTCTCGAAATCACACACATATCTCTCCCAATACACGATAGCTCCAGAGATTTAGAGTATTAGTAGGATTCAAATACACACAGTCATATCATAGAAACAAAGTTATTATTCATTTAATTCATTCTAAATATAGAATTTTAGTTGATAGTGATATTTTCCCCTTATTTATAATTAAATCTAAGTTTATTATAATTAAAATAAGCGTAGTGATAACTTACCTCCTCGCATAGTTGCATCATACGCCGCGTGGACTCCAGCGACTGGAACGTTACAACAAATTCAATGATATTTACAAGTACGAATAAGATAGAAAACTTCACCAAGGCTCCTATTTTCTTACAATGGTACAAGTTTGAACAAAGAAAACTCAACTTTGAAAGTTTTACGCGGAGAATATCTTACTTGTTTTGCAACTCTTTAAATCTTTTAGTTTCTTTGCTGATTTGGTAGTAACTTGCGCCTCTTCAGCAAAAGTAGTGCTAGGAAAGACAGCTTCAAAACCTGTCTCATTTAACTGAAATTCCTGGATTCTCAAACCTGTTATGTGAGGTCTCGAATACAAATTGTGCGAGATTAAAAAGCCTGAATTTCATGGTGGCAGGATTTCATCTCAAGCCAGGCAATGCTTGCACCACCTTTGCCTGCCAAGCTGATTATTTATCGTCATCATCATTATGATTTTAGCCAAAAGACGTCCACTGCTGGACATAGGCCTCCATCAAGTGTCGCCACAACGACCTGTCCTCGTCTCGCATACATCGGCTCTGACCCTCACCCGGTCATCGGTCCACCTGGTGGGAGGCCTTCCAACGCTGCGTCTTCTCGAATAGCTGAATATGATTCTTAATTAAATGTAAAAACAAAAGATACTGACATCATCGGTGACCTGCCCGGCCTTCAATTGCAGCTGCTCGAGCTCGCTGCGCGGCGCGCCATTTTCGACGGGTGGCGCTGCGGAAGGCATCCTGAAACAAAGCAAGTGAATTCGTTAGTATGGCAGATATTGAAAAAGATATATATATAACAGGGGGGAGGGTGCAGGGGTCGGGGTGTATTTCAATTTGTTGATGAGGAAACTAATTATTTATATAATATATTTGGTATGTTTGGCTTCCAATCAAAAAAAATATTATCATTTTAATAATTAATCTTTTTTTAAATTATTTTCAAGAACAAAGGGAATAATAATATTTTTGAACTATTATGTTTTTTTATGTTTGAACTGTTAAAAATATTATAATATTTTGACAAAAAAAACTTTTAAGTAACACTTTCTCTCTTTGTGATAGTAGATTCTCCTTCTCTTATCATCGTTAGTTTGGTCCATATTTCTCTCAATGTTAAGTGTTATATTTGGTACCATTAAAGTGCTCTTGCTCTTGCTAAAGTAATAACAGCCGCATGGGTCGATCCATCAGGTTAAGTTACGCTTGCCGGGGTTGGTCCATGGATGGGTGACCATCTTTACATACCGAGATTCCTCCGTGCCTCGGAAAGCACGTTAAGCCGTTCGTCCCGGCTGTTAATCGTGGATCTTTGACATTCGTTACGGGGCGTCAGAAGCCCGAAAGACTGACATCCAGTCTTACCAAGGGATATCGTATTACCCAGTAACTGGGTTGTAGAGGTCAGATAGCCAGTCGCTCCATGTAAAATACTGGTATTCAGCTGCATCCGGTTAGACTGGAAGCCGACCCCAAGACAGTTGTGAAAAGGCTAGGCAGGCAGATTTTTTTAATGTGCTCTTGCACAAAGACATTTCTTATCCGTCAACAACAAGGAAATCTCAAAATCCCTCTAATAACCACAGATCTTTCACATTACACAACACGCTTTTCCCCAAAAGATAATATAAAGGAACCATCAAGCTTAACAGCGCCTAATTCAATTTAAAAGTTGTTGGCACATGAAGCCAGGCTACGTAAAGAAAGAACAATGTTTAAAGTTACTCTACGTGACAAAACTCGGAATTAGTAAGTCCGGGGAAAAATCAGTCTTCAACAAATTTACAAACTGAATTAGCAATTCTAAGAAGCAATGGGCGGAATGGGGTCCATATTGTTGAATCTGTCGGAGCGGAATGGCGACCGCGAACCGGAAAGCGGAGCGTGGGAAGGTTCCCACTTGGTGCATAGACTAGATGTTAGATGGCCTAGTGAAGGTCGTGATGACGCTACATGCAAGGCTCCTTGGTATCTTTTGAGGCATTAAAAGGAAGTGCCTATGGCAGAAGAAAGGGGATGCCTAAACTCAGCAATGGGGGATTTCGGACTAAATTATGATGAAAAGGCAGCCTATGTCCATGCAGAATAAAAGTATTTTTTTTATATTTCTTAAATTATTGGAGTATAATACCTAAACTAAATGGGGTATCATTTAAGCTATCACCAATTTAATTAGTTTTGTGTTTCTTAAATAATAGGGTTTGTCCTCCAAATAGTAGATCTGTCACCAAAATGTAGTCACCAAACAATGCAAAATCAGTTCCACAATAAATCACCTAAAATCCTGAGATATAAGGTCTAGTACCAAATAAATGTTTTTGTATGTATTATAATAGGTGTGTCCTAATAAGTATTTAAGCAAACTAATTTAAAGAGATCACCAATAAATCATATTATGTTACTAGAAAATTGCATTAAGTTCAAATAAAAAATTAGGGTTGTCATCATCGTTTCAACCAAAAGATTCTGCTACTTAACTAGACTCCCAAGGTTTTAAATTTCCACTGGTAGTATAAATTATATTTAAATAAAATTTTTAGCAGAGTAGTAAATAAAACAATTAAAGTCAAAATAATCAATATTTATTGTTTAAAATAATTACCACTGAACAATCAGCGCTGGTTTAAAATAGCTGGCTTATGGCTAGCAGAATAATAGATAAAACACTTAATTAAAGTTAAAATAATTGGTCAATTTTTAAAGCGCGCCAATTTGTCTCCGCCCCTTTGATCATTTTTTCATTAAAATTATAAATTGATGTATTAAATTGGTAACGAATACTATTAATTTAATATCTGAACGAAATAAAATGTTACTACTGTATTGGTGACAAAATATCAAATAAAAAGGAGTCGCAGTCAGGGATCGATAATCGATTTATTTGGTGACAGATCTACCATTCTGAGCACAGAGCTATTATTTAAGTAACAAAACTGTTATTATAAGAACGAAGTTTATATTCATGTAATGCAATATAATTTTATTGGTTATCGATCTCTTATTTTACACATATATTAACATTAATTTGATAATTCATACCTGGGAACAATTTTTGTTTATCTGAGAACGAAAATATTTCGTGGCGATAGATCTATTTATTAGGTGATACAACTTGATGACAAATATAAATTTTGGTGATAGAAAATATAGTTCCCTTTTCGAAAAGAGATCACGGGTGGGTTTTAGTCTGTAAGAGTCTGGACACGCCCTGCCGCTCCACCAAAACCGGGAGAAGTCATATGTAGTGTGCAATTGAATTTAAGATCGAAAGAATCTTAAACTTGGTTAAGTATAGTAGAACGTATGAAAAAAACCACTTGTTCATTTTATGACACAAGGGATCTTGAAAAACTTAATGTATGCAATTTACGTTGTTCACTACCGAATTAACACAACAGATATACGCGATTAACTTGCCAACGAAAATAGTAGCAAGTATTAAGTCTGGCCTTGCTAGACTAACCTTACACATTGCTTCATGTCCGCAGTCAACCGTCCTATGTTACCTAACTTACTATACGACGCTCTACTCTAAATTAGCACCCCTTGACAATGACCTCTAAAAGTGTTTTTATAGGTATTGAAACCAAACGTGGATCCACTCCTACACGACTCAATTCCAACAATGTTTGATCTAAATATGGAACACGAGTGCACCTGAACTTTCATTTAATTAAAATAGCTAAGCGGATGGGATGCGTGGTAGTGAGGTAAATGTCGAAGTGAGGCTGTATGCTCTGACCTTTAAAAGTTTTAAACCTACACATCGATGATATTACGAAGCTCTGAACATCAAACACCAACCCTTCTTGAGAGAAACTCGTGGCAGATAATAATATAACGAAACAATTATCTATTTTTATTATAATACGAGCGACGATGATATCATATGCATGGAAAATGGCGCTCTCGACGTTCGAGATCAGGATTATCCTTTGTTCTTGCTCACGTAACATTACATGAGTAATATTAACAAAAACGAAGGCCCGGATTTGTCGAATCTGATACTTACATTTTCAGAAGAGCTCAATTTTGATTTCATTTGAGATACGAGCGAGGGATGATCATGAAGAATTTATGAAGTAATAGGCCGATTTATGAATGAACCTATTCGTGAGCCATAAACAAGTTTACGACATTTGCGATTCTGGTGACACTGGCGGCACCCACAAACGTTAATTAGAGAAGATGAAGCCGTTAATTCGCTGCGTGTTTTATCGTTACATAAAAACATCGCCGCGGCCCTCACCCGCCGACCTTTATATGGTAATGTTTAGCACCGCCAGGCTCCACGGAACTGCTCATAATCTGCCTCGCGGTCGAAAATTTCATTAAAAAGTTCAATACTCCTGAAAGCTGTGTAGAATTCATGAGAGCGATGTAAGCCCTTATTAACATAGAAGATATCTTCAGCTGAAAGAGCTTTGTTGAAATTATATTGCTAATGCTTCTGTACTTCGTAGTTCAACGCCCTGATTCGTCACTGAATTTGCAACTCAAGGGAGGCAAGCCATTCAAAATTGGCGTTGCTAAAATTTCATCAAATTAAGCACAAAATTTGCACATTTCAAAGCGTGATTCACACAAGATCTTTTGACTTCACGTGGCGCTTATAATGAAAGTTTAGGGGATATTAGACTGCAGAGCATTCAAGTTCCCTTTGAAGTTATTTTTAGCCAGGGTTTAGTGCACGGCGGCGAGGCAAATGTCGTATAAAGAGTAGATATAAACGCAGGACACCCCGGGTGAGCCGGGTGGCACGGCCTTGAGGCGCGAACAAAGGGCGGGGACGGCCAATCCACACGTACCGCCTCATCTAAGCCAGGATTGTTTGCAGACAGGGATTCGGGACAGCAGTGGCTTGGAAAAAACAGCCTTGTTTTTCAACCTTCTCGTAAAGTTAAACATTTATGTTCTGCTCCATTAAACTACGCCAGAATTTATTTAACTTTAATTTCACCCTTTAATTCCCAACTCCAACATTGACGTACCCGTTTTAACTTTTTAATGAGCTTAGAGAACAGAGATATGTGTACCTATGTACCTACTTTGAATGTTTTAGCTTTCGTGAAAATGTTGTGTGTTATTCCAACACAGAACATTTTCCTACGAGAAAATGGTTTTTTTAAAGTATGTACAATCTGGTAGAGTCAATGCTCCTAAAACCGCTGACTGCTGCATTGTTAATGTGTTACTTGAAAATGCTCTCGTTTCAGCTCTATTCTTGGTTTTTGTATCACGAATCCACAAAAGCGCTTTTCAAGCCGGCTTTGTTGAAATGAATTCAATAATTCTTTAGCAAACGGTGAACAGGTTGGTTTGAAGGCTGAAAGAGTTTTCGAAACTTATGTTTTATACTTAGTAAATAACGACACATTGCAATGGGTGAACTTGGGCCACGTTCAAGTTACGGCAAGTTGGCAATCTGCCCGGACGAGGTAGAACGACCCACATTTGTCGTGACAATTACGACTGTAGGCTGGCAAGTGATAAATTTTACATATTATTATAATTTACTGATATTACTGGTGACTACCTGATCCATCATCGATCAGTGATTCATGTGGTCTGTTCACATGAATCACTGATCGATGATGGAACTCCAGCAGAGAGGTAGACTCGTAACTAAAAATAATTAACAAACGATTCAATGCTAAATGAAACTGGAGCGTGATTTGGAAGAGGCTTTGTCTAGCAGTCAACTGCGACCCTGAATGGATGGAACTTTGATTTGATTTTAATTAGAAAATACTTGTCAAACCATAGATACCGAAACTTCGAGTTTTCGTCTTTGAAGAGACCACGCAAATTATAATAAATATTTTCATGTGCCCACATATTAAAACCTATAAGCCTAACTAAATATTATACACATATCGAGAATATATGAAAGTATACCTTCGTTCGTTATAATTCCGAGAGTCGTTGCTTCGCAGCTAAGTGTTGTCGTCAGTTCTAATTACTGCGGTTACTCGTTAGGGCGTGTTTGTGTACAGAGAATAGACATTCAGAATTGGGCTGTTAAATGTAATAGCTGGTCACTTAACTCGTATTCAGAGCGACTTCGAACCTTTAGAACAAAGGCTTCAAACAAATCGAAGCGACAAAGTCTCAAAAAGTTCGTTATGTCGATAGTTTTGGGCAGTTCGAAATCGAAATGTTTGTTCGGGGCAGAACTGCCAGCATTTATAAAGAACCTTCAATAAAACTAAACAAGCACACGATAAACATTTCCATGCAGAGTATGCTCATGAACAAAACAATAGAATACCGTAGTGAGCGTTTACGTGGGCATAGCGTGCTGAACAGTAGCGACCTTTGAATTTTAATGGAAGCCTGTAGTTAAACCTGCACATGCTGCCTGCGGGACCATTGTTGCCTGTTTATTCATTAAACTGTCTCCGCCTGGTACTAGTACCTGCCCGTATCATATACTTATCTTAATAGGTATATTATTAAGTGTTATTGTGCTGCGACAGATTTGTCAGAAGGGGCGGAAACCTTCACCTTGGCCTTGTAATGTGGCAAGTTCAATAACACCATGAAAGCTCGTTCCAGCACATTTGATGAACGACTTAGTATGTAGTAGGTACCAAAGGTAACAGAGGAAATTGACGATAACCTCTCAGACGATAAAGGAGAAGAAAACCTCTTAATAGGACTTGCTGTGTGCTCCTATAAAGAAGATGAAGCAAGTGATAATAAATGATTTCACGTAACGGTACTTCAACCATAAAAGCAAGAACTTAATTGATTGATTAAAATAAAGGTCGATTAACCTTGATAGCAATCGTGATTGAGTACTTCCAAAATTATTCTTGCACGCTTAAGACATGTGCTTCATTCAACAAAAGTGTTAGTCATACCGTTGGTAGATTAAGACTCACGATTACCTGCAGACTCAGATGAATCAGTACAATTATTAGCTTTGTAAACATGCTAGTTCTGATATCAGAGCTATTTACGTAGCACCTGCTCAGTTCACCTCATGTTTCAAGTAACGAGTGATATTTTTATAAAACAAGATGGACAATGCTGCATTTCGACACGTTCTGTCAATGCAACTGCAAACGTTGCGTCGGGTCTCATCAATGTGAATGTTTTGAAGCGTAGCCAGACGCGTAGTAAGGTTGGTTACGCTACGCACCTGGCTATGTTCACTTAATCTTTGTTGAGAGTTTGTGTTTAGTCACTGCGTGGGATAAAAAAACTTCTCCAGTCTTTGATGGTTGGCTTGGGGTTTGGCAGTCGTATTTTTTTTTTTAAAAGAGCTTTAGATCCTGTTTTCCAAAGGGTTTCTTTGGACCGGAGAGTCTTAAAACAAATCCCAAAATGAAAATGATGATTCTTCTCGGGGTTATATACAATTCTGACTAAAAACGTGTGCGAATTTTGCGAGAAGCGTGTCCTTGACGGAGAGGTCAGAGCGCGTGATTAATGCATCTCATCTGCTTCATGTCATTGCCAGTTATCGCTCTGTACAGACTACCCCACCCCCTCTTCAATGACGTCGACACATAAATTACTTTCATACGCATGAACTTTACGGGTTTGAATATAAAATACATTTTCTCCAGCGTTGTAAATAACATTTCTGATGGTAATTTATGGGAGGATTCGTCGCTCAGATGTGTTTGAGCTTTTCGGCTACAATCGCTGGGTCCTAAAAGTGCGGGTAGCAGTAATCTTAGTATTTGCGGAGATAGGAGCCGACGACGGAGCACGTCCGCGGAGCCGCGCGGAAAATCAATAAACGCGCGCAACCCCCGCGCGGGCAGCTCGCTCCGACCCCTACCGCCGCCACCACGCTTTATTGCAACTTTTCACTTGTTTACGCATCAAGGAACTTATAATAAGAAACTGCAAAACTCGAAGACGGAATGAGCTATATAGATAAAAATGGTGATCACTTCTTTTGGAGAGTTACAAAGTTATTCGAAGTCAAGGGGGAGATATTTTCTAGCGGTGGCTGCGACGTTGTATGTCCAACGAAGTTAAAAGTAAAAATCGGAATCGAAATCGTCTTTCTATTCTATAAAACAAAATTACCTAATTTACTTCCTTAATTCTTTGGGCGTACCTCTTCATTTGTAAAATGATGTTGAATAAAGTAACTGCAGCAATTTGCTTAATCCTAAACTTCTGGCGAAGGGTTTACAAGCGATGATAAATTCTTAATTGGGTACGTGGTTAACTGGTTAGTCTAGCTAACGAGATTATATGGCATGCATAAAACATGCGTTGTACAATATTAAATTACTAGACGTTCATCATAAGCTGTTTAAATAGAAAGAGGTTGTTTGACTAATAAGCATGGTTTGCGAGAAAAGAAAATGTCCAGACAGAACAAAGGAGAGCGGTTCATTTATTTGGATGACTAAGTAGGCAAGGACCAAAGAAAAGATATGGATGGATCACGTGAAAGAAAAAAAAAAGATATGAATAGAAAGGAGGGTAAATACTGAGATGTCGGCTTATAGAGAAAGATGTATCGAAGAAAAAGACACGCTGTGCCAACCCCAAATATATTGAGATAAACGTAGAAAGACGATGGGAAAGATAAAATCTGCTGTCAAGTTAGTTTAATCACATAATTCATTAATGATCAGTATGATCGGACAATCGTGTGCCGTTGAGCACATTCCCCCTACAATAAACGGGCGTGTGGGAATATTGCCATAATTACCGAGATCGGCAAACTGATTAGTATTAGCAGTATATTGTTGTTGCGCTGAGATTGCTACAACACATTCTCTTGTCTGAATCCCTAATCGTTTTAACGACCCCCGAGGGAGTGTTTTCTTTGCACGAATTTTCAGTTTTGTTTGCGAGTTTATTTAAAATGTTAAACGAAATACCATCCTACTCTATTCTAGCTATTTTTATATCTGTAAGTTTCCCCTTAACCTTTGACATTTAAGAAAAACAAATGTATTCTGTGAACATTACATTTAACACGGCCCCGCTCGGGGCAGCTTGGGCTCATTACAAAAATATTAACCCTCGTTATACCTAACTAAGATGGCGGCGGTGACGTCATACGAATCATTATAGTAGCTAAACTTTGGGATTTAATTTGGCCTGAGTTCAGATGAGGATACTGCGGCCCATTCCAAAGTTCTGACGCAAATATTTTTATTAGTGTTCGGTTTAGTGAGTCAAGGGCCTGGGTTTTAGAATTCAGATCAGAATCATTAATTTATTATGAACTGATTTTTATTGTATTCCAATATTTCGAGAACCAATAATGAGCATCGTATTTGGGGTAACTGCTCTTCAAGATAATGATGTTTTTATGGCACCGTAAAGTTAGAATTGGCTACATTAGAAATTCTGTTGGAATCACTGGAGGAATTGTGTCTAAAAAAGATAAAACACAACGATGAATGATGATGAGCAGACTAATTTGATACATCCGAGCCCTGAAGAGTGATTGCAACCCAATAAATATTATTACGGCTTTGGAATAACTATGCCAATTATACTATTGAATATTTATTTTGTCTGACGCCATTCTTAGACTCAATAATACAAGCAAAGGTCGTTATAAAAATTATATGGTAGATGCAGTAGGTCATGTTGCCACTTGCCATTCAGCTTGTAAAGCCCATTGACGGAGCCAAGTAATACACATTAATGTGGTTCTCACGCCAATTAGGTTACTTCAGTACGGTTCTGCCCCATTGCACATTTATTATTTATAAGTTTATTTCCATCTTTAACATTTTCTATTTCTATTTTCTTTCTTTGATATTGAAGCTGTTTTTCCAATAATAGGATAGTTTCAGCAAATTAATTTCCCGGGTGGCACGCTTGTAGGTATTGCTTGGTCAATTTTGCTTCGGTTTCATCCCCACGGGGCCACGAGGTGTTCAAGGGAGGATTAGCGGAAATGTTAGCGCGAATAGGTATTTTTTTTTTTTAATTAGTGCTCCATATCAAGGTGTATCTGTGTGTTAGCAAATCTCGTCAAAGAACCTTTATACGCACAAAAGCGTACCTACTTGTTCAATGTTCATTATAAAAGGCCTCAACGAACATATCATGGCGCTGGTACAGCAATTTCACGCCATGAAGGCTTTTAATTTCCTCTAGGCCGTCGGAAAGCTGAGGAGAATAGTCTATAGGACTATACGTATGGTTGTATCGCTTAATCTCCGTCGATTTAGAGCACGCAGTGAGCCGGGATCACTTTGACAACGTGATATGGTTGCATTATGGTTTCAAATTTCAGAACGAGATCAATTGCAAGCCTGGGGCCAGGACTCTTTGAAACTAGGTCGGTAACTCAGGCAGCTCTAATGAAAACAAAGGTGCCGCGGAAAGTTTATGTTACATTAGTTTCATAGTTCCATTATTATCGAATGTTGAGTTAGGCTCGTGGGTGTCTGTGGCTGTTCATCGGTGACATTTTATACATCTAGTGAAATTGAGGCGTACAACCATTATCTGTTCTGTGGATATACAAGGTGGCGCAAAATTAATCATCCAATTTTGTTTTTGAATAACTTTTTTAATAAATAAATAAAACATATTTTGAGTGATGGAAATTTTTATTTGGACCTTTACAATTTTTTCTGAGATGATATCCGTCATGTGGCTGCCGCCAGTGTTGATAAACATTTGTGGCCGTTTTATCGCATTTTCCATTACTTTCGTAAGATTTCCGGTGATAAAGGTATGATTCCGATCTCGGCAGCACGCAGCAATGCAGCCGCAGCAGTGTTGCGCAGCAGTGCTGCGCTGATTGTGGTATTAAATTAAATTGTTGCGTAATTTTTAATTACGATAATTAGTTTCACTGCTATCGTAAAGGGTTGGATATAAAGTCACCAAGTTAATTAATTTTTCCTCTTCTGAATCAGAAAAAATCAGCTTCACATAGGTATCGCTACGGCGGACGCGTCACTACAGAGCCTTTAGACAAAATACTTTTCTGTTAACGTTAAAGCTAACGCTTCGTGCAAAATGCATGGCAACGACATTTTGCACGAAGCGTTAGACAGAGAACTGTCACGTGACTCACGCCCAGTAATGTCTTTGCCATACATTTTGGATGAAGCGTTAGCGTTAACGTTAACAGAAAAGTATTTTGTCTAAAGGCTCTGGTCTGTCGCGGTAGCAGGCAGCACTGCTGCCGCTGCATTGCTGCGAGCTCGGAACGTAATCTCATATAAACCTATAGAGAATATATTATGGGGACCAGTAGAGCTGCAGTAGCACTGTTGCGTGCTGCCGAGTTCGGAATCATACCTTTACTGTTCGCATTCCTGTCGAATATTCTCCTTAAGGGCTGCAATTGTCTGAGGCTTGTTGGCATAAACCGGCGACTTCATGTAGCCCCAAAGAAAGAAGTTGGGGACGAAAAAAAAAAAATCACGCTGCGTCAACACCACCGACCGATTATTGGTAAAAAAAACTCGACATAATTACGCTCTTGCGGAGTATAGAGCTGCATTGCTTGTCTGTTTGTATACTGCACCTGTCTAGTTCACAAATGTCAAATATGATTGACGTACGACGCCATTTGCAAAAATTATAACATCTTCCGATAACCGTGATTAACTTTGAGCCACCTTGTAGGTAGAGATCCTTCTGTCTTTGTCACGACTGCATTTGTATGAAATATTTGTGCCTTTATAAAGCTTTGGTGTTTCTGCTGTCTTTGGGTTCTATCTATTTCAAGTTTTGTCATATGCATCTTTATTAATTAAGACCCTATGCTGTGCTTTATTAAACTTCAGTGCAGTGTAGATAGGGAAGAACATATGCAGATTTCCTTTCTTTATATTGGTTTCGACCACTTCTTTGTTTAGTCCGTCTCTGTTCTCTCACGAGTTCCCTTTTCCCAAGACTGGTCAGCCTGCCGCAAAGTAGGTGGCATTGAAAATAATTCTCTGATTCCTAGTTAATCAAGGTTTCCTACCAAAGAACTGCTCAATCGGAGGTCACACGTATCTTTTCTTATATGATATTTACGGCGTCAAATCGTGTTCGATTGATAATGTCAGAGAGATTAGTGTCAGCCACCACTGACGGGGCCCATCGTGGCCGGTGCAAGCATGCCTAGGGGTAGCGAATAAATTCTGAAAATGAGTTACCGCACCCCTGGGCACTCAGGCAGGCAAGGAACAGGGGTGGGCTCGCTCCACCCAGAGCTGGAGAAGTCATTGGAAGATTTCCCAACCCCCCCAAAAAAAAAAAAACTAGGATGATCTATTCTGTAATATAAGGAGTGAGTATGCCACATATTAAGTCCTGTAATCACATTTAAAGGCTATAGTTAGCACAAATTCCTGCACGCTTCTGACGTAACATTTCACGTTAAGTTTCAGTCAGGTATCAACTGAATATGGACGAAGCGGAAGCGACCTCGGAGAAGTTAATCCACCATAAATCCATTTAAGGCTGCACGGCGCGGCTGTTTCAGTCCAGCGCGGAAGGTATAATTACCCGACTGCCTCAGAAAGAAGGTAATGTTTTTTGAGAGTACATGTGTGTCAGTGTGTATGTCTATTTCTTTGGAACGCGCTGTAGCATAAACGGCTAGATGGACTTTAACAAATTAGGTATCATTAGTTCGGTCTTGACCACCGAAGTGTTAGGCTTTACGAATTTTGAAAAATAAAATCAAAATGGCGGCCGCCATTAGGTAAATTTTTTGTGACCTGGTCATGTGGGGTATCAAAATAAAGAACTCGAAGAGGCGATTCCAAAAATATAACTCAGTAAAATGTAGGAAATAAAAAAATATTTTCAAAAAACCCGACTGACAAAAACAACTAAAGAGTTCCAAACAACTCACTTTTCAAGCAGTCTTATCATTCGTGTGCAGTTGGTAGCATCAAATCTGATTGAACTAAACTAAATTCCACCAACTGAATCAGAATGCTTGAAAAGTGACTTGTTTGGAACTTTTTAGTTGTAATTTATCAGTCGGGTATTTTGAAAATTTTCAATTTTGTTACATGACATATTCATGACGTTTCCAATAACCGGTGGCGTGTTAGCGTTGAGTCTATATTGATGACATGATATGGAAGTAATGTTCGTTCATTTGCGGTATTAAAATTTAATGTTGCGGTTTGGAATCGATTGTAGGCAGGTACTTCACTATAATAGATAAATAATAAAATTCTTTATTTCTCCTCACAATGGCAAGCTTATTCTAGGTTTAACATAGTTATTATTTGTTTACTTAGCAATGTGAGGAGCTGGTGTCTGAGTTGGGCATAAAATGCCCGTATTACAAATCACCAGGTCCCCACCCCACGGAAGAACAGATAGTTTTGGTCAAAAATTGCAATATTTTAATCTAAAGAGATTTAAGATACAGAACTTAAAAAGTTGTAATTCTGAGGGTAGAAATAGAAACAAAGCTAAAAACAAATAAAAAGATAATCAGAGCGCCTGTGCCTGTAATAACCCTTTGCTTAATTGATTACAATATCTAACAATAAATAATCATCACACTCAGAATTTGTAATATCTCGTGAAAATTTTCGTTCAATGATTTTTTATGATTTTCGCTGTGGGTTAAGTCAACAAGAGTTGCCAGAGACTTTAATTGGCATTTGGTGATGAAGCACCATGTCGCAGCTCTGTGTATTCGTGGTTTGGAGAATTTAGACATGGTCATGATCATCTCCATGACGAGGTACGTGAAGGTCGGCCGGGGACTGTGGTTACAGAATCTAATATTGATACCGTAGGACGACTTATTGAAACGGACAAAAAATTACTTGTCAGCAAATTCGTACCTTGTTAGGCATTGGAATGAGCCAAGTGCAAAACATTTTACATGTGCATCTGAAGGTTCGGAAGGTTTGCACTCGATGGATACCGCATGACTTAACGAGGGAGCAGAAACGACTGCGTGTACAATGGTGCCGTAAAATGATAAAAAAGTTTAACGGAGGACAGTCATTGGCTGTCTATAATATCGTGACAGGAGACGAAACCTGGGTGTACTGCTTGAACCCGAATGAAAAAGCCAGTCGGCAGGGTGGGTCTTTCCTTTTGAAGATTTTCCGAAGAAAGTTATGAAAAGTCGAAGCATTGGTAGAAAAATGATTGCTTCTTTTTTTGGCTAATCAGGACATTACACTATAGTATCGCTTGAAGATCAAAGGACAGTGACTGCAGATTGGTACGTCAACACTTAGTCGCCCAGAGCCTTAGAAAAAGTTTGCGAAAAGCGTCCTCGAAGCAATGTCCTTCTTCACCACGACAACGCACCCTCACATTCCGCTAAGGTAACGCAAGCATATTTGAAGGCTTCAAATGTGGAACTGATGTCGCATCCGCACCTCGCACCCTGCGACTTCTTTTTGTTTCCAAAAATTAAAGAGAACCTTAGAGGCACACGTTTTACGAGCCGTGAATCGGCGGTGAATGCGTTTCATGAAGCCATTGAAGAGAGAGTACAATGGTTTCAGCAGCGAATGCAAAAATACATCAATTGCGAGAAAATTAATATCCTTTGAAAAACAAGAAATGTATCGTAGGTAAGTCTTATTTATCAGAATCCAGTATCTTTCAGTATGCCGTACCAAAAAGTGACGATGATGATACACGCCGTGAGCCCAATAGCCCCATATAATATCGAAAAAAAAAAAAAAACTCCCATGATGAGATGTAAATTAGGTGTTGAAGAAACTTTTTTTTTTTCTTTGTTCTAAGGAACTCTTGTGCAAAATATCATGCTTTTAGACCCAGTGTTTAGGTTTAGGCGTTGGCTGTCAGTGTATTAATGTACCTAAGTATTTAGTTTTTATTACGTATCTGGGTGGATACTAACTAGGTTGGTACTTTATGGACGTGAAAGTAGTCAAGCAGTTTCTCTATGCTATGCTTGCACAAGACTTGCACGTATCCGCTTATTCGTCGCGAAAATTGGCACGAGATCGAGAAGCTGTGTCCAAGGGATGGCTTCGGCGATGCGAGTTAAGCCGCGGTCTTTATAGAGTAGTAGTTGTTTCATCAAGTTCTTATTAATTTAGGACTAAAAATGACGCAAAATGTTTCAAAAGTACCTACTGAGATAGTTCTCAGTTACTTAATTGAGTCCAGTGTGAAGGGTTTTCGACTATTTATGCTGTCAAAGTCTCAGCTCAAAGGAGATGCTTGGTCACTTTAATTGTTCTTCAACAATCATTATTCATATGGGCTTACCCAGCTTCTGACCCACCTCTTCTAGGTTGACCTAGAAGAGGTAAGGCCCCCCCCTACCTCTTTGTAGGTAGGGAAAAATACAGGCTGTAATAGAAAGGTGTGATCATATTTAAATAACTGCATCTGCCCATCGATATAAACAACTTTCTTCAAGAAATCTGAGGAAATTCTCAAAATTTTTTCTATCTCCCATACATAAATTGATCAGCTCATGATAATTTTGTATGGAAAGTCCAATTTTTTTTTTGGGAATTTTCTATTTTTTCTTAGAGAAAGTTGTTCATTACCATGGGCAGAACCGGTTCTTAAAATATGACCACACCTTTCCGTTACACCCTGTGTTAGCCAGAAAGTATGTAAATAACCATCAAGAGCTGGCAAACCTCACTGATCTAACCAATAATTTACATGTTGCCTTCATTAAATGTAAGGGTTTTTTATAACACCATAGTGCATACCTTTCAAAGAAAAATGTTTTTGCAGAACTCCAATTAAATAGTTA
This sequence comes from Polia nebulosa, assembly GCA_951329385.1. Taxonomy (NCBI): domain Eukaryota; kingdom Metazoa; phylum Arthropoda; class Insecta; order Lepidoptera; family Noctuidae; genus Polia; species Polia nebulosa. The sequence continues at coordinate 15,238,412 of OX589602.1, read as the reverse complement.
TATTGGGTTTGCCTGACTGGGTTTGGATCTGATGAGCACGCCCCTCTAGCTATAGAAGCCAGAGGTAGAAGATTAAGCTAGAAACAAAATACCCAATTGTAGACAATATTTTAGCATTATGAACCTTAACTGGCACTGATGCACATCCATCAAGTAGTCTTCCTCATTAATGGAACATGGGAGTTATTTTAAATCTCTGTGAGTCATCATCGGTCATCAAAGTGATTAGGCATTATAATGTGATTTTATTTGTTATCAGTGTTTCAGAGGAAGTTGCAGAGGAATAAGAACAATTATTAATAATGTATTTATAAATAGTTTGTTTTGTGAATTAATTAAGAGCGAACATTATTTTGAGTCAGAAATGAATCTCATTAAGTAAATTTTATTCAAAATGTTACTAAATAAACAAAATTCTGTCTATACTTTTTATCCTCATTTGAATCTTAATCAATCTACACTGTGATTTCCTACATGAATTCACTGCTAAAAAGTGTATTTTCAATGTTAACAGATTTCATGTGTTCAAGCTAACTTAAGCAAAACCATGTCTTTAACAAATTAGAAAGTAATTTTCTCTTTGATGCAGTTTATACTGAACGGGACAGATAATCATTTTCACTTAGAGGACAAATTACATCCATTTGACACACATAATGATGTCTCTTGATGTATTATATGTCCTGTTAAGCCACATTGATAACCCTTAGGTATGAATGGCATACAAGAACAGCAAAGGAACTGACTGGAATTTCTATATTTTTATGGATCTTATTGTACTTCTTTAACCATGGCATATTAATCTGATGACGCAGACAAATATTGTTATATGAAATTGATAAAATAACAATTGGAAGTATGTTAACGTCAGAGATATCCGCCCATGACATCATCAAACAACTTAGCAGTTAAATTAGGACTCTTTTCTACATGGCTTTGTAAAACAATAAGACCGGTATGATATTCTAAAAAAACGATAAGATACGAGTTCATTATCATCTCATAAACGGGCTATAGTGTGTTTTACTAGTAAACTAAACGTAAATTAAACCTAAAGTTGGTTTATTTAACGCAACAATTGTTAGATGATATTTTACTTAATATTCTATGCACTTACCTGTAAGTTTAATGTTAATTAGCACCTAAATATAACAAATGCGCTCGAAGACACTTAGCACACCCACTAGGCACCAAAATACAGCACAAGACGAAATGAATAGGTTTTCGCACTGACAGCTCGTTCGCTGCTTGCTGGTCGATCGACTCGGTGAGGTTAGCCACGAAATGCGCAATGCTCTGACTATGCGCATTGACCCCCACTGTAAAATGTCATGCGTGTTTAATTATAGAGATTTTAAATAGCATTAAATAAATTCAAATTTACCTCTTGGAGGTTTATAAAAAACAATTAAAATAAAAATAAACAACGCCAGTACTTGTTGCAAATTAGCGCCATCTGTTGTAAAGTAGCGAAAACTTATTTAACTTCGGTTAGCGCCATCTATTGTGGAGTAGCAATTATTGTTAAATCCATACTCTTTAACAAGATGGCGCTTATTACCTACTAAATAATTAAGTTTTCAATGTTTTGTAATAAGTCCAACAACAAAGTTGTGGTCCATGTGTGATGTGAGGCAACAAGCTGGGTATTTTCTGCTAAACCTTTTGGTTAATCCATCGCTATAACACCGTGAATCATAAAGAGATCTGGGAAGTTAATCGAGCTCTTATGCAGTTATATTTTGAAAGACTTAAAAAACGGTCTACCTAGGTATAAATTCAAGGTCATCTAAAAATGCCTTATCATTCGTTTGGAATTTAAATCATTCATAATCATAGGCTCAAACAAGTCGAATATATGCATAATTCCAAAAGCCGTCTGATGGATATAATAAAATTAATCTTCTTTTTAAGTTTTCCGGTTTCTGTAATCGTTTCTTAGTATTAATTTATGTGCAGTACGAACTTTTATTATTAAAATACGTACATATAAGGAAATCGTACGGTCCATTCAAACGAATTTATCTCGAGAACGGAACCCATCACTGTGCATACTCCACGCACTTAGATGGTTTTTTTACGTGTGCTGGTTCTATTCCCAGTTAAGTTGATGCAAGCTACTCTTTAAAAATATTAGAATGCAGATTAATTTAGTTTAAAAAAGTTATATTTACTTTGAATAAAAACTGGTAGGTTGGTAGGTACCTACTAAAGGTTATCAAACTACTCAATTCTAAATTAATAAATTTTCCGCCTTTTAAAGGTACCGGTACCTATGTACGATATTTAGACGAAGAGCGATCAGACATAAAGGGCTTCGGGCAGTACATATGTATAGCCACACGACATTTCGCACGACCGAGAAGAGTTCGGGCCGCAAATGGTCGGACCGCCGCCGCCGCCGGTTGTGCGGCCACACTTCATCCTACCTCCTAAAAAGAACAGGAAGAAAGATTAAGAAAGCTAGGTACAGAGACCATGGCCACGAGGACTGTCTGGCACACTTGGTGGTTTATAATTATCTATACTTTTTTATCTGCATCTTGAATCACGCGCTTTCGTCAATGGTTCTAGAAAATAATCCTAATTCAACAATTCATTCTGCTGTGATTATGCATTATAAGTATGTATTTAATTAGCTACGCTACATTAAATATGATTGATAGTCTGATGACTATCTAACGGCAAAAACCTTTGGCTGGGAGGCCTTTCGTAACGCCGTAATCCTTATAACTATGTACCAAAAATTGTAATGTACCTAAAACGGATTGATAGGGAAAGTACCTACATAACTAGGGCGGTCACAACACATACCTAGACGCATATTTTTAGCAAATTATCCTCGTTTTATAACGATGTTGAATAATAACGAAAATAACGACGGGAAAAAGGAAATGATTCTAAAATAGTTGTGTTCACAAGCCAAGGTTATCCTAAGTTTTAAATTTTTATGTCTAGCGATGGAAATTATTCCATGCTGGAAAATTCTGGGAAAGAAAGAAAATACTAACAACTTCTAGCCGATTAACGATGCACCTGCCATGTAATCTCTCCACCACCCTTGGTTGACTGGTAGAGAATGCCTAAGGCATTAAGTCCGCCTTTGTACCTTTGTGCATGAAGTGTTAATAAATAAATAAACTAGGTTGAATAAAAGCTGCAGTGAGTGAGTGATTATTTCGCCCATAATATTATGGTCCTAACTTCGTAAGTATCTCATTATGATTCTCCTGCCTTTAACTTAATTGGGATCGATGCCATATTTCTTCTGCTTCCAAAGTTTGGTACAATCTATTTGTTTTTGGCACCGTAAAATTTCAAACACCGTTAGTTTATGAACAAAGGCCGGGCCGGCAAGGGGGTGCACTTCCATCACTATGCTTTTGGTTTTATTAACCCCTGACGCAAGAAGAGGGGTGTTAATAAATATAAGTTTGACTGTTATGTGTGTGTGTCTGTCTATGGCTCCGTAGCTCTTAAATGGGTGAACCGATTTGAATGCGGTTTTTTTTATTTGAAAGCAGGGTTTCTAGCGATGGATCTTAGAAATGTTTTATCAAAATCAGTTCAGCCGTTTCAAGCGTATCAGCTCTTTTGTAAATGTTCCGCATTATAACGCACTTGCTCTTTAGGATGTGCTGAAGATTTGAAGATACACCCCTCTGAAAATAGTTCTGCTGGCCCCTTTGTTTATAAATTTAGATGAGATTTATTTTATTTAATATGGTATTTACACAATATATCGAGAGTTTACATTTCCGCAAGATTTATTACAATGTTACGGTGTTACTGTTAATTACATACTCACTTTCTTTCTAAACTCGAAGTCTCTCCGACCTCTATGTTGTTGCACCATCGTCAACACATCAACTCTTTCAATGTTGCCAGTAATTGCAGCAGCACGCTTGGCCACACGTTGCAGGGAAACCACATCCTAATGTTTCCTTTTGATTGTGGTTATCTGTACTGGTACCTAGCTGCAACATAGGCTAAGTTCATACTTACACTATATGGATCCCTTGGTCTGAATTAAAAGTTTTGAATTTGAATTTTAATTATAAACTAAGCTATGTTCTTCTTAGCTAAAAAAAAGAAAATATAACTTAAAAAAAAAAAAGTTATATTTTAAGTGTTGCTGTAATAACGTAAAAATACTTTATCCTCTTTGTAACAAACGCAACATAGGATTCCTTAATCTTTATTTTCTATGCTATGCTACGATCTTTAATTCATCACTTGGCGGCTATATATATAAGGGCCTTAAGCCTATAGCTTAGATAAAAACTCTATTTTAATGAGCAGCGTGATCACAAAGAAACAACACGTAGGTCCGCGTGGCAACGCTAGTATCATTTCTTTTGTATCATGCACACAGAAGGTGCCACACTCTTGTATCGGATGACCGATAACACTATCGCGCCGTTACGTAAGCAGAGTGAAGGTAACGGCCGCTACAGCCGGTCGTTAGGTGTTAACGACGATATCGCTATCCGTTAATCGTAATTGATCTCGCGACGTCCGTTTTATCAGCAGCCAAAGCCTGCCATATAGATATCATCGTACTTACCGATACCATCTATGTACTTATAGATAACACGACTAAATAAAGATTAGGACGCAGAAATATATAGCTTTGTTATGTGCCAATGCATTTGTTATAATCAGCTCGCGTCATTAGATTTAGGCTAATTATGTTATTGATATTTATTGTACGTAGCTAATACTGATACGAGTAAGTCTAAAAAGTTCGCATTTTCAACAAGATTGTTTTATGTTAATTTCACGGTGTTGGAGTCACGTTGGAGCTTACGATGGAGATATACCCCGCTTGGGCGAAGCACCGCCATATCCTCGTGGATGCGATAGGTGGCGACCGGTAGCTCGCCGTCCGATCAGCACCAGGCCCGTGAGTCGACGGCGCGTAGTGTTCCACGCGCGCCTCAAAGAGATGAGTGTCAGCCACCACTGACGCGGCCCATCGTGGCCGGTGCCTACGTGCCTAGGGGTAGCGGATAAATTCTGAAAATGAGTTACCGCACCCCTGGGCACTCAGGCAGGGAAGGAACAGGGGTGGGTTTTAGTCAGTAAGAGTCTGACACGCCGCTCCACCCAGAGCGGGAGAAGTCATTGTTGGAGTGAATTTCCGGCTCTTTGTAAGAGTATATTAGCATCGCATCTCAGCAATTTGTTATTCGAATTGAATATTCACAATTAGATGCAAACCTGTCTCTAATCAGACAACCTGAAAATAGGACACGAAATCGTAAGGCATTTTGGGCATTCACCCCTTGTGTCTGAGAGGATATTTTATCGTAGATTTTAATTAAGCTAGTTTTTTTCCAACTATATTGGGGTCGGCTTCGAGTATCACTGGATACAGCTGAACACCATATTTTACAATACACATATTTTACAACTCACATATTTTACAGTACACATGTTTTACAATACACATATTTTACATTAAACATATTTTACCAAGAGCGACTGTTTATTTTGAACTTCACAACTGAGTAACTGGATAGCACGATACCACTTGGTTGCTTGCTTTTAGGCTTCTGACTACCGGTGACGACTGTCATAGATCTACAAACCAGAACCATTAGCTTAACGTTCTTTCTAAGATGCCAAGAGATCTCGGTATGTAAGCCATACTACACTTCCATTCTTCCATCTACGGATGGAGTTCGGCAAGTGTTGCTCATCCTTGAAGATCAACCGGGGTTTATTAATCCTCCCGACTGAATTCCGATCACGGAGATTAGCCAAGTACGCAGGAGATATTGTAGTGCACCAAGCGTGTGCGCAGATACAGACGTACTCTCTGTTTCTTTATTCTATAGTCCGATGAGGCGAAAACCCAACACGACAGAGGAGAGACCAGGTGTGGGACCAACGGCTTTACGTGCTTGCACACCACCACCTTCCAAACGCCGAGCTGCTGCAGAGTAATAATGGAAAAACCCAATAACACTTTTTGCTCGACCCAAGAATTGAACCCAGGACCTCACACACTCAGCAGTCGCACTTTTGGCCAAAGAGGCAGTTATTAAGCCGCAAGCCCCTCAATTAAATGTCCTAATTCCTAAAATACCCTGGCCAAAACTCTTCCCTACGCTTATATAAATATTATTATGGTTTATAAGTTAATTAGTAGCTCGGCACATGTTCAGAGGGTCTTTATAACTGGAAATGTTCCGGACGGTGGCCCTTGCCAAGGTCGAGGGCTACGGCGAGTGAGCGGATGTCATTACCATGCGCCACCTCTCTGATTACCCAATCTTTGTTACCTCTCGTCACGCGTTTAGTATTTTTAATTGAGTGTCATTTGGAACAAACGTATGGTAAAGTAAATACCTAGACATTGATAGTCTGATCCACAATATGTTGTTGGAATGGGATAAGAAGGTAAATTTTCCTACGTTCTGAGTAACTATTGTAGAAAAAAAATGAGTGATGAATTGTTGTTGTTAAATAGTACTGCTGGAGAAATAGGTCTGAAGAATCAATCTCACATCCAGCGAAGTCTCCTACTATGAGAAAAATACAATAACGTTAACTATTCACCTATATTTAGTAACTTATTCCATAAATTAGAAGCCGTTATCAAATTAATAACATTTAGGTCAAGCATGATATTTTATCCTACCTAATGGAAATTCGTACTAACGCCAAAATAAATTAACATAGATAGGCAGGTACAGGTAGGCAGTTTGATTTAATTATAAACTACTAGGTATAGCCCGCGGCTTTGTCTGCAATATTGTTATCTGTACGCAATAGATTCAGTTAACTATTGTTATAGGCTTTATGTAATAAATGAGGTCTGGTAACGTAATTTTGTAATAGATAACTTTCTAGTTTGGTAATTTGGTAAGGTTTTGATAAGTTCCTTAGCCAGGTTATTCATACATAATTATATCGTAAATTCGTAAGTATCTGTATGCACTCGGATATGAACGGTATATAGCTATGTATGTATCTGTATGTATCAATACTCTCTCTTTTAGTTTATAGTAAATTTTGAGACTAAATAAATATGCTATTGCCATAGAGCGAGCTAGCTATGTAATACAAGTAAATTATGAATAGCCTTCTAATTGATAGGTCGGATTAGAATGTCAGTATATATATTTTATTAATCACTATACACGGTGTAGGAGCCCTGTATCAGATAAAACTAGTCTCTGTCAGCGGTTTCGCCCGCGTGGAATTATTAATTCACCCACTATAAATATTATTATTAGCATAGGTGCTATTCCAGGCTATAATTATGTCTCTGTACTTTTTGATACGCATCGGTGTAAGTGAACAAGCGAAAAAGAATTTTGAATACGGTAGATTTTTTTTATAGAAGGATTCTGTACTGAAAAAGGAACACACGGGAAAATGGCGCACTTACCTGGGTGTCTCCGCAGCAGTCCATCTCAGCGACTCATACATAACACAAAATGTTCCCTTTTGTCGCGATTGAGCAACAAACAAACTAGTGTTGCCCAAATGCAAGACCAAGACGAGACTTAGGCCAGTCTTGGTCTTGGTCTTGCGTCAATACACCTGGTCTTGGTCTTGGTCTTGGTATTGCGCTCTCAGTCTTGGTCTTGGTCTTGGTCTTGCAGCAAGAGTCTCGCAAGTCTTGCAAGGCTTGCAAATATCTATTAGCCTATTGCTATTTATTGAACACGTTAGTTTAGATTTTAGATTATGATTCGCGCTGTAAGACGTATGTAGTTACAGAATTATAATCATCAAAATCATCAATACAACCCTCCAAGTTTATAAAGGTCGAGGAATTATTAAAAAAAAATGACTTTTTCAAAGTCAAACTCATTCCTCGACCTTTGAATATCAATTTTCAATCTTGCTGCTCACATTTTAGTACCCAGGTATATCACTCACTATCTATCATTTACCGATATTAACAGTGATTATTTCGAGATCAAAATATTCGTAATTCAATAGATGCAATACCTACTTACTTATTAATTATCATCTCGCCCGACAGCTTTAAACGCTTTAGTGTTCGAATTCGAGCCAGTGTGTGAATGTATTTATACAAGAAACTCAGAGCATTCAATTTATACCTACTTACTGCTGAGACATCTTCAAGATCATTTAATTTTATCCTCCTGTACCAACCCTACCAAAATAGGTAACAATTTTGTGTGCCTCTGTCCGTACTCTTTGTCGGCGAATGCGGCGCTCAAACAGTGTCAAATGTTGTTGCAAACCGCGGCGTCTTTGTCGGTAAATTATCAAATAAGTAGGTATATAATAGCATATTCCCAATCAACCTTGAACCTTAATTCTTTAGCGATAAAGTTGAAAATCTGTTAAAGAAATTTGACAGATTGTAGTAGCCTAATGTGCTGGCATCTGTACCATAACATTGGCTGCCGTAGAAACTGTTACTAGACCTACTCGACTCGCTGTTAGTTTTAAATTTTGCTGAATAGAAGAATAATATAAACTTTGAAACATAAGTAGGTACCTACATAATCTAATATATAAAATTCTCGTGTCGCGGTGTTTGTTACCAAACTCCTCCAAAACGGCTGGACTGATTTGTATGAAATTTTGTGTGCATATCGGGTAGGTCTGAGAATCGGCCAACATCTAGTGTTTATATAATTTTGTTGGCTATAATTTTAAGCACATACCAACCTACGAGTACTAACGTTAGATCTGCACATTAGACATAAACGAGCATAATATATTATTATAGGTAGATACCTACAAGGTATGAACTTTGCTAGAAAGTTATTCTAGGTACATTTTATCACATGGGATGATGGGAACAGATTTGTGAGTAACACGCTACCTACTTAATAAATAGTTGAAACATAATAAGTACTTACCTACCTAATCAATACAACCTTTTAGGGTTCTTTCAGACGAGCGGCACGTTGCCAACTGCAGATACAACTGCAGCCCTTAGTTTAGTGTTATGACAATACCTACGGTTTTGATACTGGGGAACGTCTCTCAAAATCGGGATTGAAACCAAATACCTACTTAATAACGCCCAAATCTCAGTTTGTCTTAACTGCAAGACGCAAGAGTCTTGCAGGCTTAAGTCTTGTCTTGCTCAAGTCTTGCAGGGTTCAGTCTTGGTCTTGGTCTTGCTACAATAAGGCGGTCTTGGTCTTGGTCTTGGTCTTGCGAAAATGCAAGAACAAGACCAAGACTGCAAGACCAAGACCGATTTTGGGCAACACTAAAACAAACATACATCCATCCAAACTTTTGCATTTTTAATATTAGTAGGATTCATGTTTATTTAAATACTTATGTATATAATTATGGTTCTTGTAATTACCGAATGTTTCGTTAACATGAAGTCTGATGAAGTGTACCTACCTACAAAAAAAATATAGAAACTGTTATGTAATCCAAGAAATGTACCTTTCTACGTTATATTTTATTAGACAACTAGACAGGCCCACACGACTTCCACGTAAACTTTACTTTCCTGTCGTAAGCTGGAAAAACCAGCCTGCAAGCTAAAAATAGACACGCGAATAAATTTAAAACATATTTTGTTGTGAATGTTGCAGCTTACAAATACAGACATGACACGGATTAACTAACCAAACAGACTTCCGTAAAATCAATTTAGATTCTATCAATGTCTGTTTTTAGGGTTCCGTAGTCCTAACAAGGACAAGGAACCTTTATTAGTTAATAATTTCTATGAGATTATTTTTTTCGTTTCAATAACCAGTTTTTGCACCACACTCATCATTATCTTCCTGCCCTTATCCCGTATTATTCGCACTTTATCCATTCTCGTTACTCCACACATCCATCTCAACATTCTCATCTCCGCCACATGCAGTCTTTTTTCATCTGTCTTTTTCACAGCCCAACATTCTGACCCATACAGTAAGTACGACAGGTCTAATCACGGACCTATAGATTTTCCCCTTTAACTTAAGAGGCATCCGTCGGTCGCAAGTTGTTCCAGTGACCTGTCACCATTTCATCCACCCTGAGTTGATCCTGTGCGTCTTTTCTTCTTAAGTTTTTGCACCACACTGAACGATCTTTATTTTCTTTTCCTTAATTGCGAGCAATAAGCCTAGGATGGTACTAGGATAATATAGGACGCGTTAGCATCGTCGTCCATCACTGATGACGTCATGGTTTCAACTGGTGCGCCATCATGCAAACTAGACGGCCAACTTGAACGTGTGTGGTCTATATGGATGCACTGCAAACTGGACGCAACTTCAAGCGCGCTGCAAACTTGACGGTAAACTGGATCGTGTATACTGTTTCAACACGCCGACAAAACATTAAGAAAATCTTTAAAGAAAAAAATTGACGCGTAAAGTGGGGTTTTTCTCTCTCGTCTATTCCATTGTGTGGGGTATCGTTAGATAGGTCTTTCAAAATCATTGTGCTGTCACTAATTTTCAATTCAGTGATTTGTTTGCGAAATATCAAACTTTAAAGCGATATTTTTTGATACAAGCTCAACTGTTGGCTTGAAAAATCTGAATAAAATAGGGACAGTAGTAAGTATAATGAAATTTGATGGTATACTATCACGGCTAAGTTAGCTCTGTTAGTTTAGCAATATTAGTCGCCCAACTTGTAAAATGTTCCTACTTGGAAAATTTCATCCAAATGACAAAATCCTTCGAAAAATATTACTTAGGTAAAGTTGTTACCTATTAATATATTTTTAAACTTGACTTTGACTTCCCTTGTGGATCGGGTTTTATAACTCGTTCAGTTACCATCGCCCTATGTGGGCCCATTTTTAAAGGTTATTTGCCGTTGAACCGAGAAACCGTAACAATAAACGTAAAGCAGCTCTCTTCTAAGCCCCGATGTTGTTACGGGCGACTATGGAACCCTACACTGCGCGTGGCTCGACACGCACTAGACCGGTTTTTTGTGAACATCATCATTATACAAAGGAAAACGGTTTTCAGAAAACAGGGGATTTCCGAATACCCTGTTGACGAAAAACCTAATTAGCTCTCTGATTAGTACGTCTGCTGACATGATTTCGACTGATACATTAAAACATGATAATTTAAAACAGATTCCATTGTATTTAGAGAAACCAAACAGTCTTGTAATGATGATTACATTTCCGTCTATAATGTGCGTAAACGTGTCATTACGTCGAGAAGAGGATTTTCTAATGCCCCGCTCGCCATGTACCACGTAGGACCTCTGACTCAGTCTTCATCATATTTGCTGTAGGTATGAAAGAGTACAGGTAAGTTACTACGCAGTAAGACAAATCTGTTACGTCACTGGATCGTGACGAACCGATTGACATGTAAAGGTCTGTAATGTTTTTTACCTGAACACAATGAACACTTCACTGGTTTATTTACTGATGATGCTGCGTAGTTTCTCATTGCTAGTGGTTTTCAAAATATCGATGTACCTCATAGAACTACGAGTACCTACCTATTCATAAAACGATACCAGAGTCGCAAAAGTATCCTGTGGGGTCGCTGATAAATCCTGCCAGGGGTCGCGGATAAATTGTAAAGAGAGTTACCGCGGCCCTTGTCACAGGCAACTGAAGGAACAAGGGTGAATTTTAGTCAGTAAGAGTCTGACACCCCCTGCAGCTCCAACAAGAGCGGGAGAAGTCATTTGATGGCTTCCCAGCATCCAAAAAAAAAAAGTATGGCTACCTCTTAGACTATAAAAGGTTATAGAGATTGCTGGCTTTTGACACTCTGTCTATAACCTTTCATAGTCTAAGGCCTACCTGGGTACAACTCTTTTGAAATTGTACTTATTTCAAGATAAACAGGCATCACGCTAGTGGGCAGCAACATAAACGAGATTTGATATGTTTACGTTGAATAGAACGCTTTCCTTCAAGCTCGTCTCTAATAACATAATACAATCTAGCAAAGAAAAACCTGTAATGATGGATGTAAGATGACGAAATACTTAAATATCAGACGCAGAAACAGTCGCTGTCTGCGTCTGTGTGTTTCTCCGTTTATTTCTTCTAAACCACACAACGGATTGTGATACAGTTTTTACTAATAGAAAGAGCAATAAAATTAACGAGGAAGGCGGAAGGTTTGTGTCCATGCGGAGCCAGGGGGTTTGTAAAATAACACTTATCATTTCAATTCAAGAAGTTATAAATAGTGAAAATCGAAGCTGTTTAGCATTCACACTTAAACATAAATAAAATAATAGCTGCCTATCTGCCTGGGGAGATCCGAGCGAGTTTCACACGCTCGAGGAGGGAATTCCCATTGCGTCTGTAGCCGATAGCCATGTGACGTACCGTGGGTGCATCACAATGTGCCCCGACGTACCTTCACAGGTGTGCTGTGCTGCTAATGCAAAAAGGGCGCATCTAACCAAAACAGAAAAAATAAAATAAAATATTTTTTATTAAAACCCGACCTAAAAAAACAACTACTTAAAATGTACCAAATAAATAACTTTTCAAGCAGTCCGATGCAGTTGGTGACATTAAGGCGCAGTTATACGACTTTTAATGGTTTTTAATTGAAAATCACGTCTAAACGACTTGTCTTATTTATTTGAAAAAAATATATGTTACTCTAGACAATTTCCGTCGTAATTGGATCTGAGAATATTTGAAATTATATTTTTATAACATAGTGTAATTAATTTGTAAAGTTATGTCTAACGCGGATTAAAAATTGAGAATCACGCAAAAACTATAAAGCATATTTTTATGAAACCTTCACCATTTTATAGATCATTTAATCACTACATAGTATAAAACAAAGTCGCTTTGTCTGTCCCTATATCCCTATGTATGCTTAAATCTTTAAAACTACGCAACGGATTTTGATGCGGTTTTTTTTAATAGAGAGAGTGATTGAAGAGGAAGGTTTATATGTATAATTTGTACCCGAGCGAAGCTGGGGCGGGTCGCTAGTTATTTATAATTTAGTCTCAGTGTTTTAGTTTATTACTTGTTGTTTTATGTGTAATAAATTAATAATGCGTCTAATTTGGGACAGCGCTCCTTGATGGGTGAGTCCTGTTACTGGGCGGACATACGACGCGTTACGTGAGCTCAGCGCAGAACACGTAAGCTAACCACTCAAGGTCGTTGGCAGCTAATAGCGCCTTAAATGCCAGATTGAACTAAAATAAATACATACGTAACTCTCAAAAATATTATCTTAGATCTCAAATGCTTAACTTTTATTCGCCGAACTCTTGTCTGGTGTAAATCGAGAATGGAAGCCCGTAGAAAAATATTGATATACCCTTGTTTTCCTGAAGGCCAAGTCACGTACTTAAAAAAAACTTCAAATTCTAGTCGCAATAACATCTCAGCGACATCGATGTCAAAAACATGTTGACAAAATTAACGAGGTTCATATCTATCATTTGCATCTCCGTCGTCTAAACGACGGAGATGCAAATGATAGATATGAACCTCGTTAATTTTGTCAACGTTCGCGAATGATAACGTTCCTAAAAAAAAATACGAGAAAGTAGCCCCTCAGAAATGTTGAACGTACCTACTGTATAACTTGAGAACGAAACCTCGTAGACAAGATCCGCCTTTTTTTTTTGGCTGTGGGAAATCATCCTATGACTTTTCCCGCTCTGAGTGGAGCAGGAGGGCGTGTCAGACTTACTGACTGAAACCCACCCCTGTTCCTTTTCCTTGCCTGAGTGCCCAGGGGAGCGGTAACTCTGTTACGAATTTATCCGCAACCCCTTGGCAAGTTGGCATACAGGCATCGGCCATGATGGGCCTCGTCAGTGGTGGCTGGCTCAACGGCACGTAAGTGTTCCACGCGCGCCTCAAAGAGAATATGTCTCTTTGAGGCGCGCGTGGAACACTACGCGCCATCGACTCTCAGGCCTGGTGCTGATTGGACGGCGAGCTACTCATTACTCGCCGTCCGCAGGCCCGCGTCTTCAGTGGCCGGAGATCGTCCTGCGACCTCCGATGCCCAGGGTGTCTCCAGTGGCGGCTGCGGCTGGGGCCGTGAGGGCCACTCCGTAGTCTCCCTCACTCGTTTCACCTCGTCCTTCGCGAGCATTACTACTAAACTAGATGCGCCTTGTGTTCCTGATTCTGAATATGTAAATAACTCAATATTGTATGGCAGCGCAGATGTGTCCTTTTTATTTGGGCAGCAGTGTGCGGCTGATGCAGCTCGCAGGTCACGTAGGAGCTAACGGATAATATTATGGATCTTAGTCATCGTTCGAGCGGTGCGAATGAAATTGTGTGTTTTTTACAGTTTCTTCGTAATGTTGTTCATATACAGCCTTCTTTATAAAACCCGCTAACCATATGCTTAGCTTAAATAAAGTGGATTCTAAATTCAATTTCGCTATAAAAAATTATAAAGTTTATTTAATATTAATTTTAATTTTTTTAAGTATTTGGTAATCAATGTTTAAATAATTCTATTAGAAAAAACAAAGTCGCACACTATTTATAGCTCAAGAGTGGCTAGACTGATTTTTATGATATTTGATTTGTTGGATTCGGAACATCGCCCCGAACAGCAGAATAACTGTTGACATATTGGAAAATTCATAAAAAAATGAAGGCAATTCATTTTCTCGTACATTTACTATGGAACGGCTTTTTTGTTTATTGATTTCGAGGCGGTACGAAGTTGGAAGACGGGTCAACTAGTTTATAATAAAAATAATCACGTATTACTACTTATTTTTTATATATAAGGCCCATAGAGTTCATTCGTAAAACGCACGTTTCGACTCCCAAGAGCTTCAGCATCACGCCTGAGCTTTGAGTGTTTAGACAGAGAAAAAAGAAAGGCTCTACATAGTACACCCACATTTTGCCATTTATGAGAAAGTCCCACGCAACAGGGGTGAGTCTTTTTGCCAGCATTCGGGAACAAATCCCGATACAGAGCTCCTATTGAGAAATTGCTGATGGAAAACTGCCCGACACGTGAACCGAACCTAGAACCTCATGCCGTCATCAGTACCACACTACTAACAGCGACTAAAGAGGCTGTCTATTTTATTATAGTCCAAGATCCCAGAGCAATCAGACATAACTTATTTTCACACGGATGAAACCTGAAGTTTTCAGTAGCGTCTCGTGTGCCTTGAATACCTACGCGCTTTGTGGAACTTGCCGAGCGACACCTGGGCAGGTACCAGGTGAGAAAGGTAACTAAAAATAAGAATTATTTAACTTAAATTCACATGGCTGATTTTTATATGTCATGTAGAATATTATTTTAAAGTAATATCATAAGTGTCAGACACTTTTGATGGACCAGAGCTTTTGTCAGACGCTTTTAAGCTACCCAAAAAATAAATGAACTTTACTTATTTTTACATGTCTGATTTTTTAATATGTTATTGAAGTATTTATTTAAAAGTTCTATTCAATCAGTCAGACAAATTAGAGTGACCAAACATCCCCTAAGACAAAAATTATTCAGCCAGAAGTATGAGGGCGAGAGCACTATGCATGCGCTTCAGAGTGAGTGAGACGTCCATAATAACTCGGTTCCCCTTCTTTAACTCACCATCTGTTTCAATCTACTGTGTATGTGCTGTTTGTGTGTAATCTAACTTATAGTATACAGTATAGTCCGAGCCTGCGAGAGCACATGTTTTTGTTGTTTACATCAGGTTATTTGTGAGTGTTTTATTAAGTTGTTTGTAATAGTGATAATCATGGAAGAAGAGAAATTGAAATGTAGATTTTGTAAAAAATCTCATGGTAAACTTATATTACTCTCCGAAGAAATATTGAAAAAGTGCAAAAACATTTTAAAACAGCGAATAATCCATAACTCAACTGATTCTAAGTCAACACTTGACTTCACATTTGGCTCAACACTTGGTTCAGGCATTGAATTAGCTGGACTTGAGTTTGACATCTAAATCTGGAACTGTTGAATTATTTTGTTGACTTGAGGTAGACGCTGTACATAGATCATCGTTAGTACTAAGATTACAAGGTTGGCTTGATGTCGATGCAAGTAATGAATTTTTAACAATACTCGATGATTTTTTTTCAGCATTTTTTGGTTTTTCTGGTATGGCGGAAAAATATTTTTTTGGCAGAGCAGTAAAATTTTTATAACGTTCTCGATGGTAACCACTGTCATACAAGTCATCCGGTAAAACTACATCTTTGAATTTGAGGTTATGGATTATTCGCTGTTTTAAAATGTTTTTGCACTTTTTTTATTTTTTGGGAAGCCTAAAAGCGTCTGAAAAAAGCTCTTGTCCATCAAAAGTGTCTGACACTTATGATATTACTTTAAAATAATATTCTACATGACATATATAAAAATCAGCCATGTGAATTTAAGTTAAATAATTCTTATTTTTAGTTACCTTTCTCACCTGGTACCTGCCCAGGTGTCGCTCGGCAAGTTCCACAAAGCGCGTAGGTATTCAAGGCACACGAGACGCTACTGAAAACTTCAGGTTTCATCCGTGTGAAAAAAAGTTATGTCTGATTGCTCTGGGATCTTACTCTATAAGTTGATTGTATTGTTGTTGAGTATTTATAAAAGAGCGAGACCATAGAGTTACCATACCATAGACCACAGAGTAGTTGTTCTTCTGAACACTGCTTTTGCTTTTTGATTTTTGCTTTTTTTGCTTTTGTTTTTGGAACTAGTCTTCATGGTTCTATTGTTTTTTTTGGGATGGTTTTTTTTGGTGGTTCTTGCGTCGTTCTGAAGAGGGAAAAGCAAAAAGCATAAAGCAAAAAGCAAAAAGCAAAAAGCAAAAAGAAAAAAGCAAAAAGCAAAAAGCAAAAAGCAAAAAGCAAAAAGCAAAAAGCAAAAAGCAAAAAGCAAAAAGCAAAAAGCAAAAAGCAAAAAGCAAAAAGCAAAAAGCAAAAAGCAAAAAGCAAAAAGCAAAAAGCAAAAAGCAAAAAGCAAAAAGCAAAAAGCAAAAAGCAAAAAGCAAAAAGCAAAAAGCAAAAAGCAAAAAGCAAAAAGCAAAAAGCAAAAAGCAAAAAGCAAAAAGCAAAAAGCAAAAAGCAAAAAGCAAAAAGCAAAAAGCAAAAAGCAAAAAGCAAAAAGCAAAAAGCAAAAAGCAAAAAGCAAAAAGCAAAAAGAAAAAAGCAAAAAGCAAAAAGCAAAAAGCAAAAAGCAAAAAGCAAAAAGCAAAAAGCAAAATGCAAAAAGCAAAAAGCAAAAAGCAAAAAGCCAAAAAGCCAAAAGCTAAAACAAATAAGCAAAAAGCAAATAAGCCAAAATAACAAAAAAACCAAATGTGAAGTCAAGTGTTGACTTAGAATCAGTAGAGTTATGGATTATTCGCTGTTTTAAAATGTTTTTGCACTTTTTCAATATTTCTTCGGAGAATAATAAGTTTATCATGAGATTTTTTACAAAATGTACATTTCAATTTCTCTTCTTCCATGATTATCACTATTACAAACAACTTAATAAAACACTCACAAATAACCTGATGTAAACAACAAAAACATGTGCTCTCGCAGGCTCGAACTATGCTGTATACTATAAGTTATATTACACACAAACAGCACATACACAGTAGATTGAAACAGATGGTGAGTTTAAGAAGGGGAACCGAGTTATTATGGACGTCTCACTCACTCTGAAGCGCATGCATAGTGCTCTCGCCCTCATACTTCGGGCTGAATAATTTTTGTCTTAGGGGATGTTTGGTCACTTGGTCTGACTGATTGAATATAACTTTTAAATAAATACTTCAATAACATATTAAAAAATCAGACATGTAAAAATAAGTAAAGTTCATTTATTTTTTGGGAAGCTTAAAAGCGTCTGAAAAAAGCTCTTGTCCATCAAAAGTGTCTGACACTTATGATATTACTTTAAAATAATAATCTACATGACATACTCGTATATAAAAATCAGCCATGTGAATTAAAGTTAAATAATTCTTATTTTTAGTTACCTTTCTCACCTGGTACCTGCCCAGGTGTCACTCGGCAAGTTCCACAAAGCGCGTAGGTATTCAAGGCACACGAGACGCTACTGAAAACTTCAGGTTTCATCCGTGTGAAAATAAGTTATGTCTGATTGCTCTGGGATCTTACTCTATTATTACAACATATCGATGTCAACTTCATTATCCAACCTACATTTAAATGAAGATATTCCATGCATTTAAAATAAAAATAAATAGCCTTGTTCATATTCAACGCCAGCTCTAAACATTTATTACTTGGTGTGAAAATTATATGCCTTTAATTATACGCCACATATTTTATCATGTAGTTACTAGACGCGCAATACTTTTCTGACGGGCCGACAAGCCATCCAGTTACATTATTCATGTAGTTTGTTCAACAATATCAATTGCTCTAGGAGTTGGTGCCGACATTAATTAAAATGGTAATTATGATCTTATTATCCTTATAATTTAATGAACTTATATTTACTCATGATTCGACTTTGATGTCTCATTTTAATTTCTTTTTACCCATCTAGGTTTGCTCTAGTCTTGACTCAAGTCAAGGTCAGAGGTGACAGAGACAAAGTCGACGATGGAGCGAGTTTACCCAGAAGAAACCTAATTTCAGCCGAAAGACATCCACGCTGGACAATTAGACTGTGCCGTTATCTGAAATTTGGTGGGTTTTCGTTTTTTGATGCCACGAACGGTATCAGCCAAACATTCTCTATCGATCTGTCTAAACAGTATTTTTCTACTATCAATAGACAACAGCGAAGGCCTCCTCATAGTCTCGGGACATCGAGCGTTCCTGGGCTTTACGTATGTACATATTCTAAGAAGATGGTAAATAAAGAGTGTGTGTGAGAGAGGAGCTCGTGGCTTAAGTAATAACAGCCACACGGGTCGATCCATCAGGTTAAGCTACGCTTGCCGGGGTTGGTCCATGGATGGGTAGCCGTTGGTCACGACTGTCAATCGTGGATCTTTGACAGTCGTTACGGGTTGTCAGTATCCCGAAAGTCTGACAACCACTTACCAAGGGGTATCGTATTACCCAATATATATATTTTTTTTTAAACGTTGCCCCACACTAGGAATTATTCCTGTATCGTGGGTGCGTTCACAAACATGTAAACTCACATACACAAGACACCCAGACCCGGAACAACTATCTGTAGGCCATACAAATATTCGTTCCGTGCGGTGCGGGGATCGAACCCGCGACACGCAGCGCAGCAGCCGAACGCTCAACCGCTGCGCCAACCGTGCCGTCAAAAATTAAATTACTGGGTGGTGGAGGTCAGATAGTCGCTCCATGGAAAATACTGGTTCTAAAAAGCTGCATCGGGTTAGACTGGAAGCCGACCCCAAGATAGTTGGAAAAAGGCTGGGCAGATTGATTAGTAAATAAAGAGTGCATTTTCTCAATTTTCATAACGAATTAGAATGAACCACGAAGAACCGAAAAAGTAGATGTATTTCTACTTACACGTATGAAGCCTTTTGTATGAAACCGATAAGGCTTCGTTCTGTTACATTTAATGAACAAAAAAAAAACCCAAACGTCTTGGTTATCACTCATCTGGCGAGGCAGTGCGATCGCCTTTATTGCGTTTTTTTTTTTTTTTTTTTTTTTTTGGGGGGTGGGAAATCATCTAATGACTCTTTCCGCTCTGGGGTGGAGCGGAAGGGCGTGTCAGACTCTTACTGACTAAAACCCACCCCTGTTCCTCCCTGCCCTACGCGCCCGGGGGCGAGGTAACTCTTTCGAATTTATCCTCCACCCCCGGGCAGGCACTGGCCGTGGCAGGCCCCGTCCGCCTTTATTGCGTAGCCGTAAAGATTACTTTCGCTGTTGATGTGTTACTGCAGACCAGCGCGCGGTTAACCTTACTTCCTATTATTCTGAATTCAGTGTTAATTATTTCAGAGGAAGTGAGGGCTAATGAAGGCTTTATCCTCCATGAAGCCTACTCCCGTAATTGTTAACGCGTGACTGAGGGATGGCGGCAAACCACATTTTCCACTTTTTTTTCCTTAATACCTATCGGATTGTAATGTAAAATAAATTGACGTTATCGTTAGGTAGGTACCTAACTATAACGCCGATGTATTCGTTATTATTTCGTTTGCTTTGGGTAGAATAATTTAAAAAGACTGTTACCTAAACTAACCTAACGTTACCCGCGACAACCTATTTTTAACCGACTTCAAAAAAAGGAGGAGGTTCTCAATTCGACTGTATTTTTTTTGTGTGTTTCCTCAGAACTTTTTTCTAGTAGAACGTTTTGATGATTCTTTTTAGGGTTCCGTACCCGAAGGGTAACCAACGGGACCCTATTATTAAGCCTCCGCTGTCCGTCCGTCCGTCCGTCTGTCTGTTAGCGGGCTGTGTATCTTATGATTTTCACAGAATGTCTATTTCTCTTGCCGCTATAAGAACACTAAATAAAAACAAATTCAAAATTAAAGGGGGCTCCCCCACTAGATTAGAGTTTTGTTTTGTTTTTTTTTGCTCGATCTTAATAATGGAAACAAGTATAATCTGGTACGGAACCCTTCATGTGCGAGTTTGACTCGCACTTGGCCGGTTTTTTAATTTCAAATTTGGTGCTTCATAAGTGGTCCCATTTCAATTTGATCAAGGTCTGACCAGTAGTTTTTGAGTTATCCTTCTTAATTATTATTATTATTTATGCGTTGATGATGTTCTCATTTTATTACTTGTCAATGTAAACTTAATAATTAATTATTAATTTTAGCTATGGGGTAAAACATACTTTTTTTACAAAAAATAATACAACCGACTTCCAAAAAAAAATACACTAAAAATTAAAAAATAACTTTAATTTCGGCAGTCGGTGTTTGTATTTTATTTCTTCGTTATTAGACACCGACTTCCGAAATTAAAGTTATTTTTATTTTTTAGTGTATTTTCAGTCCTGCTGGATGGGGGGCGGCGGACGACTCCGAGTCCGCCGTCCCTCCGGACCTGTTTAGGGGGGCTGAAAGAGGGCGTTGTCCGCTATCCG
Organism: Polia nebulosa; assembly: GCA_951329385.1. NCBI lineage: Eukaryota > Metazoa > Arthropoda > Insecta > Lepidoptera > Noctuidae > Polia > Polia nebulosa. Next base: position 15,217,485 of record OX589602.1, on the reverse strand, counting down.
CCGACGCCCGGTACGCCTGCTGCGGATCGGGAGAGTGGCCACGGCCTCCCTATCCCTCTCCGCAGCCTCCTTCTGCGAAATTACGGTTTCACAGAAGGAGATCATTGCATCTCAAGACTCGGCGCTCCCGACCATCGAACGAGTGACTGCCTGCAGTGACAGTTTGGGGCCCACTTCGGATACGAGGGCACGGCACTGCTCCTCTCATGTGTTACACTCTGCTAGTGTGTGCTGCGCCGTGTCCTGCGAGCGTCCGGCTCCCACCAAACCTAACCCAACCGTAGTCCCAAATGATTTCGGGTGGGACTGACCGCTTACTTATCAAATGAGTTCGTAATTTTCCAGAAAAAAACATTGCTCAATATTTTTTATTTTTCTTTGTCGGATTCGTACGTCTGCAGACATAACATCATATCACTTTAATATCATTAGCTTTTATCTAATACCATTTGGCATATTGTTTTACGATATCATACATTGTTGTTATCAGATATCATATGATAGTAAGCAGTACAAATTCCGCAGTAACGATATCTCGCTATCGCCGTTCAACGGTGTCTGTCGTTGGAAATAATTTCGTTACGCTAACATTTTAGTTGCGTGAGAGGCGTTATTTGTGTGCATATGTTAATGATATTGATAAGGGCTTATGATTGGTGACGGCGACAATAAAGGTCATATAATATTTATGTAACAATGTTTTCAAACTCCACCTAGATACACAGTTTGAAAAGGAAATATAGACGCACTTAGAGACACGTTCGTCATAAGCTTAGTCATCTTTCTTTTAAGATGCTGCGACAGATATTACCTATGCTTTATCGAGCGTCGATATTGAGAAGTGTCTTGCACATTCGACGTTTTTATCTATTAAGCAAAAGTTTTAACGTTTCATTACTATCATCACCCTCCCCATATGTCGCCACAACGAGCGGTCCTGTGCATCTTGCATCCATTTAATTCCCTCGACCATCACCGGGTCATCGGTCCACCTTGGTGAGGCCTTTCAACGCTAGCTCTTCCGGTACGCGGTCGGTACTCCAGAACCCATCGCCCCCAACGATCATCTGTTCTGCTAGCAATGTGCCCTGCCCACTTCCACTTTAGTTTGGTGATTCTTCGTGCTATGTTGGTAAACTTGGTTCTCCTGTGGCTTAAAGTTAGCCAAAGGGCAATGGAGAGGACTATGCTCGGACTTTCCTTGCGTGATCGAAAAGTAAGATACTATTTTAAAACGAAACTAAAAGCATGGAGAAAAAGAGAAACAAAACATGTGAGCTATTCCTTAAGTCATTTGAACTAAAGCTAGGAAAATTCATTAACCCTGCCAAGGAATTTAATCCCGAGCCTCATTCGGCCGTATCTGGACCATGTAAAATATTACAAGCAAAACAACATTAATAATATGGTACAAGAAGTAGTCTTTAACAAAGAAAAATTGTTTAAGATGAATGTTGGCAAGTAAGTAACAGGCTAGATTTAAGCCCCGCCGCGTCTGTAGTTGCACTCGTTCTAAATCCGGCCATACATGCCCAGCTGCGCAGAAGACAAATGTTTCCACTCCACTTACTGATATTTATTTACCGTTTTGATGAGATTTGTGGAGATTAATAGCCGTATGTATGTGCGACTGTCACGGCTTGTCGTTTGTAGGACTGATGGATGGCGTGTATGGAAAGTGAGGTCCTGTTGGTGAACTTGTTGGGGATCGATGGCAAGATAACGCTAAAGTAGGTGTACTAGTTTGATTCACGATATTTAGAACATGATTATACAAGTAGGTACAAGACTTAATACTTAGGTCTGAAAAATATGTGAAAATTAAAGGTATTTTAGCGTATTCGCGTATTATACTACAACCACTGAGCTCTGGAATGTGGCCAATTTAATTTTAGTTAGATCTCTTTCGGAATGTTTCTCAAAAGCTAACAAGGTACCTGTATCATTGTGGAGGTATATCTCAGGTCATACCTATAAACTGAGATTATGAGCTCTGTACTTCTGTAGAATTAATACTATTAAACGACACAACAACACGACACAAAAATGGTAAAATGTGGTTGTGCTATTTTATTATTCAGAGCTATACCACCTCTGAATACCCTTCACGGAAGGTTTGATTATGTAATTCAATTCCATCCTTAAATATCTTTCGTCGGTACCCCACCGATTGATAAAAAAAAAATGATAAAAAATAAAAAGTAGACCCTTGGTCTACTTTATACTTTTTAACCGACTTCCAAAAAGAGGAGGTTCTCAATTCGTCTGTATGTTTTTTTTTTTTTTTTTTTTTGTATGTATGTTACCCGATTTCTCCGTCAGTTGTGAACCAATTTTCAAAATTCTTTTTTCATCTGAAAGAATATACTCCCGAGGTGGTCCCATATAATTTTTATCGAAATTGCTTCAGCACTTTTTGAGAAACTGAACAAAAACGGAAAATACGTGTACCTCGATGACGTTTTGGTGTTCTCCAAATGTTTAAATTCCACGTTCCATTATATTGGGGTTTTTAGTTCTGGGGTATAACAACTAAAAAGTGAAAAATAAAAAACTTTTTTACAAAAAAAAACAACCGCCTTCAAAAAAAAAATACACTAAAAAATTCTAAATAACTTTAATTTCGGAAGTCGGTGTCAAATAACGAAGAAGTAAAAATACAAACACCGACTTCCGAAATTAAAGTTATTTAGAATTTTTTAGTGTATTTTTTTTTTTATCATTGATAGTATCGCATTACTTACGAGTAGGTACATGAACGTGTATAATATGCATGTACAATAACTAGCCGAAGTCCCGACCTACAGTAACAGATTTGTGCAATATAACAACGTCATACGGCAATATTTCTCACTATAATGTTGGAAAGCTCCCAAGAAGCTGGCCGAGCGTGGCCGGCAAGTGTGTAAATCTTATTACTGTAACGAGGAGCGATGGGCCACGCTGGAGGACAGTTTTACGGCCATCATTGTTTATAAGGGCTTGTCTGGATCGGCCATAGAGTACTGAGGCACCTTGGCGGACAATGCTCGAGACGCCACTGTCACGCAAATGTTTCTATGCAAACCAAGTGTGTGAGTCAGTCACCGTGATAATTCTGACCATGGAAATGACAACCATAAATTGTGCTATGCGCACATTGTGCGACCACGAATATACCTATTAGTAATTAGCACTTCGCACGCGGCTTCGCTCGGGACACCAATTATTTTCCTGGAATTTAAATGAACACTCAGCAATACTGTGTCTTTATTCCAGTGATTTTTTTAAAAGCATATCGTTACTTCCAGAGAGTACATTTTACAAACAAACTGGCGATGCCGTACTCTATGGAATAGACCGATACTTTGTATTCAGTTCATCCGCGAAGCTCACTCACAAACATGATTTAACTTGTGTTAAAGTATTATATAGGATATAGAACCTTCTCGATCTTTTGGAGAATGGTGAAAACAAGCTCGTTTTTGGGACAAGGGATTGTTGAATTGAATTTCCTTGTCTTGGCACCCTTTTTGTGTTCAAGATTATTTTCGATGCGGGTTGTAGGTATGTGTCAGTCTACTGAAGCAGTTCCACGGAACTTGTGAATTCTCGTTTTTTTTGTTATTGAAAGTTCATTCCCTCGGGAGTCACATTATGTGGAGTTAATGCTCCACGTAATGTCACGACACGAGAGTCATGTCATGTCAGGTTTATGGGTATTATATAGTATTTGACAATAGAACCTTAATAATTATTATAGTAATCTATGTTAATAACGTTAAATATACAGGGTGTAACGGAAAGGTGTGGTCATATTTTAAGAACTGCATCTGCCCATCGATATGAACAAGTTTATTCAAGAAAATATGAGGAAAATCTCAAAAAAAAAAATTATTTCACATACAAAATATTGATCAGCTGATGATAACTTTGTATGGAAAATCCAATTTTTTTTTTGTGAATTTTCTATTTTTTTCTAAGAGAAAGTTAATTTCCATGGGCAGAACCGGTTCTTCAAATATGACCACACCTTTCCGTTACACCCTGTATACGCGACGAATTGAGTAACCTCCTCC